>JAHHUM010000032.1:0-745815 GCA_036173005.1 Crenichthys baileyi
CCAGCGAAACACAATCGTTGAGCTGACAGGTCTCCCTGACTTGCTTCAGACATTTAAAAACCTGTCTGCAAAGTCTGGCGCACAACTACACTTTATACCTAGTCAACTTGATGAACAAAAAAAAAAAAACAACCCAAAACTAACTCTTGTCAGAAGTTACATAAAAAAAAAAAAAAAAACAACAGAAAACCAGTTTAATGCAATCGGTAGGTGAAGTTAGCTGTTAAATTGAGGTATGAGAATCCAGGCTTCGTCTTGCCTGTTTGCAGTTTTCCGGGGTTTTGTAACAGGTTGTAGCAGCTTAGGCGTGTGGGGGAAAAACGGAACCAAAAAAAAAAAAAAAAAACCCAGTTATGTGTACTATGGATACAGTTCCCTGACAACAAAAAATATTTGTAGTAGACAGCGTACAATACACACCTTCAGAAAATTAAAGAAAATAAGTTTGTTACATTTACCAAGTGAGGAAGAAGCTAGGTTAAGCACTGGTGGCTAAATGGAATGAGAAATAAAAAATGTACAGCCCTGTTGGATAGTAGTGCCACCAACTATCCACTATTACAATCATACTCCTTGTTTGACCAATTGCAGTGACTGAGTGAGCGCTTGAGGGAAAGGGAAGGAAAAAAAAATAAAAAGTCTAACCACATTTGTAAAAGCTCCCTGAAGAAACGACATTACTTTTCAGCCTAAAACTCTGCCTAAAAATATACCAAAAAGAATCGAGTTATAAAAACACAAAAAGCAGCACACTCATGATTTCTTTTAAATGGTATGTAACCCAGAGGAACGCAAACTGCATGTCTGATCAGAGTATTCTGATGAAAAACACCAAAACTTACTTTACATCTCCCCACTACATGCAAAAAGGACTGAGAATGTTTTGATAAAGCGTCTCTAAAATCTATACTGCTCTACAAGAAAAGCATCCAGGTCAAAGATGCCCAAATCCGGCCAGAGATTAAAAAAATAAAAATGACCTCGACATGAAATGGACACCTCTAACATCAGTAACCCATGCTCTTCCTAAACGCTGAAGCTTATCTCCATCTAGAATACAATGCAACGGGTAGGTTAACCACTTCACTCACATGTAGGAAAAAACTAACAGCAAATGGGTAAAATTTACCTCTGTCCAGTACAAAACAAGAAGGTCTATGTGTTCTACTATTGCAGATGCAAGAAATGACACTAAGCAGAGGAAAAATGTCCTAAAGGTCCTTAGGGGAGACCAAAACACCCAGACTCCTCAGAGCACACCTTGTCCAGTATAAAAGACTTGTGATAACATGACGTTTAGAAGGGCTGTTATCTGTCATGTAATACTTAGATCTATGCTTGATCAAGTCCATTGTGTTTAAATCCAGTGCTGCTGCATGATATATGTACTGTGTTAACCCCTTCCTTTGGCAAAAAAAGGGGGGGGGGGGGGGGGGGGGTCTTTGTCGTGAACAGTGGTCATGTGGTGGCACTGGTGTTGATACAGCCCAGTTTCTGGATAACAGTAAGTCAGTATGTTGAGTGAGGTAGCATGTGTTGAATTACTGGTCCTCTTCCTCCTCTTCCTCAGACGATTCTTGGGATGCCTTTTCCTCCTTCTCCTGTGACAGAAAAATAAAAGTCAAACTTTCTGTATGCGCCCACAACAAAAATGCCTCTGAGGACGCATTGACAATAGCCGCCTGTGATTCATGCCTCAGCGTGACTGTTTTCGCCTTTAATAAAGTCATAATAAAAAATTTTACAAGTCGTCTTTGACAAATCACTGTGGCATGAAAAAAAAAAAAAAAAAACACCCAGGGGAAGGGTGAAGCATCTGTAGTGAAAAGTGATTCATAACTGGTGAGTCACAATGAGCAATCCTACTTCTTCCTCCACTCACTCACTCCAAGATGTTCATTCATAAAAAAAAAAAAAAACAAATAAAAAAAACGCACACAAACATGGGTGGGCTAGTTAAGGAGGGCAATTTTGGGTCACTCCTTACTGTGACTAATGAAATCCAGACGCCTTCTGGAGCACACCCAAACCAGTTGTGCACATCACAGAATGTTACTACAAAACCTCAAGTTCTTGCTTTAGGCCACTGATCTTGCAAATCTCCAAATGCTAGCACATATGCTAGCTAGTAGAAACATGTAAGAAATGGCTCCTCTGTGTGAATGGGACAATCTTAAAAAGGCAACCAGGATAATTAAGTATATGCAATACCACCCACCATTCATTCCAATAATTTAATCGGGAGACGATTGGCTTATCAAATTACCTGTGTTACTGTCGATTCTGAGTCAACTTGCACCTTTGCCAACTAGTACCGACTTACTTCCATTTTATACATGTAAAAAGGCATTTAATTCCCATATACTTTAACCACGGATCATGCACTTGTTGTCTAATGTAGTTCAATATTTTGTGTCACAAAATGCTAAAATCTCATTTTTTTAAATTGTATGTCTTTTTTACTTTGAATCATGCTTTACGCTACCATATATTTTGCTTCTGATCCCCATTTGGGCCAATCGACTCTTCCAAATATAACAGATTAGGCCCCCTGATCAAACCAAAATTATTAACTTGAAAGATGATTTTCTGGGGTCATGAACCTAGAATTTCCTTCAGGTGCAATGGGCAAAATAAGCAGGACCCATATAAACTCACCTCCTTCTTGGGTCTTCCCCTGCGTTTTCCTCCTGCGGATGGGGCTCCAGCTGCTTTCTGTGAAATGAAACAGCACAAAGTCACCAAGGCTATTACAGGGTTCTCATTATCAAGTTGTGATCTCAGGGAGTTGTAGAGTTGCCGGCTAGAGTACAAAACACAGATTTTCATAAACTGCCTCTAGGTGGCAGTCATACCACTACGACTGGACTGATGGAAAGGGGGCACTGGGTTCATTTGCTATTATCTGAAAGGCCAACAGGAACTGTACACAGGGCACTCCAGTTCGCTGGCCACCTGGTCCAAGGCTCAGAGACAGCTGGTGAAACTGAGCGGAGACACAAACCGGCCGTTGGTTCTAAGTGAGCATGCGTGTCTCTTTAACTCCCTCCATTTCTCCCTTTCTCAGAGATAGCAGCAAGCGAAAGCACACGGGGGAGCTGGAAGGGTTGGGGTGAAGGAAGAGGGGAAAAAAAACTGTTGTTGCCATGGAGACGACAGGCAGAGAACTACTAGGGCTGTGTGCCTGCTGGAGGCGGAGGGGGCGCTCAGTGTCAGCCTGGAAACAGTCTTGCGGCCGCTGCACCTGCACCGCACAGTACATGTGACAAGCTGCAGGAAGCTGGAGGACAGGATGCACAGAGTGAGCATCATCACCCCACCCTCTTCTCCATCTTTCACACCCCCAACCAAGGGTAGGACAGCAAACCAAGATCTTTTTACAGTGGAAAAAACAATTGCCAAGCTATTTCTGACACCACAAGGTGGTAGTCAAAAAATGTATGTCACAGCCTGACGTCCTTAAGACAGATGGGGTTAGCTGCTGCTCAAAGCTTTTCTTAACCAAAAGGGATCTGGGGTTTCTAACAGGAAAGGCCTATTCTAGAAAGGATGGTACATCAACTGCCGTGTGCAACATCTTGAGGTCGGATCTGTCTTTCTGCAAGCTTTCGGTTGCAGCAGAAACTCTCTGAAGAGACTTACTTTGCCCTTGCCAGTCGACTTGTTTTTGCTGCCCTTTGGTCGCCCTCGGGGCCTCTTTGGAGTTGGGGACCCACTTGCCTCCTGAAAAGCAAACGGGTCTAAGTTAGTATACAAGAAAACACATGAAAACTAAGAACAATGCACTCTTTTGCACATTATAAGACTTAACAGCCATGCCATAAATAACCTATGATTTACACTGTGGCTTTACCAACAATAAAGTCAAACACTTTCCTGAGAATTGAAACCAAAACGTTTAGCAGCCCCATAGGCAATCAGGAAAATACCATCACCTTGTAGAGTTAGGTGAATTCAGCATGACATGAGTCATCCTTTTTCATGCGTACCTTGCGGTTAGAAGCTGTGTCATGGCCGACTTGTCTACTGTTGCATTTCTGGAGTGTTTATCACCACAGCGCTTAGCAACAGAGCAACTCAATAGTAAAACACAGCAGGCTGAGGGCCATCTATATGATCCCCTCTGCACTTTGCCTCCGCTATGTCATGCATCACAGTGAGGGAGTGGAGGTGGGCCTGGAGTGTGGAATAGTGTGTGAGGGGGGTTAAAACCAGTTTAAAAGTGTTGGGTTACTGGTTGCTTGAAAACCAGGGAGGAAGTATATTGTAAACCTCTGCATTGATAAGCAACTGAACAAATGGTCACAAGGCCATCGTGTTGCTGGCATATCTAGGCTAATTTCAGTCTTCGCCTCAGAAGGACACTGACATGTATGAGCCTTTTACCTGCAGCACTATCTGCAGGAGCATCAGCTGTAACAGATGCGAACTGAGGGGGTTAAGTTGGTTATCTGCAAATAAGACGTTGAAATCTATTTGCAGGTCTTATTACATAAGCCTTGTTCTGGTGAGTATGAGGTTAGTAGTAGCAGAACATGCAAACCAGAGAGCAGATAGAAGTTAATGGACCACTTACGTCTGAGGATTTTACCTGGGGCTGCTTGCGGGGTCTTCCACGCCCTCTCTTCTCTGTCGCCTCCTTGTCTTTTGATGAGACTGTACCCTTGTCGCTCATGTTTGCTTAGCTTTTCGACCTATGCAATAAAACAAAAAAACAAAAATCAAACCGGTTGGCCTTGGTCGAAGACGAGGCGTCGAGTATACACACAAAACATATAGAAATGAGGAGTAGTCGGGCCACTAAACTCACTGACCGCAACAACAAACCCAAATGACCGACCTAACCGCGCACCGTTTAACTCAATTAATCCGCGCTTATTTCCAGCTCTATTTTTGTCTCATCGGCGCCCTGCTACACAAGAGGTCTACAGCAAAACAGATTGCACGATACAACAGGGACACCACCTGCAAATGACTACTGGAAACCTTTATATTAAAGCATACTTAGAGGTCCCATTTTGTTCGATGCTGTAGCTGCTGTTCCCCCACGATCAGGCCTGTGCACACAGCAGGTCTGCACGCCGAGGACGCGGAGAGATCCACCAACACACACAATGGCTGCTGTGTGCTCGTTTGCATTTGCAAGCTAGGAGCCCCGGCTGAAAGCTTGCTCGGATTTTTGTAAAATGGCACAAGGGATCCGAGGCGAGGAGGCGGCCGCCCATCGGCTGAAAGCCCGGGACGAAGCAACAAAAGACGGCTTCACGTTGAGAGCGTGCAACTGTATCCTGCCGGAGCTACAGGCTCGTTGTAAAAATAATAAAACACTGCATCAAATCTGTTCTAGCTTAGGACCTCGCCTTTATACACTCACCCTTTTCCCCCCGCGGATTTATCGCCTCCGTCTTAAAATTGAAGCCGAATTGTTCTCCTTTAAGCCGTGGCTGATTTGTATGCGGTTACCCGGTTAAAAAGCCGATCGATAGGCTACCAGCTTTTATTCGTCATATAACACACAGCCCGCCCATTCAAAACCCCGGCTCATGCAGCTTTAAAGACAGCAACGAATTAAAATGAAAGAGTGGCATTTAAAAAAATATATTAAATACACATATTTACCTGCAGGATGAGACAACGCACGTGCGACTCGTCTCGTGCAGATAAAGGAAAAAAGGCGCCGGACAGGAGGAGGTTTTGGACAATTTAAAGAACCGCCCTCACGGGAGCTGGAACACTGGAGGGCGGAGATATGATAAATGGGGCCACCAACAGTACGAAAAGAGCCCAACCCCCTCCCACTGCTCATTGATTCTTTACATTTTCCAGGATTAATCACAAAACAGCAAACAGATGTGTAAAAGTTGCAGAAAAAAGAACCGGGAAAGAAACAGAACAGAGTAAAGGTATTACATCCAGAGTGAGTGTTATTTAACATTGCATGCATGTGCTTAACATTACATTCCACAGGCTCCAACTATGAACTATGACCTCCCGCAATGTAAACAGGAGCTGACTCAGAGAGTGGTCGGCTCCTTAGCTCTGTTCAGAATAGGAAAAAATGTTGCACTAAATTGCCGTATGTCAGTTTTACCCCTTTGCCAATTCCTACACAATTGTATATTTATGTGTTACCACTTTGTCCCTTTCTATTTACGTTTTGTATCTTAAAGCAAACCATTTCATACCTGTGTACTTAAAGTATTGCCTCAGGCTCACCTGTATCCCCATTTCCTACCCATGTATTGTCATTTCATCCATTCCTATCGATGTTTTGTACCCATCAACAAACCATTTCATCTCCACATCACTAAAGTTTCTTCTTGACATACAATGTTTTACACATGCCTACTGTTTATCGCAGTTGGCCATCTTCATCAGTTATGGAGATTGATATTTGAGAAAATGGACTGGTGCTTGTGTCATAAATGCTAGAATTTTGTTACTGTGCATAAATTCCTATCCACCAGGGAGGTGTTTTGTACTTGCTTTGACAACTGAAGACCTAATGTCTTTTTTTTAAATTAAAAATAAATGTATAAATTAAATTCATTTTTCATATACTAATCAAAGTTTACTGCAAATATGTGTGGTTATATGACCCCATTAAGTAATATCTACCAACAGGAAGTTGTTTAGAGTAGGGATAGGCAAATACTGTATAGCTTTGTTTATTGTTATTAGGAAAAAACAGGAAGGTGGTAAGAATTGAGATCAATTGTGCAATTAAACTATAACTGAAGATGTTCTGTTGTTTAAAGTATTTTTCACAGTTGCTTCCATGAAAGCATCAATAAACAGAACTGTATTTGAGAACCCACGCATCCGCGGGGGAGAACATGCAAACATGCTACCAACTGCGCCATCGTGCAGCCAGGTAAGTTTAATTTTTAAAACAGTGTTGGGTCAGTATTGTTTGACTCTATATAGTGTCGGATTTATTCTCAAAAAGACTGTGATACATTTTCAATTTTCAGTTTTGACAAAATATTGTGATACAAATTTAAAACCATGATGCTAATCACTGTCTCAAAGTTAGTTTGGCTTAATTAGCAGGCCTACTCTGTCCTATTTGAAACTGGCCCAAACTGGGACTGGAACCATATTAAATAGATATGGAGAGTAGTACGTAATTTCAAGATAAAGACGTATAAAATATTAATAAATTAGGTGTAAGAATTTAACATTTTGTTGAGATTGTACCCCCAAAAATAATACAAAATATGCAACTGCAAAAACAAAAAAAAAACTCCATTAAGTAATAACTACCAACAGGAAGTTTCTCAGAGTAGGCATAGGTATGATATAAGTACATGAAAACAAAATGGTTTGTTTGTAGATACAAATTGGATAATAAGGGACAAGAAGAAGGGACAAAAATACAGGTGCATAAGTATGACTTGACGGGAGTTCCCCTGGGGTCGGTTAAACCATTGCATTATTTTTCTTATTCTGGGTCATTGTGCTCTTTTCCCATTTCATGTCTCTGTAGATTGGAATTTTTTTAACCCAGTTTTTTTGGATACAAGGTGGAGCTTTCTGTCAAGGAATGTTTTGTACCAACCATGCATCAATTCATATCTGTGCAATATTTATACTCGATTGAAAAGTGCTGATTGAAAGTAATTACTAAAATCTACTCTAAGGAAATATTGTTAAAGTAAACTTTGCACTACACCATTTGTTTTGGTTCTGAACCCCATTAGGGTCAGCTGACACATATTTTTATATATATATATATATATAATATATATAAAATAAAATTATATATATATATATATATAATTATATATATATATATATATATAATATTATTGTGTGTGTTGGGGTGTTTGTGAGTATGTATACATATATACAGAATTACCTCTGTTTTTTTCTTCTTAAAATTTTTTAAATTCTCATGCATTTACAAGCAATTCCTAAGTAGTAAGTGTATGACTTGAATTACATGTTTTGGATATCTTTCCACAAGCGATTTTGTGTCATTTTGGAAGATCCATTTGCACACAAGCTGTCTGGCTTATGTCTTAAGATGTTGCTTCATTGTTTCCAAAATGTTCTTTCCACATGATGCCATCTATTGTGTGAGTTGCACAAGTCCCTACTAGAGCAAAACACCCATCAACATGATGCTGCCACCCCTGTACATTAAAGTTGGGATGGTGTTCTTAGGCTTGCCTTTCCCTCCTTTTCCCCAGGTGTAGTAATTGGCCATCAATTTGGTATAATCGGGACACAGGAAATCTTTTCAAAAATTTGGGGTTTGTCATTTCATGCACTTGCAAACTTTAATCTAACTTTTTATGTTCCTTTTAGAGTAATGGATTCATCCTTACTGAGTGCTCTTTCAGACCATGTCGGTACAGGACTCGTTTGACTGTGGCATTCTTGACCATCTTCAGCAAACTTTCTCTGAACATTTTTTTGCTTTTGTTCTGGCTTTTTTAGGCTCACTTTGCACCAAAATCCATTCATCCCACAGAAACCGTCTTCGTCCTGAAAATTATCATTGCTGGATGTTCCCATGCTGTCTATATTGCGGTATAATTGTTTGAACAAAAGAATGCAGCACTAGTACCCAGGAATTAAAGAAACTTGACAAATTTCTTTTTATTTTTATGTCACACAAGGAAGCAATGTGTATGAGGTTTTGTCCTAAAATAAATCCACAATCTGTCAGAAGCTTACAAAGCCAAGCCTTGGCTTTCCCAGATTGTTTTAAGGCACAGTTTTTCCACATTTTGGAAAAAGTAATAATAAATTCTCATTAATCTGGCATTTAGTAATAGAAATCATTTTAGTAATCTTAACTAACCTACAACATAAATTGTTTATTCCAATATAATGCCATGTAATAAGAAACATAAAGTTGCATCATGCATTATGCATTGCATACTAGGAGTTCTCTTAAGTCATTGCACATATATACAGCTAATCTTCAGGGGGGAATGTTTACATGTGTAAACAGCAACTGTAATAAAAGTCACCGGAGATATAGATTTAAGGCTTAATATGTTAGAAAGCTGGAAATCAGTAGCAACATTTTTGCTGTAAAGATCGAGAAAGGAAACATTCTTGTTTTTTTAATGAATTTTCTTATTTTTTTTATATCCATACATTGTTTATTTTCATCTTAGTACCTATTATCTGACCAGGATCTTAAAGCCATTTTGTCTGCTATTGCTTTTTTATGTCAGACGTAGGTGTAATTTTCAATGTTTCTCAGGGGTCAGGGTGACACTTTTTACATTTGAAATGCATCTGATGTCTGTATACTGAGGAAACAAGGTAAGCTGACATTCCTGAAGGTTTCACACAACAGCAAGGGATTCTTATGCAAATAAATGACCCATCTGAAGCTGATGAGGTGTCTGCAATGTTGTTGAAAACAGTCCTCAAGAATGCAGAGTAACCCTGAAGGTGGCTGGAACAGGTCATATGCGTTAGTCTTTGTGTATAGCACCTCAATGTTGTTTTCACTGTTGCAGACCTAAAACATCTCTATGCAAACCAGTGTTACCTCTAAAATGTTTGTTTTTCGCAGAAAGTACAAGTACACTGTACATACATGATAAGAGGGGTGGGAGTTTAGTGAAAAGGGAACTGGATAGGCTATGAATGGAGAGGGTGCTTTTCTCAATGAATCCAATGTTCTGCTCAGCATGTGCTTGCCTTGCATACCACCCCCACCCCCCTTCCCGCCTTCTCTCCCAATTTCTCACTCTATTCATTTCCTTCCTCTCTATCTTCCACAACTACTTGATCCCCATCCCCCACACCCTAAAACATCTCTGCCATAACTAGCCCCTCAGTGAGTGGAAGGAGACAGGAAAATAGGTCCACTTTGTGGCTGTGTGTGTAATGTTGTCCATCTCAGCCACTGGCACCACCTGGAGACCATTGAGGGGACTGGATGATGCTACTGTTCTGTTATGATTGGGTAGGACTAATCAAAAAAGGCTCCAAACATCATTTTTTAAAAATCTCTCATACTACTGTGTTGAGTAGTGAACGGCAAATGGAGACATGTAGATACAAAGGCAAAAAATATAGAAACAAAAAAAAAAGAAGACCGTACATTAAGGGAAACATTTACAGCATAAGTAAAAAGTACTGTACAGTTATTTAAAATATCATTCTCAGATTAAAAGAAACGTACAACTGAGTGAGGGGATTTTACAAATGTACAAAATGTGCATTTCTGTTTGAGCTTTAAAAACAACAACAAGAACAACAGACTATTTACAAGAAATAGAAGAATGTGCAAATATCAGCAAGGATGTAATCACCATTTGAGTTTGTTGGGAGTAATGATGGTTATAAAGCCTAACAGCTTTTGGGAGGAAGGGTCTGTGATATCACTCCTGTGTGCTCCAATGATACAGCAGTCCTTAAGTGAAGGCGCTCTCCAATTCTGCAACAGCTTCATGGATGGGGTGGGAGACATTGTCCAACATTAGTGATATTTTTGCCAGAGACCTTCTGTCTCCCACCACCTGCACTGTATCGAGTAGGCATCCTAGGACAGAGCTGGCCTGCCTGATGAGCTTATCTAACCACTGCATCTCAGCTGTAGATAAACTGTTGCTCCAACATACTAATACATCATAGAAGATGTCTGCTGCCACCAAAGACTCAAAAACGGTCTCAAGGAGTCCCCCTTGCACTCCAAAAGATCTCTATCACGACCAGAGACAGAGAACCCAAATTCAGCCAAACACAAAGTGATAAGTAAAAAGGTTTATTCAGAAACTCAGGATCAGAGAGTTGAAGAACAGCAGTCAGCTTCCAGGAACCACTGAGAACAGAGAGACTAGTTAGTGGCTGAATAAAACTCAGGATCTGCAAGGAGTTAGATAAAGCTACTAACCTTCTCAGTCTGGTGATGAGGCACAGAATCCAGAGGAGGAAGAGATCCAGACAGTTAATGAGGAAGCGTCCAACAGACTGAAGTCGGATTGCCGACTGATCCAAATCCTCCGGGGAACCAGCTGACGCTGTGACAGGAACACAGAGAGCTGTGATTGTCCTCTTGACAATAAATCCAGGCAGACTAGAGAGCCAGGCGGGCTCAGGCTGAATAAACTAGTGGCTAGGCTGAGACGTAAATCCAGGGACAGAAACAAGGTCGAATTCCAGGGCTAGAGGCGTCTGACAAGTGGCAGGCAGAGACATAAACCAGAGGCAGAAAACAGAGTCGAAATCCAAAATCCAATCCGTCAGACAAGGAGCAAGCAAGAGAATAATCCGTAAGGCAAAGGCAAGGTCATAGAACGAGATCAGTCAGGAAGGAACGCTGGATAACTACTCACAAATGTTTTCGAAAACCTGGCACCGTCTGCCTGTCAGAGGGCTGTATATAACTGCAGCTCCACAGGTGTGTGGCATGACGGTGATTGCGCAGAAGCGCAGCAGCAGACAGGTGAAGCAGATGAGTTAATTGCATGAGTGAGAGCAGAGCAGGCAGACGGGCCAGAATCATAACAGTACCCCCTCCTCAAGGTCCGGCTCCGGACGGACCCCGAGGCTGATCAGGATGGAGGCGATGGAACTCCCGGATGAGGGTTTTGTCCACTATGAATCGTGCCGGAATCCAGGACCTCTCCTCAGGACCATAGCCCTCCAAGTCCACCAGGTAACGTATGCCACGTCCATGTCGTCTGGACCGGATGATGCGCCGGACAGTGTAGACTGGGCCATCAGCAAGAAGCCGGGCGGGTGGAGGGGGCCCGGAGGTGGGCCCGAGACGGGACACCACATAGGGCTTGAACAGCCACAGGAGATGATCTTGGATATGGGAAAGGGTCCCACAAAACGAGGTGCCAGCTTACGGGAGTCAACCAGAAGCGGGAGGTCCTTGGTGGATAGCCAAACCTTCTGTCCCACCTTGTAGCTTGGAGCAGGGATTCTCCGACGATTTGCTGTGCGTGCCTGCACCTCCGACATTCTGATCATAGACCTTCTTGCCTTCCTTCAGATGGGCTGACATCTTAGGGCCTGAGCAGAAGGAACCTCAGCTTCTTTCTCCTGGACAGTGAACAAGGGTGGCTGAAAACCAAACACAACTTGGAAAGGGGATAACCCCGTGGCACTAGCCGGGAGGGTGTTGACAGCATATTCAACCCAGGGTAAATTTTGAGACCATTTGGTTGCGTCGGACTCACATAGTGTGCGAAGTTTGGTCTCCACCTCCTGGTTGGCCCTCTCCGTCTGTCCATCCGACTGTGGGTGAAATCCTGAGGACAAACCAACAGTAATCCCCAGCAAGGAACAAAACTCTTTCCAGAAACGTGACACAAACTGGGGCCCTCTGTCTGAGACAATGTCTGTGGGTATGCCGTGAAGGCGAAAATCCTCACGTGCCAGAATGTCCCCCATTTCCTTGGCTGAGGGCAACTTTTTGAGAGGGACTAGGTGAACCATTTTAGAAAATCTGTTGATGATGGTTAACAGAACGGTGAAACCATTAGAAACTGGCAAACCTGTGACGAAGTCCATGGCTATGTGTGACCAGGGATGAGGAGGAATGGGTAGGGGATGCAAGAGTCCAGCAGGAGGGCGATGAGAAGAATTGGCTTGGGAACATTGAGTACAGGCCGTGACGTAATCTGTGACATCTTTGACAAGAGATGACCACCAAAACTGAGTTCGGACCATCTGTAACGTCCTGCTGATACCAGGATGACAGAACAGACGTGAATTATGGCATGAATTCAGTACCTTGGGTACGAGGATTTCCGGGACAAAACACCGGTCAGGTGGGCATGAAGTTGGGATAGGGAGGTCTTTGGTGGCATCTTTAACCTCTCCCTCCAACTCCAACATGGTGACAGAGAGTCTCACTGATTCCGGAAGAATAAACTCATCCTCCCCAGAGGTCTGTGACTCGGAGGGTTCCTGTATTCTGGACAGGGCGTCTGGTTTGCCATTTTTGACTCCAGGTCTGAAAGACAAAGAGAAGTTGAATCTTCCAAAAAATAGAGCCCACCTTGCCTGCCTGGGATTAAGGCGCTTCGCTGATCTCAGGTACTCCAGGTTCTTATGATCTGTCCATACAAGAAACGGTTCCTTAGCCCCTCTAGCCAATGCCTCCACTCCTCGAGAGCCAACTTGACAGCCAACAGTTCTCGGTCCCCCACATCATAATTGCGCTCTGCTTGGGACAAAGTCCTAGAAAAGAAGGCACATGGGTGAATACGGCCATCAGAATTTCTTTGGCTTTGGACAGCTCCAACCCCTGTGTTTGAGGCGTCAACCTCCACAATAAACTGTTTATCTGGGTTAGGGGACCGTAGAACAGGAGCAGACGTAAATAATCCTTTAAGCTTGACAAAAGCTCTTTCAGGCTTCTCATTCCAAACAAACCTTGTCTTGAATGATGTGAGAGCATTAAGAGGGGCTGCAACGAGGCTATAGTTCCTGATGAACCGTCTGTAAAAATTAGCAAACCCCAGAAACCTTTGAAGCTGTTTGCGGTCGTTAGGAGAAGGCCATTCCAAGACTGCCTTGACTTTGGAGGGGTCCACTTTAACTTGGTCTGGAGAAATGATGAATCCAAGGAATGAAGTGATAGTGGTGTGAAACTCACACTTTTCAGCTTTGACAAACAGATGATTTTGAAGAAGACGGAGGAGGACAGCCCGGACATGATTTCTGTGGGTTTCCAGATCCTGAGAATAAATCAGAATGTCATCAAGATATACAAAAACAAACTGTCCAACCATATCCCTCAGGACATCATTCACCAATGCCTGAAAAACGGCAGGGGCATTGGTTAAACCAAAAGGCATTACAAGGTACTCATAGTGACCAGAAGGAGTGTTAAATGCCGTCTTCCATTCATCCCCCTCCTTGATACGAACAAGGTGGTAAGCGTTTCTCAAATCCAATTTTGAGAAGATCTTGGCGCCCTGAATCTGGTCGAAAGCAGTGTTCATAAGTGGTAGAGGGTATCGGTTCTTGACGGTGATGTCGTTTAAACCCCTGTAGTCGATACATGGTCTCAATGAACCGTCCTTCTTTCCCACAAAGAAGAAGCCTGCCCCTGCTGGAGAAGAAGAAGGCCTAATAATACCAGCTTTTATTGACTCATCAACATACTTCCTCATGGCTTGGTTCTCTGGTCCTGACAATGAATACAATCGACCCCTAGGGTTCAAAGTGCCTGGTAGGAGCTCAATGCCACAGTCATAGGGTCTATGAGGTGGAAGTGCCGTAGCCCTGGACTTGTTGAAAACCTCCTTAAGTGCATGATATTCGGGTGGTACCTTAGACAGATCAGGATATGTCTCCTCAATGTCATTCTCCGGAAAAATATCTGTAGAGGCAGAAGACAGACAAATGGCCGAGCAGGACTTAGCCCAGCCCAAAATCTCTTTGGCTTGCCAATCAATATGGGGGTTGTGCTTTTGTAACCAAGAGGCCCCTAAAACAATGGGTAGGGGCTTGATGTCATGGTCCCTGGCGAACGACTCATCCATAAACTCCGTGTCCGCCCCTGAGTCAATGAACACTGACACCTGATGAGAAGTAGAAGACACTTGAATGGTTGCAGGAAATGAGCATGAGGAGACAGACAGTTGACTTCGGCTCAGTAGAGTTCTCCTCACCTCTACTGAGCCTGGGCTTTTAACGGACACTTGAATGCAACATGACCCTGTCCACCACAATAAAAACACAAGTTATTCTTCCTTCGTCGATCTCGTTCCCCCGCAGAAATCTTAGAACGACCCAACTGCATGGGCTCCGGGTCACAACAGTGATCAGAAGGGGGTGGAAGACCCTTGGGTTCTAGGTGGGGAACAGGACTGTGAGCTGAAGGGGAATTAACCCGTCTATAAAGCCTCTCCCTCCTCCTTTCTGTGAGCCGCAAATCGATGCGGGTTGCCAGGTCCTCAAGTTGGTGAAGGGAGGCAGGGTAGTCCCGGGTAGCCAGTTCATCCTTAAAATTCTCATTCAGACCTTGCATGAAAGCATCCATTTTAGCATGCTCATTCCAAAGGCTGTCTGCTGCCAGTAAATGAAAGTCAATGATATAAGATGTAACACTTCTCTCTCCCTGTTTAATGGAGAGTAAACCTCTGGCAGCTTCACGACTAGGAAGAGCAGGCAGACGGGCCAGAATCATAACAATCTCACCATCCTTAGCAGGTATTGAGCTTGGTCTGACTATTTCTATAAAGAGCATCAGTATGGTAACTCCAGTCCAGTTTATTGTTCAGGTGAACACCCAGGTACTGGCAAAGTCAACTCTTTCAAAATCAGTTTCCTGGATGTTCACTGGTGTCAGTGTAGTGAGTCTGCACCTGCGGAAATCCACCACCAGCTCCTTGGTTTTCCCTGTGTTGATCAGGAGGTAGTTCCAGTGGCGCCGGTCCACAAGTCCTGCGTCCACTGTCTACACTATGAGTCGCCCTCACCTGTGATGAGGCCTACTACAACAGCTAGGGGAGTTGATAGGGAACTAGGCAGTGTAGAGGTTGAACAGGAATGGTGGCAGCACAGTTTACTGGTTATGTTTTTTGTAGCCTTGAATAAGAAAAGTGCAGTTATTTAGACAGATACTGTATGAATCCTTTAAAATGGCATTTAGAGCTGATTCAAAGCTATCTATTGAATTGTTTTGGGTGAACGCTAATAATTTTGTTCAAGAGCAGACCTCCAAGTAACCTTTTCTTGTTTTTGTTTATAAGTGACTTTCCTCCTTTCTGTGCTGTTTGGTTAGGTTGAAAAGCCAACACCACACACACAGGCTGAGACATAAAAATAATTTTGTGGGGATTTACAATATGCAGTGGAAAATAGAATAACATAAATTGCGGTGGCTGCAGAAATAACTAATTGAAATACATTGCTTTGAAAATCATGATGTACATCAAACAATATTGTTGTACATCACATTTAGACACCATGGAATATACTGTAATTACATAAAATATAATCATTTGATGGTATGTTGATGCTTTGTATTTATAAAACTGGCATTACAAACAAATTCAGGTTGGAAATAAAGTAAACTGTTTATAAAATGTAATCCCAAATCCAGTCTTTAGTTGACTCATGATTTTTTTTTAAATCAGCAATTAGCTGAGATAAATATGATATTACACTGATATTGGCAATCACTAAATTCAACATTGACTACATAATAATCCACTACAAGACATAAAACTAGAGGACAAGCTGAATCCATTTGAATCTGAAAGCTAATCATATCGTCCTCCTTCATTATCAGACGTCCTCTTCAGAATCCTTTACTTTAACTCTTGAACTCTACAGCAGCTATGGGCAAACTGAATCCCATTAAACATCAGCGCAAGGAGGGGGGTCCTGGCCCAATATGCTCACCTCTTCCCCCACCAGGTGCTTTTGCCTTTTTTTTTCTTTTATTCCCCCTCTTCTAATATGCTCATCTGTCTGTCCCTCCAGCATGCTGTTACTCATTATAGCAATCCATTTTTAGGTGCTATGTAAACCGCAAGAGTATGGAGTGCTGCAGCCAAACCAAGTGACAGATGTGAACAAAACATCCTATTCCTGCCTGGGGTTCCCCATTCTTCTGTTGGTTTTGGCCCTTGAGGAGCCTGAACATGACTAAGATACACAGGCGCGCACACACACTCCATTGAAATCTTCTCACTCACACCTCAAAGAAGAGATGAAAAAATGAGAAGAGCTGGAGAGTAATACTCTATTGGGAGGGGAGAAGGAAATAGTGGGATCAGTTGAAAGGGAAGGTGGGCAGAGACGTGGGTATGTGTGGGTGTCTTTTATACTCCTACTAGGGAGCGGGTGGAGGTTAGTAGGCGGGGGATGGGCCCCGGTTGATTTAGTCAGCTCATGAGTAGTATGTGACTCACAAAAACAGGAAGTAGCGCGTGCTGCTTGTTTAGTGAGCATAGGACTGTATTTATGTGATATTCCCAACACACAGGGAATAATGGGAGCTCTTACATTGCCTTCTTTCACCTTCTTACATCGGTTACTGACTCAGTGCTTCATTTAAAAAAAAAAATAGTTTCATTTCCACATCCTGAGATTTTTGGCTGAGTTCTGGTGGGTGCATCAGTCATAGAGTGAGTCAACCTTCTGAAATTTTCAAACCAGAAAAAAACAGTGCCATATTTGAAACTTCCTCTGCCAAAACCTGCCAGAAGGTCTCTATTCTGACATATGATTTGTATTTATTTGTTGATCTATGAGAATTAACAACTCAAGCAAAACATTTGCATATCCATACTACTCTCTTATTGGAACACTTATCATTTTATTTAGTTAATATTCTTGTGTGAACTAATTCAAAAATAATAATTTTCATCAAAATGCTTTCAGTAAACCACTCGTTAGCTAAAATGGTCAGAATGTGAAAAACCACTGAAAAAAATGAGCTCTGAAAAGCGTTCAGAAACAGTATGTGACTTCCCGTTTTAAAATGGAAAAAAACCCATACATTTCCAATCATTAATACATTTTAAAGTTATTGTTTCAGGACTAGGTGAAATTGTTTAAAACCTGGGAATCAAAATGGTCTAAAATCAGTGAGAGAGGTCTATGCAAGTTAGCTGGAATTACTATTATTACAAGAATGTATAATAAATAAATTATTTTTTTTAACTGCTGTAGTTTTTTATTTAACTTTTTTCAATTTTAGTTTAGTACTGTTTCCTAAACAGACTGAGGAAAAAAACATAGAGGTTTTATGCTGTTATTAGGAATGCTTCTTCTAGAGAAGATATCAAGCTGCTTTCTTTTCTACTTTGTTGTCCTAATCTCCTTCTTACAGTTTCTTTACCAAATATTAAGTTTTGTTTTTCTGACGTATCAAATACTTATATCATGCAATAAAATGCAAATTCGTTACTTAAAAATGCGATTTTCTGGATTTTTGCTTTAGATTCTGTCACTCACAGTTGAAGAGTACGTATGATAAAAATTAAAGACTTTTACATTACGCTTTTACCCTGCAAAATCGGCAGTGTATCAAATACTTGTTCTCCCCACTGTAATGCTTGTATGGGATGAAGGGTGCAGCATTCACAGTGTACTACTCTACTCATAGAGATTATGTCTCGTCTTATATTTTTTTTGATTTAATAATATTGCACGCCCCACTCTTCAGTTTTTTATTTGTAAAAAAAGTTTGACACATCCAATAAATTTCATTCCACTTCACGATTGTGTCCCACTTGTTGATTCTTCACATAAAATTATAAGTTATTATCAGTATAAGCAAGTCTGCATCAATAAAGGCAAAGTTATGTTTATTCAAAAGATTCAAGATGAGGTACTCTATATGTGCTATGAGTTTGATGGCACTACAACATGCTATAGTGAAGTTATTGACCATTTTATACATATTTTAATGGTAAAGAAATCATAAAAAATCTATTTAAGTACATTTTCTTAAAGTAAGAGTTGTAGTATGATCAAGATGAGGTGATCTATGTGTGCTATGAGTTTGATGGCACTACAACATGACCATTTTATACATATTTTTCTGAATATTTGGCTATTTAGGCTATAGTCTTTGGGAAATTCCAATTTTTTTTGTATTAATTTCCAATCCAAGAAATGTAGTATGAAAAACATGAGATCACATACACATACAATGATTTTAATCACAATACACCTCTCTTTGGCGACTTTATTGAATATTTCTCCATGATATTTTTCTGGTGTTGTAATTTACAGACGGTCCCTACGCATTTGAGGAGCAGCGAGCTCTGCGTAGAGGCCAATGCAAGTCTCCCAGCGCGGTGTTAGGCTCGTTTTGAGGAAAATACGACTGTAGCTCACTGTCTGCCTTGCTGTGGTTGCAGAGAGGTGTTGGTTTTCTATAGGCAATGTTCCGCTGATGAGTTATTCAGCCAGAAAAGCCGAATCTGTGAATATCTTTCTAACTTTACCGAAGTAAGTTGGCGGCCAACTTCCTTTCAGACTGTCCAATATAGTGGAGTCAACCTCCACATCCATTTCAGCTTGGAGCTGATTGAAATCCTCCATGACCCATGCAAAACGAAAATGGAGGTAGTCATTGGGTTCATTTTGGTCGATATAATTTGCCAATGACCTTAAATCATTGGCAATGGCTGTAAGAGAACCCTCCATCGTGCCTACGAGGTAGCAGCAGGATCGGGATCATACACAGAATTCTAACCAATAGTGCTGAAGATAAATGTTAGAACCACTCACCTCATTAACATACGGACACAGAAAAGCATAAATAAATAAATGTGAAAATGTAGAAATACAGAAATAAATGTAGGAAGAAATAAATAAAAATATAAATAAATAAATGTATGAAGAAATAAATGTATAAATGAAAATGTGGAAATGTAGAAATACAGAAATAAATGTAGGAATAGATAAATAAAAGTATAAATAAATAAATGTATGAATAAATAAATTTATAAATGAAAAATTTATAAATAAATGAATAAATAAATACATAAATGTATAAATACACAAAAAGGAGAAAATAAATGAATAAATAGATAAATAAATACATTTACATGTGCATTTATTTATTTTTATATTTATTCATTGATGCATTTATATATTTATATGTGTATTTATTTATTTATTTATACATTTATATGTGTATTTATTTATTTATTTTTCATTTTGTCATTTTTGGTCCCTCATAATAGGTGGCAGACTAAGTTTGGAATTATGAAGTAACAATGAGGCCAACGCCATGAAACAGAAATTACTCCACCCTGTGGTCATCCTTATACATAAACCTCAAATGCCATGTAAGGCACAGTTTAATATAGGATAAGCTTTTTCCATTTTACAGCTTGATGAAATGTAGGAGAAACAATAAAAGAGATGAAGTGTCACCTCCTCTCTTTTTATTCACAAACGCCTAAAAAAACGTGACCTTTATGATGCTGATGTCTCTTCATGTGTCACACGGCTAAATCTCAGCATTGCTCTGGTTGCTGTGAATGTCTCCTGGAAGACAGGAACAGTTATAATCAGGCCCAGCAGAGGGTAGCCTTGCTCTGGCAAAATTAACTCAGCACCAAGTCCTCAACTTGAATTTGGAAAACACTGAAAAAGCTTTTATCAAGGCAAATCTAAATATTAGCTCTGCAGGTTTCCTCTACCTAAAGATGGTTTCTAAGATATGGCACAGTAGGATATTTGTCATGTTCATGAGCCTGGCCTTCATTACATTGTTGAATTAGGTCATTGATTTTTTTAACTTAGTTGATTCTAAGTTGGACCGAAGAAGAGGAAGCAAAGCAGGTCTGTCAGTCTGACAGATGAGCATGTGTTCAGAAGAGTTGGAAGGACTAATTATGAGAGTCACCTTGGTCACGGTGCATCTGGAGTTTTAGAATTCACGTTCTGTCTGACCTGATTGATCAAAAGAGAAAGGGCCTGCTTGCCCACTTCGGCGCTGTCACATCTCCGCTTGGCAGCTGCAGTCCCCAGAGGAGGTGGCGGGCATGTGCAGCATCTGTGCTGGTTACTTATAGAAGTGACCTAAGGTGAGTTTTATCACAGCCTTTTATTTCTGTGGGGATCAGAGAGCAGATTCTCCAGGCCGAGTGCTGAAGAAAGAGAACCAAAGCAACATATACACAAGGCTTTACAGACTTGTGCACAGAAACAGGTGCTCAACTCATCTGCAGAGCTGGGTCACTTCAACATTTGTCTTATTGATTGCATTTACCCGGCATTCCTCTGTTGGGCATATTGGAAAGAGCACATTCTTGCTTTTCAACCATGAGCAAACTGAATTAGTGTGTGTAAACAGTGGCCCATTTTTAGGAACATCATCCAAAACGTATAAAGAATGAAGATGATCAAACATTTCACTTTTCCGCTACAGTCTACATTTGATACAGTGAATTTCTTTATTAAATTACCTTTATTAAATTACATTTCTTTATTAAATAAATCACTATTAAAGACACTATGAAACTACTCCCCCCTGGACACATAAAAGTCCCCAGCTTATCCCCTGGACACTAAGATACCATGACAAAAAAAAAGAAACACAACAGTAAACCACACATCATAAATTGTATTTAGGACATTGTGCATTTTCAGATGGTTTACATTACATTCTGTCACATTGTGTTTATTTTGCATCGCTTTGTGTACGGTTTTGTTGTGTTTTGGTCATTAACGTGTTTCAGAGTGGTTGTTTGGATTACATGGATAGTTCATGTGTTTTAAAGTGAGGTTTTATGAAGTTATTATCAGTAATAATTTCCTTACCAATAGCAGACAGATGTCAAAATGTTGTGTTTGGAGGAAGGTGAAGAAATCCTCAGAACAATGGAAGACTAACAGCTGGTCAGACAGAGAGTAGGATGGCCCCAGATTTAGCTAATTTGATTTGAATTGAAAATGTTTGTGAGATAGAAAGCTATATTACTGGGTACAAAAATGTCACAAGAAACTGTTGTTAAATTTGTTGTTGATTTCTTAGCCAAACAACTTTTGTGTTGCTACAAGAGATATATATATATATATATATTATATATATATATATATACAAGGGGTTGGGGACAATGAAACTGAAACACCTGTCATTTTAGTGTGGGAGGTTTTCATGGCTTAAAATTGGACCAGCCTGGAAGCCAGTCTTTATTGATTGCACATTGCACCAGTAAGAGCAGAGTGTGAAGGTTCAATTAGCAGGGAAGAGCACAGTTTTGCTCAAAATATTGAAATGCACACAACATTATGGGGAAATACCAGAGTTAAAAAAGAGGGAAAATTGTTGGTGCAGTTTTGCTGGTGCATCTGTGACCAAGACAGCAAGTTTTTGTGATGTATCAAGGGTAATGTCAGCATACCACCAAAAGGACGAACCACATCCAACGGGATTAACTGTGGACGCAAGAGGAAGCTGTCTAAAAAGGGACTTCGGGTGCTAACCGGATTGTATCAAAAAAACATTAAAACGGCAGAATTAAATGAACACCTCAATTTTTCCTGTTCCCCCCAGAACTGTCCGTCGGAGCTCCAAGGGTCAATATACACGGCCAGGCTGCTATTGCCAAACCTTTGGTCACTCATGCCAATGCCAAAGTCGGTTCAATGGTGCAAGGGCGCAAAAATCTTGGGCTGTGGACAATGTGAAACATGTATTTGGTCTGATGAGTCCACCTTTTCGTTTTCCCCCCATCCGGGAGAGTTACGGTGGGGAGAAGCCAAAGAAGCGTACAACCAGAATGTTGCATGCCCAGAGTGAAGCAGGGGGTGGATCAGTGATGGTTTGGGCTGCCATATCATGGCATTCCCTTTGGCCCCAATACTTGTGCTAGATGGGCGCGGCACTGCCAAGTACTAACCGAACCATTCTTGAGGACCATGTGCATCCAATGGTTCAAACATTGTATCCTGAAGGCGGTGCCGTGTATAAAGGATGACAATGCACCCAAACACCCCGAAGACTGGTAAAGATTAGTTTGATGAAAATGAAAGTGAAATTGCACATCTCCAGGCCTGCACAGTCACCAGATCTAAATATTATTGAGCCCCTTTTGGGGGGTTTTTGGAGGAGCGAGTCAGGAAACGTTTTTCACCCAATCACGTAGTGACCTGGCCACTATCCTGCAAGAAGAATGGCTTAAAATCCCTCTGACCACTGTTCAGGACTTGTATATGTCATTCCCAAGACGAATTGACGCTGTACTGGCCGCAAAAGGAGGCCCTACACCATACTAATAAATTATTGTGGTCTAAAACCAGGTGTTTCAGTTTCATTGTCTAATCCCTGTATATATATATATATATATATATATATATATATATTTAGGCGACTGGCTTTATTAATCTACTTGATCAGCTAAGAATCATCAAGCTTTTCTCAGTCTTGTGTCAGGCTGCCAGTTGTTCTATGGCATCTAATTGTAATATTATGTGCTTTTCCAGGGTTTGTAGTTGGAAACTATCCTAGTGGACTCACAATCTGCCAAAGAGGGGGATTGATACAAACAGCAGTAGTAGTAGCATTAGAAAAATGTATATTTTTCTAATGCATTGTCAAGAATGCATGGAATGGCAGGCTGTCAAATCTCAATTAGATTCTGTTGTACATTTTGTTTTAAATGTGTGTGTCAATAATACTGTGAAATCAAAGTGTTTTCACTCAAGGATATCAGAAGTATTACTCAGTTGTCAGCCAGCATAATTTTGCATAATAACACAAAAATTGTTTGACTAAGAAAACAACAAATTTAACAGACTTAGACAGAAGTGTAGACATTTAATATCTAATATAGCACTGTATCCAACAGATATAAACATATGTATTTTGAATTGTTTTATATTACAAAACTCTAGCCTTTGAATATACTCTGAGGATTTACTCGTACTCGTCGTCTTCCACTTTATCCGGGACCGGGTCGCGGGGGCAGCAAACTCAGCAGAGATGCCCAGATGTCCCTCTCCCCAGACACCTCCTCCAGCTCCTCCGGGGGGAGCCCAAGGCGTTCCCTCAAGTGTGTCCTGGGCCGTCCCCTGGGCCTCCTCCCGGTGGGACGTGCCTGGAACACCTCATGAGGAAGGCGTCCAGGAGGCATCCGATATAGATGCCCAAGCCACCTCAACTGTCTCCTCTCGATGTGGAGGAGCAGCGGCTCTACTCCGAGCCCCTCCTAGATGGCCGAGCTCCTCACCCTATGGAAGACACTCATTTCAGCCGCTTGTATCCGGGATCTCGTTCTTTCGGTCGTGACCCAAAGTTCATGGCCATAGGTGAGGGTAGGAATGTAGACCGACCGGTAAATCGAGAGCTTCGCCTTTCTTCTCAGCTCTCTCTTCACCACAGCGGACCGGCACAGTGCCCCCATTACTGCGGCAGCCGCACCGATCCATCTGTCGATCTCCCGCTCCATTCTTCCCTCACTCGTGAACAAGACCCCGAGATACTTGAACTCCTCCACCTGAGGCAGGAACTCCCCTCCAACTTGAAGAGGACAAGCCACCCTTTTCCAGTCGAGAACCATGGCCTCGGACTTCGAGGAGCTGATCTTCATCCCAGCCGCTTCACACTTGGCTACGAACCGCCCCAGCGCATGTTGTAGGTCTTGGGTAGAGGGGGCCAGCTGGACCACGTCATCTGCAAAAAGAAGAGAGGAAATCCACTGGTCCCCAAACCAGACCCCCTCCGGCCCTTGGCTGCGCCTAGAAATCCTGTCCATAAAAGTTATGAACAGGACCGGGGACAAAGGGCAGCCCTGCCGGAGTCCAACATGCACCGGGAACAGGCAATGAGGACCAAACTCCTGCTCCGCTTGTGCAGAGACCGGATGGCCCCTAATAAAGGGCCCCCGATTCCATACTCCTGGAGCATCCCCCACAGGGCACCACGATGCACATAGTCGAATGCCTTCTCCAGGTCCACAAAACACATGTGGACCGGTTGGGCAAACTCCCATGAACCCTCGAATACCCTGTAGAGGGTATAGAGCTGGTCCAGTGTTCCACGGCCGGGACGAAAACCACACTGCTCCTCCTGAAGCCGAGGTTCGACTATCAGCCGGACTCTCCTCTACAATACCCTGGCCTTACCAGGGAGGCTGAGGAGTGTGATCCCCCTGTTGTTGGAAGGATCTTTTGCTCTGAGGATTTATTCACTGCTAAATCAATTATCACGATCAAATCGCTGTGATTTTGCAGAAAACATAAAAAAACCTAAACAAGGTAAAGTTTGCTAGTTATAACCTCACCGAGCCCCACTTCAGAATGAAATTACCCCTTAAATTCTCGTTTTGTGATACATTAAATGCATTTTTTGTATTTTTTGGTGTCTCTGAAGGCCATCTTGCATCTCATTGTGTTAAATTTGTCTCTCTGTTCTCTTTGGCATCTTTTTATTGCTGCTTCCACTTTGTTTAATAATTTCGTCACATTATGGGAGTTTGTATCTCTTTGTAGTTATTCTGTCTTTTACTGTAATCATTTAAAAGTCTCTTTATGGTTGTTATGGTCTCAAACCCGTACCTTTATGTTTACTTTATCTCTTAGTGTAAATTAGTAAAGCACATTATGTGTTTATCTGTTGAATAACACAATTTCTAAGCCTTGGTTCACTGCCTAAATAGAGCAGAAGTTTGGGATTTAGAAATGTTAAATATACTTGGAGCCTGCAGCCCAGCTGTTGAAGCTGGGATGTCCCATAGTGGTGTCTAGAGTAATATCAGTTGACAGATCCCTTTTCTGACACCAGGATGTCCGTCTCTGGCCTTGACCACATGACAGTGTTTGGTATCCTGGGCCAGCGAGTGTCAGATAGCTTCCTATTGATAAATGATTTGAGTTGCAGAAGACGGACTGTGGCGCTGCCACCCGCAGGGTCCCAGGCCAGACGGATGGGTCCATTTGTAATGCAGAGGGGCCCCAGTAGCTGCATTAACTATTAAAGTGTGGTTATCTGGGGGTAATAGTACGCCAGTAGCACTGAAACAAACTACAGGAAGAGAAGATAGAATCGTAATGTTGATCTATTAGCCCTTATTTTGTGGGAGTGAGCTGTAAAATGGCCCACTATATAGAAATGTCAGTTTACCATTACATTAGCATAAACACATAAAAGTTAATCAATCATCCTGAAAAATGTTGACACTCCTTTGAGTAATTGAACGAAAACCTTCAAACACTAGATTGGTTTGACTAATTTATCTCAACATGGTTTCCTAACATAGGTTTAGTATTTTAATGAGCAACTGTTGCACAATAGGAAGAGTAATCATTGGGAAGTAACAGGTGTTACATAATTTCAGCAAAATCTAATCTCATATTTCTCTTTTCATTGTGTTTGTTCACTTTAGATATTTTGTAATTATCTAATTTTAAACTAGTGCCCTTGGTTTAGAAATATACCAACATTCTTTCTTTTTGCTTAGTTTCTTGTTTTGGTTTTGTTTTTATTTTTACAAATTTTTAAAATGTGGGTAAAATATCTGATACCTAAAGGTTAATTTAAGTTGGAACTGGTTGTTGATTTATACATCCTAAAAGTTCCCCTAACTGTATGGCATTTGTTATATGTGGGATATCAAACACTCTTGTTAGACAGAGCACGTATTACTTTGCCCACTCCTCACTCTAAAGCTTTGAAAACATGTAAATGAGCATGAATGCATGCATGCCTATAACTGGCTTGATTTGCTTTCTACTCTGTTAAAAATAATATAAAAATAAATTATGGACATTGACAAAAATGGGCACAGCAACAAACAAAATTATGGTTTCACCTGCCATTCCTTAAACATTATGTACTGCAGTGTACTGCAAAAATGTTTTTTTGCCATAGACTTTTTAAGATAAAATGTCATAACCACAAACGTCAGTGTTTTATGTTGGTATTTTATGTGATATAGCAACACAAAGTAGTGCATCTTTGTGAAGCAGAAGGACAATAATTTACTGTATGGCATTCATTTATTTAAGAATAAAAATCTGAAAAGCATGGTTTGGATTTGTATTTACCCCCTTTCCTCTGATACCCTATCTAATTGGCCTAATTGGCCTTGAAACCCCCCTAATTAATAAATGTGGTTCACTTTTGTGTAATTTCTTGCCAACATGAAAATATCTGTTTCTCTGAAGTCCTCAGAAATTTGTTAAAGAACAGAAGAGAACCAACAGCTACATGAAGACCAAGAAACACAGCTGACAGCTAAGAAGTAAAGTTGTGAAGACAAAGTAGGATTGGATTATCTAAAACATCCCACACTTTGAACATCTCACATATCACTTTAAATCCAACATCTGAAAATGAAACGAGAAGGACAAAACTGCAAACCTGCCAAGACATGGCTGTCTACTTCAACTGACCAGGCCAGACAAGAAGAAGATTTGAGCATATGAGAAGCAGCCAAGAGGCTCATCGTAACACCGGAGGAGCTGAAAGGATTTTTTTCTTGCTTTTCCTCCCCTCCTGGAAGAAAGGCAAGATGAAAGTTATTACTAAAATAAAGACATAAAAAATCTCACAGTTTGCCAAAAGCTATGTAGGGGACATGGCCAGATGAGGCCAAAACAACTTTTTTGCCAATTTGTAAAACGTTATGTGCGGCAGAAAATGAACACTGCCCCATTACCCTGAATACATCATCTTTACCATGAAGCAGGGTGGTGGCAGCATTATGTTGTGGAGATGCTTTTTTTTACAGCAGGGACAGGAAAATTGGTGAGAGCTAATGGGATGATGAATGGTAATCCTGGAAGACAACTGCTTGGAGGCTGCAAGAGTCTTGACACTGGGGCAAAGGTTCACCTCCCAACAGGAAGACAGCCCTTAACGTACAGCCAAAGCTACAATGAAATGGTGTGGATCAAAGCATATTGAAGTGTTAGAATGACCTAGCAAACGTCCAGACCTAAATGGAATAAGGATTCTATGACAAGACTTGAAAATTGCAGCTGTTGTGGTGAACAGTAGTTCTACAAAGTATTGACTTAGAGGATCTAAATACATATGTATAACACACTCTTTAGATTTATATTGGTAAAACATTTCAATACCCTATATAATTTATCTTTTACTTCACAATTTAGCACTACATTGTGTAGGTCTACCACATAAAATACTAATAAAATACACGGATTTTTGTACATTTCTAATTTAGCTCATTGACACCCCTGTTATATTATCCATTTAAAATAAAAACACTTAATTCTGATACCTACTGCCTCACAGGTGGCTGTTTAATTAATCAGAATCTTTTCACATACAAAAATATTCCTATAGCAGCCTTTGGTATCAGACAAGCATTTTAATAAAGAAAGACTTTCTCTGTGAAAGTTTTACTCTGTATTTCTTAACGACATACTCTGTGGGACAAAATAATCCTAACCTCATAAAATAGTGTAAAAAAGCAGCTTAGCAAGGGGACTTGAATCCAACAAACCTGAAATTATGTAGTTACCTTTGGTCCGCCCCACAGCACAGCCAGTAAATGAAACAAAGACCCGAGGAGTGGAGAGGGCAAATGTCTGAAAGACTTCCCCCTCTGCTGACTCTGGTGTTTGCTTTTACCTGTAAACATTCACAGTGAGGAAGTTCACTTGATAAACTGATCAATATCTTCATCTGTTCCCCTGTGTTTACCAGAGGAAGTCATGGATGCAGAGAAAAGTGGCAAAATTGATTCCATTGTATCCTTTACCGCTCTCATTTTGCCATCTTCAGGCCTGGCTTAGTAAATGTTACTTGAGAGCTGATTGGCCTGAGGGATGGAGGAGCACCAGAAGTGCCTGGGTGCAGTGATGAGCCATCCATCCTCAGTACCTGCAAGAAGGAGAAGGAGGAAACAGGCACCTGCTTGCTGAATAAATCATCACTAAGTTCATTCTGCTGCCGCAGTCCAATTAACCATAGGGGAACCTGTGAATTCTGCTAGGTGGTATGATTAATTACAAAGTGCTGACAATACACACTACAGCTCACAATATCCCAAACGCCAAACAGTGATGGGTTTCTTTGCACATTTTAGCCTCCTAAAAAGTATTGTTTTCTATAGATGTAAAATATTATTATTGGGACTTTTTTTTGTTTTGCTGAAATAACTAATAATGTCAACATACGAAGCCTGGCCTGCATTTGAAAGCTGTATAAACTCTCTTAAACAAGCAAAATGTATGTGAACAATCTAATTATAACCAGAAGCAGATGATATCAGTGATCTCAAATTTTTTGCGAAGCTAAGTGTATTTAGCAAGTAATTTTTGTTTTACCTGCTGGAAGAAGGTAATTATAATGCAATAATTTCCTTCCAACAAGCTAGTGAAATGCCTCTAGCTCTCACCCTCCAGCTCATTTAAATAGCGCTTAATTGAACAGAAAAAGACAGAGACGAAGGTGAAAGGGAAAGGTTAACAGGACTGCCACAAAGGGCAGGAAGTAGAGGAAGTCTAGCCTTAAGTCACATCTGACTCTCATCACAGCCTATACAAGGAGACAATTAGGCCCGGTCAGTAATTAGGCCAACTCCAGTGGCCGAGCTCTGCTGCTATTTTTCTGAGAGATTATAGCCCTCTCCTAGGCAACTTCTTTTAATGGCTTCAATCTGTCTATCAATGATATGTTCGAGGGCTGACGTTTGATTGCTGCCATGTCGAATAGAAAGGTCAGAGATGGTGTAACAGATGAGAACACAAGAAAGGGGAGACGATAGGGTGAATAATTGTGAAAAGGTCTGGTTCAAGTCTGCCAATTTTTGGTTTACTTTTAAAGAATCTTTTCTCAGCAAATGAGATCTTCTCCATGAGAGCCTTGCTTGTCCAAGTAAAGCAACTAAAAATAGGGAAATGTAGTAAAGAATAGACAAATTATATGTTTAAGACTTCACATAAACCTTCGCTGCATTGTCTACAGGTTGTCTAAAATGAAGTAGCTAAGCTTTTGACTGGGACCTCAAAGCGCTCTTAAGTTAGAATGTTGAAGGTTTATCTGCATTAACCTTACGTCACCAGAGTCGTGAGGTCTAATTAGGGCATGTTATCTGTCCCTGGCATTTGGGAAGCATTCTGTTTTATTTTATGACAATAGCTTATTGTTTTTATCTTATTTTAACTTGACCTGTTTATTATTCTGATGTGTTTTTTTAATTACTTTTATGATACAAAGATATCTTTTTCATTTTGAAATCTGCTGTATATAGCGAATGAGGCACAGAATGATCTACAAGCCATTTGGGGCTCTCCGTCCCTCTTGTGTTAATGTCCTGTGAAGCACTTTGGATCTCCCTTTGTATGAATAATGCTAAATAAATAAATTTGTGTTTGGCCGATGTCGGCAAGCAAGTGATGAGAGTAGAGTGCAGCAAAATTACACAGTTCCTAAATGTGGGACAGATACAATATAGAACTCCCTGACAGAAAAGCTGTTTTATAAAATATAGAAATTTTTAACTTCTTCTTCAACATTTGTGCATGAATCAGAAGAGATGTGTAAAACTGCTGGGTAACAGCATTAAGACATTTTGAATGAATCTGCCTCTGAATGTTTATGGATGGATGAGCTGCATAAAAGCCACGGGATTACAGTTTTCACTAAATCAAGGTAGAAATAGCTGTACATCATCATAATGCAAAATGCATATGTCTATCTATTGATACATTCACAAATTTATTGGAATTGAAAAACGTTACGGGCTGCACAATGGCGCAGTTTGTAGCACTGTTTATTTGCTGCAAGGAGGTCCTGGGTTCAACTCAATTAAATTCAGTCAGTCAGTCATTTTCTACCAATTCAGTTTTATTTATATAACGCCAATTCACAACACATGCCGTCTCAAGGCACTTTACATAGTCAGTTCAATTGAATCATACAGATTTCAAGTCAGGTACATACATTCCAATTAAGCCTAACTATCAAACAGTGCAGTCAGATTCAGTTTATTATTCAAATTGGTTAAAAGGTTTTTCTGTCTATGGAAATCCAGCAGATTGCATCGAGTCAGTGACTTGCAGCAGTCACTCCTCCTGGATGAGCAAGTAAAGATAGTGGACAGTTGCTAGCATTGACTTAGCAGCAATTCCTCATACTGAGCATGCATGTAGTGACAGCGGAGAGGAAAACTCCCTTTTAACAGGAAGAAACCTCCAGCAGAACCAGAACCTGGCTCAGTGTGAGCGGCCATCTGCCACGACCGACTGGGGGTGTGAGAGAACAGAGCAGAGACAAAAAAAGAACACAGAAGCACTGAACGAGGAGTACTTTCTAAAAGAAAGAAAAGTGAAACATTAATGGTTATAGCTCCTTTAGTGGGTTCATCTAGGAGAGAAAGACAGCAAAGCAGATGAACTCTGAGCCAGTTTTCAAGTCTAGAGTATTGAAGACAGCACATACAGTTGGTTACAGTAGAAGCTCGGTCAGTACCTTTGTCTAGGAGAGACACGGTAAAACACTGAAAGACAGAGCCATCTGTATAAGGTAAGCATTAAGTTGTTGGCAGCAGCAGCTTGGCTGATGTCCACAGCTGAACACAGAGCCGGTCAGATCTCGCTTCTAGAAAGAGAAAAAAAAGAGAGAGAACATAGAGTTTAAAGCTGAAATAACAGAAAATAATGCAAAACTGGAGAGAATGTAGCAGAGAGAGTGAAAGTGGTCATTATGTCCTCCAGCAGTCTAAGCCCATAGCAGCATAACTACAGAGATAACTCAGGATAACCTAAGATAACCTAAGTGTCTTTATCAAAAAAGGAAAGTTTTAAGCCTAGCCTAAAAAGTAGACAGGGTGTCTGCCTCAGGGACTAAAAATGGGAGCTGGTTCCACAGGAGAGGAGCCTGATAACTTAAGGATCTGCCTCCCATTCTACTTCTAGAGACTCTAGGAACCACCAGTAAACCTGCAGTCTGAGAACCAAGTGCTCTCTTAGGAGTATGTGGAACAATCAGATCTCTGATGTATGATGGAGCTATATCATTAAGGGCTTTATATGTGAGAAGGAGAATTTTAAATTCTATTCTGGATTTAACAGGGAGCCAATGAAGGTAAGCTAAAATAGGAGAAATTTGATCTCTCTTTTTAATTTTCATCAGAACTCTTGCTGCAGCATTTTAGATTAGCTGAAGGCTTTTAACTGCATTTTGTGGACATCCTGATAGTAAAAAATTACAATAGTCCAGCCTTGAAGTAACAAATGCATGGACTAGTTTTTCAGCGTCACTCAGGTGAAAGAAGGAAATCCTAGAAATTTGTTTAATATGGGGTTTAAATGATGTGTCTTGGTCAAAAATAACACCAAGGTTTTTTACTTTATTACCAGGGATCAATTTAATGACGGCCACATTAATTGATTGACAAAGCATTTTCTTTTTCAAAGATTCCGGTCCAAAGACAACAACTTCTGTCTTGTCTGAATTTAGAAGCAGAAAATTTTTATTCATCCAAGTTTTTATGTCTTCAAGACATGCCTGTAGTCTGTCTAGGTGGTTGGGCTCATCAGTATTTATAGATAAATAAAGCTGAGTATCATCAGCATAGCAGTGGAAATGTAGCCCATACTTCTGATAATTTCACCTATTGGAAGCATAGTATATATAGTAAATAGAACTGACCCAAGCACTGAACCATGTGGTACTCCACAATTAACCCTGGAGTTTGAAGATGATTTATCCTTTACATGAACAAACTGGAATCTGTCAGACAAATAAGATTTAACCCAGCCTAGTGCTGTTCCCTTTGATCCCTACAGCATGTTCCAGCCTTTCTAAGAGAATATTGTGATCGACTGTATCAAATGCAGCACTGAGATCTAACAGGACAAGTACAGACACAAGACCATTATCTGAGGCTAGGAGAATATCATTAGTGACTTTCACTAGAGCTGTTTCAGTGCTATGATGAGCTCTGAAACCTGACTGAAACTCTTCAGTCAGATCATTGCTGTGTAAATGCTCACACATTTGATTAGTAACTATTTTCTCAAGAATTTTAGATAAAAACGGAAGACTGGATATAGGTCTGTAATTTAGTAAATCATCTTGATCAACGAAGGTTTCTTAAGTAAAGGTTTAATTACAGCTACCTTAAAAGCCTGTGGTACATCCATTTACTAAGGATAGATTAATCCAGAATGGGGCTGGTTATCAAAGGGAACACTTCCTTAAATAATTTGGTTGGGATTGGGTCTAACATACAAGTTGAAGGTTTAGATAAAGCTAATATTTTTGATAACCTAGACAGTTCCACTGGATCAAAACAGTTACCTCCAATGCTGTCTCGCTTACTGAGGATGAATTAATCATGTTTGGGAGTAAGTCAATGATTTTATTTTTAATAGAATCAATTTTATTTAAAAAGAATCCCATAAAGTCATGACTGCTGAGAGCTGGGGGAATGGATGGCTCAACAGAGCTATGAATCTGTGTAAGTGTAGCAACTGCACTAAAGAGAAACCTAGGATTATGCTTATTCTATTCTATTAATGATGAGAAATAAGCTGTTCCAGCTTGGCGAAGTGTCTTTTTATACAACAGTAGACTATTTTTCCAGATTAAGTAGGAATCCTCTAGGTGTGTAGAATGCCATTTTTTCTCAAATTTTCTAACATTGTTGTTTAAAGTACACAGCCCTGAAACCAGGGAGCCAGTCTCCAATGAATAATTACCTTTTTTTTCAGGGGGGCTGCTTTTTCTAATGCACCACGCAGTGAGGAAGTAACACTATGAACTAGAGAATCAATGTGAAGGTGAAGAAAAAAAAAAGAATTGCCCTCATCTGTGTTTTTCAGTGATAATGGGGAAATTAAAAATGAAACAGATTCTTTAAAGGTTATTACAGCACTGTCTGATAATGATCTACTATAATGAAATTTTCTTTCAGGTGTGGAGAACTCAGTTAAATTAAACTCAAAGGTTATTAAAACATGTTCAGACAGTTCAGGGTTATGAGGAAATATTGTTATTTCTTTACACTCAATGCCATATGTCAGCACAAGGTCCAGAGAATGAAGACAAAGGTGGGTAGATTTGCTAATGTTTTGAACAAAGGCAATTGAGTCCAGGATAGCATTAAATGCTATATTTAGGCTATCACTTTCATTGTCAACATGAATGTTAAAATCCCCCACTATAATGACCCTATCTGTATTTAACACTAAATCAGATAAGAATTCTATAAAAACATGCTGTTCATTCATTCATTCATTCATTCATTCATTCATTCATTCATTCATTCATTCATTCATTCATTCATCTTTTATACCACCTATTCCATAGTGGGTCACAGGGGACCTGGGGCCTCTCTCCAACAGTCTATGAGCGAGAGGCAGGGTATACCCTGGACAGGTTGCCAATCCATCGAGGGGCGTATGCTGTTAATTCAGTTGGCAAATTACAGTCTCTTGCAAAAGTATTAATTTTTATATGCCTTTTATTTATTTTATTCAGAAAATTCAATGTATTTTATTGTAATTTTACTTGATTGACCAAAACATGTACTTTTTAAAAAAACTTTAAGACAGATAATCTGAGAATTAGTGCTATATAAACAAATTTAGTTAAACCAAATTAAACGTAATAAAGCATTAACATGCTTTTCAATTTTATTTCCTCCCAACAAATCTGAAAAGTATGGTGTGCATTTGTATTCAACCCCCCCCTAAACTCTTATACCAGTAAATAATAAAACATTGCACATCACCCTGAAAACAACATTCATGCTGTGGGATTGCTTTTTTTTAACAGGGTCAGGGGTAGTAGTCAGTGTTGCAGGGAAGATAAATTGAGCTAATACAGAACTATTCCAAAAAAAAATGTTAAAAGCTGCAGAAGACTTGCAACTAGGGAAGAGATAGACCTTACAGGAAGACAGCAACCCTAAGGATAGCTTAGATCAAAGCATATTCATGCGTTACAATGGAGCAGTCAAAGTAAGACCTAAACTCAATTGGGAATCTGTGCATGATTTTAAAATAGATCTTCACAGGCACTCCCTATTAAATCTGACTAAACTTGAGCTATTTCACAAGAATAATGGGTGATAGAGGAATATAAAAATGTTGTTATTCACCTAGACAACAGATTGGACCGCAGATGCAACAGAAAAACTTTCTACAAGAAGTGACTGGGCAGACTGTACTTCTTGAGAAAGTGTAGGTCCTTCAGTGTTCTGTAGATCTGTAGATCAGTGTTCTGTAGATCAAGGTTCTGTAGATCTTCTATAAGCTGTTGTAAAGAGTGCAATCTCTTCTGCTGTCTTCTGTTGGGGTAGCGCATCAAAACGAGTGACTTAAAAAAGCTAAACAAGCTGATAAAGAAGGCTGGCTCTGTTCTGGGGACTGCTTTGGAGTCTCTAGAGATGATTGTTCAAAGAAGAATGCTTCATAAAGCGTACATATTGGGCAACCCTGAGCATCCTCTTAATGAGTTTGTAATTTAACAACTAAGTGTTTAGGGCTCTTCGGATCAGTACAGGAGAGCAGTCCAGCCTACAGGCATCACCATCTTTTTGAAGGAAATTTAGATAGTCTGAGTTACAACACCATTTAATTTCCCTTTGGGATTAAAAAGTATTTTTGAATTGAGCTGAGTTGAATTGAATAATGGGCAAAACATGCAGTCTCTAGATGTGCAAAGATAATAAAGAGATTTCCCAAAAGACCTGCAGGTATAATTGCAGGGAGGTGTGGTTCCACAAAGTGTTGAATCAACTCACCTGAAAACAAATGCAGCTAAAGCAAATGCAAAGTCCATGACAAAAATATTACCTGGTGAACATAGGGGAACATTAGGCCACTAAAGAGCAAGATGTTTGCCTTGAAATGTATCAATAATCCAAACCCATACAGCAGAGAGAAATGTAAACTCAAAAATGCCAAGTGAACAGAAAACAACAATGAAGTTATGATGCTATGTTCTTGTTGTCACATTAGGCTGGGGTTTGTCAGCACCAACATGCAAGTAGGAGTATGGAAGCTGCATGGTGAGTTTGAATATTTAATAATGACTGAACTGAACTAGTGAACTTACATGGAGAACAGGACACAGAACATGGGCATGAGTTACAGGCATGGCACAGGCAGGCAAACAGTCACATGGAGCAGGTAAACCAACAGGGCATGACAAACAGTGTCATGGAGACAATGGACATGCAGCAAGTAACAAACAGTAGGATCCAGTGGCGAGCAATGAAAACCAGAGAGTTTTAATACAGAAGCGGAGTGGAGAAATGACCAATGAACTAGCAATCAGATGAAATGTGGAGCAGCTGGTGGCAGAGAGAATGCAGAGCAACTGAAGAAGAGAGGCTACTCAACAGAGATGAGTGGGAACACATTGAAGTAACAGAAATATCAAAACACATGAACCAAGAACCTAACCTAGCATGAATGAACTAAAATAACAGCTACTAGAGAACATAAACAGGGAAATGCACATAAACAGACAAGAAACTCAATCACAGGTAAATCATGACACTTGTAAGATGATGGTCTTTCATTTTCTATGAAACGCTACTGCTGTTGATTGTGCTGCCCAAAATAATCTACATCCTCACCTTTATTAAAAGTTCTATTCCTATTTTCATAGGTAGTACTTTACTAGACTTAAATAAAAATTACAAGATCAAAAGAAATGTGATGAACCCAGCTAGCAGTTGCTTATGGCATGACTAAAAAAATAAAACTCTTATTCTAAATACTGCTTTCACAATTTTGTATGTTCTAGATAAAACACCAGCTATCTTATTATTATTTTTAAAACCAAAACTCTTATTTTTTCTTAACAGGACATTATTCAATAACAGCCTTTTTTACTAGAGATTTATGTCACAGTGACGGAAAAAAAAATGCTTCCTTGAATGAATGCTTAGAATCTGTTGTGACTGGATGACGATGATGCTGGATTTATTTTTACTATTTGTGCTCAGAGATGAACACAAGCCTGAGAAAGCAACAATTTATGCCAGTGCAGGACCATAAAAGCACTTCTTTTTCTATTGCACAAAAGAACAGATGTGCTAATTGGAGTTTGATAACACAAACACATGCCAAAATCACACATAAAATGCACAACACTACCAAATGTGATAGCATATGTTGATCTCAGAGAATGTTACAAACTGGCTCACTAATAATAGGCATTTATTCTTTACTTGTAAACGAAAACGCTAGTATAAATCTTTATTATTTCTTATTTCATAAAAAATAAAGATAGATGTCCGTGATAACATGATAATTTAGGTTTATATCTAAAGTGTTGAATGTACAGTATGTATTACATAAATAGATAATCTCTCTCTTCAATAGTGTGAAAAAATATTTGTCCCCTTACAGATTTCCTTTGTTTTTGCTTTTTTGTCAGACTTAAATGTTTAAGTACATAAAATAAATTTCAATATCAGAGAAAGATAACCTGAGTAAATACAAAAGCAGTTTTCAAACAATGATTTATTTTTATTTAGGAATAAAAAGGTATCCAAACCAACCTGGCTCCTTGTGAAAAGGTAATGGCAGCTCTTGTAAAAGTTTAAATTAACTGTCATCAGCCACATTTAAATAAAACCATAGTTAGAGTTAGATTTCACAAGTCACTGTCAGGCTTGATTATTGAAATAGAACCTGTCTGAAAGCATTAAGTTGGCTTAAATATCAGAAAACTCACCATGCCCTGATCAAAAGAAACAGATAAAAAAAATAAAAGTCATAGAAATCTGTCAGTCTGGAAAGGGTTACAGAGCTATTTCCAAGGTTGTTGGACTCCAGTGAACCACAGTGAGAAGCATAATCTACAAATTAACAACAACAAAAAAAAAAGAAAACAAAACAGTGTGATGATTTAGTGCTACTTTGCTGGTTCAGTGCCTGGACAATTTGCTGTAACTGATGGAACCATGAATTCTGCTCTCTAGCAGAAAATCCTGCACTTGGATTATGCATTAGAACAATGATCAAAAGCACACCAGCAAGTCCACCTAAATAGCTTAGTAAGCTAAAATAAAAGTTTTGGGTGGCTTAGTCAAAGTTCTGAGTTAAATCCATTTCTGATGCTGTGGTGTGACCTTATAGAGTCCATTCTTACTCAAAATCCCTGCACTGTGGTTGAATTAAAACAATTCTACAAAAAGGACTGGGCCAAAATCCCCTTACAGTGATGTAAAAGACTCATTGCTCATAATATTTCAAGTGTGAGACATTGAGGGTCACACTTGAAAACACCTATATTTGTGGCTCCAACAGACCCTATTGTTTGTACTTAATGTACATATCTCTAGGGAGTGAGATGCTGGAGAGGGGTGGAGACAATGTGTAATGGTAATGTAACAGACGTGTCAGGTAAACGGGGGTAAAATGACATAATCGGTAGCCCTAGTTTTCACAGACCTCTAACTAAAAATAGAAAACCAAACTCCACCAGATCATAAAATTAGACATATTTATTCAAACATGTTCTGATTTAGTGATATTTTGGTTAATTAAAGGAAAAATTAAAACATGATGTGAACAAATCACAAATACAGATGCAAATAGCTTTTTCTCAACACTGCAACAGTAAAGATTTTCTTTGGTTTTTATTAGAGGGCAATAAATACCTTAAGCACAAACTGTTAGATAGACCTACAATGTTTTAGGGCTATGTATTTTGAAACTGTTTTTTTTTCATGCAAAAGTGTAATTTTCTACATTATTATGATGCAGCATATAGTAGCTGATATATAGCTTTTTTGCAATATGACTTCAAGGGTTAATGGTCTTCCTCTGCAGTTAGGCATCAGTAATCCTCTTTAATACACATAATTTTCATATGTAAATATTTCGTGGTCTCATCTTAGGCTGGCTTTTCTCTCACTCAGCTGCCATAAAAGCACACTGTAGCTGGGCTCTGACTGCAGCTGCTTGCGGGGATTAAAACCAAACATGACTTATTCTGCCTGCCTGCTACTGTAGAAGGAGGTTTGGTGGCTTTTTCCAGATAGTGTCTTACTGTACGACTCAACAATGACTCTTGGCTGCCACTGCAAACATTCCTCTGAATTGGATTACATTCACACAATGTATGGAAGGCAGCATTTTAATCCAAGATAAACTGTAGCAATGGACAAAGGAGGGGTGAAAAAGGACCATCTCTGTGGGCACAGAAAGCAATTCAGTTTAGAATAGAATTGTTTGTTGTTTTTTATTTATAGTGGAAAATCTGGTCTCAGCATCGAATGAATTTTTTGAGGACTAATACTTGATTTGAATATTTATTTTCTGGTCTTCCTTCCACCGGAAAAGGGTGTCTTGTCCTCTTCAGGTTGGAGGGGAGTTCCTGCCTCAAGTGGAGGAGTTCAAGTATCTCGGGGTCTTGTTCACAAGTGAGGGAAGAATGGAGCGGGAGATCGACAGATGGATCGTTGCGGCTGCCGCAGTAATGGGGGCGCTGTGCCGGTCCGTTGTGGTGAAGAGAGAGCTGAGCCGAAAAGCGAAGCTCTCGATTTACCGGTCGGTCTACGTTCCTACCCTCACCTATGGCCATGAACTTTGGGTCATGACCGAAAGAACGAGATCCCGGATACAAGCGGCTGAAATGAGCTTCCTCCGTAGGGTGGCCGGGCACTCCCTTAGAGATAGGGTGAGGAGCTCGGCCATCCAGGAGGGGCTCGGAGTAGAGCCGCTGCTCCTCCACATCGAGAGGAGCCAGTTGAGGTGGCTCGGGCATCTATACCGGATGCCTCCTGGACGCCTTCCTCGGGAGGTGTTCCAGGCACGTCCCGGCCCAGGGGATGGCCCAGGACACGCTGGAGGGACTATGTCTCTCGGCTGGCCTGGGAACGCCTTTGGGCTCCCCCCGGAGGAGCTGGAGGAGGTGTCTGGGGAGAGGGACGTCTGGGTGTGTCTGCTGAGTCTGCTGCCCTCGCGACCCGGTCCCAGATAAGCGGAAGACGACGAGTACGAGTACGAGTCTTCCTTTTTAAATAATAGTCTTTCTCTTTCTCTCTGTCTTTCTCTTTCTCAAAATATCTAATACCTGATAGGGCATTCCAACAACAAAAAATTCATATGCTCATCTTATGACCTGTATAGGACATCCAAAGAAAATTCAAGTCATATGTGCTGCCATTTCCGGCAATTACTGGATCAGATCTAACATCTATACCTGACATTGAGTTTTCATGCTGAGAGTTTATGTGCAAAGGCTGAATAGCTTTTCCCACAACTCGAACTGAAACATATACTTTCACAAAATAATATGCTCCTATTAAAACAAGAAAAAAAAAACACTCAAATTCATAAACATCACTGTTATTAAGTACTTTATCATTGAATCCCACTTCCACTACATTTATAGGTTAGACAGAGGGCAACACAGATCAGTAGTTTAATGCCTAGGCTTTCTGGTGCTCAGAGTCCCAGGAATGAAACTTCCAGTCCCTGCCTACCTGCTAATGTAACCTCTAGCATCACTTGTCGGCGCACTAATGGCATGTAGGCAAATATACAGACGTACGGAAATAGAGACACAAAAGTTTGGTTCTTTGGCTTCAAACTCATTTAATATTTGTATCTGAACAGACTAGAACTATTTTTAGCTTCAAATGGGTTATTATTTCAGTTTTGGATGCACCACTTTCACCCTTGTATAACATAGGTCTGAATATAGTAAAAGCAAGATATAACAGAATTTAAGCTACACTAGTTAATTAGAGACACACCTGTTGATGTGCTTTACGGTGCACCTCAATAACCTTGCTTCCATGTGCGAGGGTGATTACAGTTCGCAAATGCACTAAGGGACCAAGACCTTAACTTTTGTAAACACCTCCAGCATTCCGATAAAAAAAAAAATGTGTTTGACCAAAATTACCACTGCTACATTTAGAAAAAAAAAAAGGGAAGGTTGCAAGCTGGAGAACACCATGCCAGTTGTGAAGTACAGGGATGGCAGCATAATGCTGCTTGTTTTTTTTCCTTTGCTGCAGAAGAGACTGGTGCACTTCACAAAATAGATGGCATCATGAGAGAAGAACAATAATGTCGAAATTTTGAAGCAACATTTCAAGGCAAAAGCCAGGTTAGGGCACACATCTTTCAAATGGACAATGACTCCAGGCATACAGCCAAATAAAATACAATGTAGCTTAATGCCAACAAAGTCCATATTTAGAATTTGCTACCACATAGTCCTTTGGGAAATTTGCAGACAGAGTTGAAAGAGGGCTTACAAACCTGATTCAGTTACACTAGTTGTGTCATGGGGGAAAGGGGGCCAAAAAATTTTCCTTTTAAACAAATTAAAACTGCAAACTAAGGGGGGGGGGGGGGGGGGGGGGGGGGTAAAGGGGGTGTTTTAAAAGGCAATTCTACTAAATACTGAGGAAATGTTTCTAAAGAACATAAAAAAATCTTGAATACTACTTTTCCAAAACCTCAAACATTCTTTGTAGAAAGTATGATTGTGTTCTGCTAAATTGTAGCTTATTGTGTTTGCATGAAATCCCTTTAAGCATAACCTTTGCAAAACCATATGGAACAATGAAGAACACTGACTATTTTACACAGAACAGCAGGGTTGCTACCCACTGTGAGCTACATTAACCGACCCAGTAATTACCTGTTTTATACCAAGCCTACCCAGTTAGTTTAAATTTATTTGTTTTGTTTTATTTTAGGCTGTAACTCTGTTTTTTTTTTTTTTTTTACTGAGACTTAACTCTTTTGTTTCACTCTGTCACTGCAGACAGAGGGGAGAGCTAATCTAATCCTGCTGCCCACCCAATTGAGATGGATCACGGTTAGGAATGTGCAGAATAATTCAAGGACCCCTGAGCTCATGAGACTGGCCAAGGTGAAAATAAAGTAGAATTTTATTATAACAGAGAATATTTATTAATCCTGACATGGCCCTCATCAGTTCAATAATTAAGACATTGGCGCATTATGTCAGCTTTACATTTCAGAATGTATAAAACCTCTTGTAATCACTAGTATGCCCTGCAGGTCATATGTCTTACTCTCACATTCATTATTTCTCAAAGTGAGAATCCTTTTAGGGAAATATGCATACAGTTTGTAATTATTCCCTTAATGACGTAAGAAAAAATATACATAACCTGAACAAACATGTAACAGCTTGTATAGCCTAACTATTGTTTTCCTTCAGCATTCTACAATTAAGCAGTGAACTTATGCTAGCATCTCTTTGAGCTTTTATCAGGGGTTCAAGCTCATTGAACATCTTATATTACCACAATGCAACACAGACAAATTATAACAGTAATATCTTATAGCACAAACACTTTCCACCTCTTGTGTCTCTTTTATTTTCTATTTGACATATTTTTATGATTTTGCTCGTAAGTGGAGACAAAACAAAACAAAACAAAACAAAACAAAACGGAGAGCTCTAGTAGAGTTATAACAGTCATAACCACTTTTCTAAGAATAATTATATATTCAATATGTCTTAATGTGCAGTGATGAAGTAATCTTACAGAGCACATTACAAAGAAATACATTTGTCTATCTGTCTGTACTCATTGATGTTACCAGACAATTGATTGAAAAAAAGAGTATTTTTAGGCTTAAGATTTGCAAGAATCCTAACTTTAAAAGTAAAAATAAAAAAATCACAGTTTGCATGTAATAAATGTCATGCCTATGTTAAAGCCATTTAAGTTATTTGAAGAAAAAAAACAAATACCTGATATTTATAACAAAAATGAATTTAATCTTTTTGATCATCACACAAATTTTTGTATCAGACAAAGATAACCTGAGTAAGCAGAAAATGTAGTTTTCAAGTGATGATTTCATTTGTTAATTTGTTAATGAGACTGAAAATTTCATTGACAAATTCGCTCATTTAGTTTTTTTAATTGTGACCATCCTTAAAGCATTAAAAGGCTGGCAATTGGGACAAACTAGATTATTTTCAAGATTTTCCCCATAATTCCCAGTTAGTAGTCTTACCAGTGTGCACTAGTTGAGAAGAGTCGGCATTGTATGCTTAAACAACAAAAATCAGTGTGTAAGGAGTAAATAGGCAAATGTGTGCAAAAAGTGTGAAAGGCAAAAAGACATGACCTAACCTTAGGTCCAGTCAGTCAAACAGTTTAGAATTTTCTGAGATGAGTCTGCATGCAATCAGGTAGGGTGAGCCGATTGCCCACCCACCTGCAACCTCTGATTGCCAGCTGCAAAAAAATGTTTGTTTATGTACAGTATGTTTGTTTAAACTGACACCCTCACAACCGTATGTGCAATGGTTTCATACAATTCCTTGACTTTAGTTGGTTTGACAAATGTATTCTCGAATCCTGTCATGTTTGTTTGTTGTTTTCTGACCTACATGCAGAGAAACTCTTCAGAAGGTCTTAAGGTCTTGTCTGAGGCGACGCCTGTGGGGAAGAGAGGAGAGATGAAAATCTTGTAGACTGATTGGAAAATATTTATAGGTAAGGTAAGTTTATTAATATAGCAACATTCATACACAAGGTAGTCCAAAGTGTTTTGCAACACGTCAAGGAAAGACAGAAAGAAAATATATATGTATATCTCTCTTTCTTTCTCTCTCTCTCTCTCTCTCTCTCTCTCTCTCTCTCTCTATATATATATATATATATATATTCTTTTTTTTTATGTGTCCTTTTGCCTTATTTCAGTCATATCATATGGAGAAGCTGTTTGCCTACATGTGCCAAGAGATTTGCTTTACAAAAAAGCTTTCTCAACCCAGAATCCTTATTGCGTAATTAACTTAATTCAATCAATACTGGCTCCAGCATCATAGTAGGCAGACCACGTTGATGTTATGGTAACCTGTATTTGTAGGACATTCACCAATTTGGACTACTTGTGTATTGGTGTGTGTGTGTGTGTGTGTGTGTGTGTGTGTTGGGGATTTAAAGGGCTGATAAATGGAATATGTGAGCTACAGATTTCCTGACATAGCGTTTGTTTAATTTCTATCCATAGACTGTCGGATTGATTTTTCCAAATCCATTTTAAGGTATAGTGGTATATATATCTATGTGCCAGGTAATATTTATAAATGTTTGGAGGTACCACTCCTCATAAACCTTTAGCCTTTTGTAAAGTTTTTAAACTTATGCATGGAAGTATGTGTTGAGTGGGTGTAAGAGCAAGTGAGCGAGTGAGAGCAAGTTTGTCATCTGGAGGGAGGTGCACAATTCTCAAAGTGGCAAGAACGGTAGAAGGCCTGCAACTCACAGCAACCAAGAGCAGCAAAGGTTAAGCTGACAGAGGCACAAGGTGAGATGCAAAGCACCCAGACCCCCCGACCCAGCCACACCACCATCCTCAGCAGCGTAGGCATCTGGTGAATGTCCACCTTAGCCCAGCGTAGCCCCAAAGTCCCACAGCCAGCCCATCACATCTTTTATTTTATAGGATGTCTGGGTTGGTCCAAATGGATGTTCGTCTACATGCGTAAATTGAAGACCTATTTGTTCTGAGATATTCCCACCAGGCTGTCAGAGATGTACTGATTATGATGCTTTTAAAGCAGATGTGCTGCTATTTTTAAGGGCTGATAAATGGAATATGTGAGCTACAGATTTCCTAGATAATATTTATAAATGTTTGGAAGTACCAATCCTCCTAAATTGTTTGCCTTGTGTAAAGTTTTTAAACGTATGCATGGAGGTTAAGATGTCCATAAAAAAGTGTATATTAAGTTTTTAACCAAGTCTGGAATAATTTAACTGGGATCATAGAGAAAGTATATAGGTTATTTTTGGGAGGACCATGAGACACTCTTTCCATGAGTGAGAAAGGGACTTTACCTACCATTCAGTCAGTGTTTACTGTTTAATCCTACCTGCAGTTGTGTTCAGGAACACCACACAGTAATCTCTCGATCCCTGAACAGCTGTTCATTTACATACTGTGACCACTGCAGGGGTTCCCTCGGCAATGAGCCTCACGGGATAAAGAGCGTGTCGGTGGTCAAGGATCTCCTTCGGGAACTGATTGTTCAGACTGTAGTTTCTACCACGTTGTTCCCTACCACTCCCTGGCGATGCATACAGTGGAATGTGATAGTCTGTTTGCCATCACTCTGGATTTTTAGTTGCTGCTGGAGGAAATTTTACACACTGGCTTCTGGAACTTCTTCTGTGTGCTCCAGAATGCAGGAGAAAACAGGGATGTCTAACATGCTTCTTGTTTGAATATCTTGTATGGTCTTCTTCAATTTCCTTTTGTCGCTGGAGAGAAAAGTCATCCCTTTAGTGAGTTTTTGTACATTTTCCCTCAGCGTCTTGTTCTCAACCGCTAGCGTTGCAACCTGTCCCTGGCTGTACTCCTGTGATTTTCTAAGGGCCTAGAATTCCTTGTGCAGAACTTCTACCAGGGTTAGTCTGGCATCAAGACTGGTAAGCTTCTAGTTGACAGAATCTAAAATATCTGTATAGCTCTTGTCTGGTGAGATGGTGGTACTGGTGGACCATTCAGATCATCTCTGCTTTGATTTCTGAGTGGTCATTGGCTTCTGTGATGTTCTCTGAAAAGACTGGTCAGTGTAGCTCTGCAGACTGTCAGCAGGTTGTCCTTACTTAGGAAAACTACACAATGGTTAATATTTTAAATTGAAATTGATATTTGGCTAGGTTTTATTGCCTGGTTTTTACCTGAGCTACATAGCTGTTTGTTTGTTGTATACTTACATGCCACTCTCGTGAGAACTCAATACACCCTGCTCTCTGGCATAAAAGAAACAATGCTTCAAACATGGCGAGATTTTTCTAAAGCTGTTGTAAACAAAAATGTTTTCAGTACTGATTAAAAAGAAGCAAGTTTCTACACATTTCATGTTTTTAGGAAGTTTGTTCCAGAGCTGAGGAGCATAGCAACTAAATGCTGCCTCACCTTGTTTAGTTCAGATTCTGGGATCACTGAGTAAGCAGGTGTCTGAAGACCTGAGGTCTCTATATGCTTCATTATTAACAAGCAACTGAGAAATGTATTTCGACCCAAAGCCTATTAGTGCTTTATATACCAATAGCAGAATTTAAAAATCTTTACTTCGACAGAGAGCCAGTGCAGTGATTTAAGAGCTAGTGTGTTAAGATTAATGTCCCCGGTGTTGGTCAGGACTCTGGCAGCAGCATTGTAGATGAGCTGCAGCTGCTTGATTGATTTTTTACAGAGACCAGTAAAGACACTGTTGCTGTAATCAAACCTGCTGAAAATAAAGTCATGCACCAGTTTTACATGCTGTTTGATAGGAAACCCCTTTATTCTGGCAATGTTGTTGATGATAGAGGAAGAATACAGGTCTGTAGGATATACCAGTCTCTGGGGAAGGCTCTAATGGTTCTAGGGTAGTGGAAGGCAGACACACTAACCCCCCAGAAACATGACATATCCCTCATCTGTTGTTTGGCATGGGATCTTAAGTCAGTCATTTTCTACCGCTTATTCCATAGTGGGTCGCGGCGGAGCTGGTGCCTATCTCCAGCAGTCTATGGGCGAGAGGCGGGGTACACCCTGGACAGGTCGCCAGTCCATCACAGGGCAACACACAAACAACCATGCACACACTCATTCATACACCTAAGGGCAATTTAGAGTGACCAATTAACCTAACAGTCATGTCTTTGGACTGTGGGACGAAGCCGGAGTACCCGGTGATAACCCACGCATGCACGGGGAGAACATGCAAACTCCATGCAGAAAGACCCCAGGCCGGGAATTGTCCGCTCTCTAAGTCGTTTCAAAATCTGTAAAGACTTTAAAAGGTATCTAAATTTGACAGCACTGCATTTGAACTAGAAATGTATCATTGTTTTGTTTTGATTATGAATTTGTGGATACTAATTGCATCTGTAAAGGTTCTTTGAGATTACAGTTGTTGAATGTTACAAAAATAAACTCAGTTAAACTATACATTTCATTGTTTAAATATTCTTCAAAGGTCAAGTCCCCATCATATTCAAGTAAGCATTTCATTAGATAAAATGGTCTATACACAAGCTAAATATTAATTTAAAAAAAGTAATACAGAAAGCACTACATTGATGATTTTATAGCAACATCGCAGTTGCCAACACCCACAAAATTCTCCTAGGAAACTGTTTCCAGCTTGGGGGACATTGTGGTGCTGTACGTGTTGTTGAGGAATGCTCTGAGGGCCACATGCAAAAGCTCATTTTAAAGTGCAGCTTAAGATGAAAGCAGCTGGTTCTGCTCGGTTCATTACCAAATGCGACCGGTGCAACTGATTAGACTGATTAATCAATAAGTGCAATCAGCACAGTAATGATAAACATATAAAGAAAGGCCATTTCACTGAACAAGTAGAAATTACCCACGGGATGCCCCTGGAAAATCACTAATCGGCGAGCAGTATAAAAACGAGGCGGGCGTGCAGCATCTTGATGCAGTATCTGTTTCAGAACTTAAAAAATACTCAATTATTCAGTGCTAAAGCGTCGTGGAGAAGCAGCACTGGAGCTCAAGATGCGCTAGTCGGCGCCTTTAGAGTAAAATTCAATAATTATGAGTTGCAGTGTGCATTTAGAAGCCTGAACTCGTCGAACTTGAGGAGGAGCCCCTCTCTGCACGTTCTGTGGAACCCACTGAGTCTCAACATGTCGGCTAACAGAACTGAATGAATGAGTTAAAATACAAAGATAGAGAATAGAGGCAAAGATGTGTTACTGATGTGATTTTTTTTAGCAGCGCATCTGTGTGTAAACCCCAAATGCGCACAGCAGTTAAAACCCTTTGCATCCAGTTGCGGTGCAGATTTACGAGATCGCATGATCTATTTTAAACCTAAATCCCAACTACTGTACTCTCTGGTCTGTGCAAGATCTCAAGGGAGGTGTAAGTTCTTTCAGACCTGTTTGCTGCCTCTTTATTCTCTTGCTTTATGGCCAAGCTTGGAATGTTTTGTCCTTTGCGTAAAACCAGTTTTACAGCCAGGCGACTTGCATCTCTTATGTTTAAACCCACTCAAGTGTTCATTAGACTACTACTTATTGATCGGGCTTTAAAACCCAAATGATTTCAACGTAACTCGTTCAGTCAGTTTTAAATTTGTGTATTTTTACAGTACATCTGCATTAGTGTCAGCGTCGTACTAAGTCTGTTGTTGGTAAGGAAGTAGCAACTGTCACTGTTGCGCGGAGGGAGGGAAGATCTGTGCAGTCAAACAGAAGAAACTGGAGAGGAAGAAAAGTAGGAAACCACCGCAGTCAAACCCCGGAGTCTCATTCAGCACCTCTCGTTGCTGGACAGCGTCTGAGCGGCGGAGTTGGCGGAGAATCAGGAGATCTGCTCTATCATCTAATCCATTGAGGAACCCTGCAGGCATAAGACTGCGGGAAGAAAAAAAAGTCGCCTTTCTTATTCTACTTCCCACCTCTCTTTTTCTTGTTTTTCTGTCGTAATCTGTGCGGTGGGATTTCAGGAAGCAGCGTTCAAACAACGAGTGAGTCCAGAGCTGCTGACTGGAACTGGCTGGCAAAGACGCAGGAGGAGGAGAGGAAGCAGGAAAGGAGCATAGATCGCAGAACTTCTTTCTTCTCCACTTTTACTTCACTTGTACCAAGAGGGCTGAAAGGTAAGAGACTTCTTTCTCTATCAGTGTGGCTTAGGAGAGGTATGGCAGTCATACATCACTGAGTTACGCAGTTGTATGGTGGCTTCTTGTCTGGGAGAGTGCTGCCCTGGTTAGCTTTTATAAGCAAGATAACCTTTAATGAGTGAAATGTGAAAGTGATGACATGAACACTGTCTTTATGGGGTCCTTGTGACAAATCCAAGAAAGGATACTGCGACTTTATGAAGCCTTTCAATGTTAATAAATATTTAAGTGTGTGTGTTGCTTCAGATAAGGCTTCTCTGATCACACTCAACAGATGAATCACCTTTGCTGAAAGGCTTATGAGGGCTGACGTATCTGGCGGGGGGATGGGGGTATTCATGGGGGTGTTGACTGTACAATGAACCAATTCATAAGCTTGAGCCCCCATGAGCGCCCCCCCCCCCCTCTTTTCTCTACCCCGCTCCTTTTGGCTTTCTACTGCTCCACAGACAAGTGAATCTAAGGAGTCAGTGGATCTAATCCAGGTTCTTTCCTTTGGTGTAAAATCTGTGTTGCTTGTGTGTTGTCAGATCTCTGCATTTTTTTAACATTTGCAAATAAGACACGACGCCCCGGTGGGTCATACCACTTGGTGACGCCTCAGTTCACTATCTGTCAGACAATGCATTAATTGCTGTTCACATTTCTGCAGCTCTCAAGCTGTGAAACATTATGCTTGTTTTAATATGCAAAAATCTTAAAGAAAACTCCTCTCTTTAGGGATGTCCAGTGAGAACATGTTCTTGTTAACTCTGGATTTACATGGCAATCCATGAGTACACCCCTTTGGTTCGAATATATAGTTGCTTTTAAATGAAAAAAAGGATATTATGTAAAAGGCAACTTATTTTAAGGATTTAATTCAAAAAGTGGAATTTATATATACAACAAGCTCATTACTTACAGTGTGATATATTTTAAATGTTTTTTTCTGTAAATTTTCATGGTTACTGCTTACATCTAATGAAAACACTGAATGCAGTTTCTCTGAATATTCTAATATGACATACAGATTTAAAAGGGTCTACACAATCATGTGGGAGACTTCTGCTTTGAAAGTTGTCTTATCAACTATCACTGACACCCTGAAGAAGCTGGGTGTTCAGAGTGCAGTATCCAAGCATACTAATGGAAAGTTTAGTGGAAGAAAAATATGTGGTACAAAAAGGTGCACAGGAAACCTCAGTCATGGGAGGCCTTTGATTCAAAGCTGAATTAAGAGTTTAGGAAAGAGCCATAAAGCATGGACTGCAGCTGGAGTCTGTGCTTCAAAAGCCACCATGGACAAATGTGGCCAGGACATGAGCTACAACTGTTGCTTGTTCTAAGGCACTCCAGAGCCAGAGGCAACACTTTATCCGGGACCGGGTCGCGGGGGCAGCAGACTCAGCAGAAACAACCAGACGTCCCTCTCCCCAGACACCTCCTCCAGCTCCTCCAAGGGGAGCCCAAGGCGTTCCCAGGCCAGCCAAGAGACATAGTCCCTCCAGCGTGTCCTGGGCCGTCCCCAGGGCCTCCTCCCGGTGGGACGTGCCTGGAACACCTCCCGAGGAAGGCGTCCAGGAGGCATCCGGAATAGATGCCTGAGCCACCTCAACTGGCTCCTTTCGATGTGGAGTAGCAGCGGCTCTACTCCGAGCCCCTCTCGAATGGTCGAACTCCTCACCCTATCTCTAAGGGAGTGCCCGGCCACCCTACGGAGGAAGCTCATTTCAGCCGCTTGTATCCGGGATCTCGTTCTTTCGGTCATGACCCAAAGTTCATGGCAATAGGTGAGGGTAAGAACGTAGACCGACCGGTAAATCGAAAGATTTTGCTTTCGGCTCAGCTCTCTCTTCACCACAAATACGGACCGGCACAGGCGCCCCCATTACTGCGGCAGCCGCACCGATCCGTCTGTCGATCTCACCGCTCCATTCTTCCCTCACTTGTGAACAAGACCCCGAGATACAAGACTCCCTCCACTTGAGGAGGAACTCCCCTCCACCTGAAGAGGACAAGCCACCCTTTTCGCGGTTGAGTACCATGTCCTCTGCTTTGGAGGAGCTGATCCTCATCCCTACCCAGCCGCTTCACACTCGGCTGCGAACCGCCCCAGCGCATGCTGTAGGTTTTGGCTAAGGGGCCAGCAGGACCGACGTCATCTGAAAAAAGAAGAGAGGAAATCCCACTGGTCCCCAACCAGACGCCCCGTCCGCCCTTGGCTGCGTCTAGAAATCCTGTCCATAAAAGTTATGAACATATATATGTATGTATGTGTGTACATATATATAATATATATTATATATATATATATCATATATGCGTGTGTGTTATGTTGTATGTCTGTGTATGTATTTATGTATATATAATTATATATAATATATCTTATGTATAATATGTATAATGTATAGTGTGTGGTGTGTGTATGTATGTATGTATTATATATATATATATATACTATATATATATATATATATACATACTACACACACACACACACACACATATACATATATAATAGTTATAATTATATATATAATATAATTATAATGCGTGTGTGTATGTATGTATGTATGTATGTATGTTATGTATAATATATATATATATATATTATATGTATCATATTATTATATGTATATGTGTGTGTGTGTGGTATGTATGTAATGTATAAGATATATATCAATACATATATATATATATAATATATACATACATACCCACACACACACACACATATACATATATATATATCTATATATGTATATATATATAGATATATATATATATAATATATATTTAACATATATGTATGTATGTATGTATGTATAACGATGTGGTGTGTGGTGTATGTATTATATTAATATATATAATGAATAGTATATAGTATTCATATATATATATATATATATATATACATATATATGTATATATAATATATATATATATATACACACACACACATATACATATATACTATATATATATATATATATATCTATATAGATACACACACACACATATACCTATATATATATATATACTAATCAATGTGTGTGTGTATGTTGTGTATCATATATATTTGTCATTAATACTATATATATATGTGTGTGTTGGTCTGTGTGTATAATTATCTATGTTGTATATAATATGTTATAATATAGTGGTGTGTAAGTATGTGTGTAAATATATATGTGTAATATAATTATATATTGTAGTATATATATATATATATATTATTATATATATTATATATAGTTTCAATATATACTGATATATATATATATATATATATATATATGTATGTGTATATATATATATATATATATATTTTTTTTTTAGGGTTGTCATTCGGTTGGAAGTTGAACTTCCTCCCAAGTATCAATTCTTTTGCAGCCTTGAACAGGTCTATTTCTTTCAGGATTGCTCTGTTTTTAGCTTTATCTATCCTCCGATTAATTCTGACCAGCTTCTTTCTAACTGGTGATAGAAAGCATCCTCACAGTATAATGCTGTCACCACTAGATTATTTGATTCATTGTGGTACTGGTACTTATAGATCTGGACTTCCCATTTTTTTCTTACAACACTCTTTCATAATGGCTAGATTTGTGGAGTGAATGTCCTTTCTGCAGATTTTACCTTTGAATATTGATTATAACCTAACGCACTTTTAACTGTATTTATACTGATAGTAAGTCACTCTATTTTATAATTAGGTGACCCCTGAAACTAAATGGCTGCACTTAGTAAAGGGGGAAGGTTGGGGGTTTGGTGGGGTTTGACAGGGCTGAGTAAAAATGCATGCTACAGTTTTCTAATTTTCATATGTAAAGAATTTTTAAAATCCACGTCATAAATATGCACTTCTTTGTACTGGTCTAGTATGTAAAATCTTGATAAAGTTTGCGGTTATAATAACAAAGGGTATGAATATTTTTGCGAGTCGCTATCAATTCTGTATTTGCTTTTTTTACTTAAAGATTACATCCAGATTTTGTTAGTAGCCTGCCTACATGCATCTCTGACCCCATGTTTGAAAACGAGAATTTACAACCCTCAAAAGTCTCTCACAATTTCCCAAAAGACATTATTTGCTGATTTGAAGACATGACCTTTTCTTGGCCCTGCTTGAGCTTTACTCCCTGTCTAAAGCTGTGCACCAAACACAAAAGCAGCTTCTAATTAAATGTTGGTGTTTGCGTTTTAGTTGGTACAGTGAGGGTTGAGGTCATGAATAAAGTTGGCCTATGAGTATCTGCTGCCTCTGAGGTCCAATTTGAGAAAGAACAGTCACAGGATCGCACTATGCACTGATGAAAGCTTTGGAAAATATTTCGTGCTCAGAATCTAAGTTTTGGAGAGGATATTTGTGTTCTTAAGAGTAAGCTAATAACATTATTTAAGCTTTTAATGTTTCAAAACAAGAAGAAAATAGGCACCTTAGTCTGATTCAAAGCTTGTAGAACATCCAACAAACATACTTCAAAATGAACCAAAAAGCAGCTTACTTTTAACCTTTACCAAATGTGTTCCATTGTACTGTATTCTGTTGCAGACCTAATAATGTCCCCTTTACACCCAGAAAAATCCTCCAGGATATGTTTACTGTCACTTCCTCCATCTTTTGTGATATATTTGCCATGCCGCTGTGAGTTAGTGTGACATTATAGGAACGAGGCGCGATAAATTATTCTCCTCGTCGGCATCTCTTCCCCTTTCCTTTCACACTGCGCAGGAAGCCAGCACACACGTCAGCGCCGAAAATCACAGGCATCCAGCAGTGGAAATAAGAGCGACAGACGAGGAGGGAGAGGCAGACAGCCGCTTTCTCAGTTTGTTGGAGGAGTTTTAGAAATCCATTCATCTGCTGTTCTTTGTCACTGACTCACCATCATTGTGTGTGTGTGCACATTCTGGATCACCTCCTCTGCATTCCTCTCCTGCTGCCCATCTGTTCGTCAGTGGGATGCCGGTGTGGCTTTGCTGTGTTGACCACAGTGTGAAGATCTCCAAAAACCCGCAGCACATACAAACCTCACCAACTTGACACATTATTCCCTAAATTGCCAAATCATTCTTTCTGGGATACTTTTAAGTTCTTTTTCATTTAAAACTTGATTAATTTTCTGTTTTTTAATAACTAATGTAAGCCTTTGCACACAGACACATATGATTCATATGTTTTATTTTTAATCAAGTCCAAATGCTCCTGAGTTAAACATCCATGCTGTTTCTAACCTCATCAGAGAGTCAGAGCTGCAACACGCCTACAGGTTGAGCATCTTCATTATAGAGGGCCAATTGACACTAACCAGAGATGACATCCATTGGCACTCTGGTTAATTTACAAGATTTATTGCACAATGAAAGTAGAAAAGAATTTATCCTCCCCAGCGGGGCTTTTTCTCATAAAGAAGACACACGTGACAAGTTGTCAAATGAATCAGCTTTTGATCAAATGTTTTGCTTTCGCATGCCCTCCTCAGCAAAACTGGGTGCATTTTAAATACACGCTCAAATTTTCTGTTTTTTACTGGGAGTTTATACCAGCAGGTCAAAAGCACAGTACATCCATATCACAAATATATTTACAATGACCCTTCAAGCTTGCAAAGATACTTATTGTCATTTTATGTTTCTAGAACCTAGGCATCCAGCACAGTTTAAACGTCAGTTTATTGTTGGCTGTCAGGAAATACATTCAATAGATGATTTTGTCTTGGACACAGATCTGCATTTTTTATTTGACATTTGTCGCGGGATCGGGACTTCCCGCCCGATGCAGGTCTCTAGATGAGGGGAAGGATGCTGGGCTCTAACGGCTCAAGAAAATTTTTATCTTATAAACTCTCAGAATTTTTTCCAACTAACTCAGTTTCTATCATCAAGCCAATTCTTGCATCAAGCCAAAATACATTTTACTACAACATTTTTTTTATGATGTAAAATAAAGCAACCATAGTTGGGTGTTTGGTCATCAGCTGCTAAATATTTTTCCACCTGGAAATTGAAACTACTTAAAGTGTTGTGTTTCCCTAAAGTCCTGCCTTTATTCTATTGTTTTATCCTTTCACATCAATTCTGCTGTTAACTTGACACATTAGCGGATTACTGTTGGATGTACAACTGCATTGGGAAATATAATGTTTCTCAACTGTTTTTCAGAACCTAAATTTCAAACGGCTATTTCTAAATTGCAGCAATGAAGGCCATCTGTATGTGCCTTGGATGTCAGCCAATGCAAACCAAACTGTAGTAAACAGCATTTTCCTCAGAACACAGTGATTATGCTTGAATGGATATTACTGGTAATATTAAAGTAATTATGCATCATTACTGTTTATAATGACAACAATAAGTGCTTGGGGATGGCTTAAAAAGCTATAGTAGAGCATTTGATAAATACAAGCTCTTAAATGGAAAGCAAATCTCACATTTTATGTATAGACATTTAATGTTTGGTTCTCTAATCACCCCCCCCCCCCCCCCCTTTTATGAAATAAATTTATGTCCAGCTGGACTCCAGATAAAAGCCATGACAACACTCTTGGGGAAGGACAGTTGGAGTCATCATTTGGTGTCAGCAGCATAAATAAATTTAATAGCTTTTTTTTTTCAGCCTTGATTCAGCAGTCAGCATGAGCAAACTGTTAATTTAGTTACCCGTTGTGTTGGAATGTGATGAGGCTACCCTGCTATTTTTCAATTCCAGGTTGTTAAAGCTTTCCTATTTGAATTAGGTTGTATTCCAGTTATCTTCACACCTGGACCTCAGGGGTTGATCGCCAAAATCATGTGGGTTTACTGTGTGTGGCATTTTTCTGCCCTTTATGAAAAAGCGATTGCCCCTATTGCTAAATCATGAATTACCTGTGATTAACCACATTTTTTTTTACATTTTTGTTTTTTCAGAAAAAAAACTGCGGAGAATTCCGCTCATGGTTTTTGCCCTTTTGGGCTCAAAAGGGCTAAATCATCTGCAGGCAATGATCCACCGAAAGTTTGAATGGAAAAAAGGGATAAAAAACAAAAGCAGAATCAAGCAACAAGTCAAACTCCATACTGTGCTTTGACATGTAGCAACATGATCTAAAACAAGCCATTCAATTAAACATCCTTAATATAGCTGATGATAATACAACTCTGCAAAGAAGAGTATGGGAAGATTCCTGCACAGCAACATAAAAAAATCCCACCACCTATTGCAAATGTTAAATGGCGGTTGTTGTCACCAATTGAGAGCAACTACTGTTAGGGTCGGTTGTTTTGAAAAGCTTTTTCATAATTTGAAAACTGTACTTTCCCTTTAGTTCGGTTATTTTTGTTTGATCTTAAATCTGTTTCATCTTACAAATATAATTGTATCAACAAACAAAAACAGATAAAACGTGTGATGGTGCAAATACTTGTTAATGGCATGATATGTTTTTTAAACCTCAACATTTACTGTACTTTTTTTTATGTTTAAATGCGGCAAGGGGCAAACAATTGAGTATCTGAAACACTTGAAGCAACATTCTTTGTACGTGAGGAACTTGCTTTCTTTCATTCCTTCATTTTGTACTAAAAAAGGGAAACACATCTTGTGTTTCATGAAGGTGCCCCACTTCTGCATTTTTCATTGATATTCCAAATGCATGGGTTGAGGCATTTCTCCAGTTTCTTTGTCAGTGTTAAGACCTGCCTGCTGCTCATTAATATGGATGAGCCTATCTTTAGATATAAAGGCATCTAACTCAATAAACCTTCCACAACTGCCACAAAAAGGCAGTATTTGTGTAATCAAGCAGATATTATCACGTGTGATCATTTTTGATTTTCACATTTACAGTTATGTTGGACAGAACAGCAGAGGTGATAAAATTAGGTATAAATGCATGTGGGTCTGTTGTAGAAAATTGCAGGAATGACAGGGGGAATAATCCAGACTTCCCCCTGTTAACGCATGACTTCAGGGCCAGTTCCTTTTAGCTGCAACAGATCTCTCCAGATTAGTTCTTGTTCTGCACTGCGCCTGGCAAAAATCTCTTGCCAGCAGCAGTGGGAAGGCTCATTTGAGTTCCTAAATCTCGCAGTCAACAGCCACCCATCTCACTCTGCACTATTCCTGGTGTTGATTACAATTTGAGACAAGCTCCAGAGGAAGAGCTACCATAAAAAAATTAAATTAAATGCGCAGCATGATGAGGCAGGGGTCCCTTTTCAGCTGATTTTTTTAGTCACCATTTAGGATCTTAGGCAAATAATCGTAAGCATGCCTTCTCTACTTCATTCAAACTGATGTAGGGATCACTGACAGCTAACTCTAGACATAATTAATTAGAACTGCATCCTCAGCTCAACAATTAAATAAAGCGAACAAAGAAGGTATAAGAAACAGCAATGTCTGTGTTCCAATAAGAAAATAGACTTAGCATATAGATGTGCAGTAAAATATGCACGTTACCACAAACTGCTGTTGATTCTCTTGTACAAATTAGCTCAAGTAGAACATCTGAGCAGTTAAAAACAGTCCAGTGATTTATTTAGCATCTTGCTCACTTGTCTTTGTCAATAGTTCAACACAGCAGTCATATTGGCCGTCTCAACAACATCCACAGAGCTGCGTTTAACAACATTAAATTGTAAAGGGAGACTGCCATTAGAGGCTGTACTTGTCTAGCTTGCCAGTGTTTTGCTCTATAATGGGTCTAAAGGGCTACTATGTGGTCTGCAGGTCCACTTAATGGTGTGCCGATCTTTTAAAACCCATTACTCATAGAATCCTTGTCATTGCCTTTGCCCTTCCTCAATACCACACTTCTCACTCACTAGTAATGAGATGTCTCTATTTATATCAAGCCCTGATTGCTAATGCACGGCCAAAATGAGGGATGACATGTCCAGCCCCTCCAGCTTTTGTGTCTGACACCTGTAAGTGGGAAATTATCCAGAAGCGGGCAGCTAACCAAAGTGTGTGTGTGTGTATGTATGTATGTGTATATGTATGTATGTGTATATGTATGTATGTGTATATGTATGTATGTGTGTATATATATATATATATATATATATATAAGTATTTTGTCGACAAATGCTTTTATGGCCAAACACAATTGCTGCTTATCTGTGCCAGCTGCAGTAATGCAAGCACTGAATTTAGCGGCGGATTTCCACAAACTCTTTGGCCTACTAATATGGCAGGACGTGATGTTTGCCAAAATGCCAGATTTACTTTAGAATGGGTGGGGGCAATGATTAATTTCATCAGACTTAGGATGAACAACACAAATGTACTTGTTAGAGAAGCTGACATCAAGGATTAAAGTGGAAAAACTTGTGATTAAGCCGAATGGGAGTGACTGCCAACATGACTCATCACTAAGAAGATCCGAAATGCTGAGGAGTTTATTGTATACAGGAGAACCAGTTTGTTGAATCTGTTTGTCAGATTGACAATGACCTCATACAGCTATCAGAAATATCACTCAATGAAACAAGAAAGGCAGCTTAGATTATTATAGAACAAAAAGTCCTGATATAATAGAAATCTAACTGCATAACTAGCTCCACAAGCAATACAGAGGATCAATCTCATATGTAAAATATTAGACTAACATAGAAAGTCTTTTTTCCAGTCAAAGCCCATTTACCCTTAAATAATTAGAACACCCACTTCCTAATACCCTGTATTGCATTTGCTTTGCATAGATACATGACTGTAGGAAGATTCCAACATCTCTTTAATCCACCTTTAAAACACAGGGTCAGATCACCTGCCAGGCGAGGCTTCTACGGATATTATGGACTTGAAGTAAAATTTCACGGCATGAACATTGCAATTTAGGGACTTCACATACCGTGCACACATATGCCAGTGCTATGGAATTTACGCCCTGAGCAAATGTTGCAGCAATCTAATAATTAACATAACATTTGATAATTAAGTAATGTGACCTACCTGTCAGTGTATCATCAGCTTCCTGACTGACCTGCAGAAGAGGGCAAGCGTCCCCGGCCTCACCTGCTCCTCGAGACAGGAAACAACTCTTGATGGAGACATTGAAAATGAAATAATTCTCTGTTATTTCTGTAAACAGTAGCGTAGAATAAAAATTATCTATCATACGGTTCCTTTGCTTTAACGTCCTTGTAATGAGATGCCAGAGAAAGTTCCATTTTGTCCTGTGTTTTGTCCAGCAGCATGGAGCATAGTGTAACCTAGCTCTGCCCTGTCCCCACAGATATATACTACCAGTCAACATAGTTTCCTTATGTTTTTGATTATTTACATTGTACGTAGATTCTCACTGTAGGCATCAAAACAGTAAATGAAATATGGAATTATGTAGCAAACACAAAATTGTAAAATAACTTTAAATATGTGTAATGGCTGCATGGTGGCCCAGTTGGTAGCACTGTTGCCTTGCAGCAAGAAGGTCCTGGGTTCGACTCCTGGCTGGGGGTCTTTCTGCATGGAGTTTGCATGTTAGGTTGATTGGTCTCCCTGCCTCGTGCCTGTAGACTTCTGGAGATAGCCACCAGCAACACGCCAGTATGGAATAAGCAGTACAGAAGATGAATGAATGAATGAATGTTTTATATTTTAGATTCCTTAAAGTAGCCCCCCTTTGCTGTGATGACTGAAATATTAATCTTTGGCCATCTCTATATGAACCTTTGGGAGGTTCTTTCAAGACTCTTGGAAAACCTCATGAAGCTCAGTGAGAGAATGCCAAGAAAGCAAAGCAGTAATCAAAGCAAAGGGGGCTACTTTAAAGATTCTAAAATCTAACAATGTTTAGATTTATTACATACTTTTTGTTTACTACATAATTCAATGTGTGTTCATTCACAGTTTTGTTGCCTTTGGTGAGAATCTACGATTTAAATAGTCATGAAAATAAAGAGACCCGTTAAGTGAGAAAGTGTATCTAAAACTTTTGACCAGTAGTGTAGTCAGGGTGGAGAAACTAAAACACTGCTGATCACTCTTACTAAGGCAACACTGTTTTAAAACCACAGCTGGCATGCTACACGTAGCATGTCTCTAGAGTAGCTGACTGCAGGCTCTACCTGAGCAGATAGCCTAAGTAATTAGGCACAGATTTAAGAAAAAAATGTACTACATTTTGTAGCTATTTTCAAGGGCTTCCTGCACAGAATGCTGTGGCTTTTTATCATTCTTCTTTTGTTTTTGAAAAAACACTGGGACTATACCAAGCTAAAATTAGTTGTATCAAAATCAAAATAACAAATGAACGTAATAAATAATACTATTAAAGTACATATTATTTCAATAAAAGTAGCATGGCTTGTTGATTTTCTGGTTTAAGCTAAAGCAGTTAAAGAATTTTATACATTGTTTAAAACTGTGAAGCTGACATTTGTACTCTTATGATACCATGAGAAACATATCCTGGCCTAGGACTAACTGGCATGTGCAATTAATTATTGCTGCAGGTTATTATAATAATGTTTTTCCACTGAGGTAATGTAGGTCATCTACACATGCTATTATCGTTTCTGTTTAATTATTTTTTGACAGTAGAGAAAAGCATATTCTTGCTGAATTTACTGAGTGCCCATAGTTACAGAAAACACCTTGGTTCTAAAGCTAAGTGCAGGCTTGTATTGCCTACAGATTTGCTGTGGGAACAATAACAGATGTGGACAGAATCTGTAATGTGCTGCTGTGGACTGTATTGGTTGTTACCTGAGAGTTTTTATCTCAATTACAGACCATGCCCTGTCTTTGTTTACAATGTGGCTATAATAGGGGCACTGTAGACTTTCCTCAGTCAATACAAATGCTGTTCCAGACCCCAACTGCTTCGTAAGTTGGCAGGATGATGCTAAAGCAGGCACCCAGCAAAAACACACACAGATGCAAAAACACACAAGCTTGCTCAGCGGTACTGTTACAATGCCTGGAGCTGTTGCTGTGGATGTCATACCCATGTAGATAAATATTAGTACATGACATGGAGTGAATTTGATGTATCAGGGCATTCCACAAGACTAAGCCTGCTGCTGCTGCTGATATATAAGAAATTAGTCTGTTTAAGAATGAGAACATAAATTTGACAAATTTTATAGTAAGATAGCTGGTGCACAGTACTCTTATTTATTAAATAAAGCATTTCAGTTTATATTATATGTGTTCTATATGTACAGTTTTGCAAAAAACTGTCAGATGACCAATATGTATTTTTAGTAAACTGTTTTGGAGTTAGTAGGGCATCTTGGAATAGTTTTCTGCATATGGATATTTGCTCATTTGTATTTGGCCGCTCCCCTGCCCCCCCAACACTTCCCCTCCCCTTCCAAGAAAGAGAAGGCGCATACAAGCTACAAATATTACGACACTAACTGAAACTTTATCCTATGTTGCAGGCTCCAAAACTTGTAGTTGATGGCTCTGTGTGAACAAAAGGCCCTCTTCCAGGTGTGCTGTGAGGGAACTCTTAACTGCCAGCCTTTCATCACTGAGTACTGCGTCAGGGACCACCCATTTAAACTCCATTCAGACCTTCTAATGAAATGCTCCATCTCTGTCATCAGACTGTTCTTTTCACGATCTATTACACTTTATACATTATTTCCTCGGTTGCATTATGTGCCAGTGACTTCTACCATCACCCTGCGCGGTTTCAATTATGAGGAAGAGCGAAGCCATTGCCGGAGTTCCATCAGGAAGTCGCATAATTTTAGGTAATATGTATTTTTTCCGTTCAGCTCAAGATTACTTTTTGTGTAATTTCTCCATCTTTCGCTGTGGCCTTTTAGCGTGTACAAACGAAAGCAGTAATGATAATCAGTGTGAAATGTTAGTACAAGTGTATTGCTCTTTGAAGTTAATGTGTTTTCAGGGTTTTGCAAACATACAGCCCAGGTTAGACTCTTTATAAACAACCCCAAGGTTTAATTCTGGAATGATCTTCACCAGTCAAGCTCTGGGACAGCATGAGATGGCATGGCTTATGCTTGCTTGAATTTTGGCATCTGCTTTTGGCCTTAAGGTGCAAAATAAACTACAGCTTTTCCAGCCACTTAAATTATCCAGTGTGACATATGAAAAAAACGGAACATTTCTGACAACATAAAAAGGTGAGTTTTCTTTTGCAAGATTAAATTAGTAATTAGTAAATTTGTAATCTATGAGTCCATCAACCCTATTTAATATAGTTTTGCATGTAATGATGATAGACATGTGTACAGTAACTCTAACTGTAAAAATTCTGTAAGCTGTATTATTATATTGTCTTTGTATACTTCACTATTTGATTAAAACTTTTTACAGTTGTTATAGAATTGTTATCAGAGGTTTACATACACTCACAATCAGTAAATATCTTTAATTTGGGGTTTTAATGATGCTTTTGAACCTTTATTTTTCTAGGATGATTAAACAACAAACAATATACATTTTTAAAACAATATTTAGGTGCAGTTTGATTTAAAATTTTGGTTAAATGCAACATTTTGCATCACAATCACTTGCATCTTATAGACATGAATGTGGATATTTTTTCATTAAATCATTAAAATCCCCAAGTCCTGTTTTAAGAGTTTTAATACTGCTTTTAGCTGTTGTGGCTGGTTGAGGTTCAGATTTACCTTGGAACATTTTAGTCCAGCAGTTCCTTAGGGATCCTGTGGAGTTCAATCAGATGTAAAGGTGTCTGAGCTGGATGAGGAGCTCAGTAAGAAGTACAAAAAAAACTGTGACAGATTTGGACGACCAAAAGTTAAATAAATCCATTTTACAGAAGTTTAAACAAGAAAGGTGACTTTGGGGAGCTCATCTGAGTTTACAGGCATCTTACAGAAATGTGTTAGGAATCCCAACAACACAGGCATTGGTAACTAAAAAAGTTGAGAATGACAGTCAATCCCATTGGCTAAGGAACTGTGTTATGTCTCTATTATGAAATCCTAATGAGAAAAAAGTTCCCATAGCTATGCCATGAACAAATTGTTGCATTTTCCTTCTGCAATGCACAGCACAGTTGTGCTAAGTTTGTATATAATATAGAATATAAATTTGTATATTTGTATATAATATTAAATATATTATATATGTACATATATATGTGTGTATGTGTATATATATGTGTGTGTATGTGTGTATATATATGTATATATATATATATATATATATATATATATATATATGATATAAACTGTTGACAAATCCCTTAGTAATAAGCAAACGGCTTGTCTCATGTTCTGATATATGGCAATGCAATATGTGTTGGGCTCTTTAAGGAGATTGTATTTGCTGATTGGAGTGTTTATGTCATGATTGAGGCCATACACAAGCTAAACAAATGAAAGAGTGTTTCGATCAATGTTTAAATGAAGTTAAGCACTCTTCATATCCGACTATATAGTTATAGATCATTAGGCAATTTATTAAAAGGAACTGAAGGCTCTGCTCTTAAAATATTAGTTCAGTATGCTGCTGCACACAATTCCACACACTGACAGCAATCAGGAGGATTAAAGCCGACAGTGGGCAAACGCTTTATTACAAGTTCAATATTAATACACTTTTTTATTACATGAATGAAATACCCTGAAATGAATAGATGATCAAGCGTTCAATACAGTTTTCACCACTGTCGGTATTTATGTGTTCCAGTTTCTTATAATACAGCACACTATTCACACACATGATAGCTTGGTATAGAGGTTATGGTGAATTATTAATGGTATTATTAGTTAACAAATCTCATAAATCAAGGTCGCTGCTACTGAGAGTTGTTCCCTCGAGCCTACCGAGTGGGACGCACAGGATTATTGAAATCAAATGAAGCTGAAGGAGGTCACATGCATGAAAATATACAATCTCCAAAGACAAGATGCCAAGATCTTTGGAGATTTATGTCATATTGTACCTTCCTGTGTTAGCAGATATAACAATATCAAACCGCTACACACCTCAGTACTATAAACCTCTCTGATTATTGATTTCAAGACTTCGTTATTCTGGTTGGGTAAATGAGATTTATGCACAATTTTGTGCGCAATTAACCTCCTTATTCGACAAAATTATTTGACATGCATTCAGTGGAACAAGCGACTGACTGGTTAATTGCTGAAAAGGGCATGCACTGAAAGCAACTTGGCATGTACCAAAAGAAAATCTAAATTATTTAAGCAGTTAGTTTTTTTTTTTTACAAACATTTTTTTTTTTTTACTTAAGTAAAGTATACCAGATTGAGGTCAAAACAAATTTTAAGTCATTTTCTTTAATCAGAAAATCTGTTGAAAGGTCAACCATTAGCACTCCACAAGTCTGACCTCAGTACAGCATCCCTACGGTGAGACACGGTGTTGACAGTTTCATGCTTTGGCAATGGTTTTCCAGCAGGGACAGGGAAGCTCATCAGATTTAATGTAGGAAATACTGATGGACCTAAATAACCTGTTTGAGGCTGCAAAAGACTTCAGACTGGAATGGAGGATCACTTGTCAGCAAAACAGTCATGCTAAACATAAAGCCAGAGCTAAACAGTATTCAGGGGTTGGACAATGAAACTGAAACACCTGGTTTTAGACCACAATAATTTACTAGTATGGTGTAGGGCCTCCTTTTGCGGCCAATACAGCGTCAATTCGTCTTGAGAATGACATATACAATTCCTGCACAGTGGTCAGAGGGATTTTAAGCCATTCTTCTTTCAGGATAGCGGCCAGGTCACTACGTGATACTGGTGGAGGAAAACGTTTCCTGACTCGCTCCTCCAAAACACCCCAAAGTGGCTCATAACATTTAGATCTGGTGACTGTACAGGCCATGGAGATGTTCAACTTCACTTTCATGTTCATCAACCAATCTTTCACCAGTCTTGCTGTGTGTATTGGTGCATTGGTCATCCTGATTCACGGCACCGCCTTCAGGATACAATGTTTGAAACCATTGGATGCACATGGTCCTCAAGAATGGTTCCGTGAGTCCTTTGCCGTGACGCGCCCATCTAGCACAAGTATTGGCCCAAGTGAATGGCCATGATATGGCAGCCCAAAACCATACAATGATCCGACCCCATGCTTCACTCTGGGCATGCAACAGTCTGGGTGGTATGTTCTTTGGGGCTTCTCCACATCGTAATTCTCCCGATGTGGGAAAAAAAACGTTTAAGCTGGACTCATCAGAGAACAATACATGTTTTCACATTGGTCCACAGCCCAAGATTTTGCGCTCCCTTGCAACCATTGAAACCGACGTTTGGGCATTGGCATGAGTGACCGAAGGTTTGGCTATAGCAGCCCGGCCGTGTATATTGACCCTGTGGAGCTCCCGACGGACAGTTCTGGTGGAAAACAGGAGAGTTGAGGTGCACATTTTTAATTCTGCCGTGATTTGGGCAGCCGTGGTTATGTTTATGTTTTTGGATACATCCGGGTTAGCACCCGAACATCCCTTTCAGACAGCTTCCTCTTGCGTCCACAGTTAATCCTGTTGGATGTGGTTCGTCCTTTCTTGGTGTATGCTGACATTACCCTGGATACCGTGGCTCTTGATACATCACAAAGACTTGCTGTCTTGGTCACAGATGCGCCAGCAAGACGTGCACCAACAATTTGTCCTCTTTTGAACTCTGGTATGTCACTCATAATGTTGTGTGCATTTCAATATTTTGAGCAAAACTGTGCTCTTACCCTGCTAATTGAACCTTCACACTCTGCTCTTACTGGTGCAATGTGCAATCAATGAAGACTGGCAACCAGGCTGGTCCAATTTAGCCATGAAACCTCCCACACTACAATGACAGGTGTTTCAGTTTCATTGTCCAACCCCTTGTAGATCAAAGCATATTCATGTGTTAGAATGACCCAGTCACAGTCTAGACCTAAATCTAATTAAGACTCTCTGGCAAAACTTGAAAAATGCTGACTGAGTCTGACTGAGACTGAACTGTTTTGTGAAGAAAAAACGTCTTTAGATGTGCAGAGTGGTAGAGACATACCACAAAAGACTTGCAGTTGTAACTACAGTGGAGGTTGGTTCTGTAAGGTGCTGACCGGATTTTAGTCATTAAAAAGAAAAAAAAAAACATGAAACAATTCACTTCTGCTTAACATTCATGCACTACTTTTGTGTTGCTTTATCAGGTAAAATAACAGATTCTACAAGGTAATTACTTATTGTGCAAAGATAAAGCCAGAATGGAAAAGCTTGTGAGAAGTAAGTAAACATCAAAGATAGAGTGTAAAATATAGAGTGTAAAATATATATGTATAATAATATGATCTCTCACATCAGTGTAGTCAATGTTCAAAGTTAGATTTGTATCATTTTGGTCTGTGTTGATAGTATTCTCATCTTTTTGATGTCTAGACTGATTACCTAGTTGCTTTGCAATAACAGTAATTAGATAAAAGTGATGTGTAAAATCTATTTACAAACTATTTTTACACCCCTTCCTCTCTAACCCACACTTGCTGTGCAGAGGACGTCTAATCCCTTTAAAAGAATTTGATAGGCTGGTAATATAAATGAGACTGCTCTGCCATCTGAGGATCTGTCTTCATTAGGAGCAGATCTTCAGAGAGTTTCTATTAGCTCACTTTCAAGATGGGGCACCCAAGGAGGAAATTAGACATGTCACTAGACAAAGAGCAAGCGTCCCAAAGCTAAGCCCAATGGAGGATGAAAAGCCTTAATCAACGACAAGGACTACCGGTAACGGGGCACAATGATCGCCCCATGTGTCACGATGTAGAAGATTATATTCAGGATTTGACAGATTGACACGTCAACTGTGAGTTCCTTGCTGAGGAGAGAATACGATGGCACTCCTCCTCTGCTCTGCTTTTTTACTTTTCTGTCATTGTTCTTAACTGTCTGTGGTCTTTCCCAGATGTGGATCATTATTTTTTCTCTCATCTACAAGGGTAATGACACATGGTATTCTTTTAGAGATAACATCAGTGACTAAGGAGGACTACATATAAGACTACAAATCTAAGATTTTTTCATGCAAATTAATTAAACTTAATCAAAATGTTCACTGTTAAGTGATGCTTATCACTTTTCTTGTTCTCTGTCCTGCCCCTTGTATTTTAACACAGTTGTCAGCAGTGCTTTTAAAACCTTTAATATCTCTGTGTCTCAAACGGTAACTACTATATACTAAACATCTCCATTCATTTGAGCCTTTGACTTGCTTAGATTGAGAATCGTCCTCTTGATGCTTTCTTTCTTCCACTTTCCAGCGTTGTCCACCTGTTTATACTCAGGAAAAAGAATGTTATCAAGTTTACTTTTTCAGAAAGGTCTGTTTTATAAATATTATTACATAGAAGTTGATTGGAGCACATATGTTAGTGCCGCTGCCTTGCAGGAAAAAGGTCACCATTAAATGATTTGTAAAGCGGAAAGAAAACAAATGGTGTCCTTGCTATTAGCCCACATAAAACTTTATATTATTTCATAGTGTTGTGGAAAAAGGCCTAGTGTTTCGAAAAAAATTATATTAAAGGGAAATGTCTTGCAAGAGTAGTTGTAGGATTCCTGTCCTTAGTTGGTAAAATGCAGCAGGGAAAGAAAAAGTACGAGAGTATTGATTTTGTTTTTTAAACTTGGCATTGCAGGTGTTGATTGTGATTTAAAAGCACTTGTTTCCTATTCCTGGTGAGTAGCAGTGTCATCATTAAACCTGAAATTTTATGAAAGTTTTAAATGATTCACTGCCACAAGCTTATAATCTAAAATATGCTGCTTTTAGACATAAGACTTGCTAAATAGTCTCCTTCAGAGGTACTAAAACATGTACCTTCAATGGTCTGTTATCGAAATTTAGATCAATTTATAGCTGCAGTTTAAAAATTAGATGTCTAAAACAAAGACTAACAATAGGACAGATTACACATTGAGAGAACTGTATTGTAATTAAGCTGTTTTAAAACATTTCTCTTTGAATATTTTGTTTTCCTAAACATGTCACTAGACAAGTTTACTTTTATGTTTTTGCTGCTGCTTGTTTTCTAAATATTTTAGTGGTTGCATTTGGTTTGTCATGAAGAGCTGAATCAGAGGCCTTCTTAGAGTAACTTCATATAAGAAAATGTAGGTTGTATATAAAGAGGAAAAAGCCAATTTATTCCTAAGGCTATGCACAATATCGTGTCATCGGGCATGAATTAGCCTTTCCAACAAAAGGCAATCATTGCCAAAGTTTTTAGAACAATATTTGAACAGAGCTATACAAGCTACCATATGCTACACCGCCGGTCTAAGAGGGTGACAAGGAGAGTCTTAATGCTGTGGTCACTGGTTTTTACAATAAGCTGGCTGCAAACATATCTGGGCTACAGAATATCCCTGCAGGGGTCAGACTCTAGTTTCTGAGAAACACAACAACATGGGACAGTGACACTTGTCGTGTTGAAAGGTTGGCAGGAAATATGAACCTATGCCTGTATGTTTGATAATGATTGAAAATGACAAGGCAGGTAAACGCTCAGCTGCAAGTGTTTGTGCCCCATTTACTTTTAAACAAACTCCAGATGTTGCATGAAAAAAATATATAAAAAGAGTGGTGCTTCCTTTTTATCCTCACATTAGTTTTTGTAAAATAAAACTGAGAGTTACGGCATTAATTAAGTTATTATGACTGCTCAAGGTAATAATAAGCTCCTCTTCGGAGAGATTCTTTGTTGCTTTCACTTTTTTACAGCCCAGCAAAATTAGTGTAGTGATCCCCTGCTTGAATTGCTAAGGTGTCTTGTATTCATTGTATCTGGGACATCTAGCATCTTCAGCTTGAAGCCTAAAGTCTTGGAGATTTCACAGCAGCTCCCCACTTCTGGGGTCGAATCAGAGCCTCGAGGGAGCATCAGAATATATTTCTGCTTTGAAGCTTCAAGGGCTGCACCAATCTGCCAGTTTAACGGATTGAGTCAGGCTTTTCAGAGGTGCCACAAAGACAGAACTTTTAGCTGTGCTTGTTAGAAGGCAAACAATTGTGCTTGTTTCGCTCTTACTCTTACACATCTGTATGCACTGTTTTCGATAGACAGAGACATTCATTCATTCGCTTTTGGGCTGAGAAATAAAGTAAAACAAAACAGTTTGTTTGGAAAAAAACCCAACATTTGTCTCTCAATTTTACATTTGGAAGCCCAAAAACTGGGCGTGAATTTCCGGGGTTTTTTGGCATATTTTAAACACATCTAGCATGTGAAAATTATAATTAGAGCTCATGGTTCTGGATGGAAGATTTTAAACACTCTCTTAATACATGTAGGGCAAAAAGTTAAGGTTTGGTCTCATCCATCTAGAACACCTCCTTTAACACATTAGCTTTGTGCCAGAAAGGTGTTTGATTTTCTTTTATTTGTGCAATTCAATCATTTCTTTGCTGTTTAAATATGTTATTTAGATTATGCCTTCTTTAGTTCTTTGCATCTAGAGTTATTCCTGTTAGATTTCTGTTAGATTCATGCTTGGTTTCTTTATGTTTGTCTTCACCTCTGTATCGTGGTTAATAAGCCTCCCTCCTTCAGCTGCTCTGCCTTTCTCTTTTTGCCTCTGCTGCAACTCATTTCCTATGATTAGCATTTCTGGTTTGCCTAACCACCCCCCACCCCTACCCCGGTTTATAAGATCACTGGTTCTCATTGTTCTCTGCTTTAAATGTTTCCACAGCTTTGCCCCTAACCTGTCTGGTGTGTTTGTTGGATCCTCATGCTGCAGTTTGTTAACCTATGTTTTCTAACAAACCTTTGAAGCTATCACAGAACAGCTGCATTTATAATGAGATTGAATTATACAAAGGTTGCCTTATAATACAAATACACAGAATACTTTAAACATTTTTACTAGCATAGCCTTTGAAAGCCATGATGACTTGTTCTTTTATTTCACAACTGTGCTCTACTTTCCCAAAAAAAATAGTGTGAAGTTTGTGGTTGTAGCATTATAAAATATAAATGATTCCAAGGGGTATGAATACTTTTATGAGGCACTGTTCTAGAATTTTGGGTTGGAAGCATTTGGTTGTAATGTATTTCCGGTTTGTGGATCAAAGTAAATTTATCATAGCATCAAACTGAGTTAAATGAGTAATGAAAATGTTTCCATATGTCTGAAGAGAACAAATGATCATCATTGTATGCTGTGCACTACAAGATGTGAATTAGGCTTAAAGTCACATTTTCAGGTGAGCTAAAAATGTATTTATGCTGCAAACCCAATTGTAGCCGTTAGATTTATCTGCAAAACCTCTTAGCTTAAGTGTAAAACAGCAGCATTATCCCATTCATTCACCCATCCATGGTCTACCCCGGGTCTCCTCCAGTTATAGGTGATAGAGGCTCTAGCACCCTGCAACCTTGAGGACAATTTATCTTATTTTTATGTATGCTTAAATCAGAGATATAACTCGGTCTGTGGCTAAAAAGAATGTGGTTCAAGGCAAAAAGTTTCCTGCACACAATCACATGAAGAGTGCACTGCAGATCCAACCACCAGAACAAATGCTGAGCAAAGGATAGCAGCATCAAGTGATACTGAGCACTGATCACAAATCAAACAGATGCAAGTGTTTCACTTCCACCTCATTTGATCATCTAAAGCTACATCTTATGGGTTTCTCCCATTTGGGATTTACTTTATGATTGTCATTTATAGAAGCTCCTCAGCATACAATGTAGATGGATGAACAACATTTTATGAATCAAAATGAAACTAAAAATAAGTCCGTCAGTCAGTCATTTTCTACCGCTTATTCCATAGTGGGTCGCGGGGGAGCTGGTGCCTATCTCCAGCAGTCTATGAGCGAGAGGCAGGGTACACCCTGGACAGGTCGCCAGTCCATCGCAGGGCCCAAAAAAACAAAAAAACCTGCACACACTCATTCATACACCTTTTAAGGGGCAATTTAGAGTGACCAATTTAAACCTAAAAGGGATGTTTTTTGGACTGTGGGAGGGAAGCCGGAGTACCCAGTGAGAACCCATGCATGCACGGGGAGAACATGCAAACTCCATGCAGAAAGACCCCCAGCTGGGAATCGAACCCAGGACCTTCTTGCTGCAAGGCAACAGTGCTACAAACTGCGCCGCCGTGCAGCCCACTAAAAATAAGGTTAAGATAAAAAATAATTGTATCCTATAATTTGTGGAATGCATATATGTTTTATATTGCAAAAACATTAAAGCTAAATAAGCTAAATAAGCTAAACATTTTTACCACAGCAAGTGGAGTAATGCTGTGAACATTCTCATTTCCTTATGTTCCAGTAATTTAAGATAATACCCCAGTATGCACTGCCAAACAGACTCTGCTGCACTCTCACAAACACCAAGAAACAGTGAAACTGCTCCTGTGAACTCTACACACAAAAACACATGAAACCTTTATGAGATGTTCCTGAGAGCAGAATCCTGCCTACTTCATCCTGCAAATAGCTGGAGGCTTTCTTTCTGAAGGGAAGGTCAAACCTTCCTCTCTACACTTGTTACAAACAGTCTTGCAGTGTAAGGCAACATTCAGAGGAAAATAATATCAATGTCTTACTGGATCGTAATTAGGTTTATGAATTTTCAGTGTATTGAAAAGAGTCTGATAAAACTAATAAATCAGTAAAAGCTAAAGAAGATCTAACTAAACACACCGTATTGATAGAACAAAATAATAATGAAACAGTTAACAACTAGAATAAAAAAAGCATTTTTAAACTTCAGAATAAACATGCACCAATTAAATGCAGTGACTGGTGATTAATTAGTTTCAGTTTAAGCACAGATTAAATTAATGACACCTAAAAAAAAAACAACCTCAAAACTCTTCATGTAAAAATATAAATAAATTAAATGCAGGTACCAAAATCTCTGCCGCTCCTGTACACATGAGTTGTCTGATTTTTAGGACGTCGACTCAAAATTCTGCAGTTGCTTTGAAAGCTTAATCCATGTCATTACACCTACTCTCTTGTCTCTCTCCAGTGGCAGGATAATGAAACAGAGTAGGTGTAATAACAAATTCCACTTGGTTCTAGCCAGAGTTTTACCATCTTTAACTACAATTAATCACATCCCCCTTGTTTTGGTTCTCTGTGTTTTTATATTGCACTTTGCAGTCATCAGACCTGTAGAGAAAAAAGTTTTATATAGAGCATGAAAGCAAAGGGAATTTATATTTGTACTGTGGAACATCTGTTTTCACCTTTATAAATTATGAAATACCTTAGGAAATCCAATTTTTATTTATACTGTATGTTTATGGTGAACATCCCCAAAGTTTACAGTGTTAGCTTTAATACAGTATTTTTATCTTAAACTACAACTATTTTAAAGTCCTTTTTTTTTTACCCCTGCTCTACGGTATCTGCACCATCTATAGAACAGCTCTGTCACCTTCCAGCAACAAGATCCAGGGTTCGAATCTTGCCCTGGGGTCTTTCTGCATGGAGTTTGCATGGGTCCTCCCTGTGCATGGATGGGTTCCTCCCACAGTTAAAAAAATATGACTGTTATGTTATTGGTCTGGTAAATTGTCCTAAGGTTTGACTCTGCATGTGGATGCCTTGTGATTTGTCCTGTATGTCTTTCTCTTGACCTTTGATGGACTGGCGACCTGCCCAGGGAGTACCCCGCCTCTCCTCATGTCTTCTAGAGATGGGCACCAGACCCCCTTGACTCTGCAAGGATAAGTAGGGACAGACAATTCATGGATCTTTATAACATTGGTACATTGTACGTTTGGGTTTTTTTTAGACAAAGATGTCAACACTGGTGAGAAGTGCAGGTATTACTTTAAGCAATACCTGCTTTGCAACAATATCACCACCTGTCAAGCCAAAACCTCAAACGCCGACTCTCTCATTGGGATTCCATGCAATAGACCAGTGAAAGCGTTACACAATTGTGAAATTAAAGAAAACGACACACCTCTTTCAAAAATTTCTACAGAAAACAAGTGAAAACAAAAGTGTGGTGTGCATCGATCCTCAGCTCTTTCCACTCTGATACACCTAAATAAAACCATATGCAACCAACTTCTTCAGAGGTCATTTAAAGAGTAAAGAATCCATCTGTGCATAATTTAAGTTAGGTTATAAAACAATATTCCAACCTTTAAACATCTCACAGATCACTGTTTAATCCATCATCTGCAAACAGAAAAAGTATCACACAACTGCAAACTTTCCAAGACAATCAATGACAAAAGGAAACAAATTCAGCCTAGCTGTTTTTATAACTTACTTCATGCAGAAGTATGTACCACAAGCCACTTTTTGCAAATTGTGACATGCAAAGGATTTCTGTAATGCTTAGGATCAAAATATGCTTTATTCTTCCAAATAGGGGAAATTTGTCTTCAGCAATTGTGCTACATGCAGCAGCAGACAGGGACCAATAATAAACACGATAACATGATTTATAAATAAAAAAAAAATCACAGCTGTGACCTCACATCATTAGTAGTTATACTAAGAAAAATTTGATAATTTGCTAGAGAAATAGCAGAGACCAATAGCAGGAGCAATGGTAGACACAGTGAAGTAGTTCTTACTTTGGATCAGCCAGTCAGTCAGTCATTTTCTATACCGCTTCTTCCATAGTGGGTTGCGGGGAAGCTGGTGCCTATCTCCAGCAGTCTATGGGCGAGAGGCGGGGTCCACCCTGGACAGGTCACCAGTCCCATCGCAGTTACTTTGGTTCAACATAGTATGATGTACAACAACCATAATATAGAAAAATCACAAAATACATGACCAATTACATAAACTAATGCTAAACAGCAGTTACTAAAGGCAACAAATAAATAGTAAAATACCAGTTAAAATAGTAAGGTACTCTCACTGTAATTGTGAATAAAAGAAACAATCAGTTTCACACATCAAGAATGTGAAACAGATTTATGAAGTGTGTGTTGTTTATATCCAGAATACCCCAACATGCTGCAGAAATCACAAATGATAAAAAAAGGACTAACAGCTTTAATTAGTTATCAGTCTGTCAGGCTGAGGTTGTAAATCCCCCTTCTACTAACCAGACCCCTCTCCCTCTTCGCCTCATCCTGCCCCTCCTCTCCTTTAGTTACAGTGTCGTCTGTTTTTACTGTGATCTCTTTCTGGCCTCTTATTTCAGCCTACTTTCTGTCTGTGATACCGTCAATGTGGAAAATTGAGGGAGGCATTTCAAGGTTGTCGCAAACTTTGATCATCATACTGTGCACCCCCATAGGAAATATCAAATATTAAACCAACAGAGCTCCTCTGTAGTGCACGCTTTTAGACCTCCATATGTCGTGAGAATGCACAGCGTGATGTGGAAATGCAAAGCTGCAATGATACAAACTTTTCAACGCAGCTCCCAGGAGATCCTCTTTCCACTTCTTTGAACAGTTTGGATGTTTGAGCTAGAGAACATTGCCTGACACTGGAGTCTAATCCAGTCAGAAAGAAAAAGGGAGTTTTCAGATTATACCTGGAGATTTCACCAAGAGGATGAGAGGAGGAGGAAGTAATTAGTCAAGTCATTTCAGCATTCACAAGCATTCAGCTTTTCAACATCAAAAAAAGTATATATATATTTTAAACTTTGAGTTGAATTTGAACTTCTCACTGTGAGTCACTTAGGAAATTAAAGTAACTATTATCTCAGTGCTTGATAAAACGGGATTGCATTAAACAAAAAAAAAGCATTTAACCCTAAGCTCACTGTAATCGTAATTGTAGGTTACACAGAATAAATGAACATACTTATTAGTATCTTTGCCGGTTTCCATCATATCTGTTCAAATTGAACCAGACTCCTTCAAAAAGCTGATTCATATACTGTATTGTGTTGAAGAACTGTATTGTGTCAGTTGAAGGACCAATGTCCCCAGGTGTGCAATGTTACCTACCATTTTGCAACAATATATTTTTATCACAAATCTATACTTAAATCTACACTTAGAGAAATGTATCTTTACAGAATTCAAATGTAGGTGTATTCAAAAAACATTAAGACAAATCAAATTAAAAAAATCTAACCATCCCTAAGTTATTTTATTAATTGCTTACTTTGTCCAGACAGCACAAGTGATGCTTTTTGTCAGTTGTCAGGTGAGTAAAATGCTAGTCAGTCACTCTTCCTGTCTAATTAAAACTTGAGGATAAATTTGAACATTTGCATTGCAAATCAACTTTTGACCGCATAGAAAGCACCCCAGACTGCTGTAATGTTTACCTAATCCTCAATTAAAATGAGTGTGTTGTGTATGTGTGTAGAAACTTTCTACTTATCATTTTGTCAGAATTGCCTGGCCATTTAAATCATTAAAGAGGACAGAGTTAGTATCATTTTTAAAACACATACTAAAGGTATTTTTTAAGCCACATTCAGAACTTTTCCTAATTCTAATTTGCCAAAAAGAAGTCCAGAGCTCTTCTTTGATACTATCAAATACATTTAACATTTGACAGGTGGCCTAAACAACTGACAGCTTACCTTGGTCAACTAACATTTGGCCTATATGGACGATTTGGAGGTGTGAACACTTCTCCCCAGCTGAGGAGTTGTGCTGGTAGCTCCGCACATGCTGACCTCTGTGTTTACATCATTTTTGTTGCAGACAGTACTGTTGCTTCTATGCATATGGTATCCTTCTGCTTTCCTAAATCATTATAAAAAATTCAGCTACTTCAAATGCAATGACGTTACAGCCTTGCATGTGGCCAGTATAGCTATTTAATCAGAAAGTGGATATAATACAATTGAGAAACCCCTTCTCTTTCTTACTGGAACTCCAGGACACCTTATTATTGTGTTAGGACTCATTGACATTAATTCATGAAAGGGGTTGGTATTTAGTAGCAGTTTTGGTAGACACTGAGTTAGATACCCAGAGCTTCTTTTTGACAGTGTCACAGATACATTTTGAGTTTAACCTGCAGCATGAAAAACTTGCAAGTTTACTCTGTCACCCATGGTATTTGTACAATTTGGAGATGCCCACACTTGTAACTAGCTGTAGCAAGATGAGGTAGCAGCCTAAGCAGTCCTTTATTCAGTGACCTGTACCATTTTCGTGCATCTTCCTCAGTGAGAAAATGGTTGAAGAGGGCCACATGCAAATCCCCTACTCTTCAAAAACATAACAAAAAAAGATTACACACTGTTAGTGATATTGAGAAAAAAATGCCCAAAGTCACTCATGGTAATAGGATGTGGCTACACTGTTGGGGGTAGTGAAGGTTGAAGTAAAGTCAGTGGGTGTTTAACGTCTCGGAGGTTTGACACCCCTGTGAGAAACACCCAAAGACAAAGACTGTGCATTTATGCCTTGTACATATTTCATTTTCTGGGTCTAGAATTTCCGCCATTCGGCACTTTTAACAACAGAAAAGATGTTTAAAAATTATGTTTATAGTTGCCATGATGCAGCTCCATATGTCACAAGTCCTTTGAAAGCTATCCCCCTAACGACTTGAAACGACATAAAGCTCAGCTTCAAACATTTTCGTCTTCTGGGTTTTGAGACAGATGAGGAGAGATGCAATCTGAACGGCACTCAAACAGCACTTTTAGAGGTGGGAAAAGCTAGAGATGTTCTGCTAGTTCATCCCCACAGGTACAGATGGAAATATAATTTTGAGCACATTAGCTCCCTTCTCCTCTTACTATTACTGCTGCTGTATGTTAGCATCCTAATGACCAGAAATCCAGGTCAATAATGTTGTCCAACAGAAGCCTAAAAGAAGTGGGCTTTTGTTACTCCTACAGAATTGTAAGCAGGCAGTGTTCCTCCAGAGTATTGCTGTGAGGATGTTATTCCCCCAAGTAAATGCTAAGGGATATAGATTCAAATGAAACACTGAGGTTTTAGAAAGATTTCTGTCTCTGCGGATGGGAGACCAGATGCTGAATGCCTGTTGCATGATTTATGTCAAGGAAGGAACCCCTCTGAGGATTACCAAAGTATGTAATTTAAAAACAAATACATGCAAGGTGCTGTTTCTTTTCAGATAACTCCAGCTCATGACAAGCAGCACTGTTTCCAAATATTTACTCACCTTCATCTCTTTGTTTATTATTATTCCCTTTTATTAAAACAGTGTCCTTAAAACAATTTATTTCCACTCCATTAATAGTTTTACTACTGTATATTTTAATTATTGTGTAAACCCTGAGGGGGAATAATGTTCTTTCTTTCTGGATACTTTAATTAAACATCGTCTACTGTGCATGAAGAGAGTATATGACCCTAAAACTACAACACAGGTTTAGTAACAAACTCTCCCAAGACTTATAGATGTGGACAAATTTGTTATTACCCTACACATAAAAAAACAACAACACACAGCTATGTCTGAAATAACTAGAAACAAACAAAATTTTATTGGTAAATCGTAAATAAACTGAACTTATATAGCGCCTTTCCAGTCATACGGACCACTCAAAGCGCTTTACATTAGAGCCACATTCACCCAGGCACACTCACTAACGCGCACACATTCATAAACCGATACACAGATCGGTAGGCAATTTGAGGTTAAGTACCTTGCCCAGGGGCACATCAACATGTGGCAGGAGGAAGCTGGACGAAGCTCTTACTGTAATAGTAACTCATACCGTTTATTCATATTTATCAGAAATCAGACATTAATTTTGATTACTAATTCAGTTGAACATTTCATATTAAACATTTTAAAATGGTATTGACAAAAAGATGACACCCATAATCTGACATTTTGTTGTAGCACCGTTTGCATCAATCCCTGCGGGCAAGCAATCTCTGTGCTTTTGCCAACAGGTGGCTTGTTTGTTTGAAGGGTGGTGTTTCCATACTAAAATCTGCAGATCTTTCATAGATGTTTGATGTAATCAGGATCTGGGCTAATCAATGGTCATTTTGAGAACAGTCCCTTTGTTTAACTCAGTCATTCTGGAGTGCTTCGAGCTGTATGACATTATGCGGTTGAACGACACATGACCTAGATAAACATAGAGCAGCTGTGACTTGCCATGAAGCTATAGTTTTGTCAGTTCAAACAATACTCTGATTTTATTTGTGGATTTAAGTCAGTAGTTAAGCCCTCCTGGGTAGTTTCCTATGAAGGGCTAAATATGTTACATATGGTGTTATCCGAAAGTTATTTAACCTTGGGGTTGAACTTGAATGATTTGAATGCATCCTTGGCTCTTTTTAACCATATGCACTGATGTCTGATTTAACCTGGGGGTGTATTTCCTCTTACATCCATGTCCTGGGAGGTTGGCTTCAAACCCATGAAGTTACTATACTGAACTATACATAAACATAAACCTGCTTCTTCTAGCCTTTACATTTAACACGAATATCTACAATACTCTCTCTGAGCTCCTCAAACAGCTTTCGGCTTTGCTTTCTCTGCTCCATGTCTGCGTGGTGAACACAATGATACCAAACTACCTAGTAGCATTTTTATTGCTGATGACCAGATCTGTAGGTTGTTCATTTTGCACTAAGGCCTTTTTGTACATATAGGCATGCTGTATGATTCACAAAGGAGTAATACCCAGGACTAATGTGTTGTATTTTACATTTTGTTGCATTAATTCATTTAAATAAACCACCAACAACATAAAATACCAATAAAATACAGCAAAACGTATAATCACAAAAAGTATTGTTTTGAAATCCAGTTTCTAGTTTGCTGGTACAAATTTACAAAGTCAATTTTTGTTGATGATTAAAGATACAAAAAACAGCAACCAAATAATGTGGTTGGTTTCAGCTGCAGTGCTGTGGTACATCAATGTATAATTGCTTGTTTTCACCAGTGCCTGGCTGAAATTGTTCCGTGACAGAAGGTTAATTCAGAAATGGACTGCCTGTCACAGCCTTGCTAAACCTTAGGAATGTAATAGAAGTAGAGTTCACTGGCATTTTCTTTCACATATTATATTTGTTTTGTTAAAATATGTGAAAAACTTGGGGAGAGTTCTCCACAAACATGGTTTGGATATCTTTCTTTTCATACTGCTGAATTTTTCTTTATGGAATCAGGCTGGGTTTAAATCTTTTCTTTTTTCTGCCAGTTGCATTTATGGAGGCACAACTTCACTAACAAAATAGCAACATTCAAAGCTGTGGTTCCAAAGCTAGGATTAGTCTTATCCCCCCAAAAAATAAAAAAATTAAAGAAGCAGCAAACAGCACTTATCTTCTGTAAAATTATTTCTGCACAGTCAGCAGCAGCATGCCAGTAGTTTTCTGACAGGACAATCCTTGTCAGAAAAATACTGTTTCTCTTTCCTCCTCCATTCTGTTCATCTAATCTGCCATGAAACTTTTCACAAGTGAACATTTCTAAAAATATAGTTTCCAAAACTCCTTCTACTCACCATAAAACAAGTGCTAATGTCCATAGCTGCAGAATCTGTGGCTTAAAACTTTGAAACTGTATTGGTAAGTTGTTAATTTATGTAAGACAAAGTTCATAAAAAACTGTACTCAAAACAACAACAAAAAAATTTAAACATGAATTTGCTAACTTCTAATCCTAACACTTAAGTCCCTAACCATGTTATTTAGGACCAATCAATGGATATGCATTAGGAGCAGTTAGTCACAATTTGAATATTGGCCCCACAAAAGACCATGTGATGAATGTCCACACATACAAATAAAATACTTAATGACAAATGTAGCATTCAATAAATTAGAATATTATTGAAAAGTTAATTCATTTCAGTAACTCAGTTTACAAAATGAAAAACATTGTAGTTTTATAGTTATAGTTACACACAGACCAATGTTTTCAAGCCTTTATTTCTGTTAATTATGATGATTTTCAACTTATAGGTAATAAAAAGAGAACATTTAAGATTAGAATATTAAATCAAACCAATAAAAAACATTCTTAATGCAGAATTGTGGGTTTAATAAAAAGTATGTTTAATATTTGTTTAAAGGTTGTTATTTTAAAGGGTCTATGACAATGAGCTTCATCGGAATGCACATTCTAATATGACTTTATTTAGTCACACCAACCAGTGTCCTAGAAACTTCCAAATGTAAATGCTTTTAAGTGTTACGCTCAAAAGATTTCTTCTCTGAATTTCTGATGGAATACGTCCAAAGGGAATGTAAAGAATCTGTCGGAATGGGTTGATAGAAGAGGAGGTTGATTCATTTTGATAGATTAATGACATAGAGGGCTGCACGGTGGCGCAGTTGGTAACACTTTTGCCTTGCACCAAGAAGGTCTTTCTGCATGGAGTTTGTATGTTCTCCCCGTGCATGCATGGGTTCTCTCTGGGTACTCCAGCTTCCTCCCACAGTCCAAAAACATGACTGTTATGTTAATTGATCTCTCTGAATTGCCCTTAGGTGTGAATGGGTGTGTGGATGGTTGTTTGTTCTGTGTGTTGCCCTGCGATGGACTAGCGACCTGTCCAGGGTGTTCCCCACCTCTCGCCCGTAGACATGCCTGGAAATAGGCACCAGCTCCCCCGTGACCCTGTACAGAAGAAGCAGGTCTACAAAATGAATGGATCGGTGCATGATGACATAGATTGTAAGAACAAAAAATGAAAAATGGCTTGCATTCCAACTTAATATAATGTATTTTAATACATGTTTTTTGTTTTTACATTAATTATTTATGATGAGAAAATCCAGTTACCATAGGATGCACAGATCTTTTTTTCTGTAAAAAGTAAGATTTTCTCTGAGGGAATTTTAGCTCAAAATTGCTGTTATACCCAATCAAACGTAAGCATGGATGTAGGTGGCAGAAAAGCTTAATGCTAAAAGTATGGTAGTATTATGCTTCTATTTACCATCCATTGCTGCTCAAAGTTGAATTGCCTTTTATGAATTTAAAAGCAACAATTTTCCTTCATAATTCAGAAATTGACATTACCAAGCCAATACATAAAAAGTGATGTTTTACTTTGTGATTCTTTAGTAAAAATGTCTAATCCTTTGCTTGTCTGTGTTAAATTGAAGCTGTGCTTAATCATAAAATGTTGATTTAACAATCAAATCATTTTTACTTCAGCTTATGTACTTTATTGATTGTCTGAGAGGCAAGGGTGCAAACTGGACAAATGCAAAACCTTGAGACATATGAAGAAGCATGTTTTCTAAAGTGCTAGCTCCATGGTTCCTCCTGCTTGACTGAACAAGTTTTTTTTTTTTGTCTGCCACACGATGGTTGATCAATGCCACCATTGAGATTCTAGATTTCAGTAAAAAGTGAGGAGTGAGGAACAAATAACAGCAGACTGGATGCTTAAGGACAAGAAAAGCCATTAAGAGTTCAGAATTACAAAGCGATCTGGCTTGAAAGAGGCGAAGAACAATGCTTGTAGCGTTTTGTCTTTTGTCACTGTCCCCGTCTCCACTCAAACGCTCAGCGCTTCAGTAGGCCATTAAATAAGCTCCAAAGAACAACAAAGGGTGAGTTCTGCTTAAAAATTCAACACATTTACTGCAGATTGTTGCTGAATTGGGATTTTAACACTTCTGATTATTCTGTATTTAATAACACACCATTTGTTTGACACAGGCATGCGTCCTTTTTATTCCCCCACCTTGTAATTCAAAAACTAAAGACCTCTGATTATGCCTATTATGTCAGGAAACCTACCATGATCACTGTGGTGTGGAAACCTTTCCAGCCCCCCAGCAGCTACAGCATGGTCCTTTTATGGGAGTGCCACAGATGGAAAAGGATTTTTTCCTCTGTAGTAATTAGAGCTTTTCAGAAATGTAGCCCAGTCTTTACAGAGAATGTTTCTTAATTGCTACCTTTTGTTGCAACATTTCTGGTGTTTGAAATGATAATAACAGCTGGTCAAAGTAATTGTTGCTTTATGAATTCATTTGCACTGAAACGCTCCCTCTAGAAACTGGTTATCGTTGTGCCCTCAAAAGATGTCGCATCACATTACACAGCTACTGCAGAGATACTGTATGTTGAATGACAAACAAATATGTTAACATCCTCCAGGAAGAACATCTGATCATTTCAAATGAGGGTATTATTTGAAAAAATAAAAGTCACAACCAAAATAATCCTGGGCATGTAGAAATTAATGAAGCGATTATCACTGCCATGTTCATCTATCAGATTTCTTTCTAAAATCAAAGAAAAATCTGTTTCTTGATTTCTGAAAGGGATCACTGAATGAAAACTTGAATGTTTTTTTTTCTAGTCCTGCATCTCCTGTCAGAACCACAGAGATAATGAGTCAGTATATGTTATATGGTCTTGTAATCATGTTTTCCAACCTAAAAATGAGAAATGTGACCTGATTGTTTAATTTGTTTTGCACCATAAAAAACTATGATGAACATAATGGGTGCTCTTGGCCTTGTTGTATGTAACTGTAGATACATTTCATCAACATTCATTCATTTATCTTCAATACTGCTTATTTCACAGTGGGTCACAGGGGAGCTGGTGCCTATCACCAGTTGTCTACGGGCGAGAGGTGGGGTACACCCTGGACTGGTCGCCAGTCCATCACAGGGCAACACAGAGACAAACAACCATGCAGACACCCATTTACACCAATGGGCAATTTAGAGAGATCAAGTAAACTAACAGTCATGATTTTGGACTGTGGGAGGAAGCTGGAGTACCCAGAGAGAACCCATGCATGCATGGGGAGAACATGCAAACCCCATGCAGAAAGACCCCCGCCTGGGAGTCGAACCCAGGACCTTCTTGCTGCAAGGCAACAGTGCTACCAACTGCGCCACCGTGCAGCCCGTTTCTGGACATATGTTGAATAAATGATGACTTACCGAAAATTCCGGACTACAGAGCGCACCTGATTAAAAGCCGCATGTTCTAATTTTAGAAAGAAAACCAATTTTGTACTTGTACAGGCCGCACTGGATTTTAAGCCGCGGGTGTCCCACGTTGTAATATGATTTACACAGAAAGATATTACACGTGAGGAATTTTTTACTTTTAACTTAATCAGTATGGTAATATAAACAACTGCATATTGCAAATGCTTTTTTTCGAACAGTGGCTAACACGGCCACCTTTAAATATACGTACGTTCTCAGTAACACACAAATTTTGTTCCTAATGCTTTTTTACTGAACAGTGCACAAACAACATTCCAATATCTCCTAACTGATATACACTGCAGCCTACCAGGTCAAAAGTCATTGATCGCCTTCTTCATCTTCTTCCTGCACACTGAAACCATCAAAGTCCTGTTCTTCAGTGTCCGAATTGAACAGCCTCAGGATCTCGTCACTCACTTCAGCCTCTTCGTTGACGCTCTCACTTGAGTGCACCCGGTCCCCTTAATCACGAAGCAGTCCACCCTTTCGAAAACCATTGGTGATTTTCCATGTTGATGAGGGTGAATATAAATGTCTGATTTATAATACCGGTAATTGAATTGTGAAAGTGCTCTTGATTTATTGCACAAGTTCATTGGACCTCTTTGAACTACTCAACAATTTGATTGGTCTACTGTTACCAAGCAAAATGTTTTTGGCGGCATGAAAAAAAACATGCATTAGCTGCACCGTTGTATAGGCCGCAGTGTTCAAAGTGTGTGAACAAAGTAGCGGCTTATAATTCGGAATTTACGGTAGTTAAAAATGTTGAAAAATATCAACATATATCCATCGTTTCGGGACATACTGTATGTTGATATTTTGTTTAACATTTTTAACCCGTATAACCTGAGCACCCATGGTACCAGGAGCAGCAGCTCTTCTGCGAACAAAATCAGTCTGAACACATGCTATAAATTAATCCCGATATGCATGTATATTGGCTTGTCTAAACTATAGAAACAACATTTAGTTAAAAAGTAGTTAAAAAATTTTAAAAAAGTAAAAAGATGCTGAAGATGTATGGCCAGAAAAACACTGGAACAAAAGTACAATACGATCCTATCTACAGAACCAACCTTTCACATTAAAGCCTAAACTCTGCTCTCTCCGACGGTATGAGCAGCTCTGCATTATGTGAAAAACTCACTGAACCAGCAGCTGAAGAAGAGGAAAAATAAGGTTTATTTCATGAAGGCTAAAACATAAATAACCTAACTTTTGCTATTTTATGGTCATAATCCATGTTAGAGTATATATATCTACTTGGCTCCTGTAATTCATAGGCCCTGCATCACATTGTCGTGATTCCTGACTGTTTTTGGCTTTTTTTGTCTTCTTCTTCTTTGGTGTTTTATAGCGGTTTGCATCCACTTTGTTGCATTACTGCGTGCTTAAGACTAACCCCTGTGATTACATTTCAAATTCTGCTAAATAACCCAGTCACATTAAAACCATACAGTAATTCTCCATCCACTCTCCTCTTCTCCACACCTCAGGATCTCTCTTACTGATGGACCTCCCTGCATGTTTAACTTTCTGAACATAATTTTCCTCTCCCTCTCATACCTCCCAAGTTAATCAATAGGTGCTCCACGGTTTCATCCTCGTAACAAAAACTACACTGACCAGTCTGGGGCCTCCAAATTGAATACAGAGATGTATTCGTCAGTGAATGTCCAATTCCTAATCTTCTAAAAAAACCTGTTCTTTCCTAGACACACCTTTGTATTTAACCACACCCACCTTTTCTTAAACCCTGAATAAATGCCCGCCCTTATCTGATGTGCTCCAGTAATGTTGCCAGAGTGGACCTCCTTTTTTCTTAATCATACTGTTCCCTTCCCCTCTTGCTAAACAGATACTGAATTCCACCCGCTCCTTCTGCACTTCCTCCTTCACCATCCTATCTGGTCTTTCATTCCACCCTTATACCTATGTGAATAGGTACCCACAAAAACACAACTATTTTTCGCATGTCCACCATACGAAAATAAACCTGGCATATTTTATGCAGTAGATTTTTATGATGAGTTGTAACCCCTGTTTCAATAGATGTCAGTGCTGAGCTGGAGTCACGTCGTATTAAGATGCTATTTGCAGTACTCTCTAAGACCCTTTCCATTGCCATCAACAGTGCTGCAAGCTCTACTGCGTATATACTTAGTCCATCTGTAGTTCTTCTCTCATATGCTACTTGAAGCTCTTGTTTGGCTATTATAGACCCAGGTTTCCGAGTGTGAAGGTCTTTTGAACCATCTGTGTATATTTGCATATAACCATTATAATTCCTGTCTATATGACTGTAGTAGACTTGAACTACATCAGCACCTTTATACCTCAATTTATTGTGAAGCAACTCCAGATCTATAAGGGCTCCATGCAGTTTCCAACTTGGGACATCTAGCCAATATACATTTGGACACAGGTCAAGACTGTTTACTGAAAATTCTATTGCTACTTTGCTACCGCCAACTTATGTGTTGCCTACTGCTCTCCCAACAGGGTTCCAACACTTTTTTACTTGTATACCCCTTCAAGGTCAACCAGTATTTAACTATTAACTGCTTTCTTCTCAACTACAAGGGAATTTCCCATCCCTCCACCTGGAAGGCACATACTGATGCTGACTAAACTGCTCGCAAGCATAACTTAAGAGCTCTGGCCTGAATGATATCTAATTCTGTCAACACAGATTTCACTGCAGCTCCATACACCACACAACCATGATCCATTCTGCTCTGGTTTATTGCCACATAGATATACAGTATCTCAGTGTGTGACTATCTGCCAGGCACCTAATGACATTAATATCTTTTTTTGACATGTTCTGTGCATGTCAACCTACAATGCAACTGAATCCCCAAAAAGCAAAAAAACTTTCCACTCTCTCTAAAGGAGTATTATAAATTCTAACACCAATGTTTAGTCTGAGTTTTTTGTTTGAAAACCAAATGAGTATTCAGGCACGTATTTTTTAGTTTAGGAAACAGGGAGAGGGAGAAGGAGGGAAGATATACAGCAAAGGTCCCAAGGTTGAAAATCGAAACCCCAGTGGCTGCGTCAAAGACTAATTGCCTCCATATAGGGATGCCTGCTCTACCACTATTGTCTCTGAAAACGATCAGATAGATTTAAGATTAGATATTTGCAGATGCCATATCCCAGTCTGATTCTATATTAAAACAATAAAAATGAACTCAATGCCATGTTTAAATTTGAGAACTCCGTAGCTTTAAAGGGTTAATTAGTTTAAGAAAGATATTGCAACATTTCGACGATGCATTATAAAAAAACTCTCATAACTATACTGAATATGTCTAGAAATTCTCATCTGCAGCTGTATGAAAATGTGGTGCAACAGATAAAAGACATAACAAAGCTTCATCGATTAAAATCATAGCTTACTATGGTTCCTTTGGTAGATGCACATGACATCCTTTGAAAAATGCGTGTTTTCCTGGTCATGGTTTCCCAAGGACCCCCCCGACCCCCAACACACACACACACACGCACACACACACACACACACACAAACACGCACACACACACACCCATAACATCATGCAAACATTTCTTAAATGTAGATACATTCAGGGGGTGAGCTTTTACACCAACTGAATGCCTAATCAACATCCAGGGAGAGAGTTCTGGCTCATTAAACAGGCTCTTTGTGCTGGCATTAATAATGCAGAGGCAATGTGAGAGCCATGATGTGCTCAAAGACCTGCCATCTTGTTAATTCACCATTAATCATGCGGGGTAACAAAACAGCCTTGAGGTCTGTTGACCCCTTCTCTTTAGGGGCCGGGGTCGAAAAAACGCTTACTTCTTGGCTAAGACCATCTTTGAATCCACTAAGTAAGAATATTGAGGGACCATATGCCCTCTGGTAATAGAAGTACTTAAATGTAACATAATTTTGTGTGCAGGGTAAAGATTTGCTAATGAAAACAGTCATGAATTAAATGGCAAATTCCTTAAAAATATAAAATTTTAATTATTTATATTCAACTTTACAAATACCTTAGTCCTGTTCTTTGATTTCCAAAAGCAACAGGTGCAGACAAAAGAAGGGATACAAGTAATCATGAGCATTGAGAAGGTGACCTGAATCAAGCCTGCCACAGTTTTCTTCTGCACCTACACAAGCATGAAAACATTTTATCTGAACACATTTCCCTCACCTGGGGATAGACAGCAAATTTGAAGGCTTTTTGGACTTACTTCAGTTCCTTTTTTCCTCCTACCTGCTTCTTAAACTGAAATCAATGTTCCAGTCTTTTCAGCCTCTCTGTAGATTACCTCAACCAGGGCAGAGTTTACTATATCAGGAGCCAGCAGACTGCTACTTCCTTCTTGCAGCAGCACCAACGGGAGACTCCATAACTAACTCGACCTCCCTCAGGATGGATAATCCTGAGTAAACCCCCCAGATTCTGTGATTAATGATACGGTCTAGTGGTTGTGACCCTTGTTCTCTTACTGTGATGCCTTTTGTTGAGCCATGGGAGCTTTGGCGAGCTGATGAGGGGGGGACTTGTACAATCTCGCCACACATATAGAATATAGTGAAAATTGCAAGTATTAGCTATTTATTAGCACATCTGATGGTTTGTATCTCATTAAAGAGGGGGCACACACAGACCTGTAAAATACATATTTGAGAACATATTCCTTTTGTGTGAACACACAAAATACTGCTCACATGTGCTGTACCCAAAGAAAAATCTAATCCCACCATTTTCGAACCTAAAATGAAAATGTTCTCAACTCCGGTGTGATGTCATTCCTAGTTCCATGCTGCAGCTTCTGAGAAAAATCAAACACAGCGTCAGACCTGGATTTCTCAGTGTGTGGAGCTTCCCTAGGAAGCTCCACACACTTCCTGGCTCAGTTTTATGAGCTTTTATTTGTTTTTGACAGAATAGTTAAATACAAAACTATTTAGTCTTCCAGAGTTTAAATTTTTTTGTATCACTCGGTCCGACATTTTTATTTAGTTTTATTTAGTTATTTTGGCCTAGATATTATGGGTTTATTTGCCCAAATCATGGTTTTAGTTTCTCAAAGACAATTTTGTTTACAAAAAAAAGCATTTTTATTGACACTTAAAAAAAGAAAATTGTATTCAATTAAAATCTTTTGGTGCATACATGTTGACAGAAAATCTGCGATGGTGACATTCAAACTACATCAACTTAACTACAAACCACATTAACAACTGATCAATTTATACCAGGTTTCTTTGTCTGACCGTTTCAAAATTAAACTGCAATTGTCTAAAAGTTAAAAAGAAAATGGTAAACATTGTCAAAAAAGGAAAACATAGAAAACTGCTATTGTTTCACGACTGTCTTTGATTATGCTTAGGATTTTCATCTTTTTATATAAATGTGTCATCAATGTCAATATTATTGTCGCTTGGCATGGCAGGGGTATTTCTACATTTTTTTGGTGGAATTTCTGTTAACTCCATGAACTAATACAGTCAAATTCAGAAATTGCAATCTTATTGAATAGTTCATTTATTTCAGTAACTCAATTCACTAAGTGAAATGCATTATATGGATTAATTACACACAGACTGATGTTTTTCTGGTAATTATTATGATTTTTTTTCCCAGTTGGAGAAATAGAACATCTAGTTGAGAAGGGCTGGAGCCTAGTCTATGGGAAGAAACCTACTAGTCAGTCACACTCTTAAGTATGATTTACTGTAGGATAACTGACATACGTAACATACCTGTTGTTTTCTGTGTGAGTAGTCCATAGTACAACCATGCTCTCAACTTGGGTGACATTGAAGGAGCAGATGAAAGGTTTGCCAGCAAAAAATCCAAGCCTGTTACAACTCAGTAAAAATGATACAAGCACATCCCTTTGTAAGCTCTTTTTTTCAACGTTTTACTTTCAGACTTGGCGAAAGCTGTGAGTCAAAGGCCAGTGGTCCAGTGAGGCTTCTCAGTGACAAACATATAAAACACAAGTTTACTGTACAGTCTCCAGCTGTGATGGTGTGCTACTATGAGCATGTGCAACAAAGGCATAGCTGAGAGACAACAGTCCAACACTGTCAAACCATATACTTAAAAAGTAGAACAAATTTGTTTATCTTTCAAACCAAAATAAAGCCATTAAGGGAGACCTATAAGTGTCTGCTTCAGTTTCTGTTAGCACATGACAACACATACACAGAGAAGAAATGAAGCAATAAACATGCCAATATTTCTTTAGGTACATTTCTAATGGGAATACTGACATCAAATTCTCAGCAGATGTCAGTGCCAACCCAAATAATCCACACATGCAAAGAAATACATTTTTTGTATTAATGTGAAGGGATAAACACTAAATATGCTTAATGAAACATGTTTATTACTTGGTAGAAAACCATTTTTCAGCTTAGGATCATTATCTTGTTTAAACCCTCCTCTTTGTTTATTCTTAATACATCCCCATTCATTTTTCCATTCATCCTTCCATCATTTATATAACATTTTTCAGGACCACTTGCTGAAAGACAGGCCCATAGCGATAATAATCCAACCCCCTGACTTAACAGTTGGTATAGGGTTTTTGGGAGTAAGTGCAGTGGAATTCCTCCTCTATACATTGTGTGTGCATTGACATCCAAAGGGTTCACTTTTGGTCTCAGCTGACCTTATTATATCCTCCCAGTATGTCAGTGACTTTTCCAAAAGTTTAGCTCCAAATTTTAAATAAGTTTCAGCATGCTTTCAGCTAACTCTAGCATGCAGTCTTGTGCAGTGAGCGGACATATTAGTTCTTTGAAGAGCTGTACCTGCTAAGGTTTTTCTAAAGCTCTCTGCGACTGCTTCTTGAATCTTAGAAAACTACTACTGCAATTTTCTTGACTCCTCTGTCAGAAAACTTTAAGGGAACACTTGGTTGTGGCTGGTTTATGATGAGATGCATCTTAAACTATTCCTTGGTAAATGTAAAACATTTTTTCAGACCATAAAGGTGGACAAAACCAACCAATATTAATTTCACTGGCAGGAAGCAATAGTTTCCTAAATACTGACAGACATCTAGTAGTATTGGCTTTCTTTGCTTTTTTGAGTCTTCTTTTTGTCATGTCTTCACTCCACTTTAATACACAAAATCTTAATTTGTGGACTTATTTGTCTTGATTTCCTTATGTGTGTGTTTTTTTTTATTTTTACTGGCATGTGGTGTGAATTTTATTCCGATAGCCCTATAATAAATGTATTCTCCTAGAAAAACATTGGCATGTTAATGGTTATTTTCCCTGTTGTATCATGCCTTTCAGTCGATAGTAATCAAGGGAGCATAATGTGAATAATTGTGAATAAGGTGAATGATGCATGTTGCCAGTTTGATATAAACAGTTCATGGTGTTGTGAAAATGTAAATGTTACAATAAAAATACTTTTAAAGGTTTAATATATAAACATGTAGATTTGGAATACATGAAGACTTGCTTTAACATTTAGCCTCAAGTGGTAATTAAAAATATTGCAGTTTTGGCACAATGAAGCTCCTACAGAAAAAGAGCTTCATTGACCTATAAAACCCAAGAAATCAATATTGCAACTTCATTACCAGACTGTCAATTTAACCAACATACAAATGAATCTGAATAAATGGTCATTTTTCCACACAAATTTCTTGAGGTGTAGAGATGTTAAAATTTACATACAAATCTAAGTAGTTTGAAAAAGAAGGGCTTCACAATAAAGTCTGCAGTATACTTGTAAAACCTGTGTTAATTTGAACGTCTATTCGCTCTAAAGCGGAAAAACATAAGTATGCTTCTTGTTTCAAGTGTCATCATTTCATTCTTGAGCAGCTAAGCTCCTAAATGTGTTGACTTCACTGCAGAGTTGGACCAGAAAGCAGCAGTGCACTGAATCTGTTTCTAACACACTGAAGATTAACACACATACAGCACCTGATGGGCTTAGCAATCAGCTTCTGTTCTCTCATCCAGAACCAAATGATAAGTACATCCCAAGAAGACAAATAACATTGCAGGGCTGATCTTTAGCACCACACCAGTCAGTATACACCTGTCTTATACTTTACAAAGTTAGACAAATCTTTTACAAGATTCTTTATGCTCTGTCTTAAAATCCTCTCATAAAAATCCCAGCAGCCCAATCAGACACCTATTCCCACTGAGGAGCCGCAAGTTAATGACCCTGTTTCTCATCTGGACTCCTCCCTGTTTTTTCTTCAGTGTTCAGTGCGAATGCTTAATCTCCAGGGGAAGGTGTCAGGAACATGATGAATGAGGCCGGTAGTTTGGCTCTCAAAACCTGCATTAATTTTTAAACACAATTACTTGAACAATTTTTTTTTAATTCAGCAATGTAAGATGACTGTTGGGGTGCCCATGAATCCTGGCACCTTATACGGGGACTAGCTGAAAATGAATTGTTAGTAGGTGCAAATTAAATTGGAGTGTGAGAGATGGAAATAAATTCTCTTAAATGTTTTGCCTGGATCTCCAAGCCACATATAGAGCTATTGCAGAGCTGCAATCCTGCAACGCTGTAAGCGCTGGTTTGCAGTTAGTGTACTATTTATGGACTGTCTCATGTCCTTTGATCAGAGAATTAACAAGGCTCAATTATCGGGTCCCACTGTTCACTTAAAGGACTGCCTTGCACAAAGTTTGCTTTGTTCTGTGCTAAACAGTGAGTTTGTCAGTATTTCACTCTCTGCCGTGGAGAATGCACTGAAAGAGACTGAAGGGAGAGATAAAGAAGGCTAAGGAGGCTATGATAGAGCAGCAATGGATAAATAATAAATTAGGTTGTGTAATTGTACAAAGCCGAGATGAACATAAGCCTGTATATATAGATCCTGCAAACAGGGAGGAAGAGAGGAGGTAAATCATTTTAGCATTCAAGTCTGTCAAATGGCCTTGAAGAGCTTCCTTTTATCCCTGTGAAAATAATGTTGGACAGCCAAAGACCTTGAAGTTTTGACACAATGTTTTAAAAGCACAGAGACTTTTCAGGAAGAGTCTTGGAATCAAATATGCTTCCTGCTGAAAGTCACAAAGGAGCCACAAGGCCAAGCCCAGATAGTCTTCTGGGCTAGTATATCGACAGAGAAGACTTTTTATCTTGCTGCAGTCAGAATCGGAGAACAATGAGTCATCTCAGTGCTTTCGCATTGGTAGCTCTTTTTGATTTCATTTTTCAAGCTGACAATGTACAGAAGACACATTAGGAACAATTTTTAAAATTTAGATCCTCCCAGTATATTTAATGTTCATATAAAAATATTTTCCAAAGATTTGCAAAAATGAAGAGGTTCCCTTCTGGGACAAAACAAACAAAATGTAAAACTTTTTTTTTTCCTCAAGAGAGTTTTACAAAACTAATGCAACACTAATTGTTTGCACAATGACTAAGGGATGTCGATTAAAAGAAAATGTGCACATTTTCACTCCAAACATAAAAGAAATAAAGACCCTTGAAGTAAACTTGTCTCTGTCAAAATCCACACTCCATTAGACTTCCATTCCTAAGCTTTCATACAAGTATCATGGATATGATCAACATAAACAACTAGAAACTTGTACCAATACATTAGTTGATAATTGGACACTTTGTGTGATCAAATATTATTGAATATCTGTATGTATAATTTAGAATCTGTAGATTAGAGAAAATTCACAGAAAACATATTTGTAATCTTCATTAAAGTTGTTTTCATTCCAACCTGAAAAAAAAGATTTACGATTAAAATGTTTAAATTCTTGCAAAATGAATGCCCATGTTGGGTCTTTATAAATTTCTGACTGGAACTCCGGGATAGCTATCTACATTACTTGTAAGAGAAACTGCTATCATTACCCTGCTGTGTTGCCGTCTGAGGTACTCCTGTCTCTTATGCAGTTGGGCAGGAGCAAGTTTTTTTAATCTCCTCCCCTGAATAAATAATGTTTTTTGGCTAAAAAGCCTTGCTGAAAGATGGATAGGATCAGAGTCCTATGTGGCCTGACTTTCCTCTGTTGGAGAATACTACAAGTGGCTTATGAGTTCTCAGTTAGGTTTTGCATGCCCCTTTGATGATTTCACACGGTGGTTTTCAAAGCTGAATACTGCATCTTTAAACAAATATGAAAAATTCAACAAAGGGTTTATTTTTGTTGATATTCTGCTTACTCTGACAAAATATTGCCTCAGATGCTCCTATGGCAGTCTTATATAGAGATTCATGCAGGTAAACGTGACACTTTAGATATTGCACATATAGAAGGGCCTTTTTAAGATTTTCTAACTGTTATAACCATACGTAAAAATACCACAATTTCATCATATCAGTTTTTTGACAAAAAAATTAAAATTAAAATATAAAGGGCAATTTGATTGCATTTGATTAAGACAGAAAAAAAAAACATCTCCTATTTCTGCTGCTAATGTACTACATTGATTATTATTGACTTGCAGTTATAATACAGTTATAATTACTGTAGTTTGAGCTATTATAGTTATTACATCTGTACTGGTGTCTTGATTTGATACATTGACTCACTGCTACATTTAGTAGTTTTAAAGTTCTACATGAGCTGAATAATAAACCACTTTGCTACAGTGGTTTTTAAAAGTAACATAACCTTAGTATAAGTAAGTATAACGAGTTAATTGTAGCTGGTTAATTAGGCTCTCTGCTTGGGTAGTGACTGCAGCTGGCCGCAAAACAGAAATGTTGCAATCTGCCAATTGTAGTTTTAAACCTGTTAGCTTAATAAGTGTGATGGGATTATTTTCCACAACATGACTGTCTTTGTTTTTGTGGCTGAAAATATTCCAAAAAGATTTGTCTATCAGAATTTCTAGCTACATAATTTTTTCATAAAAACTCATTTTGTCAAAATGAATTAAATTCCCAAATTTTTCATTAATAGATATAATAAAAATAGAAATATTGAAATGAAAAGAGAAATAAAATAAGGCATTTTCTGTCACTTGAAGCTTCTGAACATGCTTGCCTAAAAAATAGCAATTTGAATTATTCAACAAATTATTATGCTTATTTTTATCAACTGAATAATTGCTTGTCAAAATAAATTGACATAAAAACTGAAATACAGGTCTCTGCTTTTAGTATTCATTAATGTTCATGCTACAACCAAGTTTCTCCAAGTGAAAAACACAATTGCATCCTGCTTGCGTTTAGATTTAAGTGATCTTATAAGAGATTGAGTTTATGACTAATTGATTGCTTTGTGTGATCTGACATTGGTTTCGCGTGGTGACATTGATAGACAGCTGGAAAGCCCATCATCGCATCACATTTGGAAGTTAGCACCTTCAGTATCTGTGGATCATTGCCGTTGGTTCAAATCCCAACAAAGTCTGAGTGCTGATACTTTACTGCTCTCAAACAGCCTCTGCACCAGAACAGACGCTTCTGAGGTATATCAGCAGAAAGGCCCTGCAGCAAAGCTCAGGGGAGCTGTCACTAAGTCTTGTGCAGGACCTGGTGTGAAATTTGAGACATATTCGCTCTTCACTCAAACCATCAAACCATCCGACAAATTGGTAAACTTGTTCCTAGAAATGTTTTGGTTCATCTGAACTCAATTTTATGATACAGTTACCAAGCCAGTAAAATAAAAAGGTTAAAATAGTAAGGCAGTATTGGCCTGGAGGAATCAAATCTACCCCTCTAATGGCTTGTAGGACATGTTTGCCAAGAATCATAGAATACCACTTGGAACAGGAAAAAAGAAAAATCAGATTTAATAAATTCTGCTGGCAGCCCAATAAGCGTTGATGCAAAGCTTAATACCCTTTGATTCACTGCTTTTGTTTCTGTGTTTAACTCTGTTTGTCTCTTGGCAGAATCATAATGTGCTTTTTGAGCCACAGTGCAGCTGCCCAGCATGCACATTTTACAAGAAGGGTAAAAAATATTTATATTTAAAAATCTTTAGTCTGAGGATTAAATCCATGTCATCAGACCAAAGGCTGACTAGATACCCTTTGCAGATCGATAAAGCCCACTAAGAGGAAATGAATGGCAAAAAGAGGAGATATTTCAGTCTTGGCAGATAGCAGAAAGCTCATGTCACCTCTCAAGTTCTTTAGAAATGATCCCACTAAAACATAGAAATGGTGGAATAAGAGGGGTAACTTCCCTTAAAAGGAAACTGGTTTTATGGCAAGGACTTTTGATAGAGGCAGAGGAGTAACAACAAGGCTTTCAAACACATTTCTAATCCACTATGCCCTGCAGGAATTTCATCAACTCCATTGTTAGAAAGTGGCTCTATTGTAGTTACCATTGTATCACCGAGTACTATTATCTATGAGAAAATCAAGCCCACACAAGCCTTGGCATAAGTACAGTACTGTAGAAAGCAACCTAATACACCTTGTGATTCTTTGCATATTTATCTTTATGTTGGTTTATCACAGATAACCTCATGGTTGGGTTTAGGGAGGGATACTGGCTTAGTTTAACAAACACAGTCACATTTTAGGAAATATAGTTAGGTGTGAATTTTGTTGATGTCATCCAGAGGATTGCTACAGATTAAAGGTAAGGAAATATTTTTACAGTTTTCACACACGCAAAGAAATAACAGCATCAATGTTATATGGCAGTTTATTTAAAGATGGAGGGAAAAAATCCCTCTTCCAACAAAACTGAATTCTGCTTTCCACAGATTAGTTATGTGGTTACCGTGGTTGCACAAAAACCAATCATTCAGTCCATCCTGACATAATCTATTTATGTGCAGGAAGCAAAACTTTCCACATAATCTTTTTCTCCATTCCAACCTCTCCACCAGCCACCTCTCCTTGATGTCCTGTGACAAGATAGTAGATTGGCTGATTTGCTAATACACTTTCTCTTGATTTTAAAGTTCAGGTGTAAGTCTGTAACAACTCCTTGGTTTCTTGCATGCCATGTGGTTTTTAATTTTATTGACTGTAATTAAGTTCTGATTTCTAACCTTTTTGCCACCTAAAAAAATGAGTGCTGCAATAATCTGAGCTAGGAAGTATGAACAAATTATGGAGACATAAGGAACCCAAGATGTAATCTTTGTTTGCCCAGAACTGCTAGATGATACTAATACTGGTCTGTCAGGTAAAATCCAGATCAATCTAAGACAGTGCCAGGAAGAGAAATGCTGAGCTTTCCCTGAAGGACACAAATTCATTTCCACAATTAGCATAAAGGTGTAACCATGATTCTTTGGGGTTGTTTACCTGTGGTTTGGGCTGCATCTAATAGAATCATAGACGGAAACCTTCTTCCCTAAATCAGAACACTAAAGATGGGCCTTAGAGGTAACCTAGTATGACAGTAATTCAAGATAAACCACTAAGGTAACTAAATACTGGCTAAAGAATCCTCACATTAGGGTCATGAAGTGGCGCAGCCCCAGTGTACAGATCTCATCCCTTCAGAACACCTGTGGAGGGATTGGTAATTTTTGGTGACCAAGTGGCAGCAAAGGAACTTAAAAGACTTGGTGTGTAACAAGGATATTACTGTTGTAGTACATCTTACATCTTAGAATGATGGCACCTCTTTTATTTACTGACTTATGTCATAAGTCACTGTTAAGGCCAACAGTAGTGGCACTCTGGAGTTGCTGTGTGTACACTTGCTGCATGAGCTCCACTCAGTGCTTGGACCAAGTGGACCCCATGTACCCTCGCATTGCAAGGAGCAGTGGAAACTTAACCTCACTGTTTCAAATGCTCTCAACTAGGGTTCACTACTTGCACTTGCCCCGACTATAGCACCCAGCCTTCTTTAAACCCAGCCACTGTGGATGTGGCAGCTCTGAGCCTAGTGCGATGATCTCTCCCCCTGACTTGAGTGGACAAACGACTGATAATAATTTGCCCCAGCCCCGCCCCAAACCAGGCAGTTGGGAGACTTCAGAGGGAGGAGGACATTTCACTGAAGCCGCCCTAACTGAGCCTCACCCACAATCACCTTTAGTGCAAGAAAGCCCATTCCTAGGACACATAGTGGACAACCTTTTACAAAGTGCACTGGAATACTCCAATGAGAGCTGAAGTGAACTTTAACACTACGTCAGCGTAGGTACTTTTGACACAGGTGCTTCTCTTTCAGCCATTAGAGCAATGTCAATGGCACATTTCCCAGCAAAACAAGTGAGTGGAATGGCCCACCAGTTAACCTTGCTGATAATGTTCCCTGAATTCCTAATGGTGTCACTTAGCTAAATATTAGCTTCATGAACAAGAACTTTTAGCAGCGTTTTGCTCTGATCCAAAAACTGTCTACCCCTTTCATTCTCGGCATGGATGTTATGACTAGAGCTTCTGCATTAATCCACATTCCTACAAGCACAGTGTTCATGGACGACATCCTCTGTCCCCTTGTGGATGAAAATGTGGAAAGTCTGTCTGATTACTCACCAGCAACTCAAATGATTATGTCCCTCGACATGTGACTCAGATCTTAGGAAAGCTTGTGTGTGTATTTTTAAATGTATACATATGTATGTATGTATGTGTAATTCTGTGGATGTACACAAAATGGACACATGATATGTATATCTTTATAGAATGTAGAGAAAATAATTTTTAATAATAATAATAATAAATAATAATACACTTTTTTTGTCTAATTGTAAATATTATTCTGTTGGACCCCAGTAAGAATAGCTGTAGTTTTACTGCACCTAATGGGGATCTTAATAAATAAAATAAAATAAAACTAAACGGTAGATGCAAACTGATTAGAAATGTACGTGTCTGTGTTCAACTATAAATGTGTTCATTTAAGCCTCACTTTTCTCAATATCCACAGTGAAGCTAACGTTAGCTTAGCTCATACGAAGTTCCAAACTGAACATTAATTACCATAATTTTAGAGCACATATCTACTGCTGTCAAAACACATCCATGACTGTAGTAAACTGTAAATCATTTAATGATGAGTTTGCTTACCATTTCCAGTGCTTCAAGAGAACAGCCTGAAGATGCTAGGTAGGAAGAAAACAGTAAAGTTTCAAGAGGCGGGTTTTCCTGAAAAGTAGCCAATTACAGGCAAGTTAACACGAGCGAGCAGAAACAGACCCCCACGCGAGTAAGAGAGAAGCCACAGACGCGTAGAGGAGTAAGCACTCATGCCTGTTATATTGGGGACTCGACGTACTGAATCTGCTTGCGGAAAATATTTAAAATACACGTGGAGAGTAGTTTATGTGCATGTGAATAAAATAAAACTGCTCGTAAGAGTATTGCGTGTGTGCCCTTTTGGCAGAATTCTGACTTCATAGCTATGACTTGAGACGACATCATGGCTCTTTTAGTGGATATGACCTTGTTAGAGTTAAGACCCAGCCAAGGTGAGATACTCAGTCTAACTCTTCAGCCAAATTTGCAGCCCTATTTAATGGTCCTTTGTATGTTTCCCAGAGACTTAGTGATGTTAACTGTAGACTTTCTAAGCAGACTCTGGTACAGACACTGGAGTCTACCACGTTGTGAACATACAGCCTTTCCATACATGGAGCTCTCTTTCTTCAGACAGTCAGTTTCTCCTCCTGTTGTGTGTGAGAGCTTTGAGGACTTTGACACTGATGTTGTTACCCCTCATACTGCACATGTGGACACTGAGACTGATCCCCTTGACCCAATTCCCTTTAGTGATGTACCTGACACTGACTCTGTTCCTGCTGAGGACAATGCTAGTCATGCCCCGTCATCTGGATTTAGACTAGATCCACTATCTACTGGATGTTACAACCTGAGGCCTAGAATTTACCCCAAGATAACATCTGGTTGGACTGAAAATAGATGGTCTAATCCGTTTCACACAGATAGGTTAGACCTAAAGTAATCTGTTTTTGTTTGCATATGTTTGTTGCACCTTTGCTATGTTGTGTTATGGAAGAGTGTTATTTATTCTACATAACCTGTTAATTCATGTGATTATTTGACATTGCCCCTGAAAGGCATAGTTTGCTTTGACGGTCGCAAATAGTGCGTCAGTCGGGTCTTCCCCAGGCTGACGGTTAAGAATCGCACCCAGCGTCTTAGCTCATTTGCTGTATTGATCCGGCTGACAAAATGCAAACACCTCCCAGACTGTTTCAGGCAAAGAGCATTTTTCAAATTTTTTTTAGCAGTTTTGCTAAATGTAAGCAGCACTGAATTCATGCCACTAGTCCAGTAATTCTGAAAGGCTGGTAAACAAAAAAAAGCAGACCATTATAGAGAGTGCAAATATCTAGCTAAAAGTCAATTGACTTAGCAATAGCTGCAGGGAGAGACAGTAGAGGCTAAGGACTCAAAGTCAAACCTGTTATTAATGTGTTTAAACATATCAAGGAGTTTTCATTTAGCTGCATAATCATTGCTCCTGCAGCGTGGTTTTGACTGGTGTGGAGAAAAATTCCTTAGTCTACCATGTCTGATACAAGGCTGAGTGAAAACACAGTCTATTTTGTGACAAGACCAAAACTTTGTGCTGTCAAGACCAAGATCCATTTCAAGAAATACAACACTAGCAACAGCTACCAATAATGTGCTGTGCTTAAAAATCAAGCTGTTTTACTAAGTTACAAGTCAAGTTTTGCTGCAGGATTTATAATATATATTTTATCACCCCTTAATAACCTACCAATAAAATAAGACTGTGCTAATGTTTTGGTAATCTTATAAAATCAACAAATACCTCTTTTCCCCACTGAAAATAGTTGTTTTGGTCAACATCCCGAATTTTCCAGATTGATATAGACCAACATCACTTAAATCAAATGGTCTTGAGGGTAACTTAAGTCAAGTCAAGTCAAGTTTATTTATATAGCGCTTTTCAGCAACAAGGCACTCAAGGCGCTTAACGTAAGGAAAAACATTACAATGATACAGATAATCAAACAACAGAGGTATTAAAAAAGAGAGAATAGAATGATGGATAAGAAAATGAAAGGACTGAAAACTTAACTAATAATGTTTAGATAACACATTCAAAGGCCACTCTAAACAAATAAGTCTTTAATCTTGATTTAAAGCATCTTAGGGTTTTGACGCTTTTACAGTTTTCTGGGAATTTATTCCAGATTAGTGGAGCATAAGAACTTAAAGCTGCTTCTCCATGTTTGGTTCTGGTTCTGGGTATGCAGAGTAGATTTGAGCCAGAAGACCTGAGAGGTCTGGGTGGTTGACACACTGACAACAAGTCTGTAATGTATTTTGGTGCTTAGCCATTCAGTGATTTATACACTAACAGAAGTATTTTAAAGTCTATTCTCTGAGCTACAGGGAGCCAGTGTAGGGACTTTAGAACTGGGGTGATGTGCTCCACTTTCTTAGTTCTAGTGAGGATGGGGGCAGCAGCATTCTGGATCAACTGCAGCTGTCTGATTGACTTTTTAGGCAGACCTGTGAAGACACTGTTGCAGTAATCAATTCTACTAAAGATGAACGCATGAATTAGTTTTTCAAGGTCCTGCTGAGACATTAGTCCTTTAATCCTGGAGATGTTCTTTAGGTGATTGAAGGCTGACCTTGTTACTGTCTTTATGTGCCTCTGAAGGTTCAGGTCTGAGTCCATCACTACACCCAGGTTTCGAGCCTGACTGGTGGTTTCTAGCTGTATTAACTGAAGCCGTGTGCTAACTTTTAAATGCTCTTCCTTAGGTCCAAAGATTATTACTTCAGTTTTGTTTTGACTCAGCTGAAGAAAATTGTGGCCCATCCATGCATTGATTTCTTCTAAGCATTTAACCAGCGCTTGAATGGGTCCATAGTCACCTGGTGAATTCGTAACGAATAGCTTTGTGTCGTCTGCATAGTTATGATAACTTACGTTGTTGTTTATTAAAATCTGAGTTAGGGGGAGCATGTAGATATTGAATAGTAGGGGCCCTAAGATGGATCCTTGGGGAACGCCACATGTGATTTTTGTGGTCTCTGATGTAAAGTTACCCACTGACACAAAAGAGTCCCTGTCCTTCAAGTAGGATTTAAACCAATCGCGTGCTGTTTAAGAAAGGCTGACCCAGTTTTCCAGGCGCTCTAATAAAATGGGGTGATCATCTGTGTCAAATGCTGCACTAAGGTCCAATATTACCAGTATTGTGGTTCTTCCACAGTCTGCATTTATACGGATGTCATTGAACACCTTGACAAGAGCAGTCTCTGTACTGTGGTGAGCACGAAAGCCTGACTGGAAGACATCGAAGCGGCTGGTCATTGTTAGGAAGTTGTTTAACTGCTGAAACACAGCGTTTTCAATAATCTTGCTGATGAAGGGGATGTTTGATATAGGTCTGTAGTAGCAGCTTGCCAAAGTTACTCTTTTTCAATAGAGGTTTGATAATTGCCGTTTTCAGGGCCCGGGGAAAAACACCAGACAACAGGGACATGTTTATTATTTGTGTTAAATCAGATGTTATTACAGGCAAAGCTTTCTTAAGGAAAGCTGTGGGTAAAACATCGAGACAGCAGGAAGAAGAGCTTAGTTGATGTACCATTTCTTCTAAGTTTTTGCAGTTTATTTGGTGAAATAGGGATATTTTGTCAAAATCAGTTCTAGTTGGAGACAACTTTGATACTGGAGCTGATGTGGATATGCTGACTGCCCCTCTGATCTTTTGGGTTTGTTCAGTGAAGAAGTTAGCAAATTCATTGCAGGCCCTGGTAGAGTGGAGTTCAGATGCTACAGTTACAGGAGGGTTTGTTAGCCTGTCGACCGTGGCAAATAATGCATGAGTGTTATTAATGTTTTTGCTGATGATCTCAGAAAAGAAAGATTTGCTTGCATTTTTCAGTTGTAGTTTATATCTGTATAGTCTCTTTGTAGATAATATAGTGAAGACTGGAGTCCAGTCTTTCGCCACCTGTGTTCAGCTTTTCAACACTCCTTTTATTCACTTCTGACTGGTGGAGCACTTCTCCACGGAGACATTTTCTTCCCAGAAATGACCTTCACTTTAATTGGAGCAATTGAATCAATGATGTCCGAGATTTTAGAATGAAAGTTTTCTACCAGCTCATCTACAGTGTTACAGGGCAAAGTGGAGGTAGAAGAGTAAATCTGGTTAAAGGTTTCAGTGGCACCGTCCTTAAAGATACATTTTCTTATCATGTCTCTTTGGCTAACTACGTCATTAGAGATGATGCTTTCAAAAATAGAAAAGTGGTCAGATAGGGCAACATCAGTTACAGACATCTTGGAAATGTTTAGACCCTTAGTGATGATCAAGTCCAAAATATGTCCCTGTTTGTGCGTTTACTGTTGTTTAACATGTAGAGTCAAACCACAAGAGTGTCACATAGATCTATTGCACTTCTGTCTTCAGGATTGTCCAAATGAATGTTGAAGTCTCCCACAATAATTAAACAGTCATAATCAACACAGATAGAAGCTCATTAAAAATCACTGAAAACGTTTGTTTTGGACTTAGGAGGCCTGTTAATATTCAAGAACATGGTTCGGATCGGGCTCTTTACCTGGAGAGCCAAATATTCCAAAGAGTCAAATTTGCCCAGAAAAACTTTACACTTTGTCATATTGTTTTTAACAGATTTGACCCACATGCAGAAAGCAATCCAGGAGACAGAGTTCTACGGTAAAGTGTTTATTTACAGAGTAGTGAAATGTGCTGGGGAACTGGAACCGGGAAACCAACTGTAAAATAAACAGGATGGTGAATAGGGAATACTTTAGGGTCAATACTTAAAGAATAATAATTCAGCCTTACTGGGTTGGTGGAATAATCCGCCAGAGGTTGGTGCAGAGAGACCAAATAGTTGTTTACCCCTGAGACAGAAAATGGTGGATAATGGTGTGCCATGACGACAAGATGGTCCGGGGTTTTGGAAGTGGGTACAGTAGAAGGAGGAGGGTGGACAGGGTTCTTAAGAGTTGATCCAAGGAGCGAAGAATTCAGGAGGCTGCCAACCGGTGTGGTCCAATGAAGTAACGAAAGGCTAGAGTCTTTGATCATGGAGCTGGATAGCTTCTTTCCAGAAGTGAGTAATCCAGGCAGAGATCCACACAAAGGCAAGGTCAGATTTAGGTAATCCTGCAAGGTAACAAACTCAAATTACTAGAGTTCAAGGCAAGAACAAGACAAGATAATGTGGCTTGAGCAGTACCACTAAAGGACAACACTCTGGCAGTGAGTTGCTGGCAGCCTCCTCCTAATATACTCCTCAGCAGGTAATCAAGAGAATGATGAACACCTGTCACCTCTCCTCCAGGTTCCACACCATCTAGGGGCTAAGCACAGTAAACGCACCAAAACAAACAGACAAAGCACAGATCCTGACATACTTTAGTAAATCTTTAAACAAAATGGCCACCCCTCCACCTTTTCTTTGCTGTCTGCTCTCACAAAGAAAATTGTAGTTCGGAGGGGTCGACTATCAGAATCGGAGCTTCATTAAATTCATGTAACCATGTTTCTGTTAAAAACATAACATCAAGATCGTGGTCAGTAATGAAGTCATTGATTAAAAATGATTTTCCTTACAGAGATCTAATGTTCAATAAAGCCAGTTTATATGACTTAGTTGCTGATATTAACTCTGTGTCTGGTTGTACCTGACAGTTTATGGCTTTTTTTGATTGTTTATTACTGTCTCTTATCCTTTTGGCTTTGTATCTCTGTCACGTATAAGCACAGAGATTTTACAACTATCTCCTATTAGGGGCCCAAGTTTTTCCTGGACATGCTCATTTCTGATAGAGTTACCACTGGGGCCCAGACTGTATCACAGAGAAGTGATTTGAAGGTCCTGATTAGGAGGAGATAGATTAGGAGGTGGTGGGCATTTGGAAGATGTTGGTTCAATAGCAGGGCCTCGGCCACGGGGGGTGTTGAATGGAGAAGATGTCAGAGCCATTTGGGTCCCGATCTTAAGAGTTCCTTTCATGTTATCAGAATCCAGTAAAGCAAAAAGCGGGCTCAGTGGGGAGATGGGAGAGTTCTGTACGATCTGGGTCGGGGTCTAGGGTGAGGGGGGTTTAACGGGGGGTCCACTTCTCCTGTGGATTTTGACGGGGAGACCTTTTGTGATGACCTCTCTTTCTCAGCCAACTGGCCAGTTGTCTCTGCTGGAGCTGTTGGAGGCAGCGTTATCATTGTTGTTGATACTCCATGTTCTCTGCTGAAGGTTGAAGCTGGCGGATTATTTACTGAATAGAAGAGATTAGATGTGAGATGTCTGTTCAAACAGAAACCATCTTGCTTGAAGAGTTGTCTTTTTTCCCCAAAAATATTAAAGTTGTCGATGAAGTTCACAGATGTGGTAGCACGTTTTTTTTCAACCACTTATTAATCATCAGAAGTCTAGAAAAAATCTCATCTCCACAGAAAATCGGTGCAAAGGGTCCGCTGAGAAACACCTTGATATTGAGACCTCCCACAATATTCAGAAGACGAGTGAAATCCTCCTTCAATACTTCCGATTTTTTCTTAGCCATGTCATCCATGGCTCCACAGTGTATAATAAGTTTTTCTAGAGACGGGCGCTTTTCTGTGATTGCAAGAATATTCTCTGAGATATCGGACACCACGTTACTGGTACAAATCATAATTTCTGTGTTTTTCTTGTTGCAGAAGTTTTTAATCCCATCCACAGCTGTATTGCCCACTATTAGGGTCCTTGGTCCAGTGGAGCGCGTTTTTCTCTGGCAATTTAGGAGAAGACTATTTAGAATGAAGGTTGTTCTCAAACCTTTTATTGTTCTCAGAAGATGGATAATTTTCCTGGTTTTCATTCTGTAGTGGGGCAAATCTGTTCTGGAGGGAAATTCCATTATTTCCAGCTGTCTCACTCCTATCAGTTGTTGTGACAGCAGCTCACTGTCGAAGTCTCCTTTTCCCAGGGGAAACGGGGGCATTTCTCTGTAATTCTGGTCATTCTAATTTATTTAATTGCTGAGATCTTCCAGTGAGTCGTCCACCTTGATATTTTGAGCATGCACCTAAAACATGCCAGGAGGGTCTGCCGGTAGGTTTATTCTCAGTGTTCTTATTGCCGGCTGAGTTGTTGAGCTGGCTGTCACTGTTTGGGATCACAGGCAGAGTTGAATCATCGCTGTACCCCATATTCACCTCCACATTCACTTCTAGTCGATGGATTTTCATCTCCAAAACAGCCAATTTCTGTAAAAGGTGTTAAAGTCCTCTGAGGTGAAGGGAGGCATTTTGTGCTGATTAGCTGCGGTCAACTTGTCCTTCTTTCGAGTTCGATTATAAAAACATCAAAATCCTTTAGAAAAAAAATAAAAAATAATAATAATCCTTGGGAGTCGCTGGTATGAAGTAGTTTTAGTCCAATATTTCCGTAATTTTGGCTAAGAGATAAAATGTTAGGAGTAAAAGAATACAAGCAAGCAGGGAGCTTAGGAGAAAAGCGTCTGAGCAGGCAGAGATGCGGAAGCAGAAGGCTCAAAAATGTCCAATATTCATTGAAGAAAAAAGCTGCTCATACTTGCATTAAATATATTATGAGAAAGGGTCATCTTTCTTCACCACTTATTTGCAGTTACAAAAGACTAGCCTCTTTAGAACAAAAAAAAAACAAAGAAATCTGACAAGTAATTTGTCCCTGTTCATTCACCAGCAGGGTCCCAAATAGCATGCTTACAGGCCCCTCCTGTCAGAGTGTTCTGTCTGTTAGCTATTGCTTCAGCTAGTTTTCATTTGGGTTTTACCTCTTACTGCAGTGGGGTGTAGCTACCAAAGACTAAGGTATGACTTTGTGCAGTCATCAGAAAATGTGTCCAACATCACTGCACAGTATGTACAAACACTGGCCACTTAATTAGGTACACCTTTTTATAACTGGGTTGCCTCTTGCCTTCAGAATTGTGTCAATTCATCATTGCATAAATGTAGATTTAGCAAGGTGTCAGACACATTCCTTAGAGATTATGTTTCATATTAACATGATAACATTATACAGTTGCTGCAGACTTGTTGCCTGTACATCTATGATGTGAATCTCCCATCAGAATTCAAAAGTGCTATATTAGATGAAGATCTGGTGATTATGGGGGTTATTGGATTATTGTAATCTCACTAATATGTTGAAGAAACCAGTTTGAGATAATTTGAGCTTTGTGACATATGCATTATTCTGCTGCAAGTAGCCAATAGAAGTTGGGTACACTGTGATCTTAAAGGGGAGGGCATGGTCAGCAACAATACTTCGGTAGGCTGTGGCATTTAAACAATGATCAAGTGATACTGAGGTGCGCAAAGTAAATATATCTACATTTATCCCCCAAAACACTACACCATCACCGCCAGCTTGAACTGTTGATACGAGGCAGAATGGATCCAGGTTTTTCATGCGGTTTACACAAGATTGTGACCCTAAGATCTGAATGTTACAGCTATAATTGAGACTCATCAAAGCAGGCCACAGTTTCCAGATGTTGTCTAATTTTGGTGAGCATGTGTGAAATGAAGCCTCAAATTGCTGTTCTTAGCTGACTGGAGTGGCACTGAGTGTGGCCCTTGTGCTTAAGGGTTCAATGTGTGTTGAGGGTTTTTTTGTACCTCGGTTGTAATGAGTGGTTATTTTAACTACTGTTGCTCCTCCGTCATCTCAAACCAGTCTGATTAATCTGACTCTTGACATCAACAAGGCAATTTTAATTCACAAACCTGCTGTTCAACAGATATATACAGGGGTTGGACAATGAAACTGAAACACCTGGTTTTAGACCACAATAATTTATTAGTATGGTGTAGGGCCTCCTTTTGCGGCCAATACAGCGTCAATTCGTCTTGGCAATGACATAAACAAGTCCTGCACAGTGGTCAGAGGGATTTGAAGCCATTCTTCTTGCAGGATAGTGGCCAGGTCACTGCGTGATACTGGTGGAGGAAAACGTTTCCTGACTCGCCCCCCCCCCCCCCCAAAGTGGCTCAATAATTTTTTAGATTGGTGACGTCAGGCCAGGGGAGTGTTCAACTTCATTTTAGTTCATAAAACCCTTTCCCAGTCTTGCTGTGTATTGGTATTTCATCCTGATACATGGCCCCCTTTCAGGTAAAATGTTTAAACCCATTGGTGCACATGGTCCTCAAGAAGGGTTCAGTAGTCTTGGCAGTGACGCACCCATTAGCAAAAGATTGGGCCAAGGGAATGCCATAATGGCAGCCCAAACCATCATGACCCACCCCCATGCTTCACTCTGGGCAGCAACATTGGGTGGTAGCTTCTTTGGGGCTTCTCCACACCGTAACTCTCCGGATGTGGGGAAAACAGAAAGGGGGGACTATCAGAGAACAATACATGTTTCACATTGTCCACACCCCAAGATTTTGCGTCCCTTGCACCATTGAAAAATGACGTTTGGCATTGGATGAGTGACCAAAGGTTTTGGCTATAGCAGCCCGGGCGTGTATATTGACCCTGTTGAGGTCCTGACGGACATTTTTCTGGTGGAAACAGGAGAGTTTAGGTGCACATTTTCTGTCGTGATTTTGGGCCAGCCGTGGTTTTATGTTTTTTTGGATACAATCCGGGGGGTTTTCACCCGAACACCCTTTCCGACAGCTTCCTCTTGCGTCCACAGTTAATCCTGTTGGATGTGGTTGTCCTTCTTGGTGGTTTATGCTGACATTACCCTGGATACGTGGCTCTTGATCATCACAAGACTTGCTGTCTTGGTCACAGAGCGCAAAGCAAGATGTGCACCAAAAATTTGTCCTCTTTTGAACTTGGTAGGTCACCCATAATGTTGTGTGCATTTCAATATTTTTAGCAAAACTGTGTTCTTACCCTGCTAACTGAACCCCTTTCCCCCCTCTGCTCTTACTGGTGCAATGTGCAATCAATGAAGACTGGCTACCAGGCTGGTCCAATTTAGCCATGAAATCTCCCACACTAAACTGACAGGTGTTTCAGTTTCATTGTCCAACCCCTGTATATGTATATATATTTATTTTGCAGACCATTCACTGCAAGTTGTCTTCATGTCTAGATGCATAAATGTATGGCGTTCAAGCAACTGAACAGGTGTTAAGAATAAAGTGCCTCATGAGTGTATTTTTAGTGAATTTATCGTTTCCTTTTTCTGAAATTGCTATCCCAAGTTAGTTTATGTTTGCAGCCAAGGTTGCATCACCATTTACAGCCTAGACATGATCAAGAGCAAACGATCAAAGTCAAAACTATTAGATAGAAAGATACAGAAATGAATAAATACAGACAAATATTCCAGTAAGTTTCCTGAAAAGTCAGCAAAGCTCTTCCACAGAGTAAACAAGAGCACTGGCACTTTGCTTCATGTACTGAGAGCACTAAAATAAGTTATTTTTGTCTAGCTGACTTTCTGATAACCATTTAAATGAACTGTTCTTAACTTTACATGTGGCAGATACATTTTGAAACGACTAAAAAACTGAGTTATTACTTTAAATACCTACAACCTCAAATTAACAAAGACTCAAAAACTTTGGCTAAAGCTCACTTCTTAAATTTCGGACATGAGCAATGGATTGACAGACAGGTAACATCCATCCATCCATCCATACATCCATCCACCCACCCACCCACACAATTTGATAAAAATGTCTCTTCAATTTTCATTACTTATTTTATACTTGTATTTTCCAGACATCTCCCAGCATAGGTACATTGTTTCAAACACATGAAATAAATCACTCTGCAAAAGCCATTGTTTCAGACCATAACATACTGTGTGCCATTTTCTGAGCCAAATGTAATTGGTGTGGAAATGACACCCACTTGGTACAAGCTGCACTGTATCAGTAGCCTTTGGTGCCCATTCTATGCTCCCTGAATGAATCGCCTATCAGGAAGTGATGAATTGTTTTCTCTGTCCAAAATAACACCACTGAAAAAATGACTTCCAGTGTTTAAGAGGGACATTCAGATCTAGATTCAAATCCCTGTATCACATATACTTTATTAGGGCAAGTGTATGTGTTACATTGCAGGGGAGATATAAGTAATAAGGGTATTATTGATTTAAAAAAAACAGTACCACTTCACAATAAGACTACCCTTATACATGGCTAATAAATAGTTTAACCATTTATAAAGCAACCTGTAAAAACGTTTAAAACGAATACGCAGTTTTAGCTCATGTAGCAAAGCACACACCCACTGGATGTAAACTGTCTTTTTGCAGATCATTTTAAATTGCCTCGCCGCACCATGAATTTAATCAAAGAAACCATTCTAAGTTTCTAAGTAGATTATGGGTCCATATCTCAAAATATGAGGAGTTTACAACCTTTCTAGGTTGCTATTCGCCCCACATCATATGCAGTATGAGGGTTTCTCTAATGTCTAGAGTGACATGCCAACACATTGCTCCTGGTAATTTTAATGCTGCTGTTTTCTATCCTTCCATGTAATTTCTACTTTGACTTAGTGCAAACTGAAATGTTATGTTTATGCTTTCATGCTGTAGGTCATCCCACCTTACAGATTCAGACACAGTTAAATCAAATTGTCTTACCACAAGTAAACCAGCAGCTTTACAATTATATTCTTTTTCAATTATGCATCTATGCTGTACAAAATACATTTTGTGATGAAAAATTTTAATAACAGATGTTTAACTTGGCACAGTCATGACAGTGACACTGAACATTTGATTTTACAAGTTTATGCTCTTCACGTGAAATATATGTTCTTAACAGTTCTCTCAACCTAGTCTGAATGCTACATAATTACCCAAAAGGCAGAAATAAAGTGGAAACAAACAAGAAAATATTTTAATTTAAAAAAACATGCTGGCATGGTTACATTGACAGAGTTTGATCACATTTTCAGCTTCAGTTTGTTTTTTGCACATCAAAATCGGGTTCCCTTTAAAGGTCACCCAAAGATATTCCCAGTTTAGATTTAAAATGGGGGCCCCTTTTATAATATGATCTAAAAAAGGTTCCCTCACAAATGAATTCCCTTCCCTGATTTTTTAAAAGCGTGTTCTGTCACCCGGGACAGCCCCTTTAAAAACAATGCTGCTCTCATCACTTCATAATGCTCTGCTCCACCGCTAAAACACACAAGGGAGGGGTAGCACAATGCCTAAATCTGTCCGCACCACCTTCACTTGCACTCCGACATCTGATATTTACTCATTTAAACATTATTTCAGAAGCATAAAAGTTTTCCTTTTCCACGTGAAAAAAAAATTTAAAGAAACATTTTTTTACCACAAAATTCTTTCTGAAAATGAATCAAAATTAACCCCTTTAAAGCCCCAGTTTAAAAAATTTCTTTTTATAGCATGACCCCAAAATTAAAAATTTTTAAATTACTCAAAAAGGTCCCCCCAGGAAGGGTCAAAATAATGACTGCCCAATTTATTCAACAGCAAGTAATGACTTAATTTTTAACCCTTTATTTCAGCCACCCCCAAAAGGTTTTCGCTTTAAAAAGAATACTTGGCAAGCTGGTTTTTTCTGGTGTTTTTTATGATTTATGTTTTAAAAATCCAAAGAAATGGATGTGAGAGGGCTATTTTCTTATGACTTAATGTCTTCCAAAGGCATTAAAACTAATGACTAATATAAAAGTGGAGACAGGGGTAATATATTTGAAGTAGATTTACATGTTTGTTTGCTGGATATTAATTCTTTCTTTAATCACTTGTGCATAGGTTAAAACTAGTGTTGCTTTGTTCTTGACTGTGAGTGGTGTACATGCGCTTTATGCTGTTTCTTTTTTAATTCATCAGTAGGTATAATATTTTGTCCTTAACGGGGCCCACATTCTTTTCCCACCCCACCACCCCAAAGCCCTTCACCCCCCATTTACCAGTGCAAAAAAAAATAGTTTAACAAATTTGGGTTACTGCCCTGATTTTACTGTCGGTTCAAAGCTCCATACTTTGTTTTAAATGAGCAAATGTCCCCCGGGGAGAAAATTAACACCCCCCTTTCCCAAACTGGGGATTTCCAAAAAAATTTTTGTGGGGGCTTTTATTTGTTTTCCCCACTTTTTCTTTTTCCCATATAAAATTAAATGGGATTCTGAGTTCCAGGGAAAAGAGTCACCCACTTCTTTTTCCCCCCCGTTTTGTATTATAGCAAAACCCCACCCAATGAAGGGTGTTCTTATTTTAAAAAAATTCCCCCCAAAACCCAAATTCCCAAGCATGCCTCAACATTGAAACCCTTTTTTGACCGGGTGGCAGCAACCAGAAGGATGCAGTATTCATAGCTTCTGTCGCTAAGAGAGCAGATAAGCTCAAGCTATACTTAGGAAGCTCAATTTGTGATGTGAAATATGCTATTCCAACAAATTTGTCTTTGCCCCATCTCTATTGTTACCACAGAGGGAGATGCACTTCATGCATTTGCTTTTTGTGAACAACCCCACCATCTCCCTCTTTTTCAGTTTGAAATATGCTAACCCTTCCTGTTAGTCAGCTTTTACTTGGGACTATTGGAGTGTAAATTTTGGAGATGTTTAAAGGGAAATTAAAGAGGATGCTTTACATGGAAGCTGCCACACAGCCCTCCTTCATTTGATCACTGTCAAACAGATACATTTTCATTTGTGTCATAAGGGTTTAAAAAATATATCCTGTTTAGTTTCGTTGTCAAGTGAGTAATGCATGAAACACAAACAGAAAAATTCATTTTTAAAATCCCCTACTGGGGAAAGTCCCTCCCACCCACAACTGTCACAGTTTCCCTTTATTATGTGTTTAACTCAGCTGGTTTTGGAAAAACCCAGGCCAACCAATAGTGAAACAACTGAAGTATATACTTAACCCTGGTATAGAAGATAAATTTAAAGGGCTTCACCCTCTACCGATGATCCCCCATGGCCTGCCCTTTCAGTTTTTAACACTTTCTCTCCCCCTAGCCCCCAGGGTTTACTGATTTAAAGCTTTTATTTGTGATTTAAACTCTATGTCCCTTAACCTTAAAAAACCGGGCTCGGGATTTTATCGTTTTTTTTCTTATTTTGGGGAAAAAACAAAAGGGGCCCTACCTCCTTTAAAAATTTTTTTTTTCCTTCCCATAGAAAGGACCCCCGGGAATCAGTCTTTTTTTTTCTCTTTGTGTTTTGCTCGGTTCCCCTAAAACCCCCCAGTCGGTCGGGGCCCAAGATGGCGGGAAACACTGGCCGGGCCCCTTTTGGAGGTTTTCTTTTTTTTAAAAAAGGGGTTTTTTTTCCTCTCCACTGTGGGCTACATGCATGTTCTTTTTAAAGGGTTGCTAAAGCCCAAACGCCAGTACTGCCCACGGGCCCTTTACAACTAAACCCGGGAGGAGGGAAAATGCTGCCAAAAAAACTGACTGGATGAAAATCTGCGGGGTTTTCCCTTTAGATAGAAAAATTTTTTTACCCAAATTTTGAAAAAATAATAAAAATCGACTGCCCCTTTTTCAAGGGTTTGAAGGCCTTGACGACATGGGGTTGGAAAATTTGGCGTTTTTCCCAATCCCACGGATATACATATAATATACTGTATGTTTTGGGTTTATGAATTTAAAATTTCCCAAAATTTTTGTTTTTTTGGGCCAAACCCCCCTCCCACTATAAAAAGGTAAAATTTTAGGAACAAGGGAACTTCGCTGAACATTTACAAAAACCCTTTAGAAATGAAAAAAATAAAACCCAGGAGGATTAAAAATTTTGGGAGTGAACCCTGAAAAGGGTTTTTTTTAAAAACCATAGGTTGGGAAAAAAAATTGCTGTTTGGGGGGACTTTTGGACAGACCATAAAAAACAATTTTTAATTTCTCCAAAGGTCGTATGTTAAAAAAAAACTAGCATATGTTGTAAGTTTTGATAAATGATTGTTACAACTAACTCAATTGTAAACAAATTAATACTTTAAAGAGATGCATTTGTGTCAAAATTGATACCAACCGGCCACTTTTTACCCCTTCAGTTGGAAACACAGTTTACACGGGCAGCCTGGGAGTCACAGCACATGGTCCAAGAACCCAAACAGGGATTTTTTCGGGCGGGCCCTTTAAAGCTCCCAGAAGAAAGTTTTTAATACTTTTTAGGCTGCAAGACAATAGCAAAAGCATTGTTTTGAGTTTAAGGAGCCCTAACCCAGAACCTATAAAAAAGGGTGGTTTAAAAGCTTTTAAAAAAGGTTCATTTTCTCCCCAACAGTAAAACATACGGGACTGGAAAAACCTATGTTCATCGGTTCCCTTAGAAAGCAACCTTGGAAAAGTGACATTACAAGGTTACATCATGAGTTCCTCCAATGAGATGTGCTTGCCCATTGTAGAGTCCATGCTAAGTTGAAAAACCCCAAATGCTGGGTTTCCCTACTTTTAGGTTTTAAAACTTTTCCTTAGAAAAGGTGCACCAGAAAGACAGCCCACAAATCCCCCCAATTGGCGAAAACACTGAGATGCCAGTCCCCAAGTAATAAAAAATTATGGCAAAAATTTGTCAAATTTAATTTAAACAACAAGAAAATTTTCCCCTTTTGGGTTGGCCCCATACGGGAACCCGGGACAATTTGGGGGCCTGTAAGAATCCTTTTTAAAAAGCGTCACACAAACTTGTACTGACACATATTTTAAATCAATTTGCATCCTCCCATCTTTATTTGCAGTCGCCATAAAGCCCTTCCTTTGTGTTTGGGGTTTAAATCCCCTCATTTACCGGGCCATATATTTTTGAAAAGGGCCCAAATGGGAAAATTTAAACCCGGTTACATGAAAAACCAGGCCCCTTTTTTTTGAACCCGCCAAAATTTTTTTATGGGGAAAGCAAGCTACCAAAAAAACCTCCAAAATTTAGCCCTAAAGTGAATTGGGTTTTCCAAATTTTAAATTTTTATTGCAGGAAACATCTGGAAAAATTCAGGACTGTAGAAGCTACAGTTTAATGTCTGGGGGTTTATTTTAACAGTCAGTCAGTCAGTCATTTTCTATACCGCTTTATCCATAGTGGGTCGCGGGGAGATGGTGCCTCTCCAGCAGTCTATGGGCGAGAAACAGGGTACACCCTGGATAGGCCGCCAATCCATCGCATGGCAACACACAAACAACCAAGCACACACTCATTCACACACCTAAGGGCAATTTAGAGAGACCAGTTAACCTATCAGGCATGTCTTTGGACTGTGGGAGGAAGCCGGAGTACCCGGTGAGAACCCACACATGCACGGCGAGAACACGCAAACTTCATACAGAAAGACCCCCAGCCGGGAATCAAACCCAGAACCTTCTTGCTGCAAGGCAACAGCCAACAGCGCTACCCACTGCGTCACCGTGCAGCCCGTTTATTTTAACAGAATTTATTAAATTTTTTTGGTTAAAGGCTGAGTAATATTGGTAGTTGGTACTATATAAAGATATTGAGGACTACATAACACTAAACTGAATGTGCAATAATAGCCAACATTTTTCATTCTCTATTGAATTATCCTTGTGTTTATGCTCTTATGTTTTGCATCTCTTCCACTTCATCAAATCAATTTATTGCTGCATTTAAATCAACACAGTATTGTACACGGATATCTTATGAAAGAAAGCTTGGTGTTATTTGTCGCCTTCTGCAGCCTAGTTTTCAGTAAAAAAAAATACTGCAGCTGAACCTGCGTTCTGTCCACTTCTTGTGTCTGTCTCATTTGGCACATTTAGGACAGTCTGATTACAGCGTTTGCTGTGCTTGGCTCTCTACCAGCAAAGCTCAAATTGCGCTTTCTGTGTGCTGATGTTGTAAACTGTAGTGCAACATGACAAATTAGTAGAAGCAAAGTGGGACACACACACAATGGCTTAGCTAGCATCTTTTTTTTTGTCTAATGCCTCACTGCTTCTTGTGCATATGTCTCTTATCTTTTTGTCTTTTGTAAAAAACAAACCTGGCTTGAATTAGAACTAAAGAAAGGAGAAAAGTCATATCAATCCTCTATGGTTAGAAACTGTCTACCAATAATGGCACATATGCTTGCTGAACATTGAAGGCTTTGGCCATGAATAATTAATATTTCTGAATACATGCAGGGAGGGGGTTGCATTAAAACAGCATGCATTTTGCATGTTGTAACCAACAATCTGTATTACGGGTATTAAACTCTGCATCTGGCTAACACTTTAGAAGTAGGGTTCTTATTTAGGCTTTATGAGTGAGAAATGCAGTTCCTGTTTGTAACAACACAATGGAAATGGATATGTAAATATACAATTATTTTCAGAATACTTTTTGATAACAACCATACAATTAGACATGTACAGTGCTCATAACTCTCGGATTTCATGTAACTGACAAATAAAAAATAGCCCTTGTAAAATGAAAGAAAAATTATGCATGTTCTTTTTATCATTCCTTGTTTCCAAATAAGAGTCTGAATAGTGTGGGGTATTTATTCAGCCCCCTTAGTCAATACTTCTCAGAACCACAATTTTCTGCAATTACAGCTGCCAGTCTTTTGGGATATATCTCTATGAGCTTTGAACATCTAGAAACTGACATTTTTGCCCATTCTTACCTTGTCATATAGCTCAAGCTCAGGAAAATATGGATGGAGAGCCTTATTAGTTTTCAAGTCATGCTACTGATTCTTCACTGAATTTAGATATGGACTTTGACTGAGCCAGTTAAATACAAGAACATACTTTTATCTAAACTCTTCCACTGTGGCTCTGGTTGTATGTTTAGGATCTTTGTTCTGGTGGAATGTAAACCTTTGCCCCAGGCTCAAGTCTTTTGCAATCCCTTCCCTGTACTTCCCTGTACCTGTTCTCTCCATCTTACTATCAAGACTGACAAGCTTTCCCACACCTTGATGCTGTCACCACCATGTTTCATAGTGAGAAGGATGTGTTCAAGTGTTAGATTTCCAGCCCACAAATGTCAAAACGTTCAAATTTGGACCACCTTCTTTAACCTGTTTGCTGTATTCCCTACATGGCAGGGGGGACCTTTGGGCTGTATTTGAGTGATTTTCTTTGCAAATTACACACACACACACACACACACACACACACACACACACACACACACACACACACTCTGTTTACTCACTAGTTATGTCTTCTAATGGCCTTGGAGTTTTTGAGAGACACAAGAGTACTGTGGGCTAAATAGAAAAGCACAGCATAATTTTGTACAAACACTGTACATTATTAAGATAACATTTAGGTGCTTGTCTATCTTTAATCTTGGAATTAAGTAGATATGAGATGTTAAAATAGCTGTTATGTCCCATTTTGCATTTTCAACCTCAGTTGTTCTGCACAGAGAATTACTTTCTCAGAGTACCTCTCGTGTCAGAGCAGAGACTGTAACACAGACTGTTAATGGAATCTGTATTTTGCATGAAGAAACTGTTAATTAGTGAATATGAATCTGATCCAATATACCCAGCTCTGGTGGAGCGAGCTAATAGACAGTGTCCCGAAGAGGCAGCGGAAGGTAATATAGAAAAGGGGAATTAGCGTTAAGGTGGGTGCCTAATCTCTGTTACAGAGGTTGAACGAATACAGATAGCCTAGTTTATAGTGCTACTTTGCATATAATGAAGCTTCCAGGACATGGTGTTTCTTTCAAGAACTTCATGTACTCTTACATTTTATTACAGCCTTGTTTTGCTTTTAACCTCTAATCTGTCTCATCATACAAGGAAGATTGGATGCAGAATTAGTAATACAGTGACTCAGATTACAATACAACTGCTTTGATTTGCACTCTCCTCTATAGTGCCCCACAAAGGTTGTCAAGTTGAACTATGAGGCAGAGTTAAATAGACAGGGGGTCAAACACAGACATGCAAGAAATGAAAGTCCAATAAGGTATAAATTCAATGAATCTAATACAACAAAAAAACACTGTAAAACATTTTAAAACATATGAGAAAAATTTGTGTTTGCTGTGAAGCAGAGTTGTCAGTAAAATAAGCAGTTGATCTAGTTTTACACACCCTTCTAGCTGATACCACTGTAATGTTACTTTACCTCTAATATGAAGCTCAGTTTTTGTCAACCTTTGTGAGAACTGTAAATCTTTTAGTGAGACAAAGATACTAAGGTGTACGGAAACTGTTTTCTTCTCAAATACTGTAAGCTGTGAATCACTGCTTTTAGTGGATCTGTCATTTCTTGGCATTGAAGATAATCTTTGTGACAGGCCTTTAATGTGTTGAAACAATAGTCACACTCATCAGTTTGACGTCAGTAATAATTAAGCTCTTGCTGCTTTTGTATTTCAGCAGAGACTGACACACAGAATATTAGTCACATATAATAAAGATACAGAGAAGGACTGAACATTACATTTAGCTCTCTGAATAGAACCCTGGAACACTTAAAAATTATGCAAAAATGCCTTTAAATTTTGCTAAGAGAGCTTTCTGCAACTTTATTTTCCTGTCTTAAGATATGATTTTATACATAAACAGTAAACATCCTCTAGATTTAGTAATGGCTTTTATGTAATTTTGACAGATACATGTTTTGGTTGTAGTGTTTTTTTATGGATAAATCAGGCATAACATTATGATCACTGACACATGAAGTCACCTTTATTATCCCTTTATCATGGCACCTGTAAGTGGGTGTGGTATAGTTGGAAGTGAATGAGGATTTTTTTCTTATAAACTTGTGTGTTAAAATCAAGAAAAATGGAGAAACATATGAATTTCAGCGAGTTTGACAAGAGCAAAAATAGTAATGGCTAGACAACTGAGTTAGGGAATCTCCCTGTGTGGTCCAACATAGGAACAGTGGTGAACCTTGGCACAGGGTCATGGCATCATTGATGTTTTGGGGCCCAATGGCCCATGTGGTTCAATCCAACAGATAAGCTACTGTAGCTCAAATTGCTGAAGAAGTAAGTGTTGGTTCATACAGAAAGGTGTCAGAATATGCAGTCACTGTCTTTTTTCATTCAAATGGTGCTGCATAGCTAAATGGCAGCTGCAGAGCCCATGCTTAACCCTCTCCACTGCCAAATAAAACAGCAATATTTATGCGAGCATCAGAACTAAACCACCCAGCAATGGAAGAAGGTGGTCTAGTCTGAAGACATGGCACCAAGACGTTGGAAGGAAAAATCAATGGAGACAATGTGATGCTTTGGGCAATATCCCACTGGGAAACCTTGGTTCCTGCCATCCATGTCGATGGTAAATTGACACACACCAACTACAAATGCATTTTTGCAAGCCACCTACACCCTTTAATGGAAACAGGCAGTTGGCTTTTTGGTGCAGGAAAATACGCCACGCCAAAAGGCAAAAAAAAGACTTGGTTTTAAGGTACACAATGGTGAGCTTGAAGAGTTGACATGCCTCCAATTTCCACAGGGATTTGCTGGTCAAACAAGTAAGATCCACACAGGTTCCTTCTCACAATTTACACAACCTTCAGGTTGACGAGTCTTGAGGAGTCATGGCTGTTTTGGCAGCAAAAGGGGGAACAACACCCTATTAGGCAGGTGGTCACAATTTTATGCCTGAGTAATGTAGAGTATCACAAGTATAACAAGCAGATATTAGCTTGTTAATAAATTAGGCTACTGGCTTAGATAGATAGCCAACAGTTGGCTATCTATCTATGTCTGAATAGACATGCTGTGCAGGAGGTGTCGATGAACCTGGCAAGCAGTGTGCAGTAACAAGTCTATTACTCTAAGCTCCATAAAGCAAAAGAGAACTGAAAACTACACCTTGAGAATGGTAACCAACCCGTGCCTGTTCAACACATTTCATCAAAATTACAGATTTACCCTGATCATAAGCTAAATCTCTTAGCTTAAGGCAGAAATGTTCATATATTTGTGAACCTTTGGCCATGGAGCACTATTGATTATAGATTTACATGGACTTCAAACAGGATTTGGTACAGTGAATGTGTTTTGTAGTTGTTCTACGTCGGAAAATATCACATTCAGTGAACACGTTTGTTGTGAAAAGTGTTGGAAGCAGCACTAAGGATTGTTTTTCTCAGAACTTTCAGAAAAAAATCCTTCCATACAGTAAACATTGTGCAGAACAGAATAAATACCAAACTTAAAGCTAGAAAAAACACACAAGCCTGCTTACAGCTGACCAGAGCACTGACATGTGGGCATTGAAGCGCTCCATTAACTAAAGACTTTATCTCATTCTCGGCTGTGATCATATTGGCCTTTGGGGCCTAAGTATCTCCTCTGCTGAAGCATAACAGGCAAAAACAGCAGCTCCCCGTTGGGTTAGGATGTCACTGTCAGACAAAAGCCTTGCTCCGCTCTGATGGACTTATTAGTGGGATGCATGTCATTGCAGGGGCTTTGAAGGGATGGCAGGATCTGAAAGTGACTTGTGTGTCTCGCTACACATTTTTCCAGATTGAATAATACATGCCATCATCACGTAATAAGGCTGAAGAGTAAAATCATCATATTTATGGCAGTTATTTATCACACACTGGGCTCAAGTATAAGAGGATTATCTAGCAATTATATAAAGACTCTTGTTCCGTTAATAGCATATTTATGGGGACACAAATTAAGTAATTTGAGGCACTTTCCATTTTATATCTACATTTCAAATAAAATCATTCCGAAAGTGTGAGAACAAGATTTTGTGTTAGCTTTATAATCTTTAGGATGTATTTTCCATTCATACTGAATGATGTAATAATAAAGGAGGAATTAGTTCAAAATTTAAACAAACAAAAACCTTTTTTTTAGAAAGACAGCTCCTGATTTCTGGCCATGTTTTCACAGAAACAGTCTGGCGTTTTGGGAGTTTGGTTATCACTTTGGCTCAGTGTTTGTTGGCCGACTCGAAGCTGTCAAGTGATTCAGAATAAACACTTCCTTCTTGGTGATCTTTGAATATTTGGTGAAGGAAATGCACTTGTGCGAACTGTATCCAATGATTTTTAGATCTCTAACAAGTCACAATGAGAAGCTTTAGCCTTTTGTTGGGACTTCATACAAATTAGAAACTGTTAATAATAATAATGTTTCACTCAGTGCGGATACCTCTCCTCCAAAGTATCCTTTGTAAAAACACTGTCTACACTGACGTTAGGAATAAGTGACTTTATCAGCAACCACTCAAGATGGGGATATTATAAAAATGCGTTAAAAACTCGGTAATAACTTGTTTCGCCTTTAGTTTCCTTCAAGCAAAAAAAAGAAAAAAAAAGAAAAAAATGTGCTTAAATTTAGGCACAAATAAGTCTACAATTGTTAAATACAAAGCATGATTTCATTGTCAGTGAAACTTTCAATAGAGTAGGAGTTTAACTCTATCATCCTTCTGTGGGGTAGTGCTCACAGCAGCAGGGGACTAAGTGAAGAGGAAACCGGAGCACCTCATCATAGTGAGGGCAGCCAGTACAGTATCTGTGTTGATTCTGCTATTTCCCCTGTCTCCCCCATCCCTCCAACTCTCCGCTGTCTGCAGACAGCTGATGTTTATCTGCTCTGCCCATCTGGGCCTTGTGACTGAACATCTGGTAAAGCTGCCACTCTGTATGCACTGTTCTGCGACTAATGACAATAAAGGGGCGACGCTGTTCATCCCCTTCAAAAATAGCCAGAGAGGCTGAAAAGACTTCATCCTAAGATGTCAATGCTCATTCTATGAGACTACTTCCAGAGTACCTGGCTACTGGCCAGCATTTAAAAATGCCTCTTCTACAGCTATTGATTAGGTTCTTTTTAGAGTTCCATGTCTGCATTTTGCAGAACTTCATATCCCTGACAAAATATTGCATAAAGATGAGGATGTCCAGCTTTCTATACATCTAGTACTAGTAGTAGTAGTTTAGATAATATCTCCAGCTAAGCCAGGTTACCATGGATTTTTTGAAAATGACAAGAAATTCATTAATAAGGGCATTGTAACTCAGAGGCACCATATACTATGAACAAGGCATGGAAAACTGGACAAAATTATTTGCAAATGTGGCAGTAATTACCCAGAAATGAAATTGTTTGATCTCTTGTCATGATATTCAAATGCTGTCTTCACTGTTGAACATTTATTCACTTTGGCATGCCAAATGCCTAAAGTTGTGTCCAGTGATGGTAGTCTGACCACACATTCTGATTAATTCAGCAAGTAATTTATTTCACCACAGCCTGCCTGAGGATTGTTGCTAACCACATTTCTGTACCCGACGTTGCATAGCTAACACAGCAGGATAATTGACCATGTCACACAGCCCAAATCATTTAAGACTGGTTTCTTGAACATGACAATGAGTTTACTATACTTAATGTCCTCCACACACACCAGATCTAAAAGCATTAGAGCATCTTTGGGGTAATGGCAAATATGATTCACATCAAGGATCTCCAGCTGACAAATCTGCAGCAGCTGCATGATGCCATCATGTCAATATGGACCAAAATCTCAGAGGAATGTTTCTGACACTGATAAATCCATGACATGAAGAATTAAGGCAGTTCTGAAGGCAAACAGGGTCTAACCTGGTCTAGAACCAGGTTAGATCCAAAGGGTACCTAATAAAGTGGTAAGTTGGTGTAGATCAAGATATGTAATGAACATAGCCTCTTTCGATACATGACACCTCTGTAAAACATTACATGCTTTTGTTTAATGGCGGCTGAAAAGCAGGATTTGCTCCATCATCATTACCCAGACTCCCCTTTTAAAACGTTTACTTTTCAGTCTGTTAATTTCCAACGTTTTTTGCATAAAATTCAGGGCAATATGAATATCCTGTCCTTGTCCTTAAGGCGTCTCATGGAATGAAATGCTGCGCAGGGACTGCTTGGCTTTCATCCATTATGAATGTTTTGTTTTAGCAGAATGATTTCTGCAGGAGTGATATAAATATCTCCTCTTGGTTGCAAGAAGCAGCTCACAAAAGGACACTTTGTTGTTTAATTCGGTGCCCAAAGTTGAATAAAGCAAAGACGTACAAGTGAGAATGAGACAGTAAAGCGCTCTATGTTTTATGAGTGGTAGCAAATCTCTTGACACCTTCACTTCAGAGATCTGGCTGTACAAAACCATACTCAAGATTAGGGTAAAAAATGTTGCAATTAGGAAGTCCTTACACCCAATCGGTGTCTTTCTGTGTCCATTAAAATAATTGCTAAATATCACAACTCCAAAGTGATGGGTTTGACAGCTTGTGCAATGTAGTGCAACTTTGTCATCCTGAATGAAATTCTGCCCCTTGTGTCCTCTGTTACCGGTCATCCCACAGCAGGAGGACTGTATGTTAGCACACAGAGCCAGCATGGGGTGAAGCTTGGCAGATGTGTGTTTGTGTGAATGTAATGGTCAATTAGAAAATAAATGGATAGGTACAGGCTTTCCCCATTATGTCCAGATCCATCACTTCTTTTGTGTGAAATAAAAAGTAGCCAGGTGTACACTCAAAAATGCACCTTTAAGGTATTGTTTGTTTATTTAAATGTGTACAATCTCTTGCAAAAGTATTTGAACCATTTGAACCATTTCACATTTTGTTATGTTATAACCATAAACCTTACATTTTTTTTTTTGGAATTCAATGTAGTAGAACAAATGAAGTAGCATGTAATTGCAAGAGGATTTAACTGCAAAACATGGGTAGGACCTCCACAGGAAACACGTGACCTCTGTCACCTGACTCAGAAATACAAAGGTTACAGAACAAATTCTTTTTTTTTTTATGTAGTATCAGCCCTAATTTCTTGTCCATTTTGCTTGTCACAGTTACAAACAGTTAAAATGTTATTTGCTTCACAATTATGCATATTTTCTAGGAAACTGAAAATAAAACATTTCCCAGCATCTGCTATTTAGAATTCTATATTGAAAATCTCAGAATAACTCCAACCACTAACCAATAAAGATAACATCAGTTACAAACACATGACAATGATATTTTTTAAATACATTTTTTGCATGTTCTTACCATTTGGACAACAACTGATCTATGGGTCTCAAATAATGTTCATTTCTGAAATAAACAAAAAAACTACAAAAAACAAACCTATATGTCTGAATCTGTGTTTTTGAGTCACATGAGATGTTTCTTGAGGACATTCTCCTATGCTCTGCAGCTAGACCAGTCTCAGTAAATGTGAAGTGTAAGTATAAAAGCCGGCATGGTTTTCCAGATTTTTGAAGAAAATAAAAATGTCTGAAAAACATAGGATTAGTATTCACCTCAGGGTATGTTCTGAAACCACCTTTGCTGTAACCTCTACAAGTCTTCTAATCCTTTTCCCATTCTTCCCTTGAAAAATTACTCAAGTTCTGTCAGATTGTAATAAGAACATCTATGAACAATATTTTTGAAGTCTTTCTAAAATTTCTCAGTTGAGGTCAGGTGTGCAATTTGACTAGATTATTTTAACACAAAAATATGCTTTGATCTAAACCATTCCAGTGTAGTTCTGGCTTTATGTTAAGGGTGTTTTCCTGCTGGCAGGTGAACCATCATCCCAGTTTCTTTTGCAGTATTTTGCAGCCTCCAGCATGTTTTCTTATAAGATTGCTCTGTATTCTGCTCCACCCATCTAGTATCCACTCTTGCCAACTTCCCCGGTCAAGAAAAGCATTCCCATAGCATGATGCTGCTGCCACCATGTTTCACCAGATTTGTGGATTGCACAATAATTGTTGTCCTGTTGACATATTATCCCTCCTGCCCTATGGGTCCCTCCTGCTCCTTTAGAGTTACCATCTGCCTCTTGGCTGATTCTCAACAATTTTCTCCCTAATCTGTCTTTTGTGCTTCTTGGTCTTTGTGGTGCTCTTTGTTCACTATGTGCTTTAATACATCCCTGATGCCTTCACAGAACGGTTGTATTTATACTGAGATACACTGGTGGACTTTGTAAATAGGTGACTTCTGAAGGCAATTGTTTACACTGGATTTTTATTTAAGGATATCAGGGTTATCGGGTTAAAAATAAATGTACATCACTCGATTCAGATTTTTATTTAAAAACACTATTAAAAACCATACATTCATTGACTATTGGGAAAATCAATTTTGACATGCCTTGTACTCGTACTCGTCATCTTCCGCTTGATCTGGGACCGGGTCGCAGGGGCAGCAGACTCATCAGAGACACCCAGACTTCCCTCTCCCCAGACACCTCCTCCGGGAGGAGCCCATGGCCAGCCAAGAGACATAGCCCCTCCAGCGTGTCCTGGGCCGTGTCCTGGGCCTCCTCCTGGTGGGACGTGCCTGGAACACCTCCCGAGGGAGGCGTCCAGGAGGCATCCGGTATAGATGCCCGAGCCACCTCAACTGGCTCCACTTAATGTGGAGGATATGCATTTACTGCCAGATGGCCAAGCTCCTCACCCTATCTCTAAGTGAGTGCCTGGCCACCCTATAGGGGAAGCTCATTTCAGCCGCTTGTATCCGTGATCCCGTTCTTTCAGTCATGACCCAAAGTTCATGGACATAGGTGAGGGTAAGAATGTAGACTGACCGGTAAATTGAGAGCTTCGCTTTTCGGCTCAGCTCTCTCCTTACCACAACGGACCGGCACAGCGTCCCCATTACTGCGGCAGACGCACCGATCTATCTGTCGATCTCCTGCTCCATTCTCCCCTCACTCGTAAACAAGACCCCAAGATACCTGAACTTCTCCACTTGAGGCAGGAACTCCCCTCCAACCTGAAGAGGGCAAGCCACCCTTTTCAAGTCAAGAGCCATGGCCTCGGACTTGGAGGAGCTGATCTTCATCCCAGCCGCTTCACACTCGGCTGCCCCAGTGCATGCTGTAGGTCTTGGCTAGAAGGGGCCAGCAGGACCATGTCATCTGCAGAAAGAAAAGTCGAAATCCACTGGTTCCCAAACCAGACCCCGTTTGGGCACCTAGAAATCCTGTCCATACAATTTATGAACTCCTGCTCCACTTGTTCAGTGACCGTATGGCCCCTAATAAAGGGCCCCCAACTCTGTACTCCTTGAGCACCCCCCACAGGGCACCACAAGGGACACATTGGCATGCCCTCTCCAGATCCACAAAACACATGTGGACCGGTTGGGCAAACAAGTACCCTGCAGAGGGTGTAGAGCTGGTCTAGTGTTCCACGGCCGGGACGAAAACCACACTGCTTCTCCTGAAGCTGAGGTTCGACTATCAGCCGGACTCTCCTCTACAATACCCTGGCATAGGCCTTACCAGGGAGGATGCGGAGTGTGATACCCCTGTAGTTTCGGCCACGACAGCCCCTCAACATCCAAAGACTTGAGGTACTCGGGGCGGATCTCCTCCATCCCTGAAGCCTTGCCTCCACGGTAGCAAGGCTGTGGGGGAGGATCCTATCCACCCCGAAGTGTTGCCACCGTTGAGCTTTTGACCACCTCCGTGCCTTCAGCCTGGGTGATGAACAAATCCAACTCCGGGTCCCCAGTCTCTGCTTCCTCCAGGGCATGCGTGATGGTAGGATTGAGGAGATCCTTGAAGTACTCCTTCCAATAATGTCCAATAATGTCCCCAGTCGAGGTCAGCAACACCCCCCCCAATATAGCCTCTATGATCACTCGGTCAAACCCCTCCACCACATTAAGGTGACAGTTCAAGGATGGGTGCTGTTTTTTGCTAAAATATAAATGATCTCGTGACGGATACTCCTTTTACATAGTTTTACTTTTTCAGAGATGCCCACCTCATTTCCTATCAGAAACACGCTTCTTGGTTGAATAAGAATAATTTTAAATCTGAATTAGCCAGGCGTCTGGAGAATTTTGGACCTACAGTCACAGTGTACCATCAACTTTGTGATGGTCTGCTATATAAAATTCTAATAAAATAGGTTGATGTTCGTGGTTGTGAGATGGAAAGATATAGCAAAGTTGAAAAGGTATGAACACTTTTGGAGATCACTGTAATTAAGGAACTCAGGACGGATAACCACTATTATTACAGAGTGTAGTTGCAACTAATAGAATACTATGTGCACACAGAGGAATGTTGTTTTTTTAATTAACAGAACATCACACTAATAATTTGTTGCTGTACTTTATAATCTTTTGGTAAAAGACTGCAGACAGAGAAGTGTGCAGTTATGACGCATATGGATGTATGCCAAGCAACAAATCATTTATGCTCAAGGAACATAGAAATAATTCATTGCACTGCATTGAAAGCAGCCAAGGCATTTGTACAATGCAGAATAGGTTTGCTGTGCAGTACTCTGGGAATTATTTCTGCTGGAATTTAAGGATCCAGAAAAAAAGACTGATGCTTTAACTGTGTAGTTCTGAATATGACTGCATGGATACAGAGAGCATGACAGAGCAGCTTGTCTCACACCCACTTTGTAAGTAAACACATCTTTATCGAAACAATGTGAATGAGATTCCATTTTATTGCTCTCTTCCACCTATTTCCATAATTTACAGTGTCTGCTGTTTTCTTCATTGTGTCCCTCCTTCTCATTGCAGGAGCCCAGAGTGGATGCCACTGTGACATTCTATCTGCTTGACACACCAAGAGGAGAGTTGAACGTAATTGTGTGCTCCGGGAAAAACCAGAGAAGAGAGGCAAGCTTCCCATCTTTGTTCTTGCCTTATAAGAGCAGTCTCTGTGGACTCCGCTTCAGCACACTCTGCACTGTTTAGTTGCTGCATGTATCCACCACTATCAGGTATAAGCAAGGACTAAAGCACAAAAAAAAGTAGAAAAACAGAGCAAAGCGGCATAATTAGTGCTACTGACTTTATGTCAGAGCAAGAAACCATGAGAAGAGACCTTTGAAGACGACTGTGCTCTGAAAAGCATTGCAGCTAACCTCCAGGACATTTTTATGTGTGTGGGGGTATATGTGTACACGCCTCTGTCATTTTCAAAGGAACTGAATTTGTGTTTTGATGCAGATTTAGCCTTTCATTATGACTCTACAAGGAGGCTTTGAGAGACTGTGGAATGGTTGCCATAGAAAGGTTTTCTGCTGGCTCTTGCTTCTGGCTTGTTATTGTTTGATCACCTCGGCAGCTAAGCCCAAAATGCCAGGCCACACACACCTCAACTCAATACGTATCGATGGGGAAATATCTCTGGGCGGACTTTTCCCAGTACATGCAAGAGGGAATGATGGCAAAGCCTGCGGAGAGCTAAAGAAGGAGAAAGGGATCCATAGGCTGGAGGCCATGTTGTTTGCCCTGGATCGTATCAATAATGACAACGAGCTGCTGCCAAATATTACTCTGGGAGCCCGCATCCTTGACACATGCTCCCGGGACACCCATGCTCTGGAACAGTCGCTGACATTTGTCCAGGCATTGATTGAGAAAGACTCGACTGATGTGAAGTGTCTCAGCGGAGGGCCACCCATCATCACTAAGCCAGAGCGAGTGGTCGGAGTGATTGGTGCCTCTGCCAGCTCCGTGTCAATCATGGTAGCCAATATTTTGCGGCTCTTTAAGGTCAGTTTTCTATTATTTAAACTTCTTACTTTTTCTGTATTTTCTTGGCTTTTCAGTGCTGAATTATTTGATAAACCAACATTCATTATTTGCTGCAGAATAAACAGTATGCTATCAGAACTTAATGGAAAAAGAAATTGTCTGGTGACTGGAATGAGCCAATTTTCAGCTTGATTGGTACTTTCAACCTCTGTCTTTAATGGAACATACTCAATTGTTTAATTACAGAAGTTATTTGGAATTTTCAGAAGGGGAAGGATCTACATAGGATCTACATCTACACACAGACGTATTTACTAAGGCTAGCAGCACTAATCATGATGAAAGCTAACAGATGCCAAAGATAATTTAAAATGTAAACTCCATTATTTGGTCCGTTTCTAAAATACGTAAAACCTATATGTGTGCTCTCAGCATGCCTTGCTCGTAATATAAACAGTTTTGCTAAAACGTCTAGAAATAAATGTTTAATGGCTATATATAATATATATATATATATATATATATATATTATATATATATATATATATACAATATAATTATTAAAAGAAACAGATTGGTGCATCTCCAGTAAAATCAATATAAAAACTGGTTATGAAGTTCACGTGTACATGTCATACCTATATGAGTACACTTCTGCACTTCTGTTTCGTTCAACCTTATCAGCTGCCCTACTTTCTGCCATTTTTTTCACGATGTCCAGACAACTGGCCGCTAATCATTACACTATAATCCCCCACACTAATGACATTAATTCGCCCTAGAGTCTCAGATTAACTCAGTGCTTCTTCTAATTATTTCAAGGCTACCATGCATGTCTCCACAAGCTCACTGGACTTCTTGTGTATATAATATACCAAATAAGCTTTATGTTGCATTGGGCCTCTGGATGTAAGCTTAAACAAAATTTCTAATTTCAGCTGTACACTTACCGCACTATACCGCACATACACACGTGGACAAAATTGTTGGTACCCCTCGGTTAATGAAAGAAAAACCCACAATGGTCACAGAAATAACTTGAATCTGACAAAGGTAATAATGAATAAAAATTCTATGAAAATGAACAAATGAAAGTCAGACATTGCTTTTCAAACATGCTTCAACAGAATTATTTAAAAAATAAACTCATGAAACAGGCCTGGACAAAAATGGTGGTACCCCTGAAAATAATGCGACCAAAGGGACATATTAAATCAAGGTGTGTCCATTAATTAGCATCACAGGTGTCTACATTCTTGTAATCAGTCAGTGGGCCTATATATAGGGCTACAGGTAGTCACTGTGCTGTTTGGTGATATGGTGTGTACCACACTCAACATGGACCAGAGGAAGCGAAGGAAAGAGTTGTCTCAGGAGATTAGAAATACAATTATAGACAAGCATGGTAAAGGTAAAGGTTATAAGACCATCTCCAAGCAGCTTCATGTTCCTGTGACTACAGTTACACATATTATTCAGTAATTTAAGATCCATGGGACTGTAGCCAACCTCCGTGGACGTGGCCGCAGGAGGAAAATTGACGACAAAACAAAGAGACGGATAATACGAACGGTAACAAAAGAGCCCTGAAAAACTTCTAAAGAGATTAAAGGTGAACTTCAAGCTCAAGGAACATCAGTGTCAGGTCGCACCATCCGACGTTGTTTTAGGCAAAGTGGACTTAATGGGAGACAACCAAGGAGAACACCATTGTTGAAAACAAATCATAAAAAAGCCACACTGGAATTTGCCAAACTACATGTTGACAAGCCACAAAGCCTCTGGGAGAATGTCCTATGGACAGATGGGACAAAAATTAAACTTTTTGGCAAGGCACATCAGCTCTATGTTCACAGATGGAAAAATGAAGCATATGAAGAAAAGAACACTGTCCCTATTGTGAAGCATGGAGGAGGCTCTGTTATGTTCTGGGGCTGCTTTGCTACCTCTGGCATAGGGTGTCTTGAATCTGTGCAAGGTGTAATGAAATCTCAAGACTATCAAGGGAGAGAAATGTGCTCCCCAGTGTCAGAAAGCTTGGTCTCAGTTGCAGGTCATGGGTCTTGCAACAGGATATAGACCAAAAACACACAGCTAAAAACACCCAAGAATGGCTAAGAGGAAAACTATTCTAAAGTGACCTTCTAAGAGCTCTGACCTAAATCCTATTGAGCATCTTTGGAAGGAGCTGAAACATGCCGTCTGGAAAAGGCACCCTTCAAACCTGAGACAACTGGAGCAGTTTGCTCATGAGGAGTGGGCCAAAATACCTGCTGAGAGGGGCAGAAGTCTCATTGACAGATATAGGAATCGTTTGATTGCAGTGATTGCCTCAAAAGGTTGTGCAACAAAATATTAAGTTAATATACGTAACTTATGATATTCTCATGATGTAGTTGGGTAAGGCCCATGCAGATCTTAATAGAAATTATAGTGTCTTTTGAATTCCGCCAGAATTGTGGTGTTATAAATGTTAGTTTTTGTCACAAATATTGAATCATTACTGTTGTGATACAGTCAGATTCCTCACAGAATGCTTTTAAATTGCTAGGTTGGGTAGCTATATGAATTTAAATTTGAGATCAGGATTTTGCTATCAATTAATTTCCCTCCAGGGCCTATTTTTAGTCGGTTGAGGCCTGAGTTCAGCATCCAAATGTCATGTTATTACTCTTTGGCAAGTTTTGGATGCATTCTCTGCTCCCTTGTGCTTGTTGTTTGTCTTTCATGCTTTTTGGCATTTTTCTCAGTTTTTAAGGAAAATGAATGTAACTATGTATAAACAAAATTAGCAAACGAAACAATAAGCTTTGTTAAGTTATATAAATGTCAATATACAACATTTGTAAAAAGGATTACTTTTCAGTTGACTCTCGTGAAAAGGCCAAGACAGGGAAACACCCTCAAAGCTTCTACTGGTGAGCAAAACAAGTAATACAATGTGTACCATTTGCTCTATTCATGCAAGGTTCTACTTTCTAAAGGGGCCTATAGAGAATAAAACCTAACCCACCTGCTGTGACATTGATTCACTGATTTCAACCCATTTCAAGGGCCAACATACAGCTCAAGAGAGTACATGAAGGTGAACGCTACATGTGTATTGCAGAAAAGCCTGACTGATATGTCACAAGTAAGTTAGAAAATATTTTACACTCCCACATCCTAGTTTCTGCTTCAGACATCACAGGATGAAGTATTTATGCTTGTTTTTTTCTAGCAGCATGCACACACTTGTCACACAACCACTGCCATCATGAGAATGCACAGTCTAATTATCTTCGACGCGAAGCAAAAATGTTGGTGGTATATCACATATGGCAACTATCACATAGTGCAGAGCTGTGCCAGAAAAATATCTGGCTACAAACACCGGTTTGACAGTTCAGTCTATGATATATGTCAAATCTTCTCTAAATCTTACATATTTTCATAGCTAGCTGAATGTTTTTTTTTTTTTTTTTTATACTGGAATCTAAAAATCAGCCTTTCTGCTCCAGCAAAGTCATTCCACCTATATGACTCTTTTTTATAGTAAAACACTGAAAAGCAATACTTCAGCTGCATCACGGGAGCTGTTTTTGATTTAATCATGAGGGCAAGGCTGACTACATAAATAGCCCCTGCACAGTTTTAAGAAACACGAAAGCTTTGTAACGAGGGAGATGCAAAATCTTGGAATACTCCTCAAATCTCTCATGTTAAATATTCAACATAAATGGCAGCCAATTGTGCCAAAGCTTTTTGAAGAGGAAAGATGAACCGCCATAGGATTGCTTGTCCACTCATGAGCTGTGAGAGGTCTTCACGCACAGATGACTTGCATGCTTTTAGGGCTGGACTTTTTCCAAACTTTGTACCGAATCCTTCTGTAGGAAGAAACTCATTTACTTTTTTCTCACCAAACATGTGTGCTTTGTTATACTTTGTGCAACCAAAATTGTAATAGTTTTACATTTACTGTGATTTGCAAATGTAGTCATAGCAGTAGAATTCTTATATATTTTGTCACATTACAGCCACATACATTTTTGCTTAACGTTTCATTTTTATCTGTCACAGCCTCTACAAAGTAGCTCACAATTGTAAAGTGGAAAGGAAACTTTTACTTGTGGGGATACGTTTCTATAAAACACTTGACACTGGTTTAGAAAATAAATGTTCGTAGACACTTGCCGTCCAATTTAACATAAGCTTGAGCAAGTTTGCGAACATTAATGGACAAAAAACTTCTCTGCAAAGTTTGTACCAAAAGTCTTGCAGCTGGAAATGTCAAAGAATTCAATCAGAGGGCCTAAATACAAATGCACACAGCAGTTTTCTGATTTTTATTTGTAAGTAAGATTAACACCATGCAACATTTTTCTCCTACTTCCCCATTGCGTACTACTCTGTGTTGGTCTATTGCATAAAGTTTGCAAAAAAAAAAACCCAAAACATTTACATCTGTGGTTGTAATGTGACATAATAGGTGATCACTTTTGTAGAGCACTGTATATGGGTCCTGGGTTTCAGCCGATCTTCTGGCATGACCTACAGAAAATGTGTACAAATTACTAATAGACGAACACAACAAGGTGATACCACTTTACTCAAAGTAAGAAATGCATTATTACATTTTTATTCATCAGCTAAATTTACTACTTCTAAACTAATGAAGGTTGCCAGCGGGGCCGGTTCTAGGCATGCATATATGAGGGGGCAGGTAGAAATGTGAAGGGGGCATCATCAGGAGTACACATTGTGTGCATGTGCATGTTTATAGTTGTTGATTAGTGTTTTCTTTATGGGATTGGGGTAAACTGTGTAGTACTGTGCAATTTGCCAGACCGCACTAGTTTCCTCCCAGTTGGGCTTCTTTTGGGCTGGAAAAAAATAGCTTTGGTTAGGTTGATAAAATTTGGGCTGCTTTTCACAACATTTGGAATGTTTTTAGTAATTATTCATATCAAAATAGTTGTTATTGGTGGCAGAAAAGTAAAAACCTGCACATCTCAAAATGTTGTGTCGTTTTACTCATTATAGCTAATTTATTTTGAAAAAGAGAATCTGTTGAACATGACATCATCAATCAGTGATCACTAGTTAATCAATTGTCACTGTGAAATTCTATTGGTCAATTGTGAACCCCCAAAAACGCTGTTAAAATTAATCTAATATACACTGAAGTGCAGTCTTTACTTTGTTAAGCTTTGACTTGATGTTGAGAGACAGCATCATGCTGAAGAGGAAAATACAAAATATATCCAGAAAGCTAAAACCAGACCAGAACATGCACATACATTTTTGGAAGCAGGTGCTTAAAAAAAGGGCATCCATTGCCAAATTTATTTATAAAATTAAAACAATAACGGGATATATTTATGCTTTTACACCTTCCCTTTTCTTGGAATTATACTGCAAAATTTGTACATGGAATAAATCAATGTTCTGCTATGCATCATTATCAAAAGAGACTCATTGAATCAGGTGAGGAAAAACATTAAACATTTTTTGACTGTTTTCTGACAGAGTTGAAACATTACACTAATAATTGACAAAACTCACCACACTTTCATGTAGCTCAACTTAAGGACCACCTTTTATTTCAAATCACAAACCTAATTTAGGTAGTTAATGTTAGCATTGGCTCTATTATTATGAGAATAAAATCAAACAGACAGCTAAGTAACATTTTCCTATTTATTCATCATTTTTTGTTTGCTGCTTTCTGTAATACAGCATTATATTCAGCCTTCAACATTCAGTGCCTTGCGAAAGTATTGGGCCCCCTTGAACTTTTCAACCTCTTGCCACATTTCAGGCTTCAAACATAAAGATATAAAATTCAATTTTTTTGTGAAGAATCAACAACAAGCGGGACACAATTGTGAAGTGGAATGAAATTTATTGGATGTGTCAAACTTGTTTAACAAATAAAAAACTGAAAAGTGGGGCGTGCAATATTATTTGGCCCCCTTGCGTTAATACTTTGTAGCGCCACCCTTTGCTGCAATTACAACTGCAAGTCGCTTGGGGTATGTCTCTATCAGTTTTGCACATCGAGAGACTGAAATTCTTGACCATTCTTCCTTGCAAAACAGCTCGAGCTCAGTGAGGTTGGATCGAGAGCGTTCGTGAACAGCAGTCTTCAGCTCTGTCCACAGATTCTCGATTGGATTCAGGTCTGGACTTTGACTTTGGCCATTCCAACACCTGGATACGTTTATTTGTGAACCATTCCATTGTAGATTTGGCTTTATGTTTTGGATCATTGTCTTGTTGGAAGATAAATTCTAGTCTAAGGTCTCTTGCAGACTCCAACAGGTTTTCTTCCAGAATGGTCCTGTATTTGGCCCCATCCATCTTCCCATCAATTTTGACCATCTTCCCTCTCCCTGCTGATGAAAAGCAGGCCCAAACCATGATGCTGCCACCACCATGTTTGACAGTGGGGATGGTGTGGTCAGGGTGATGAGCTGTGTTGCTTTTATGCCAAACATATCGTTTTGCATTGTGGCCAAACAGTTCGATTTTGGTTTCATCTGACCTGAGCACCTTCTTCCACATGTTTGGTGTGTCTCCCAGGTGGCTTGTGGCAAACTTTAAACAAGACTTGGATTGTTTAAGACTATGGATATCTTTGGATTACTTGAGAAATTGCTTTCTTCTTGCCACTCTTCCATAAAGACCAGATTTGTGCAGTGCACGACTGATTGTTGGCCTATGGACAGACTCTCCCACCTCAGCTGTAGATCTCTGCAGTTCATCCAGAGTGATCATGGGCCTCTTGGCTGCATCTCTGATCAGTCTTCTCCTTGTTCGGATGAGAGTTTAGAAGGACGGCCGGGTCTTGGTAGATTTGCAGTGGTCTGATACTCCTTCCATTTCAATATGATTGCTTGCACAGTGCTCCTTGGGATATTTAAAGCTTGGGAAATCTTTTTGTATCCAAATCCGGCTTTAAACTTCTCCACAACATTATCTCGGACCTGCCTCGTGTGTTCCTTGGTCTTCATCATGCTCTCTGCGCTTTGAACAGAACCCTGAGACTATAACAGAGCAGGTGCATTTATACGGAAACTTGATTACACACAGGTGGATTCTATTTATCATAAATGGGACAACATCGGATCATTCAGAGATCCTCACTGAACTTCTGGAGTGAGTTTGCTGCACTGAAAGTAAAGGGGCCGAATAATATTGCATTCCCCACTTTTCAGTTTTTTATTTGTTAAAAGAGTTTGACACATCCAATAAATTTCATTCTACTTCACGATTGTGTCCCACTTGTTGCTGATTCTTCACAAAAAATTTAATTTTTATATCTTTATGTTTGAAGCCAGAAATGTGGCAAGAGGTTGAAAAGTTCAAGGGGGCAGAATACTTTCGCAAGGGACTGTATTTTAGCCTGTAATCTTAACTAGCTAGCAAAATTATTCCTCAAGTGTTGGAGTAGAAATACTTGCATGAAAAGAGCTCCTTGAGTTAAAATGACTTTTACCTACACAGAACAGTTTGGCCAGCATGCTGTAATCATAAAATACTGTATGCTTGTTTTTTATTATCAACACTTTATTGTGAGTTAGGCTACTAGACATTCAGAAAAAGGGGTTGTGGTCATGCTTTTTCTTTTCTTCTTCAGACTTTACCATCAAAGTAATTAAGTGAAATGAGTGAAATGGTCTAATTTGTCTGTTTGGTTGTATATCTCCCTCTCTGTCTCTTCATTAAACCGGACCAACATCAGTCAACAGCTGGATTTTATGAGTACAAAACATGCAGGCAATGCGTTACGTAGTCATGCATGGATGCTGATTGGAAGAAAACGCAAGCGTTATTCAGCAGGTGTGGCACCAAAATGCCCCCCTCTCCGGCCCTTTCGCTAAAGAAACTTCAGGCCAGAAGCCACATAATGTTTTCACCAGTGCTATAATGTTAAGCATAACATCGTGTACGGGGTCGTGAAAATTGAGCTTTGCGTGGACATGTCCGATGGACGTCCGCTTTGAGTCAAGTGAGCACGACTATGTTTGGCTCTTAAGTATAGGAGGAGAAGGGAGAGGCAAGACGGGGAGTTGTGCTTGTGTTATTGAGAATTGATTTGAGGGGGCCAGGCATTTGTTTGAGGGGGCATTGCCCCCTCGAGCCCCTATATAAAGTCGGCCTCGGTTGCCAGTACAGCAGAAAACGCATAATAACAGAAAAAAACACTAAGTACTGACTAAAATATAAAATATATATATTTTATATATATATATATATATATTATATATATATATATATATAATATATAGACCGTGGATGAGACCATGGAGGTCTTCGAAGCCCTTAATCAACTCATGTTCTATGTTGCACTCGACAGGCGGAACAATTTTCTCTGAATCACACTGATAGGAAAACAAGAAGCCATGGAAATGTGATTTGAATGGGCCCGAGAAAGGCCCCCAGGTGAAAGGAAAAACTCAGGGCTTATTATTTAAAATAATCTCAACACTTGACTCCACCTTTAAAAGATGATGTTAGATATTCATGAAAATCTATATTCAAAGAAATGTTATAACCCATCATTGAATAAATGTGGTAAATTCAACTTAATATTCCCTGTGTGGTTAATGTTGCTATCCATCATCCAGTTTTTTCCTGCATTACATTTGTATTTACCTGACTGCATTATGTAAAGTCTTGTTTGGCATAATTACATTGATATTTTGCCAGATAGGGTAAGTCTTACTAAAAGCGGGATCTGAGATCAGTATAGTTCATTTGATTATTTCTCCCTGGAAACCAAAACACTACTTTAAGTGTGCCAATGCTTCAGGGCAATGCATCGTTTTGCAAAACTAAATCAATAAAAAAGAAAACCACAAGATATTTTGCTATTGTACTATTGTTAAAATGTAAATTCGACAGATCTAATCATAATTTGGTCATTAAGTTAGCCAGGTTTTCATTTTCCGTCTGTGCTGATGAAAATGCGTAATCTCCAGGGAGCAATATTACGCTCATTTTCTGGCACTTTTCCAGAGGCATAGTAAGAAATGGAGGTAATCACTGAATAGCTTGAGGAACAGATGATATACAGTCTGGTTTTTAACAAATCTGAATTTCACACTGTAGAACAGTGTTTAGGCCAGTAGAAATGATGATATTTTTTTGTTTTTTTGTGTGTGAATACTCTTGCCTTCTACATGACTATCAACAGGACCCCAAACAAAAACCTAATGGAATATATTATCGTTTATCTCTGGTTTTAGGCTGAACATACTATATAAATAATAATTGTGCAGTATAGTAAGCCAAAGTAGAGGTACATCCCATTTCAGTTTCCCAGAAAGTCAGAATATTACTTAAGTACAATAAAAGGGATTTTTAATACAGAAGCTCAGTTATACTATAGTAATCATTCCAGCTGTTGGTACTTTTGATTGTGTGGACAAGTGTAAAATCCTGTATGAAAATGAAATCAGCTGAAAACGCTCTATAATTTCCTACTAGAAGATTGTACAGACTTAGGACTCAATACAACATAGTGAACCAACTCCAGCAAATGACCTGACTCCCCAATCCATCGATGGCTGTTGAAGCTTCACACAAGACTGGAAAGCAGTTTGGATTTTGTGCCTTTCCACTCTTCCACCAGAATATGGGACCTTGAAATATAAATTAAATGTAAAAAGAAAAGTAAGAAAAGCCCAGTCCCTTTTCTAATTAGCCAAAGAACGATGCTACTGTCATCACTGGTTCAGAATTGGCTTAACACAAGGATTCCAACCAGTGTAGGTCATGGCCTTCCACTGAACTATAAAATAATGAGCTTGGTACAGCACCCTGTAAACTGGGTTAGGGTTAGGGTCATGTCACTGTAAGCTTCTATAACGAAAACCTTCTGTGACATACTCTCCTTGAGGAGGCTGCTAATAACTCAGCTTGGCAACTCTCAAGGATTTTGTAGGCCACTAAGTAGCCGGTAAATTACATTTCTGTATTTAAAATATTTTTTTCTTTTGTAACATTCTAATTTTCAGAGTAACTACATTTTTCCATAAGCTGTAAGCCATAATTGCCAAAATAAACAGAAAAGAATGCTCCAAATATACAGTATCACTGTATGTAATGGATCTTTATAGTTAACCTTGTTCACTTTTTATTGTGATTCCAATCAAATGATTTGCACCTGTATGTGCTTACATTTGAGGATATGTTGTTTTTGTTGTGTTCAGTAACTTGATATATTTTTTTGTCAAGTTTTCATATTTACCTAATTTACCATAATATACTGTCTAGATAATTTTCTCATTTTATAATCTGAAAAAGCTTTCTGCTCTTTTTCTCCTGGGTTTTACCTTATCCTTCACACAGTGTTAGTGTGAATATTTTACTACACTATAACATAATATACGCCAAGGGATTGGGGTTGAAAACTTCTGCTCTGCATTGCCTTGCAACTGGGTCCAGCTCTTGGTCTGTCTTGATCTATTGGACCCTCATACTGTTTATAAGCATAGACAAAGTGCATCAGCACTTTGAGGTAATTAGTGCTTGGTTGCTTATGACACTCTAGACAGACAGTGTAATTCAAGCCCAGGGCTTTTTGTGGTATTTTTTATCTATCTCCAAAAACAGCTACACATGACTGGCCTGGGATGGGTTATTGCTGCTGCAGGGAGAAAACTGCAGAAAGCGTGCACAATGTTACAGGTATCAAAGCTGACTTGGTGAGGCAATCACAAGCTTTCAGACAAAGAGAGGGGTAGCTTGGGTAAGTACCTCACAACAGCTTTCTAAATGAGGTACAAGAAGGCCCAGTCAGTTGGCAAGACGGTGAAAAGAGATGTTGGAACTGCAGAGAGATTGAAGAAAGATAGTAGGAGTAAAACAAAAAAGAGAGTAACTGGTTGAATAGTGTGCTGTCTGTAAAAGCAGAGACCTTGCAACAGAGGAAGAACCCCCTATAGCACAGGGTCTAACTCCTACTTCACCACATTTCACCGTGTTGAGACAAACTATTGAATTATTGCAACAATCTACTGAGAAGATATGCTGGTAGCTTTACAGGTGCTTAATGCACACGTATGCTTTTTACCTTCAGTTGTTAATGATCCATCTACTCATCTAGCCATAAAGGCAATCCCATGCATTGATCACTGATGATATTGCAACAATTTGCTGTTTTCTCTGTAACATTATGTGCCAGGAAATATTTACCCATATACACAGCTTACATATTCAAAGAAAAAAAAAGTTTCTTTTTGCTTGGTTCAGTCTTTACAGGCGACCTGAATTTGTGCTTAGTTTGGCTTGCTTTTTCCTCAATGACTCACAAAGGAAATATTTTGCTTTGTTTCTACTAAAAATCAAATTTTTCTACCTTTTTTTCTACCTTTTCTACCTTTTTTTTCTACCTTTTTTTTCTACCTTCTACCTTTTAAATCTACTGCTGTATGTTGGGGAAGAAAAATGTACAGTGTGTGTGGGCAATTTTTTTTTCTTTTTCAGTTTTTGCTACAGTTTATGAAAATACTTTCCTAGAAAAGAAAGATTTACATTTCAGGTGATAAAATCTGTCAATAGGGCAACTATTAGTTGAGTACAGATTCAGAAATCTGGCCTTTATGGAACAATGGCAAGAGAAAGCCATTAATGAAAGAAAACCAGAAGAAGTCCAGTTTGTCTCAAGCCATGTAATGGGCACTGCAAACATGTAGAGGAAGGTGCTCTGGTCAGATGTTACAACAGCTGAACCTTTTGGCCTGTATACAAAACATTGCGTGGCAGACAATTAAAACTGATACTAATACATACTAATACATACCTTCCACTGGTGGTGGCAGTTTCCATATTTTGGGATGCTTTTTTTCAGCAGGGGCAGGGAAGCTGGTTGATTTGATCATGGAACATGGATGGAGCTGAATAAAGATTGATCTTGTTGTTAGAGACGTGACAATTGCTTTTCAGTCCATCCATCCAATCTGATTGAGCTTGACCTATTTTGCAAAAACAAACTTTTTAGACGATTCAATATCCAGATCACACATTTGAAATTTTTTTTTGTAAACATTTTTGAACACTATGTATCTTTTTTTTTTTTACTCTACTATAATGGTTTTTCTGTTGGTCTATGAAAAAATATATTAAAGTTTGTAGATGTGACCTGGCAACATATAAAAAAGTTCAAATGGTATGAATATGTTTGCAAAGAACTATATATTGGAGAATGGTCCGATATCCCCTGACTGAAAATAACAGTATCACAATATTGGCCACATGCTACTGTATGCTCATGCTTGTTAGTGCTCCATCACACATGGACAGTTCCGAAGATGTGTGCCATCACCTTTACAGAGCCTTGTTTCCTCAGACCTGGGTGGTAATTGCAGAGGTGGGTTTGTAAAAAAGAAATGGGTCCAGCTGAGCTCACTCAACTCCTGCTCCAAGTGCAATTTGTTGTATACAGTGTTACATTAGCTTATTCTAGCTGCACATTGTCCTCAAACTCATCCATGCCCAACAAATCCCATGTACCGAAATCCCTCCTTCTGTGTTGTCAAATGAGAAGAAACATGGAACCGAATCAAATGAATTTCTAAATAACAAGCACTGAGCATTTGTTTTCATTTTTTACAGGCCATTGACCACATGGTTGTATTTGTGTCCCTTGACGTGAGTTTTACAAAAAAGGAGAGGGTGTCTGCAAAGCTGCATTTCCCAACCCCAGATTGCAGGCGTCGCCTGTCTGCCGTGGTTCAGCAACAGAGAAGCAGCTCCTTCACCTTAGGATTAGTTCTGACCCATCTCACTTCGCCCACCTGAAACCGGGGCCAATTCCCTGAACAGTTATGAGTTAAGGTTGTCCAGATCATTGCCTTTCATTCTTGAAAGTGTTTTTCTTTCCTCCCCCCCGCTCTGTGCATATTTCTCTGTAAGCAATTTAAACGGCTGCTGGTGGTAATCACCAGGCGTGGTGACAAAAAGCCACAGTGGGGCTGTGCATCCTTTTTCTCAAGGTTAGGTTTCACTTAAATTAATTACTGCCATTTCACTAGTAAGTTCTAACAGGCCTATTGAGGAACTACTGCCAGGAGGAAGGGGGAATGCTTTTTCCCCAATTTAAAATGTGTGATTTCATTGCTTGCAATTTTTGGAAGCACAACATTAAAACATTAAACACTAAAAAACACAACATTAACACTAACAGGGTTATCTTATGTTATCGATGCTGGAGCTGTCACTCTCCCCCTATCTCCCCATTTTTTACAACTAGAGGTGCCTCTGGGTTCCCTTCTCTGACTCCTCTATTGAAGTTTACAAAGCTTCCATCTTCACAAGAACAAACAGCAGAAGGCAAGCCATCAAATAGTTTTCCTGGAAAGTGCAGGGGATAAAAGGCTTTGAGCTGTCTCACCTGCAGAATCTCTCCATCAACTTAGCAATCCATCAGCGTCCTGCCATGTGAGGCTGCACTGCTTAAAATCTACTTGGATGCTAACAAAGAACAAAAAGATGAGGGGAAAGGAATCCCAAAGTGGCTAAAACAGTTTTCGGTTTACACTAATCGATGGTGCCATGACAGTTCTCTTATTGATTGCGGTACAGGAATTTGAGCAGTCAAAGTGACAGTGTCAGCTTCTGGAAAAACTGAGCAAAGTGAGAGCTCTGGTATTTTTAATTTTATTTCAACAGCTTCCATGCGCTTTTCTTGACAAACAAACATAAAACACATGGCGAGAAAAGGTCAATATAATAAAATTTTTGTAGAGCCATCATAAAGTAGCGCAAGATCATAAAAGAGCAATGCTGTCAGCTGAATACCAAGCAGCATCCTCAGCATGCCCTGCCGGAGAAAGGGAGACAGAAACTTTTGCCGCCTGCAGGCTGATCAGTTAGGACATTGTCCAACCCTCCCGCACGAAAAAACATGGAGCCTCTTCTGAGTCACAGCTGTGTCACACAGAGGCATTTGGGATCTACCACGAAAACAGGAATTCAATATGTAATTTTGAACTAAACAGAACTGGGTCAAGTGATAATTTTATTTTGTTCTAATTTTGGCACTCCAAATGGTAAAAACATGTCTTGTCTTTAATTTGATGCTCAAAAAGGGCTGTTTAAATACAGTATAGTCATTTATATATATATACATATTTAGGGAATTATATTGTCAGTATGTTATCAAAATAAAATACTACAACACACAATGTTTTTTAAACAAGTTCTCTGACCACAGCATTAATGAGGAAAAATCATTCAGATGATGCGATGAGCTGCTGGTAATTTGGGCTTATCAAACCATGTTTGTGTTTGTATGCAGCATATGGTCCAATGTTTTTAGTAATTCTAAAAAAATGTTATGTTTTTAAAAAGGCTGAGCAATATAACAGGTCATAGTTCTGAAGAAGTCTGCTTTCATCTTTAAATTAGTACTCAGTACAGTGCTACATTGTTCCGCTTCTGTACATCAAATCCCTGAAGCCATCTGAAGTGCACCAAAGAACAGTGACAGCACACTTAAGCCATTAGCTGTGCTTTCCATCACAAAAAAGGCAAGTAAAAACATTTTAGATTTACTGAATTCTGTACATATTTAACGATAGTGCTTTTATTCTGATAATACTGTGATGTTGTTACAGGAGAAATAGTTTTACAGCCAGTGAGGATGTGTTATTAGCTTTTTACATACAAAACATTCAAGCCTACTTTGGCCTTTTTCACACAGTATATCCACCACTTACTGATCATTACCAACCGTTCTTGCATTGCATTCAGACACAGTGTGTTGTGACTCGTAACACAAAGCAGTGGAAGCATATCCTAGATGAACATAGGGACCAACTGCAGATGAAGTATTTATCAACTGACTGCATGTACATGTGAGTAACATCTCTAGGGGGGAGGGGCATCATACAGCACAATATTTGCATCAACAAGCTGTTTTCAGTCAGCTGACCAAGTGATACCAGCCTCTTGTGTCAAAGCAAATGCCAGCATGGCCTTTAGTCACCTCTGTTCTGTTTAAATTACCTAAAGGAAACAGCAGCCACCTAACGAGGATATCTTTTTTCTGCTGACAAGGTACATTCCATGTGTGAATGGGCTGCTGTTTGTTTATAGTTTTCTTTTTACTAATGACCTTACTGCATTCCTTGGAAAAAACTATGTATTCACATAAAATATGCAGGTAAGATATATTTATATGTATTAATTATGTCAATTCCAAACACACATGAAATCAATTTTACACAGCTTTTCAGATATGTAACAGTTTACTGTTAGAACATGTCTAATACAAAAAATGCAAAATATTGGCTTTTAGTTGGAGGATCACATACATTATATCAAAAAATATAGAACAATAGTTCAAACTGCAACGATGTCCAAGTTTTTATCCTCACTGAATTCACCAAAATACAGTCTCTGCAAGCACATATTGAAACAAATGAAAAAAAAGCTTAAATTACTGAAGACAAATATTTTGTGTCTAGCTGAGTATGATTTTGTTGTTGTCACCGGACAGCAGGAGAAGAACCTTCTTTAATTTCAAACTCAAACTTGTAGAGATTCTGGATGCAATTTTCATAAGAGATATCTAAACACGGGACTTTGGACTGTATGCTGTTTCTGTGCTGATAATCGAGTTTAGTAATGGGGAATATGATGTAGGCCACAGCTTTGCCACTGTGGTTGAAAGTGAAACCAGTTTTTAACCAAGGAAGATCGCAGAAAACAGTGGATAAAATGTGGTACACTTAATTTTCTTCTGTGGCAACAATGTGTTATCTAATTTAAAGCTGTGTGAATGAGACTTATTCTAGGATGGCATGGCTATAAAATAATGCGCTGAGAGTGAAAGCAGAACAAAAAAAAAAGAATGTTAGTAGCACCTTTCTGTGGGACATCAAAAATAGCCTTTTGGCCACTGATACATCTAACACTTTCTAGTTTAGAGTGGCTATATCTGGTCTTATTGATGTATTTAAACTCATGGGATTCTCTCAATTTTTAAAACTCTGAAATGCAGAAATCAACATTGGCATTGTGTACCCACAAAAACAGAATCATGGAGATTACAACATAATTACTGTGCTCTACTTTATAGTATCACAGGAATGTAGATGAAGTAAATTAATTTAGCTAAGAGACATAATCATAAAATAAACAATAAAACTGTAAAATTATAAAAGAAGAAAAGACTCAAGCTTTCTTTGGAGCATTCTGTAGCTACGCCTTCCTTGACTTCCATTTTATATCATCATCACTCTCCTTCCTGTTTTCTTATCAATTATGGATGGATTTCCATGTTGCCTTTTCACAAAAGTATTTGTCTAATTTTACATGTACATAAACTTTGATGACATCCTGTTCCTTATCTACAAGGTCCAATTTGTTGATCCATTAAATTTGCATAGGCACAACTATATACATGAAATCCTGGGTATTATTAGAGTAAAGTCATGTTGACATTGTGCCTGCTGTTCACTGAGCAGTCATGCTCTTTATCTGGTTCTCTGCACTGCATCTTTTTTTTTAGAATAGAATAGAATAGAATAGAAAAGATGGTTTCTGCATTGCATATGTTTTTATGCATATTTAAAATATGTGATTATGTTTATATACAATCATCAAAAACAGTTTTACTGAAACTGAGCCAAATATCAATTTACTTGAATTTACAGAAACATTACTAAACTTACAAGCAGTGTAAACATATTCAACATTGTGCACAGTGATTCGAAGTCACTGCATGCACCTAAAGCTCATGGGAGTTTTAACCTTTAATTATCAAATGACTTTGTGTTCAGTATGATCCTCCAGTTTCCAGTTCAAAGCTTTTTGTATTATACTCATATACCATGACATAATTTGGAGATCTTCACCCTGCTGCTCTTACATAAAACCTGAGACATAAATCAAGATCTGAGCCACAGCGTCTGCTGTATGCCACTTGCTGGTCACAAAACTGCTGTATTGCCAAATAGTGCATGAAATGTCCAGGAAGACAGCTCAATCTAGTTAACTATGTCAGTTTTTTTAGATACTGTATATACTTTTCTAAATCTGGAAGAGGATTTACTGTTATCATTATTACAACCTGCTGTCCTAGCAATCTCTATGACACTGGAAAACCCATTGACCTGTGAAGGTGTACAGCATTACTTGAACCAGATTAGTACATGCATGGAAATTAAAACACTTGGTGGGTAGAGTGGTTCCAAAACATTTTTAAGAGATGTGCTTTAAGATGACAGAGCAGACGTTGTGTGAGATTGAGCAAAATGGTCGAATAATTGCTACATATTAAACTTTATATGAATTCACTCATATGTTCAGAGTACAAATGTCTGATCCATGTAGTTAAGTCTCAGTTGTGTCACAAACCTATTTAGAACAATGAACCAATGTTGTGATTTATTTCTTGTGACTGCGCTGCATGAACAGAAAACTATCCTCCTTTTTGTTACTGTGTGCAAACAAGAGTGGTTGTAGTTCATCTTCCAGTGTTTTTGTCACTTACACCTTTATCTTCATCACAGCCTGCTGGTGAAGTATTACTTTAAATGGATAGAGAAAAACATAACAGCATGGGTTTGCTCTAAGGAATATTTTAAACAAAAAAAGCTAACATGTAGTTCTTACGTGGAAATGTATAGAGAGGCTTCGGCCCTTGACGCGGCTGTCCCCTGGTTCGAGTCCTGTCCACAGTGACCTGTGCTGCATGTCTTCCCCCTCTCTTCAACCCATTTCTTGTCTGCCTACTTTCAAGTAATAACAGGCTACTAGTGCCGCAAAACAAAGCTAAAACAAAAACAAAGTAATAAGAGAAAAGTTGGATTTTTTTTTGATATTCTGTTTAGGTAAAGCAGGTAATCATGTCTAATGTCGGTCTGCAATTTATCTTCACAAAACTCGACAAGAATGTGAGTGATATTTGAACTGTACTAGATAAATTTAAAGGGTGAATTTTTTAGGTTATGTTGTACAGCAGCATATAAAGATAGTACTAATGGTGAAAACATGTTTTATTTCCAAAATTTTAAAGCTTAGAAATGCATTAGCAATTTAAAAAAACAAATCCTTCTGGCAAAGTCAGTCTTGACTTTACCAAAGCAAATGTAGCTATCCAACTACTCACTTATCCTCTAACAGCATGTTTATTCACTACAACAGATTACCTGTGCTGCCAGTGACACTCTTGTGTAAAAGCCATTACAATCGACTTTGTGAATGTATTACCTGCCAGTGAGCTGTTCTCACAGTTAATCAACTAGTCAGTGTTAATGGAGACAGTGGATGCTGACATAAACGCTTTTAGTGATTGTACAGCTGCAGTTTAAAAACCCTTACTTTACCTACTCATTTGTTAAATGCTTTAAAAGCAACCCTCGCAACCCTAAAATAGTGTTACTATGTAAATTTGTGGAACATAATGGGTAAATCTTTCCTAAAGTAGCCGTACAGCAGCATTTTCAACTAAATTATTAGTGTTTTGAAATGGTCAGCATATTAATTATCTGTAATTACCTGTAAATTTAGTACTCCATTACAAAGGTAAAATAGGTGTAAAATGAAGAATTGTTGTTTTTACACATGATAGCACATTGGATGTTGCTTTATATAAAGAGATACTGGAGCAATCACCTCATCTATGATATATGCTATTATAAAATCCTATGGTAGCTTTTACTGTAATCAAGAGACACATTGAGACAGACTCTGAGAGAGCTCCAGAGATTCTTAGCTCAGGTGGGAGAATTTGTTAACAGAACAAGGCGATATGACAACATGAGGAAAATGGTTCTCTGGTCATTTGAGACCAAAGTGAAATTATTTGGCCTACATGAAAAACTAGCACCTTACATCCCCCAAAATCATCCCTACCGTGCAACATTGTGGTAACAACATCCTGCTGGTGGGCAGGTTTTCCCTAAAAAAAAATCTTTAGGAGATTTCAAAAGCCTTGAGACTTGGGCAGAGGTTCACCTCCCAGTGAACAATGACACAATGCAATGACAACAGCAGCAACACAGTCAGTATTGTACACTCAGAGCAAAGCCTGTTTGATCTGAAAATACCCTGACTAGTAGAATCTGAGGCAGATAAAATGTTGCTGGGGTCGCACACATGCTTTTATTCAAGGCACTGAATGCATTTGGACAGACGGTATAAGGACTGTGACACAGAGCTAAGCCAGAAACAGAGGAAATGTCCCTCACAACCAACAGCCCCCTTGATGCATCTACAATGAAATGGTTTAGATCAAAGAATATTCATGTGTTAGAATGCCCTAGTCAACGTCTAGAAGTTAATCACATTGAGAATCTGGGGCAAGATTAAAAAAAATATGTTAACAGACATTCTCCATTTAAAATCAGTCCCTAGATCTCCACAGAGACTTAAAACTTGCAACTGTAAATGCTGCTAATGGTGGTTCTCAGTGTGATTCTCTCAACTGGTTCAGCAGGTTGAATGCATATGCAAAACACACTTTTCAGATTTTTATTAGTCAAATACTTTTGAAATTTTCCTCCCACTTAATGACTTACTATTCAGTGCAGTATACAATACCTAATAGAATATACTGAAGTTTGTGGTTTTAATGTGACAAAAAGGGAAAAGGTTAAACTGCTATGAGTACTTTTGTAGGGCACTATACGGATTTATACAAAAGAAGGTTTTTAGCCAGACAAAGGTTCTGATTCAGTAGCAGTCCTGCTGTGATGTGAAGCTGAGTGCAGGAAAGAAGAAAACCACATCATTGCCAAGGGGGTAAATGCCCTGAGGAATCCTGTGGGTATTCTGGGACATCAAGGTGAGGCCAATTATCTGCACCTCTGAGGTCTGTGTAAATCATCAAGTATTCGCAGTGTTGCTGTCTTGTCAGGCAAAGGTATTTCTACTTCTAAGTATAACCACTTCTCTAGACTACTATATTATTGCTCTGACTGCTGCAAAGTATAACAGATTTGGTACACTAATTAGTTGTAACCTCTAAACAGTGCTACAACAAATTTTGCATCATTTGGATGCACTTATTATTTTAAAACACTTTCTGCTGCTATCGGTCTATGTATCAAAAGAATAGATCCGTGTGTCTTTGCTTACCCTCTTCCAAGTTCCAAAACTGTTAAGTTCTGCCAATAGTGAAAAGCCTGGTTTGCTTACACTTGGAGAAGTTAGCCATCTGTTGGCATCAGTGTCAAAGCACACAGAGGAATGACTAGATTGAAAAACTTAGGCAATTAGGCTGCACTGCTCACAGGCATAAGCCTGGTATGGCTTGATTTTGAGCGGGAGAGACTGCAGGTTCACTCACTCATCCCACTCTGTTGTCTTGACTGCTGTACGCTGCATGAGCTATCAGTGCTTTTCACTGCCCCACTTCTCTGTTATGCAAGTTAAGCTGGAAAGGGGAGTGATAAAATATTTAAAACTGCAGCTGTTGGAGTTTGCAGAAAAATGCATTTGTTTTCTCTCTCTAAGCCCCTGAGAAGTCCTACATTTAGATGCCCTTGTGTTGGTTGTATGTTATGGAACAACCATGTGAGAACATTATATTTTAGGCTGCGTCTATTGGTGCTGGTTGTATGAGCCGAGTCAATGAGAGTGAGCCTTCAATTACTTGTTTACATTAGTATTTTGAACTGTTGAGACGGAGCTGCCAAAAAATCTTTCTGAATCAGCCTCCGTGGGATGAGTTCTAATTTGATTAAGCAATCTATGCAAATGAAATATAATTTGCATTACCTTTTGTGCAGTTGAGAACTGCTAGTTGATGGCCATTAAAATGCTTTGGAGCATTAAAGATAAAGTCATGCCAGACACAGCAGACACACAGTGTTGATAATGCACAAAGCATACAAACATGGATTTGGACATGTAGAGATACAACTCTCATGCCTTATTAAATGGGTCATATGTCTTTTTGTTACACTGAAGAGTTTTGTCTGCCCTTAAAGATCTAGAAACTGATTAAAAATAATCTTTTGCCTTACTTTACATAGCAGTGATTCAGGTTTTATCTTTGTCTGACACAGAAAACCTTTTTTTTATTTTGGAACGGGCTATTAATAGCTTTGTAATAGATCATTAAATGGTACTAATCAGTTGCCTTGAAGTACTTAGGGGATGTTAGAATGAACTCAGAACCCATAAAATAAAACAGATAAAACTTGCCATAGATTCTATTTGGGCTAACTAAATGATAGCAAATACACTACCCCCAAAAAGTTTCATTTGCTACATTGTTTAGATGCCTAAACATGTTTCCACAACAATCTTCTTCATTTGACTTTAGTCATTCAATACACATTCAACTGGTTGCTGACAAAGCACAAAAATCAACTGAAGAGTCAAAGTCTTTAAAAGTTGAGGATGAATGAACAGGAGAGTGCTTTGAATTATGCAATGGTGTTACGGATTTTTATGCCTACTTTTACACTGGCAGGACTGTTAATACAGACACATTTGAAAGAGCAAGGGCCTTGATATCAAATATTAGAACAGAACAATCACAGGGAATATTTTTTCTGTTATAAAAATGCTCATTATAAACAAAATGGTTTATCCTGTCATGCTAATTTCTCATTTTAGTTCTTAAATTGAAAACTTCTGAAGGAAATTTGTCCAGTGTCGACACAAAAAAAGAGAGTATCCATGAGAAATGCGCCTGAGGCTAAACTGCATTCACATTTAATTAAAGCAATTAGTTGACATATTTAATGACAAGATTAAGCAAGACACACAACCAAGCAACAAGCTGGATGGAAGGCCTCAGGGGAAGCTGCTTGGTTTAAAATTGGTTATAGCCTAAAGGGATAGTGTGGATTTTTTGAAAAAAGGTTCTGTGAAGTTATTGACAGTAAAAGTTTCCTTACCTCAAGTAGGCAGATGTCATATTGCAATGACAGAGGCCCTTAATTTAATTCAAATCAGTTAAAGTTATTTATTATTCACCCATTAATAAAAAAAACAACATAATGTCAAGTCACTTCATCATAAAAGACAAGGCCAATTCATTTCATTATACAGAAATATAATTCACACAATACAATACAATCATAAAGACAGACATTCAATGACATACAGTGCAGTTTGATTCAAAATTTAAAACAAAACGGTCTTATGATGACATTGGTGAAAGGCTATCCATGCAAGGAAGCCCAGTCATTGACTTTGCAGCAATCCCTCTTCCCAATCAAGAAAGAGGCAGCAGTGAAAAGTGACTTAATGCAAATGTAAAACAACTCACACTAAAAATGTCAAAATCCATTGGATTCATAGGTTTGTATGACTGTGTGACTATGAAATTACTTGTGCTGATGCTGATGGCAGTATCAATTCATCTGATTAGCTGCATTATAGTCTGTCAAGCATTAAGTAAACCTTTGGATTTTGGAACAGGGTGTAACAACTCATTAGTTGTGTATTTGACTATTTTAATTAGCAGTGAATTGTGTTGTATTGTTTAGTCATTCTTCACACAATGCAGTTTGACTATGTTTGGTCATAATCAATCATTGATTCTTTCATGAAAAAACTCTTCCTAAAGGCACGGAAAAAGATACATTTTTATTACCTGAAATTAAAGTAAATAAGCAGTTTTAATTGAACTAAATAATGAAATTGAACGTTTAACTGAGTTGCATCCTAATATTAATCCTCATACCTCATTGCATCTCAGGATGTCTGCACTGCCTATGGCTTCACATGTTTGCATTTAAATAAGTGTTATTGAGGTCATAACTGGGCTGAATGCAACAGAAATTCTTTTCGACACGATACACTTATGAAAACAGCAGGAGCAGAAGCGTGTTGCTGATGGGATTTGCGTTCCCAATAAATAAATATTAGCCATTATGAATGCAAAGGTATATGTTTGGAACATGATGTCACTTTAAAAATGACTAAAAGAAAATTGCAAACTGTGGACTTCATTTTAACCTGTTAGTATTACAACCCTATCCATGCACATGTTGTATATTTGTAATTACACGTACAATGTGGAGTCAAAAATGACTGAGACACTAATGTAAACTAAATTTGTAGTAGTAAGAAAATGTATTAATAGAATAATGACTTTTTACACAGAAACACACTATGCTCAAGAAATGTACTTTAAGTGTGGTATTCTGGCGCAATGCAAAAGCTAATTAAAATTTGGTTTCAGTACAAAAAATGCAGTAGGTATAAATAAATTAGTCAGAACATCAGGACATACCACATAATTTAAATATGTCTTCTCTTTGGATGATTTTTAAGCCTGTTTGAAAGCTTAAAAAGATGTTTTGAATGTGGATGAAAACCATGCTGCTTTTGGCTTGAATAGTAGAGCTTCCATGCACTCTACCTCCTGAGACACTTTAGGTTGGGAAACTGAACCTCAAAAGTCCCCCAAGCCTTTCATCAGAGTGTAGATAGGTTTGTAGTATGGAAAAGAACTCTGAGTTTGCCAATGGGTGAAAATGACTTGTACTGTTAAGCAATGTAATTGGTCAGCAAATCCTGAAAGGCAGTGCAGTCCATTTACAATGGAGAGGACTAACATAAGTGCACAGTCTCAATCTTTTTTTTTTCCAGTTTCAGTTATTTCCTGTTCTTGTACTAAAGAGCTCCTTGCCATACTTTTTAGTGCATTAGCTTCAGTTTGGCTTTGTCAAATAGGCATGAAGATGGTGTTTTCTTTGGAAAACAAATGTCTTGCTATGCTAGCATTATTTTTTGGGTAAAATATTAGCAAACAAAGTCAGCAAGAAAATGCTTTAAAGTTATTTAACTTGTGGTTTTAGGTACCTTAGCAGAAGGGGGTGATTATTAGCAAGGCTTTACAAATTTGAAAGATCCTGTACTGTATTGATTGGTATGTATTGGATTGCCTTATTTCCCCTCCTCCTGTAAGCACTTTAAAATAGACTTCTTGATCTATAACCAGGCTTTGCTATAAAATCCAACAAACTCATGCAACATATATTCACTCTCAATAAAACAAAATATCAAAGTCGGTATTCAATTTGTTTTGCTTTTTTATTCTTATTTAAATAAATAAAATATACACTTACTACAAACCAACTTCCACATTCCATGGTTGTGGCTTGCAGATGTCATGCATTTTGCTAGTTTACAGAACAGTGTGTTGCTAAATAAATCTATTTGTGTCTTTCTTTCTGTTTCTATGAACATTTATTTCAGCCATTATGTTAACAGTTAGCCGTGATATGGCTCCATCTTTAGTACGACTTTTACAGTCACCATCATTCCAGTCAACATCAGTGGGAAGAAGTATTTATATTTATATTTATATTTATATTTATAACATACAAATCAACCTAAAGTTACCTTAAGGCTTGAACATACAGAGCGAGGTGTGTTGTAAATAGGGAATATGCAGCACCATATTCAAATATGTACAAATCACAAAGTTACATTTTCCACCTTTTTTTACACATTCTAGAGTGGTCAGTGTATGTTAGTATTCAACATATCTTGTGGATTGTCAAAGTCAACGCTCTCACTCAAATTAAAGATGAAAATGCATCAGAATCCATATTGGAATCTGTCAAAAGTTGCTCATCCCACATAGTATTTACTAAAACAAAAAAATCATCTTGAAACATCTCGCCATCTATGCCAGTGTATGACATCAGTGCCCAGTATGTTCAATATGCACAAATACCAGGACTGTTTTTAGTGCACATTTTAAGAACTTTATATTTTTGCTTTTAAATTCATACTTTTTTTTCTTTTACTCTGCTTTTAAAATGTTCAATAATTGAAAAGCAAATGCATCTCTGGCCATTTACTTTAAATTACAACTATGAGGTCCACAGTGTCTCATTAACATCTGGCACAGATACTGAAATACATTACAAGATTAATAAAATAATGTTGGATTGTTGTTACTGTACATGAGTGCATTTTGGAATGTGCTCAAAACAGAGGTAAGATTGAAGAAAATATGAGGAAACAGAAGTGTGAAGAAAATAATGGGAAAGTGTTAACAGCTATACCCTGACAGCAGTGAGAGAGTTATTGTTTCATCTAGTGCTAATAAAGTGTACCAATAAATTTGATTTTTTATAAAAAACCCTTGATGGAGGATGAAGACTCCTGAACAAAACAAAAGTACCTTTCTTCTTGAGTTAACACCTGTTCCCATTTACTCAAAATGACAGAAACTGTACAGCTTGTCAGCTGCACTCTGGCAAATCAGATCTAATTATTTTGCTTCCTAGTAGGGTTCCTCACCCTGCTTTCACCAGTTCCAAACCACAACTATCCCTCATTTCCAGACACCCAACAGCAGCACAGTAATTATCAGCCTTCTTTATTAGCTATCTGTAATGGCTCCCGACCAATTAAAGTGGTTGGATAATTAGTCGTCTCAGAGAAAAGCAAGAGTTGTTTGTTGCTTAAGACAGGGATAATTTTTCAAACAATAAACACATCACAATGAGTTTGAAGAGATGGAAATACTGCAGAAATGTGGGGGGACAATGGTTGCAAAACTTGTGAAGCTACCTAAAAGTCCTAAAACTGTTGCTGAGGCTAGTAGCTTCCTAGGGTGGTGTAACCTCAAATTATTGCAGGAAAAAGGTGTAAAAAGGCACTGAATGGTAATAGTAGGAAAAACATACAGTAAATGTGGGCAGAGTCTCTAGGCTTTTCTTTTTCTGTTTGTGTTTATCAGGCATCCACAGATTTCTTCAAGTGTAGGCGTCTAGGGAAATGGATTAGAGTGCTGGTGTGGTGTGCCAGTGATATCATGGTTGAGAAAGAAGTGTATATTTTAGTTTCTTTGTCTGAATATGAAGCCTGTGTATTGCACAGAGTTGGTCGGTTACTGATATGCCCCCTGGCATAGCAGTTCACTGTGAATATAATATGGTGCAGTGACGTTGGCAGACTGTTGGCAGTCCCGAGGGCATGAAAAACTCATAGCAATATGGAAGAATCTGACATTAGCTTTAGTTAGTGAGTATATGAATATGGGAGTATGCAGCCAGGTGCCTCTGCTTTGATAATTCCTGTTAGTAAACCATATGTTACTTGACAACATTTCAGTTTTGACTCAATACTGTACTAATAATACACATTTTGGTGGTTAAAAAGTAAGTGATGTATAATGCTAAAAGTCATCCTATGGCTTCTTTCAAAATCCTGCAAGTTTAAATCTGACCTTTATGTGATTATAATACAGTGCCTTGCAAAAGTAATATTACCCCTTGAACTTTTTTCACATTTTGTTATGTTACAACCACAAACATTCAAATTTTAAATATTTTTTTAATTTGATGATAAACATATTTTGCTGGGATCTTATATGATCTCACATCATTGTGACACATCCCTGTTTTCAAAAATGTTGAAAGTCTGAAATGTGAATGCTCATGTTTTCCGTCTCCTGATTTAAGTCTTTTGGGTCATGTTTTTACCAGGGCCGGTTCTAGGCATGCATATATGAGGGGGCAGGCAGAAATGTGAAAGGGGAATCATCATGCGTACACATTATGCTCCGGCATGTTTATTGTTGTTGATTAGTGTTTTCTTTATTGGATGGATGTAAACTGTGCAGTTTACGAGACCTAAAAAGTTAAAACCTACACATCTCAAAATCTCAAAATGTTATTTCTTTTTACTCACATCAACAGTTCATTTATTTTGAAAGAGAGAATCTGTCGACCTTTCAATAATATTGTAATTTATTGACTCTGAGTCTATCAGTGATATTGATTCTAATCTGTGTATTTGTAGGAGTCATCACGGCTGTACATGTACTGTTAGGTTGTTAAACTTAGCTTGGCCTAGAAGTACATCACCAAAATTGACTCGATGTGTGAAATAGACTGTAAGACTTAATCTAATGATGTGCAATTTTAAAAAGGTTAATCAAAATGGTGTGAAACTGTCACTTGTTGAATTCTTAATATTTATTTAACTTCAGTCAGACAGGAGGCATGACAGGCACTTTGTTGCATTTGAGGATACCAACTGTTGTGAAATTGAAGGAGACATTTTACCTGCCATTTGCTGCAGCACATGACCATGAAATGAAAAAAATCATGAAATATTACTAATGACTGAAAATTTTGAAACAAAAAATACTGATTTCCATACGTATTTATTTAAGATAAAGATAGGTAAATTTATTTGAAACAGGCATCTCTAGCATTTTAGAAAATTTCATATGTATAAATATCAATTGCTGACTTTTTAATTAATTTTATTGAGGCCATTTTGGCTTTCCATACCCTACACAATGGGTGATTAATATTGTTTTTATTATAAGGTAACTACCAGTGTGGCAGGTGTAGAGATCTAACTTTAAATGCCATGTACCGAAACTACCTTTAGCAGTCTTTGAAGTCTAGATTATTCACATGTTTAGCCTCTGTGTGAAGCAGCATCTTCAGTTTATTGATGAGTTACACACAGGGAAATATACAGCCTCACCCCAATACTGTCTCTCCACACCAGGCAGCAGCTCTGTCACTTCGATATAAAGAACAGAATGTCCTCCTCCTCCCAGGTCCTGTGACTGTCACCTCAGGAAGACGCCTCTAACCCTTCAGTTCACAATCCTGTTCCACTATCACCTTCAGATCACAGCTAAACCTCTGACATCTGGGTCCTCTGTTCTGATGCTAACTCAGCAGGTTCTTTCTTTTAACTAATGGACATAGTAATTAGAGGATATCCATTAAGTAAAGATAGGAGTATGATGAAAATAAATGCTGTTTTCTACCTATCTCTAGGTTGAAGTTACCATATGGTGTGTGCCCACCGCTACACCTGCGCATCAGATATAAGTGGACCAAGCATTTTAAACTTTACTCGAGTGGCAAAGTTCTGTCAGTGGCCAATTCATTTTCTGTTTGGAATGGGATTTTCTTGACCACTAATCCAGGGAAAATTAAGAAGGAAATTATAATTAAATTTTTTTCCTGAAAATACAAAGGTACATTTCTGAGTTGACATTTAAATGGACACTAATGATGCAGGAAAGTAGAGGTTAAGCAAATTAGTTGTTTCCATAAATGTTGAACCTATTAACAGGTCAGGGCAGCATCACACTCCCCTGAACCTGACTGGGATCATTAATGAAGAAAGTAGGAAATCACAATCAGCATAAATTGTGAGTTAAAATAGCTCTTTGCTGTCTATTGCAAAACAAAACACCAAAAAAAACCAAAAAGCAGCACACTACAGAAATACATGCTTCAACTGATATGTGCCAGATGACCACACATGTCACAAATCATCCAATTATAATAACTGAGTAGATGGACTGAATAGTTTGAACTAACTTTGCTGATGATTTATGACAGATGTGCATTTTCTAGCTTTGCTCCTTACTGCCACTTTGTGAAATGTCACTGTACCTAATTAAACAGCTGTCACCCTCTGTTGTAACACCCGTTAAGAAGCCAACAGTCCAAATGCGGATTACTTTAAGCCAGTGGCCTTTCATTATATCAAGGCCTGCCTCAGTTATAAAGTTCTGCTCCGGGCCTCAGAGACCCCTCATTATCCTGCTGCTTCTTTTGCCAGCCGCACACACGGGTCTTAAACATTGCAGCTCGCATAGGAAAATACTTCTCCTTCAACTTATTAAACACCGGGGAAGCTTATTTCCATAAAAATATTGACACAAAGATAACCACACCATCCTATTGGTAGATGCACTCCCAATCATCCCATTTTGTAGTTCTTCAGAAAGCATTCCATGTGTGTCACTTGTAACAGCATTATACATTCTAAATCTTTGTAAACCAGGAATAAATATAACTTCTGAGTTTGCCACAATCTAGAAAAAATGCTCAATGAACCAACTGGTAATTATAATAACAAATGTAATTAACATATACAATTACATTAATAATAAGTGAGTTTTCAAATACCAAAACACACCTTCTCAACATTAAAACTCAAAAACAGAACATGGTTCAGTGTAAGAAACACCAAATCTGTGACTTGTAAAAACAACAACATTGGATTTTGAGTGCATTGTTGCCCTAAAGTTTTTATACAAACAAAAGAAATAGTAACAGTTAAGCCTAAAATTATTAATTCCTCTGGCAGATTTACTTTTAAAATAATTTCCACTCAAAAATAAGATTGTTTCTGATAGGAATTGAGATAGACATCTCTAAAAAAGATAGTAAAACAACATCAAAGGAGTTTTGAAAAAAAAAAAATGAACACTGGACGTTTTATTAAATGTATGGAAAAATATTTTTTATCTTTTTTTTATTATCGCTGACTAACTTGATGATTTATCTTTGGTGATAGGCTCCAAGTCTTTGAGGTTGGTAAGCCTTTTTACCATCACCAAAATCTTTAGCTCCCTCAAAGATTCTAACAGATTCAAGTTGGGTTTCCAAAACATTAATGTTATTCGCAGCCAAAAAAAACATTTTGGTAAAATGTAAAGGTTCTGAATTTGCAGAATATTCCATCAATGAGAGCTTCGCATATAAGACAACCCACCTGTCTGAAAATACTGTACAATCAGAAGATTTGTGATTGAGATAATGGGCATGTTGAAATGGGTACTCCCAACTATTCAGCTTGAAGATGTTACCACTAAGGCCTTCACTTCTGAATAAACTCATTGACTTTGTTATATTATTTGATTTAGAAAAGTTTTAGACATAAAATATCCTCTTAAACATGAATACCATACAGTGTTTGATTATAGGATATAATGTGTCGAACTAAATGAATTGTTCTCTCATGAATAAGTTGATATAAAGGTTGGTTTTAAATTCTTTGTGTTCCGCAACTCGAGTGTGCAGAGACTAGAGAAAATTTGGCTTCTACTTATGCATTTTCTGTTTTTTAGAAACAAGTGTGTGACTTGCATAATTGCAGTGTTTAATTTGCGTATTTCTCATGAAACTGCTTTCAGTGAAAGTACTGTAGACGATGAAAATGTACGGAAGTTGGAATTACAGTTGATTTTTTTAAACAAAATAAAAATGTACCCTGTTTAAATTGGAAAGGTGTCTCCACTAAAAACATAAAGTCTAACTCCTTAATGCCTCAGAATATTTTCTATTTTTTTAAGCTCAGAAATAATGCATTTCTGTGTGTTTATTTTCCAAAATAGGCACATTTTGTGTGAACTTAATTTATTATTTGCTCCTCCAGGAAATGGAGGGGAAGCCATAAATTAAGTGGTGTGCATAACAGCTGGTGCTACTGTGAACCATTCTTTCGAGCAAATATGTCACAAAATGACTGGTCCAACAGGAAGTAAAAGTACTAGCTATTATACTATTACTCATAAAGAAAATGTATTGATAAAAGTATTTAAGTATTGTAGATAAAGAAACCTGTGTTAGTTATTTATAGACACATCTTTCCTGTTTCCTTCTTTACAAATAAGTTAAACAGCAGTTGATGTTAAACTTGTAAACTTTTAATATGCAATATTTCGCTCAAATCAAGCAAACACATTACAGTGGTTAAACACACACTTGTTTCTCCGTTGGGTGGATGGGTGTGTGACAGGAGAAGCAAGGAGGAGATATAACGCTGTCAGGACAAAACCGTAGACCTCTGACCGCAGTTTTCTGGTGTCTTTCTGCATGGAGTTAGGTAAAATATTCTGTCTAAATGAACTATTGCAGTTCAGTGTGTGTCTGTGCATGGTTGTGTGTCCTCTGTGTGTCTCTCTGTGTTGCCCTGTGATTGACTGGTGAGTTCAGAACCACCCTAAAAGGATTAGTGGGTATTGACAATGGATGGATGTCTACTGATGGCTTACAAGATACATTCGATTAAAGACCTCACAAAATGCCTTGTGACAACATTTCACCATGATGTACACAACAGCCTGTCACCTAAACAATTGGTCAGCCAATCACATGACAGGAATTCATTTAGCATTGTTAACTTTAGTCATTTAAATAGGGTAAAGATAAGTTCAAATTGAGCATCAAACTTAGGAAAAAAGGGAATTTAGGAGACTTTGAATGCAGGTTCTTTGTTTTGTGGAAAATAGACTGGTCTGAGTATTTCAGATACTTGGAATTTCACACGGAACCATCTTTCAGGTTTACAAAAGTCTGATGAAAATGGGCGGGCAAGTTTGTGATGCTAGAAAGGCACCAGTAACTCAAATAACCACTCATTACAACCAAGGCAAACAATCTCTAGAGGTTACTCTAAACAATGTTGAACCTTGAAGAAGATTAGCTACAGCAGCAGAAAACCAAACAGGGTGCCACTCCTGCCAGCTAATACAGGAAACTGAAGCAAAATTGGTCAATAACAAATTTGCAAAAACTTGGTCCAACGTTGACTTGAGATAGTGAGGTCAGAATTTGGTGTAAACAATCACAGCCATCAACACACTTTGTATAGATGGGTACTTCACAGTGTACCCATCTTTTGATGACTACTTTCAGCAACCAAACTGGTTTATTAAATGTAATGATGAGTTCACCGTATATCAGTGGCCACCAGAGTCACCAGATCTGAATCCCATTGAGCATCTTTGGCTTATGATTTGGTTAGAGGATGCGCAGCTGATAAAACTGCAGCAACTTTGTGATGCCATCATGTCATCATGGATCATAATCAATGAGGAATGTGTCTGACACCTAGTTGAGCATATGCCATGAAGAATTAAGGCAGCTCTGAAAACAAAAGGGGTCAAACCCAGTCCTAGTATGTTGTACCTAATAAAGTAGCCAGTGAGTGTGTATGGGTATGCACAGAATTATTCAGCGCTTCTCTCTTTAGCCGCATAAAACCTTTGTGTGATGTAATAAATACTGAGCTGAACAAAAAGACCAAAGATACACAGTAACAGCTGCCTCTCAACATTGCAGCTTTTTTATCCAGCCTGAGAAATAATGACACTCCTCAGCGAATGTGAATACGGGGTCATTTATCATGTTTTGAGGCTGCTTATCATCCTCATCTTTATTATGATCTCCACTTTAAAAGATACATAGCTCTGGCTCTGGACATCTGTTGCTCACTTCCTCAATGGCAGCAGCTAATATTTGCTTCACTTGAGCGCATTAATCTGAAATGCGCAGTGAATGTTTTTTGCAATGCATAGTCAGCATAAGAATCTCAAAAGAAACAGTGGTGTCAATATTCATTTGATGTTTGATTACTTTTGGTATCCCTGTTCCACTTTGGGACTCAAATTTTTTTTACATATTTGTAATTGCAAATTGTAATTGCATTAAAATATGTGGGGTATGAAAACACCATTATGATTTAATTTAGCTGTATTGTGCTTCAATGGTTTTATCTGTTGCGAAGACAGAAATATAAAATGAAACTTTACTTTCTGCCATTGTAGGTTCTACTAATCAGTGTTGTTGACAGATACAACACTTTTATACACAGCAATAGTCATATATAATATCTTATATCAATTTTCTGTGTTCCCTATCAGCTTCTAAAGACCAATCATCTTAGCAAAATAGCTAGAGCTCAGTCATATTGGAAGGAGAACATCCGTGATCAGGATTTTCTTTCCCATTTTTTCCATAGACTCCTAATTGGCTTTAGGTCTGGAATTGTACTGAGCCATTCTAACACAGGCATATGCTTTGATCTAAACCATTTGACCGTATCTCAGGCTGTAAATTTAGGGTTGTTGTTCTGCTTGAAGGTAAATCTCATTGTCCTCAAGTCTTTTGCAGTTTTTAACAGCTTTTCTTCTGGGATTACCCACATATTAGCTCCATCCATCTTCTCATTAATTCTGATTAGCTTCCCTGGTCGTGCAGAGGGAAAAAACACCTGCAGGACAATACTGCCATCATCACTTTGTACAGTGGGCTTGTCAAGGGGTTAGTGTTTGCATGTAAGCCAAAAAGTTAGTTAATTTTCATCTGACCATAGAAAATTGTTCCAAATGAATCAGAATCATCTTTATTGGCCAAGTGTGTGTGCATAAACAAGGATTTTTCTCTTTGATACCCAGCACTCACATATACGTATATACAGAAAGTCAGATGAGATAGTGAAAATACACTTTTGTTGGGACCATGGATTTCAACATTAAAACTCCGGTATACACTTTTCTGGAGTTGTCAAAATAAATTGCATTTAACAGACTTTCAGCACAACTTCAGAAGGGGGAAAGGGGGGTAACAGCAGACTTCCCATGATTCCACTGGCTGTATAAAAACACCCCCTTTCCAATGGGCCGATCTCTTCCAAGCAGCTCCCAAGAGGAACTGGACGGAGGGACACAGCGTGTTGAAGTCTTTTTGCTGGCAAAAAGACATAATCTCTTCAAACTGGATCCAAGAGTCTCATATGATCACCGATCATATGCAAAGATAAGTATGAGTGAATAACTGTTTGTGTACCCAGTATTCATTCAGAAAACGAGAATTAAGGTACACGCCTGGCTTTACTTTCTCTCCGAGGCCTGCTGAAGCAACGGTGTCCCAGAAAAGTCCCCAGCAGAGACGCGGTCTCTACAACTCGAGTGAAGCGGTTTTCCTTGCCTGAGAGAAGGACGACAAGTAGCCGCATCACCGGTAACGTGCAGTTTTGGCCGGGCGACAGAACGGGCCACCCACCCACAGCTTCGTTACGTTAGCCGAAGGCTAACCGCTTGTTGACTGTGGACATTTCTACAAACTTCGCCCTTGGACAACGTTTCCTCACCAAGGTTCATGAGGTTAAGTGTTTGGGCAGAATAACAGTTAGGATGAAATGATCTAAACGTTTTTCATTTTATCAAGTTTGGTTTTGTTTGTGTGAAACTGCTATCTTGGTGCTAGCAGGCTATCTGCAGCACACGTGGTCAGTTTTGGTTCTGTGTTTGTGTGTTTTTTTTAAGTTAGGACAAACTTTATTTAAACGGTGATTTTAAACACAGAAGATTGCTCATGACGCGCCGTCTGTGCTTATGCATTTTAACCCTTTTATTGACGGTATTTTAAGTGGGTGTGTTTTGATTCTGGATGCTAAGCTATCAGCCTCCTTTGTTAGCTTAACTGCTAACAGCCTAGGACACGTGCTTGCTGCTAAAGAATATTTACCCAGAACGGTTTAGTTTTCAATCCAGTAAATAATGTCCCTAACATCCTTTACTAAATTTTGAAAACTAAGTAACACCATTAAGCCCATTTCTCCAGAAAGGTTTGGTTCCTTTCAAAGATATTTCTTTAAATAATTTTACGGTTACCTTTAATAATATTTCTTTAAATATTATTTCAATTAATAAAGGCAGCTAATGAGACACCATTGAGAATGAGTCATCCAGAAGGTTGGTTTTATTCAGCAGATCATTCTTTAAAACATTATTTTATTAAAATAATATTTTATATGATCTTGCATTGTGAATGGTCATCTAACGTCTGCTGATTATTGCCTAAGTTAGTTCCAAGACTAACTTATCTTCATTTCCAGATTCTTCAAGATAATCCTTGGTTCTCAAACATAAACATTGCATGGTAATGTTGCATCACTCTTTTGGTCATGATTTTCAATCATCTTTAATCAACTTGTTTATATTGTACATAGCCCATTAGTCTTCCCTATTCTTTAATTCTGCTTGGTAGTTTTGTTGGATTGTTTTAGCATAGTAAAGAGTTTGTTGATTGAAATATGTTTGACTTTGAGTTGACTTATTTTTGTTAATAAATTCTTGTATTTTAAGAAATTGTGTGAATTCATTCCGTGTGTGCAGAGTTTATGCTGTTCAATAATGTCAGAGCTTGGCTCACACCTTTCAACTTTGTCCTTATACCACCGCCTTACTGGGCTGGTATTCAAAGGACAATCCTTAACAGACCGAAATATTATTTGATAAAATATTAAAATATTAATATTAAATATTAAATAATATTGTCAGATTAATAATCACAACACTTTTTGTTTCAGAGCAGAGTAGCTGACTAATCTGGCTGTAAAGTGTTCATTGTGTGGGGGCGATGGTGGAGACAGTGGTAGAGGTTCATCCTGTGACCGGTGGGTTGCCAGTTCTAACCACTGCTCTGTCCATCTCAGTCATTGTGTCCTTAGGCAAGACATTTCACCTGACTTGCCTGCTGATGGTGGTCAGAAGGCTCAGTGGCACCTGTGTATGCCAGCCTCACTTCTGTCAGTGTTCCCCAGGGCAGCTGTGGCTACATTGTAGTCTACCACTGCCAGTGTGTGAATGTGTGTATGAATCGGTGTATGACTGATTGCAGTGTAAAGCGCTTTGGGGTCTCTGGGGACTTGATAAAGCTCTATACAATGCAGACCATTTACCATTTATCAGAGACACAGCCTGGGCGGAGAAACTATCTTTGTGTACCTGTTTTTTGCGAATATTACTCTGTAGCGCAGACCTGAAAGTAAAAGTCTATACAGATTGTGACCAGCGGTTGTGTGCGATGTTTGCAGAGATTTTAGCTGCCCGTTTCCTGACCATGAACCTGCAGATCCTAATTGTTTGTTGTAATCTGGACCTGTTCAGGTTTGTGGATAGGCCAAACCATACAGTGATGGATGTGCACAGGACATACTGAATAATAGCAGTGTAGAAGATGACCAGCAGTTCCTGTTGAAGGGTTTACTTCTTAAGTTGCCGCAGGAAGTAGACTTTGCTGGGCCTTCTTCCGAACAGCATCTATGTGTGAGGACCATCTTAGGTTTCGAGAAATGGTGGTTCCCAGGAAGTGATTCTCAGTAGACACAGTATTGTTGAGGATTGTGAGATTAGGCAGTGTGGGGTGTGGTGGGGTCCACTATCATCTCTACAGTCTTTAGCAGGTTTAGCTTCAGGTGAGTCTGAGCCAACCAGTGGACTAGCTGATTTACCTCCTGTCTGTATGCAGACTCATCATTGTCCTGGATCAGACCTATGACAATGGTGTCATCTGCAAACTTCCAGAGTTTCACAGGCGGGTCCGCTGAGGTGCAGTCATTTGCACACAGGGAGAAGAGGAGTGGACAGAAAAAGCACCCCTGGGAGGAGGGGTGCTGATGGTTCTTGTGTGGGAGAAGATGCTCCTCAGCCTCACCTGCTGCTGCTGGTCATTCAGGAAGCTCGTGATCTACTGACAGGTAAAGCCGGGCACTGTGAGCTGGGTGAGCTCCTGGTGAAGGAGGATCCTGTCTTAAGTCTCTGGTTGGGTGAGGTGGTGCAGGATAAAGTGTAGTCCCAGGTTGACTAATTCATCTACTGACCTGTTTGGCCGGTAAACAAACTGCAGGGGGCCTGTCTGCTGTGTTTCTTACATCGAGAGGAAAATCCTTGAGTTTGTCCAAAAATGCATCAGTCTTGTCCCTTCATAAAGGCCAGAATTGTAAATGCATAACCAATAGTTTTCCTGACCACCGATTCTCCTACCTGAGCTGTGGTTCTTTGCAGCTCATTGAGTTACCACTGCCATCTTGGCTACTTCTCTTGGTCCTCTCTTTCCATTTTTGGTTGATGGGTCAACAAAACTTTGTGAGGTAATCAAAGCTTGGGATATTGTTATATAACCTAACCCTGCTTACAACTTCTCAATAACTTTACCCCTCATCTCTCTGCTGTGTTTCTTGGTGTTAATGATTCTCTCTTTTCACAAATTAAATAATACCCTTATTATAAATAAATGACTTTTGAAGACAATTGGCTGCACTTGATTTTATTCAGAGGGGGGGCAAATTTTTTTTCTATTTGTAAATAATAATAATAATAAACTATTAATTGTTTTACTTCCACTTTAAAATAAAGTGCAAATTTAAGTTGATCTGAAATAATAAATCTAAATACAATATATTTAATTTTATTTTGAAGTTTGAAGTTGTAAAATTAAAACACCTAAAGGCCTAAGACGTACAACAGTAAACAAGGCCAAACAATTTGACATAGCATCTGTTTCAATGAATTCTACATTATTTTATCACTGAAAAATGTGTTGTAAAATTCAGAATGTATCACCAACACACATCTGACACCTGCACCTGACAATTTTGAAAAGCTGGAATAGCAAAAATCAAACAATATATTATAATTTACAAACTCAGCCTCCAATAGAGATAGGCAATGTATGTTTTGAAATATTCATTTTAGATGTTTTTGACAGGAACAGATTTTATTTCGACTTTTGTTTCAGCATTTTAAACTCATGTCAGTGGGTTGCTTTCTGCTGAATACAAACACAGAGAAAACTTTCAACAATGACACTGATGAGCAGGATTGGCACATCTGCAGGAACTAAAGAGACAGACATGCCATGACATTAATTTGACAAGTTTATGAGCTGCAGCTTTTCTGAAATTATCTGTTGCTGATAAGCATCAGTACACTATTATAAAACGGTTGACTGCTGTCTCCTGTAACAATAGGACTTAAAGAGCAGAACTTTGTGAACCATTGTGCAATTTGTTCTTGTGGCACCTGCACTTACTCACCAAATCCAGTGTGCAGTGACTGTCAGTACATGAAAAATCTATCTACAAAGTTTGAAGAATATTTACCACTGAAAGCTCAATAATGACTTGTTGCCACAAAGATAATAAGCTCGTTTGCATAAATTAATGCTTAGCATTATTGATGAGTGTTAAACAAAGTTTGGTTAATGTAAACAGTGTTGAGTTATGATTTGGAGTAAACACAGAGTCATGCATTCCTCCAGATTTATACGCTCTACCCTACAGCAGAAATCTCAGCAGAGCAGTTGTTTGTTTTTCTCCCCTCCCCAGTGCACCAGCTGTGAGGAAGGAAAGCTGTTTATAAAAATCATTTAATCAAATAACAAGTGTACTGAAGATAGTTCTTGCGGTCTTATAAAAACACTAAATGCAATAATAAAAAGAATTGTCTCAGTTAAACATTTCAGCTAGAAGAGATAAATGTACTGTCGGGTTAAAAAAAAGTTCATTTTTCCCTTTATAGAAGAATAACTTGTATTTCTGTCATGTTCATATTTTTGGGCAATTTCACCACAAAGCCTCATATATTATTAGCTAAAATATTCATCACAAACTAAACAAGCAGTGACAGATTTAATAAAACAGTGTCAAAAAAAAAAACATAGATTATGCCAGTTTATTGCCAGTATTCAGTACATGTAATTATAAGAACACCTTGCCTAATATCATCACTGAAATAGCCTAACACACAATAAAATTCACTAAATGAATAGCAAGGTAACATATTTACTAAGTCATTAAGTCCTTTTTTTCTCATTTTCGTCTTGTTTGGGCAAACATAACCGTCTTTTTGTCCAATAAAAATACCAAAGTTGAATCTTTTGGAAATCCAAATTCATGGGTAGAATTTTGACTTTAGTAGGTCACTGATAAATGTTTATGTTACATTAGTACTTTCTTTTTTTAGGCTTCTTGGCCAAAATGGTGCTTGAGGAATAAAATCACGAGTAACTTAGTTAAAAGTAAAGTACACCGAAACAATAAGCAGTAACATAAAAAAATGAATAAAATAAATATGAGAATTTACACATTAAAGGCCTAGATTTTTTGCTCAACTAAAACTTAAAAGGAAGGCTGTTTGTTCCACAGATTAGGTGCCACTATTAATAAAGCTCTGTCACCTCTGCTTTTAAACCTGGATCCAGGAATGTCTACCAGAAATTGAGTTGTGAACCTTAAAGCTCTAGCTGGAGCAAAAAGGGTGCGGGAGTTCAAACACATATAGTGGTGCCAAACTATTAAGACTACTAGGACTAAGAAAAACAAGCAATGAAATCTTGAAATGGACCCTGAAATGATCAGGAAGCCAGGGTAGAGAGGCCAGCACTTGTGTGATGTGGTCACAGTGCTTAGTTCCTCTCAGAAGGCGTACAGCAGCATTTTGGAGAGCTTGCAGCCAGAACCGAACTGACAATTTATCAAGTCCAGCAAACAGAACATTAAGGTTATCCAAACAGATGTAAACAAGTACCAAAGAGTAACAATAAATTTATTGTCCCTGTTTCAACAATATACATATAAGGAACCACAATTGTGTTCCTCTTGTTAGGATGATATTTATAAAGTGAACTCTTCATTCAGATGTAGGAGATCAAACAGGTCCTGGAAGGATCAACAGCTGTCACATTTCTTGACGCTCAAGTAGCTAAGGGGCTTACCAAGGAAATAAGTGTGCTTCCATAGTCAGCAATGACCCTCCACCAGAACTGTGTTGTTCAGTCTCCAGAGTTAGTAGCTTTTGTACAGGCTACTAACAGGTGAACGTCTCCAGAACGTCCATTGCTGCTTCAAGTTCTAGCCTAGATTTTTAACACAACATCAGCATATCGATTTTGCAGCAGACCCATTGATTTTTCACTTGGATGGAAGAATATTAGCTGCCAGCACTGCTAGTACACTCAGTATAATTTAGAGATGTTGCTCTGGAGCTGGTTAGCAACAATAACAGCTCTAATTTGCTGGTGTACATGTTGGATATGTACTTGCAGCTGTAAGATATCTATTGAGAACCAAACATTAGCAGGAGAAAGCAGCAGTATAGTAGTTTGAAGCAAGTCAGCTCTATTGCCTGCCTGCTCAGCAGTTGGTCATGAAGATTCTCCTTTATATCGAAAATATATCATAGACAGTATTGTTCATACTTCAAAGTATATGCTTATATCTATAAAAAATAAAAATAAAATTTACAACACAAAACCAAGCAGTATTTTAGCACAGGAATACTATTGCATGACAGGCTAGCCTAAACTAGACACTTGATCTTCAGTCATTCAGACAATACTGTGTTAAGAGCTGCAATTCATCAAAAGCAAAAAGTAATGTTTGGGGAAAATATTTCTTTGGGAGACCTTACATGTATACAGTGTGGAGTTATATTTACATATGACACTTCAAACCCCCATAGGCTAAAACAACCTTAAGTTAACTTTACTTTGAGGTGGTGTTGACTTTTTCAAAACCCAAACGTTTCTGCCACAACTTCCCGTAAATTTGAAATTTGAAATTTGAACTCCAGGAAAACGTGAGGTACTGAGAAACCAACTAGACTTTTCCTGTGGTCTTGTAATGGACATTTGCACAGTAGTAAGACATAAAGTTGTCAGACAATTAGGCATTCACTATCAAGATATAGGAAAACATTGATGCCTTGTGTTTAATACCATAGACAAAAAGGCTCCTCAAGAGTTTTATTAGCAACAAGTTTAGAAGTCATTAACTGGTACTGTATTGATCTGTGTCAGGGCCCTTAGCAAAGGTAATTTTGCATTAATGTTACTGCAGCCTCCAACACAATTTATTTTACAGGAATATTGCATGCATTTTTAAACAGGACAGGGCTGAACACCAAGACATAAGAAGAAGGATCAGAATAGGGACTGAAGGAGATAGAGTAAAAGAACAACAGTAAGTCGAGCAGAAACCTTCTGGAAATTTACTTCCTCATTCTACTCAGTGTTGCTCTTTCATATTTTTTGATAATTTTTAAGTTACTTTGGAGAAATAACTGCAGATTAGTAGTTACTCCTACTGTGAGCAGCGACATTTTAATCAGGTAAATGTACAGAATATTTGTATAACCGGACCAAAATTATTAAGTATACGCTTCACTAAGACACAAACTTGGTAAGTTTTGAAGATCTTTTTTGCTCAAATAGATCTTTTGTGTTTTGGATTTTTTTTTTCATACCTAAAAATTTCTGGAAACTGTTTTAGGACTTAAGAAAGTATGGCCAGTACAATAAAACATTCACTGAAAGCAGAAGAGACTTACTAAAACACTTTTGCACCAGTACAATACATTGTTTCTTGACTGTATAATTCCCCTTTTCATGAATGATCTGGCACTCAGATAGTCACACCAAAAAGCAAATAAATGCCTTCTCTTTGCTTTCTCTGCCCTAAAGATGTTCCTATCAAAAATGTGCAGAGGCTAGCTTAAAGATAGGCAGTACAATCAGAAAAGTCTGAAAAAAATATATCAAATAAAGTTTAGGTCATGGTTACAGGGATATTAACAATTTTCAGATAGTGATGACTGTTACAGAGCCAATACTTTGACTCAGCATGCTGCTGGAGCCACAATTTAAATCTCTGCTGGAGATTAGATCTAAACCTTTCAGACAACGCTGCTACTTCCATCATTTAGAAATGTTCTGACTCAGATGATTTTTTCCGGGAAGTCCCATTAGCTCAGATACGCTTGGGATCTGTGGCTTAGGGGATGGATATCTTGGAGCCCAGGGTTACTTTGATCTAACAGCAAGTTTCTTGAGCCTTGGATGCTGCTGTGTGAAGTGCCACAGTGACTGTCAGGCACCAGTTGCAGTAATGTTACCCTGTGTACCAGTCAGCTTAACTTTACACGAAGCAAGATAAGAAAGATGTCCACGACTGCTTTCAAGCACAACTTAATATTTCTGCCGCTAAGTTATCACAGCACCAGTGTTAAGATCAGCATGAGTGCCAAGTTTAATCAGACATCAGGCTCGCCCTTCAATTCCTCCTTAAGCTTAAACATTTATCTCCTTATAGATCGTGGCTTTAATTTTCTCTGGTCTTTTTTAAGGTTCTTGTCCAGGTTTCATTTCTTAAAGCTGATATTTAATTGCTGTTCTACTAAATTTAACTTTTTTCTGCTCCTTATTTTTACAAAGAAAGTTGTGGTTGTTTAGCTGTGAAGTTGATATTCTACATTTACTATATACATTTTTGGTGCAGCAGCAGTTTATTTTATTTTAACAGAACATGCAGGGTTTAACATCAAAAAATATTTCAATAGCCATTGCGAATATGTAAGGTATCTTGTAATGGTTGAGTTTAAGCCATATTGTAAGATTCCAGGGACGTTTATGATAAAAACCTGGCACTGTACAGTATTGTTGCTTCTGTCACTGCTACCTCCTCTACCTCACTGTTAGGGTAACTTTTGCCAATGCGGACCAAACTCCGACTCCGCTTGTACGGAGACAGGATGCTCCCTAATAAAGGGCATCCGACTCCATATTTCTGGAGCGCTCCCCACAGGGCACCACGAGGGACACGGTCGAATGCCTTCCCCAGGTCCACAAAACACATGTGGACCAGTTGGGCAAACTCCCATGAAACCCCAAGCACCCTGTAGAGGATGTAGAGATGGTGCAGTGATCCACGGCTGGGACAAAAACCACACTGCTCCTCCTAGAGCCAAAGTTTGATTATCGGCCAAACTCTCCTCTCCAATACCCTGGCCGAGGCATTACCAGGGAAGCTGCAGAGTGTGATCCCCCTGTAGTTGAAACACACCCTGGACCACCACCCCGGTCTGCCAGTCCAGAGTTAATGTACCCGACCACCACGCAATGTTGAAAAGGGGTGTCGGCCATGACAGCCCCTCAATATCTAGAGACTTCCCAGGAGGAGTAACCCGGCCACCAGGACGAGGCGCTTGCCGACAAGTCTTGACCCCAGGCCTTGTTGCAGGATGGGACCCCGGCTCCGCCGTACCGGGCAACATCACGTGCCTCGTTGTAATAGTCCTCATGAAAGTGTCTGAACCGCTCTTCTGTGACCCGACACCCTGAGCCTGTTTGCCATGAGAGACCCTACCAGGGGTATTTAAGCCCTGGACAACATAGCCTCTAGGATGATTCAAGAACTCAAACCCCTCTACCACGTTAAGGTGGCGGTTCAAAGTGGGGAAAAGAAAGATGTTTAATACATTTAAAAATACATTTAGTTCATTAAAAAAAATCGTGTCTGCTAATTTATAAATTTAGAATATCTTAAATATAATCCATAATTAGTCAAAGCTTAAAATATTGATTAATGTAAAGACAGATGTAAACATCTGTCTTTTAATACATTAATCAATATTTCAAGTTTTCACTAATTATGGATTATATTAAAGCTATTCTAAATTTTATATGTGTAATATATATATTATATTATATATAATATATTAATAATATATATTAATATAATATGTATATATAATATAATATTATTATATGAATTATATATTATAATGATTTTTTTAGGAGATAATTTGACATATAATGATAGGCATTCGGACAAACTGCTTTTGAGCATGACACATTGAGGTCATAAAAGTATTATTATTTTCGTTTCAGGAGGCTAACTGCGTAAATATAACAAGTTGTTAAGATTAGTTCTAAAAGTCCAGTGAAAGCTTTGACAAGGGACCCTAAAAACATGAAAAGTTAAATTTTGTGCTTGTTAACTTGTTGTGAGCTACAAGATATTTAATTTAGTATCCAAAGTAAAATTTATTCTTAGTACCTGCGTTATCCTGATCAGAGCCGCAGTGAAGTCGGAGCATGCTCCATCAGAGATGTAGTACCTACATCAACTACATCAGTTGTAAATTGTGAAATTTTTTTTATTATTTTGACAATGATTCATCCCTTGGCTTTAACAGATTCATGCAACACTCCTGCCTGAGCAGTTTTGTGTGATTGTGTGTGTGAATATAGCCAAAAAGATTACACCGTTCCTATATGAATGAACTCTATTTACCTTTTTGAGCTGATTTCATCATGCCTCTGCTTTCTGATGCTACTCTTCCATCCATTTTCTGTCAACTCTCCATATTCATTTGGTAAATAGTGTGATAAAATGATTCAAGAAAACATTCTTTGACAGTTCTCTCCTTGGGAGAGCTTAACAGGTTTCCTGCAACAGCTTTATGAAAATGGCTATATGCCAATAAAGACAGAAATATAAAACAAACAATATAAACACATTAAACACAGCCATCAGAAATAATTTATTCAACACTAATAACTCATCGGAACATGTATTGATCTTTTTCTCCTATTCCTGTCTTTATTAGCATACAATCATTTACATCCAGCCTCTCTGTTAATTCAGTTCAAATGAGTAGGCAAGTGTCATCAGGAGGTAATGTAACCATTTTCTTATTCTCAACTTCAGCAGAAATTGACGATGTAAAGTTGTAAGAAAGGACTGAAAAGCCTGTATGAATTACTTGAAATATACTAGTCCCATGGTTTTTCAAATGTAATATAAAGCAGAAAAATTTAACCAAAACTAACTAAAAGAAAGATCATAATTACTGTACCAAAAACCCTGTTGGGGGTCTTCATTAAAAAGGTTTTGTAGTCTTAGAGTAGAATTTAACCACCTCTATTCTATGATGAGTCTAGAATTAGTCATTACCATGTCTGACGTCTGAGGGGACATGCATTTTGTTGTGGTAAACATTCTCAGGTAACCATGAATGTTTATCAATATTTTATCAACTAGACTGTCTGGACCAACATTTTCCCTCTCAGAAGTGATAGCAATGGCTATTCTCTAAACTACAGCTATATTTTAAAGCCTGTTGTGTGCCACACTCTTTCAACAGTCTGCAGTTCAGATATGGAAGCTCTGCAGCTCATAAGAATGTGATTATAAGGAAAAGGAAAGAATCATCATGTAATTATGGTACTTTAATTATAAATAATTAATTATAAATACAACTGAATACATTTGCTAAATTTCAGTAATATAACAGAGTTCTTATGGGTTATTCATGTTATTTTATACAGGGTGATGAGTAGAAAGTTTAAGTAAAAGCGTTTTAGATTTAAACCTATTGTAATTAGCTAAAATTTCAATTAAACTATAAGGCTCAAATTAGCATCTCCCGCATCTGAGCTTATGTGTACTGAAATGGAAATGTTTATGTCAACTAACAGTGAATTGGTTATGAATAAGACTTAAATATGACCAAACATTTATGTTATTCATTTAGTCTTATTGACATAAAAAAGAAGCGAGCTAGTCTTGGCCACGAACTTTCCGGAGATAACAACCAGACCAGAAGAACGCTATGCAGGAAAAGGACAATGTGTTTTATTTTTGATCCTATTTATTTCTCAAATCATTTATTCTTGAATGGTCTGTCGCTGAATGTGAGGCCGTATATATATATATATATATATATATATATATATATATATAATATATATATATATATATATATATATATATATATATCCGACTAAAAGTGGTACAGTTAAATATGCTGAGTGGGAGAGGCCTTAATGATTTGTAACAAAAAAGGAAAAGTTCTTTCTTGTTGTTAGGAATGATAATGAAGTGAAAAGCCCTCATGCAGTCTTTTTTCCTCAGAGAATATCATTAGAGAGGTGCCCTACTTTAACAAAGAATCCATCTTTTGCGGTGTGCACATAAAAATCCAGACAAGACAAATATAGATAACATAATTAAATCAAACACTGTGAAGAAAAATAGGAACTCACTTTGACGAGAAGCTGAAAACGGTGAACTGGGTAGTGAAAGGCAAAGCCCCGGGGACATTCAAGACATACAGTCAGGATGATTTCTGGCTGAGGGAAAATTGCTATTCTTACTTTCTGAGCTGGATGTGATGCTCTGAGGGATGTTAAATGTGGATTTGATGTGCAGATTTTTATATTAATGCTCATTTGATGAAGAAATCCCAAGTTTCAGTTCTCTGTTTTGTCTTTCGAAATGTTCCATTTTCAAAATAGACAAGTTCGAACAGAAGCATCACCTACTTTTTGCTTGAATCTCTAATGAGAAGATATATTCTTTAGTTTGAAAGATGGTGCCAGTGTTATGCAAATGCTCACAGTTAAATGACATTGCTGCATATGCACAGCTGTGTTTCCTCTGTTTTAGACATTATCATGCAAAATCATAGATACATGTGCATGAGTGTAGAAATTTCTCAGTAATGTAAGTGTAGCTGGTTGAATGGGAATATATTGTAAAAGCGTTTTGAGTGGTCAGTAGCTATGTGTAGAAAAGTGCTATATAAGTTCAGGTCATTTACCATATTGTTTTGGTGGCTCCTAAACTATGACTTTAGCTACAGTTAAAACCTTGACTGGGCTTCTGTTTTACATTAGGTGTCAGTGACTGTCATGTCAGCATGACATGGGTGTTAGGTATCTGGAAGACCACAATGGAAATAAGGTCTTCGCTGTCTTGTGTTTATTCTCAGTGATACTTGACTAGGGTCACAAAGTGCTAATGTTGTGCTCAATAGTGCTATCACCAAAGAAAACAAATGAAATGAAATGAAGTGAAATGAAATTGAACTGAACTGAACTGAACTGAACTGAACTGAATTTAATCCAATTCAACTGAATTCAATTTAGATCAATTCAACTTACCTATGATTGTGTAGATAACATCCCATTACTGTATGTTATTATTTTCTGAGAACCTGAATGATTTTCATTAGGTTTCCCATTAGCTGTAAGCTTTATTAACAGAAATAAATGTTTAAAATAAATTGTTCTGTGAGCAATGAATCAACATATAGCTTTTACTTTTCTCAGTTGTAATTCTGAAATAAATTAACGTTCCAATGATGCTCTAATTTATGGAGATATGTTAAATGATGTGGAACAAATGTCCACAAACAAACTGACACCCTCAGACAAAAGTTGTTCAAGATGTTCAGGAAGCTATACCTTTCTGTTGCCATTATTTTCTAGCTTCTGTGTCATTCTACACTGATCACACTTTCTCATTTGACCAGCTATAAAACATGAAATACTATGGACACATAATTGGGACAGACTAAAAAAACTGATTACACTGAACACCTGTGAGTTCTTCAGTCTCGATTGTGTCTTTGTAGCAGGTGCCATCTTATCAGCGGTTATTAATAGAATAGCAGCCGACTGCACTACAGCAGGCAGTCTGTGTTGGAGGTACGATCTGGTTGCAGCAAACTAATGATTTTCATTATGATGTGACAGCTTGGTGTTTACAGGCTCAACTCATATTGATAGATGGCATAAAATAGAGTCATTTGTTTTCCCTCTTGTATGTACCTTTCCATCTCTATAGTGGTGCAACAGAACAGGACAGAAACTGGTTGTGATTAATAGCACAATAATTATATCTGAGCTGAGTCTGGGAAAATAAAATTTACTTGAGCTTTGTTTTCCCTCTGAACTCATCGGAAGTTACTGAAAGGTTACATCTTTATCTAATTGCTCCACTTTTAATGCTGCCCAAGGAATAATCCCGACATCATGTGTTGCAGATCAAACATCCACACAGGTGATATCTAGTCGAATAATCAGTTTTAATAGTTCAGCGGGAGTTGCAGTATGAGGGCAGGCTGTAAGCAACTCCAGCAGAGAGATGAGGAGTCTCAGCTGAGACATGATCAAAGGATCCACAGTGTGTTGATGTGTTGAGGAACCGAACCAAACACCTCATCGTATTTACTAGTCAACAGGGAAAGATGATTTCTTAAGTTAGTTATCATTTAAGATGTATTTTTCCTTAAGAGATTCTGGAAACATAAATAAAGTTAAAATGTGAACCCTATTTTGTTTTACACCTAAATTTGATTTGGGAATATTTTTTTTATTTTATACTATCGTCTGCTCTTTCTTATCTTTCTTTTGTCTCATTATTTTGAGACATGCACATTAATTTTATTGAACAATGACCTTTGAAATAATGTCCAATGTTTTTCATGTGAGCTATTTAGTATTCTTTTTTTTAAGATTGTTTTTTTATTAACAGTGTTAATGTTCATGGTGCATAGCAAGCATCTACAGTTTGCTACACTGATATTGGTCATATTTAAGCAGGAATCTAGATAAATGTATAAGCTTTCAAACACACCAAGAATAATTCAAATATCAAAGGAAAAAACAAAAAAAAACACAACATGAACTTTTCCCATCCCCCTGTCATGTTTACATTTAGCTCTCTGACCCATATGCAGAGAGAACTCAGACTCTTGATGGTTTTAAGAGTTTTTAAGAGCCAACAGATGTGCTTGAGTAGTTCTGGTATCTGCAGAAAGGAAGGGCGAGAGTTAGAACCTGGGTGCCGTGGGTGGCAGTGATGTTGATAAATGTGTGGTAGGAAAGCTTACCGTCTTTGTCGCTCTGAAGTAAGGAGGAGGGCTCAGTTCAGTCTGAAGATGTGCAGATAAACCACTGTAGAGCGGGCAGGCAAAGGGCTTGGGTGGGCAACTCAGTGAAACGACCATGGGCACAAATTTTTATCCAGAGAAGCTTATGGCTAGGGAGGAGGTGACTAAAGGCGTCAGGAATGAAGATCTCTGAGAATGGTAGCCACAGAGGTCCTTCTCTTCTGCAGCATTCTGTAGGTATGGAGCGGACAAAAGGTCATTTTTCTGAGAGCAAGTGTTTCCTAAGAAAATCTCTTACAGTTTGCTCAAGAGTTGGCTTAACTTGCCACCATAATGTTTGATCATCAGACACTGAGTGGTCGTGAAAGAGTTGCTTAAATATCCTGATGTCAATTGGACACACCCCTATACTGTATGTACATCAATCAGTTCGTTACTTCCAACACAAAGCTCCACACAAGTTATACAAGACGTACCTACACTGGGCTAATTTGAAGCCAGTCCTAGAAGGCTCATAAAACAACAGTCTACCAAGTCCTGAGAAGGTAAAATGTCTCTCTCACATTATATAATATCTGCTCGGGCGAGCAGTAAGACATAAGCTCCTGAATCCAGTGTCTTACTGATGGTGAATTTTTGCACTTCCAGTTGGTCAAGATGCATTTTTTCACTGCAGTGCTTGCATGTAGGATATATTATTTATTATAGTAGTTTGCATTAGGGGGATTGTGTCTCCCAGAATCCATATTTTTGGGTCCTTTTGAGTTTGAATTCATATTACCCTTGAGGTTAATTCAATGGTACCAATCTAAAAGTCATCTATAACTGGGTAACTCCATAGAATGGGTCAAATATCACTTTACATCTCTGACAAATAGGGGAAATTTGTTGTCAATTTTATGTAACCAATAAGAGGTGCAATATGTCCTTGGAAATAAATTGAATTTGCCTGTTTTGTGGAGATTAACACGCTCTGTGCCTGTTTTAATAGGTAATACATAAACACATACATACATACATTTTTCTTTTGTAGCTGTTTTTTCACATACATGGTATCATTGTTTCCATTGATGATATCATCAATGGAAAAAGTGTTTTCCCATTTTGTGCATAGAGAAGTTAGTAAAGTAGATTGTGAACCCATTCTTTCAAATAAACAGTAGGGAATCACAACCCTTCTCATCAGCGTCTTTGCAGTGGATTATGTGCTGTAGTCACTTTGGCCCGCTTTAGACTACCCTTCTGACAGCAACACAAAGTAACACATAACTCCAAAGTGGAACAAAAATAAGTTAATGTTTTTTAAAGAAATTCCATACCCCAAATACACTAAATAAAAAGAACAACTACATCTGCCCCAATTTGTTAACTTATTAATAAATATTGTCCATTTGTGCATAATTTAATCTCAGTACATGATAAATATGGTTGTTTTGTGAAGGCCTTAGAGGTTGGAGAACATTATTGAACAAATTACATCATAAAGATCAATAAGCACAGCAGACACGTCAGGGATAAAGTTGAGAAGATGTTTAAAACAGGGTTAGGAGATAAAACAAGACAACTCTGTAAACGTTGAACAGTTCACAGAGTTCAATCCATAAATGGGACAGAGTACGACACAACGGCAGATCTACCAAGATATGGCTTTCCACCTAACTGGCCAAAACTGTTGGGCAAGGAGAACATTAATCAGAAGAGAAGTAGGTCTGTTCAAATGAGAACAACTGTAACCTTTTTGGCCTTAATGCAACATGTGTGATGGAAAGCTAACACTACATATTTCCCTGAATGCATCATCATCGTGAAATATGGCGGTAGCAGAATCATGCCGTGGGGATACTGTACCTCAGAAATGGTCAGAATTGATGGGAAGATGAACGAAGCTTAAAGTAGGCAATTCTGGAAGAAATCCATTCAGAGGTATCAAATGGTCAGGACAGAGGGTGTTCTCGCAGCTGGATAGTGGCCCTGAACATTCACCCAAATTCAAAGTTACATTTTCGATCAAATAATTTCGATGCGTTTGAACAACACGATCAAAGTTCAGTCCTTAATAGATAAAGTCACTAATGGGCCTGGACCCCTGGGCTCTGTCAGGGAGTGATATGTCCCGGGGTCTTGGGTCTCTGGGTCCATGGCTGGATCTGCTTGGGCGTAGATGGTTGCCAGCGGGGCCTGTGGGCTCGTCGCTGCAGCTTCCTGGGGCTTCTGCACTGTGGCTGCTGGGCGGTTTCCCTGAGACTCTCCCCTGCTCTTCTCTGGGGGGGTGCGGTAGTGCTCTATATTGAGCAGCATTTACCACCAAATACATCTTACATTGATACATTGATAAGTACTGTGCACTTTTCGGTAAAAAAGCTGGTAATATGAACTTTTCTGCAGGTGTAGAAGAAAGAAGGATGCTATCTTGTATTCTCTACATCCTTCTTTCTTTCCTCCATTCTTTTCTCATTCTCTCCCCTTTTCCTTTTTGCCCCACCTTTCTCTCTTCCGTGCTTCTTTATTTTTCCTTTTCATTTCTGTCTCTGTGTCCATAACAATTGAAATAATCCGAAAGCAGTTCCTAATAAAGTTTATTTTTATAAATATCAAGCAGAGCTTTAAAGCATTAACTGTAATGCTCCACTTGTGAAAGTAAATCTGTTCGGCCTTTTCTTGGCACTCAGACAACAATTCTGAGCGCTACTCTAATGGACAGAACACGGTAAAGAAAAAAAGAAGGATAAGGTTACTAATGATATTCTCATGGTCTCAGACGATGGACTTGTGTCTGTACTTGTACCTGTTAGATCTCAGTGCTGCACTTGATACAGTCGATCACAATATTCTTTTAGAAAGGCTTGACAATGCTGTAGGGATCAAGGGAATAGCACTGGGCTAGTTTAAATCTTATTCATACTTCAGATTTCAGTTTGCTCATGTAAATGATAAATCTGTTTCACACTCTAGGGTTACACGTGGAGTACCCTGTGATACTCCAGAAGTTAAATCTGTTAAATCCAGAATAAAATATAAAAATCTCCTTCTGACACATAAAGCCCTTGATGATCTTGCTGCATCATACATCAGAGATCTCATTGTTCCACATGTTCCTAATAGAGACTTCGTTCTCAGACTGCAGGTTTAATGGTGATTGTTAGAGTTTCTAGAAGTAGAATGGGAAACAGATCCTTTAGTTATCAGGCTACTCTCCTCTCCCAGTTTTACTCCGTGAGGCAGACACCCTGTCTACTTTTAAGACTAGAATCAAAACTTTCCGTTTTAATAAAGCTTATAGTTAGAGCGGCTTAGGTTGTCCTCAGCTATCTCTATAATTACCATACTGAGATATTGACTCAGGTTGAGTTAAATGGTACACATTCTATTGAACATTTTGTGCTTTAACACTTGGAAAACTTTTAATTACTTGTTGTGTTTTGTGTACTAGCTTCTGTTTGCTTTACAGGTTTATTTGCATCTTAAATTCTTTGAAGAAATGGTACACAGTTAAATAATGTTATATTTTTCAAACATTTTCAGTGTGAGATTATTAGATACATTCATTTTAGGGCTTTTAAAACATCAGGGATGTCAACAACTATGGAGGGGACAAAATGTTTGTTCTTCTTTAAACTTTTTTTCAGTGAGCACACAGTTTAAACATAGTTTTTCTTTTGAAACCAGGTGCACACTTTATGGTGTCCACATCACATAAACATAATTAAACATTATTATGGAGCACAATGTTTTTTTTATTAACACGTGGAGTTAGTGAAGGCATTTAGGCAAGGGCAGAACAAAAGATAAAAACATTGATTGTTTTTCCTGTTAAATCTGCACACTTCACAATTTTACAGTTTAATCTCTATCCATGTGATGCACAGATGGATGTCTACATTAGGCTGACTGGTTTGTAACACATAGATACAGACTGATGCAATGACGTGCAAAAAACAATATGGTTTTTGTTTTCCTTTGCTCTTCACAGTTCAAAACACTAGTGGAAAGTTGAATAAAGCCAAAATATAAATTTCAAAAAGAAAAAAAAAAACAAATCTTTGTCTATATCACTTGGCATTTTTTACCTTGTTTTTAAAAAAAGGAGAATGACATGAGGGACATTTAGTAAGTATGTGATTTATACAATACTGCTTTTTACATGATGCAGAGTAATGTATTAATGCATCCTAGCTGCATTTTTACTGATCTATATGTGCACATACCCTGTTGTTGCCGCTGAAATTTGTGTGAATAATTAAAGAACCGTGGCTGTCTTGCAGCCTTAAAAAGGCAGAAAATTGCTGTAGCTTTCTTTGAAGAATTTACACACTTTCCAAAAGTTTTAATTACCATAAGATCTTAATGGTTTATGTTGTTTGGACCAATGTAATGTGGGGAGAGAGAAGGTACATCTGAGAAAGCCTGATGGGATGTGTAAAATTGGCAAAGTTGTAAAATGTTTAAGACCTTGATGGATGACTGGTAAGAGGCTTGCAAGGTAATATTTGAGAAGGGAAAATCTCATTTTGTCCAAGCTAACTTAAGGGAGCACTAAACTCAATCAAACATAAATGTAATCAAACATGTAATCACTCTTTGTATCTGTGGGATCTCCTTGGACATGAACATACTGTGCACAATTGTCCCCCCACTCACACTATTTTTCCCCTACACTCTACTTCAGCTCTTCATAAACAAAGGCCGGATACTCACTTTAGTAAGGTCACTGAAAGTGAATAAGGAAGAACACTTTATTGCCTCTCTCTGATAGTATAGTTCTCTTTTATCATGCTGACTGAAGCTTACATTAAGTTGGAACAATGGACAGTGCATGGTGGAAACAAATTGTTTAGAAACAAGAATCTGATCACATTTTAACTTAAAAACTGGTAACAGTGGGAGGCTTCTTTCCAAGCAGTTGCTCATTTACACATTTAGAGGTTCTGGAGACACCATACTATTCAAACCCCTCTGTCTTGGACGACTTATCTTTTTCTAATGAAATGAATTTGGGTAATTGCTACAGAACTTATTAATGTAAACCATTGTCATAGAAGTAGCAGTTTTCAACAGATGCAGATAATTTTGTCTAAAAACAATAGATAAATGCTGAAGACTCCAAAAATAATTTTTGATATATTTCAATCATCACAGGTTGTCCAGATGTCACATGACATACCCTTTCCAAAATATTCAATTCTCGCTTTTCAGTCCACAAAACATTTTCCCAAAAGTCTTGGGGATCGTTATGACACTTTTTAGGAAGTGAGGGAAGGTACTTTCTTTCACTTTTGGTCAGTAGAGATTTAAGCCTTGAAACTTTCTTATGGAAGCAGTTTTTGTCAAATCCCCTTCTTATTGTTTAATCGTGAACACTGACCTTAAACCAAGTAAGTGAGTTTCTGTAGTACTTTAGATGTTGTCCTGGGTTTATTGATGTCCAGAATGATACGGTCTTGGAGTAAGGCATTGTTTTTGTTCATTTGTGGATAATTGGTGCCATTTTGGTAAACAATGACAGTCAATCTTTCAAAAAGCTTTGGTGTCTCCAATGGTTTTTTGAATTTCTTTTGATCATTGCAGAATGTGTTGCTTTTTGATCTTTTGCCTTTTGATCTTTTAGTCTACTTCAAGTTATTAGCCTGATTAAATTCTTTACTCTATTGGATTAGGGGATTACTTCTTCACACAAGTCCAACTGGGTTTAAAATAGCTGTTTTGGAAGTTATCATTTGAAAAATGCTTTTGTTTTGGATTTATTCAACTAATCTTTATCTGATAATATATTTTGTTAAATGACAAAAAAAAAAAACAAAAAAAAAAAAACAGAAGAAATCTGTAACTAGACAAATGTTCTTGGCACTATACACCTACAGTACGTTAGTCCTAAAATGTTTAAAACCTTTACATTAAAACTAAAGTCAAGCGTAACCCATGCTGAATCTGAGGGAAACTATAAACAAATATTTGTAAAATATACTAATACACATTGAATGTACGTGATTAAATTTGATCTGAGCATTTCAGTTATGTTTTGTTAGTGGTTTAGAAAATGCAAACAAAGCCAAGTTCATTTATTTTTTTTTCAGGAATAAAAAATAGCCTAACAAGCTAGATAAGGACTGCATATTTTGCTTCCTAAACAAAGCCAGTCACCTTGGTGCTGTGGACAAGTTCTGAAGCATATGAAAAATGCTTTCAGCAACATTAGACAAATATACATCACTGTATAATGTCTCGTGAGAAACTTGACCCTTGGGAGTGTACAGATTCGAGGGATTTCCTTTTCTAGAACACTAATAGTGAAAGCATAAAGGACAAGAGAGGTACAAAGACAAGGGAGAAATTGCCGAAAAATCATGCAGCTTTAGAATGGGATTTGGCCTATGTCTTTTAAACCGGATTACAATTGCTTTTTACCTACTAGTCAGTCAGTCAGTCATTTTCTACCGCTTATTCCATAGTGGGTCGCGGGGGAGCTGGTGCCTATCTCCAGCAGTCTATGGGCGAGAGGCGGGGTACACCCTGGACAGGTCGCCAGTCCATCGCAGGGCAACACACAAACAACCATGCAAACACTCATTCATACACCTAAGGGCAATTTTAGAGTAACCAATTAACCTAACAGGCATGTTTTTGGACTGTGGAAGGAAGCCGGTGAGACTTTTTACCTACTATTACATGGCAATTCATGATCAGTTGACTTAGGGCCTGATTTTCTAAAGGTTTGCGTGTACAAAACCACACACAAACCTGTTTGTGTCCGCAAAGCTGATCTACCACCCAGGTGCTGGATTGAGTGTGTAAAATCAGCGGGAACAACTGGCCCAAACTTTATACCATGTTTGCCTTCATGAATATGCAAAACATATGATGATGACCCAAATGCACAAATATATGGGAGGGTGATATGCACATGTAATCCTTTACCATTATCAAACCTGAAACGGATTGCGGGTGCTGTTTTTGCGTCTAGATTTAGCATGTTTGAAATGCAGGTACTAACTGGGACACAAAAATTTCATTTTGGCCAGAAGTAGGCATAAATAGAATGACAGATGATGGGGAGAGAGTATCTGTACATGTGTCAACAGATTTGGACTGTCAAAAATAAAATGGGAGGATTTATACTGTTAAAAATGAATATGTGTCACCAAAAACGAATTTAAACATTCAAACACATTGTATATTGCTAAAATATTGGCAAAACAAACTAAATGAAATGAGAAACTCCGAACTCTTCAAACACAGAAAAAGAACATGGCAAGTCTCCGAAAATAATTACAAGTTCAAGGGAGTCAAACCTGTAATAAATTAATTGACAAACATATTTTCTAATTATTGTTAATATTGATTGGCCAATTTTTAAGCTGCAACCGTTGAGAGTTACCTCCAGCAACAGTTTACAAGCTGTGCGTGCTCCTGTGGTGTTGTCAGCACCAACCAGCTGCCCTGTGTGCACACCAACTGCGGAGGGCATGCACTAATTTGGACGCAGCTCTGCCCTCCTGCACAATAGCCTCTAATCCAATGTTTTGATGAAAGGTAAAGCAGGATGTAGTCTTTGCCACAAGCATAAATCATCTGCTCACAGAACAACTTCAAACCTAGCCTTCTGTATGCGTAATTACACCCTCAGAAACGCCACGTGCAAATGAAGAGATAGGAGAAATAATCTCGTCAGGGCAGAAGCTGAGATGACAAACCTCCTGCTGTGAATAGCGACGAGAAAGGTTGACGAACTGTAGCAGTCCTGAAAAGCAGGAGCAGAACGGAACATAATAAAATCAGCAACTGGATCATTTATTATGATGTAGCACAACTCCTGCATGCTTCAAGCTCCACAGCTTTTGTTTGCATTTCTGCTTGTTCCGCTGGGGGCAGTAGCGGCCAACCAGCAGCACACGCTGTTTCCTCATTTAAATCGGGCGGTCTCCACCTCTTTTGCACCTGTTATCCATTGCACGCGCAATCTTTAAAAATGGCACACAACACACCCACTTATTGCATGTGCAATTGTTTTTTTTGTACAAGCAATTTAGCTCTCCTAGTTTGGGATCTTTGAAGATCAGGGCCTTAATGTATTATAATCAAGGTCAAGCTGGACTCTTTGTATATTTAAGGTTTCCACTTTTCCATTTTTTTCCATACTTTTCCAGAGTTTCTTTTCTAAATTTTTTCCCCAACAAGTTTTATGACATGAGCATTTGAGTAGAGAGGGCTATTTCATATTCTTTGTGGTTTTTTGTTTGACTCAAGTGTAAATCTGTTTAAATCTTTAATGCTGGAGTCATATTGCCCTAGATTAAGTACAGATAATTCAAAATTACAGTTTGTGAACAGTAAGACCTTAATGTTGTTAGGATTATGATTATTGATTAATTAATATTTATCAATAATTATAATTGAAAATCATTATTTGAGAAAATTAATTTCTTAACCAAAAATCCTTATTTATGAATCGAAGCCAGAGATGTCCTCTGGTGTTGTAATTGTAGCCTAAAGGCCTTGATAATTACAACCGTTAAATACTCAGTAATAATTGATAACTATTACTAGATGTCACTGTTTAATCAACCGTTTCTGCTGAAACGTGGGGAACTTTGACCTTATTTTGACTGACAAATCACTCTTACACAAAATAAACACAAACGACTTCTCTTTATCTATGTGAATATTTATTAAATCAACAGCCCGATAGACCTCGCTATTCTGATTCAATAATCTTCACCTAATCAAACATGCAAATTTCTACACAAAAGCGTAAAATATCTAACTAAACAAAATAAAACAAAACATTAGTGGGTGTGTATGAGATCAAACCAGCAGTTATGGCAGTTATAGCAAAATAAAAGGGGAATATGGTTGAACGAAGTTTTTGGGTTCGCCCCTCCCAAAGTGTAGCTCAGCGGGACACGGGCAGTCATAAACCTTCCCCCAGCAAGGTTGTAAAACTCAGCCCACACAAAGGATCATAAACCCTTTTGGCGGCAAACCAGTAAAACATGAAGTTTAAGACAAAGAAAATGGTTGATTTTCACCATAAGGTTATTATAGCAGTCCAGTTTCACGGCGCACCTGCGCGCAGGTATTCACATAGTAAAACACCACTTGAGAAGCGCGGCGGCTTCAGAGTCCAAACAGCAAGTTTCAAAAACAATGGCATGCACATACAATTCAGAACACATCAGACTCTAAGTGGCGAATCTAATCGCACTAAACTCCTATCTCTACCCTGCGCAAGCTATTGCTAATAAAGAAATAAAAATAAAAATGATAAACGGATGGGTTTTACTTTGTCAAAGTCTTCCTTCTGAGCAGAGGGAGCGAGAAGGGTGGGGGGGTTGAAGAGTTTCACGCGTCCGTGAATACTCAGCAATACTCCTTGGTGGCCTCAGTGGCAGAAAGGTAGGAAAATTATGACGGACCGTCACTAGTCGACTGGTACAAAAAAAACAAGGAGGGAAAATTGCGTCTCCTTGAAAACTTCGTGTTTTTTTTGGTTACGTGTTAAACTCACGTCTTCGATCGGCAAAGTGAAATTTCTGGCCTTCTTGTTCCAGAAACCTCTTTCATGTATTTTTCGTTGGCCAACGAAGGAGAATGAATAAAGTCCACATGGGACTTTTCTCCAGAGGGATGCGCTTCAGTTGCTTCAGTTTCCACCGTGAAAAGCAAATGGTGGGCCGTCTCATACTCTGTTATATAGTGGACTGTGGTCTCAGAGCTGCGACGCCCCCGTCCTATCAGCCGCAGTGGCGCTGGGATTTGTAGTAACGGGCTGTCCTGGGATACAAAATGGCCGAAAACACCAGAAGGCCTGGTGGCGTCCAGCAACGTGCAAATGGTTGAATATTCAGCAAACAAGTGGTCCAGCAATGCCACAAAATTTAAAATAATTCAAATTAAAATTCTTTGTTTACAACCTCAATTGAACTCACTTCAAGAATATTGGGTCCAGTATAAAACCCAGAGCTAAAAGAATTAAAAAGCTAAAAAGAAAATTATATTTTTAAATTAGAACGTATTTCATTTTTACTAACTCAAAACGAAATGGGATTAGAATGTGGGACGGAACCTGAAGCTGTGATTTGGAAAGTTAAAGATAGTTGTCATCATTTAGACATTAATTTAAAGTCATTAATTTTCCCAACAATTTTATACAATATAAAAGCCTTTTTTCCGTGTTGAGATTTCAATTGGTTCAGATATTAATTAGAAATGGTCCTATTTCAACTTTTATTTTTTCAGATAAACAACAATTTATGGCCCTTATTAAGCTCCACAGACCCAACAGGATTGTATTCAGTTGAACTGAATTTAATTTAATTAACGTGAAGTGTAATTGAACTGAATTGAACTGAATCTAATTGATATTGTGTGAAAAGTATGAGAAAGCTTAGGAAGAGGTTGAAGACTGCTGTCTTGACTTTTATAACGAACCTTAGAGGAGTAACTTCCATCTCTGTTCTCAGTTTCACAGCGGCAGTAGCTGACATGTGACAGATTTTGCCTCTGCTTGTCAGATGATGTGTGGAAACATGTCTTGACACAGACAGAGGGGCTATTAAAACCCACTGGCTGGACAAAGGGGAACTGAAGGACATTGGGTCTTAATTAATTACACACGTGTATTATTAGAAGCAGTTCCAAGAACAGAAGTTTCCCCAGCTCTCTGTAGGATGCCAGTTTTATCAATAAAATTAATTGCCAGTCCTAATAGGTAATCGTGTTTTTGCAGGTAGTATGGTAAGAAATGTATGAAATGATGATTCTCTGGTTGCAATGCTTCAATAGAGCATTGAGTACATGGAGAACAAAAGCACTCTGAGAAAGTGAATTGCAGTGAGCCCCATTACACACCTGATGCAGCCAGCTGGCTCGTAGAAATATAGAGTATGTTTTCCATTGCTTGGATTTCATATCAATTCAATTCAATTCAATTCAATTCAATTCAATTCAATTCAATTCAGTTTATTTATATAGCGCCAATTCACAACGCATGTCGTCTCAAGGCACTTCACAAAAGTCAGGTACATACATTCCAATTAATCTTAATCATTGAACAGTGCAGCCAGATTTTGTTATTTATTCAAATTGGATAAAAAGTTTTTCTATCTAAGGAAAGGAAACCCAGCAGATTGCATCGAGTCAGTGACATGCAGCATTCACTCCTCCTGGATGAACATGTAGAGACAGTGGACAGTCACTGGCGTTGACTTTGCAGCAATCCCTCATACTGAGCATGCATGTAGCGACAGTGGAGAGGAAAAACTCCCTTTTAACAGGAAGAAACCTCCAGCAGAACCAGGCTCAGTGTGAGCGGCCATCTGCCACGACCGACTGGGGGTTAGAGGACTCCCCTCTCCAGAAAGGTGTCACAGGTAGACACAGAGTCAGGCCAGGTTTAGCTTCTAGGAAGAGAAAAGAGAGAGAACAAAGTTAAAAGCTGAAATAACAGCAAATAATGCAAAATTTGAGAGTAGTGTGAGAAAGTAGCGAAGAGGGTGAAAGTGGTCATTATGTCCTCCAGCAGCCTAAGCCTATAGCAGCATAACTACAGAGATAGCTCAGGATAACCTAAGCCACTCTAACTATAAGCTTTATCAAAAAGGAACGTTTTAAGCCTAGCCTTAAAAGTAGACAGTTTGTCCATCTAGAGCCCACTGATGGCCATTGTTATACTAAAAACCACAATGATTGGGATACCTCTCTCTGTCAGATTGACCATAACCATTGGAAAAGAGAGGGGGTCATACAGGGTCATCAGAAAAAAAAACATGGCCAGTTTAGATAGCCTTTTATTTTTTTAAATACAGCAGTAATGTGGATTTTTAGAATCATTTTCCTGTAATTTTCTTTGAATATACTGTACCTGGACAGCAAACCTGCACAGAGCAGAATTCCTGTATATAAGTCATTGATCCCGAGGACATATTTAGGCTTTTAATTTATGAAATATTTTGACTTATTTTGTGGAAATTTTAAATAAAACTATTAATTTCCCCACAAGGCCATAACTTGCGGGAAGCAGTCATCTGACAATAGCAAGGTTGTGAGTTTTCAGTGGTTGAATGTGACATTTAGTATAAAAGTACCTTGAGTGGTCAGTAAGGGTGAAACAACACATCCAGCTCACAAAAAAAGGCAATACATGATGCTGAATTCACAGGAATTAGATGAGATGTTAGAAACGTTTTTTGAAACAAGGCAAATGGGCAAGTGCCCAGGGCAGCCCCAGAATCTAAGATAATTTCCTGCAAAAACTGTAAAACAGCGCTTTAGCTGAACATTCAGAGGAAGCTCTGAAGGAGATACAAACTGTACTATTGTTAGCAGTCAGTCGCTGTTAAGATGAAAATGCGTTGACATCACACTTGAACCAAAATGCATCCCGAGGCTTTCCGCCATAATGTCAGAGATGCAAGCAATTGTAAACATAAAACAGCTTTTGTGTAAAACAACTCAACAAAGTAGTTTTTAAGAAGGTTAAGATAGTTATCCCCAAAACAACGTGTGCAATTCTAAACATAAAACAGCTTTTGCATTAAAACAAAACTCTACAAAGTAGTTCTTAAGAAAGTTAAGACAGAAATAACCCGAGATAACATGCTGGCTGGGGGAGTTAGTGTGGCTTTGGACATGAATTATTTACAATCCATACCAGTTAACGTCAGCTAAAATATGAGCTGTAGAGGAGTTAAAAGTTATATGGTGGAAATTTAAAAAAATCAATTTCCACCTTGATAATTAGTTTTTACCCTGGTAAATTCAGGAAACCACCATGGTTCCTGGAAAAGGTTATTGCAGTTTTCTATCGGGTACTTAACATTCTCCCATACAACTGATTTAAAAGTGGTATAGTGCTTTTCAGTGCAAATTTTTCACACAGTAGAATTTGCACAAAGGCAAATGAAATCAGATTTTTTTTACCCACCAGCAACCCAAATCTGACTTTTTCATTGCAGTCTGATTGGCCAAATCAAAATTCTTCACCTTCAAAAAAATCCACATTGTGCCACTTCCTTCCTTATGTCCTAAGTCAGGTACGTATTTTAGCGTTTTGCAAGCTTCCACCGTCCGAACGGTCATATCCCATATCATTCGACTTTTAGCGCTCAATGTATCTCTCATCAATTGTAAATAAATACACACCAAAAAATTACACAATTTGCTTTTGTTTCTCATGCATCTTGTAAATCCTACTTTTGGTTGGGATTGTTTTTTTCACCAGATACACAAGCTTTCAGGTAAGACATACGTTTTGCTAAGAAAGCAATATTTTGATACTTTCCACATAGGGTTGAGAAGTAAAATGTAAAACATTCTTAGTGCTATGATCATATTCCTAAACAATAAATCATTACAAACATAAAAACAGATTGCTTTGGAGAGGGATGTTGTCAAATTGCAATTTCCCAGAGCAGCTGCATAAGTAATGTTTACTGAGGCTCAATTACCATTTCAAGGGATATTACATGCTGAATTATAGGTATGTGGAATGAAAAGTGATGGAAAATGTTCAGAGGTTCATGCTAAGGTCTCTTCCATTAAGAAACTGCAAGCCGTACAAGGCTGGCGGGATTTTAGGTGCTGATTACGGTCTGAAGATTTCCTGTTTGCTGATGGAACTGTGTCAAAAGCAGCTGCAATCCAAACACAATGATTGCTTGAGCCTTGATTAAAACACTCACAGATAAATAACTCTGCATTTCAAAAATTACCAGCATCGACCTAGTGTGTGTTCTGTTCCTCACATTTAGTGGCAATGATTATAAAGATGGGGTCATAAACCATTTATAACCATCTCTACCCCTACCCAAAATCACCAAACAGCAAAATGAACCATGCGATCCTTCTTTTATGCCATATTTAAGATTCCCACTTCACATTTGAAAATAGTCCTGATTTCATTTTACCTTTATTTCCTCTGTTATATCACACATGGATTGTCCCTGTTGTTTCTGTAACTTTTCAGCATATAAGCTGGTGCATGGCAATAAAAGGCATTATTTTGTGTAAATGCCTCTTTGTGAAAGAGCAGGGAACCGTTGAAAACTGCAGAGACTCTGTATTGGATTGAACATTCCATCTGGTTTGTATATCAATAAGGCAGGTCCGTGACTTTGAAGTGATTGATTTGGTTTGAGGAAAAGGTCATGTTTAATGACTTGTGCTTTATGCCAACCTTGATCTGTTCCAATATTAGGCAAGTAAATATCTGACAGCACCCGATTTAATGAAATTGAATGCAGAAATAATTAGAGGGATTTTTATTCTTTTAATGCTGCTCACGGTTCAGACTCTATTTCCTCTTATTTCCTTAACATTTTCCTGAGAAGGTAATTTTTTTCAATGCTTCTATCAGAAACTAGTATTAACCAAAGCTAAATACAAACAGACACACTGATGCTCACAAATTAAACAACACCAATTTCATAGCAATCATTTGTTCTTGCACTAACAAGACTAACATATCCAGGGAGTCTGTTTTTTTCAGGAAGCTGAAGGAACTGCAACATAATGAACACACGAGATCAAGAACAAAGGCTACAAACTGGGTTGACATGTTCAGTTTTATTTTTACCAATTCAAATTGTTTTTTAAAAGGGATCATGTGTACTTTAAACAGTAAAATGTGACATTAACTGTGTAATTCACTCAACAGGATGCAGGAGCATCTATGTAAATTAGAGTATTATTGAGAATTTATTTATTTTGTTTCATTTATTGATTTACTAAAAAATGTTTTTAGTAACTCAATTCAATAAGTGAAACACATTGTATAGATAAGTTACACAGACTGGTGTTTTCAAGCTTTTATTTCTTATAATGATTTTCCACTTACAGCTAATGAAAGCATGACATTTAAAATTTGAATAAAACATTTTAAATACAGAAATGTGGATCTACTGAAAAATATGTTTACTTCCTGTTTAAAAAATTATTTTCATTGGGTAATTTTTAATCTGAAATACTGGCCAGTGCAGGGCACATATTCCAATTTACTGAGATGTACCTGTAACTCCAGAGTTGTCTTATGTTGTAGATTGTTTTCTAATGTTTTATTTTATGTAGCTATCAACATGTTCAATATTTGAAGTCACTACAGTTTAGGTGTAGTGCCAATGTGGATTGATGAGCATTCTGTTGTTTGTACCTGAAGCTGTTTTTGGTTAAATGTTTTACATACTATAAAAACAGAAACTTGGCAGTAAAGCTCAGATTGTTTCTAGTACATGTGCTGGCTTTCCTGCATAATGTATCCACAATCATAGCCAAATGCTATCAAATTTACTGAGACATATTTATTGTTACTTTTGGAAAAATGCAATTTCTTTGTGTGTGTTAACTAATAGATATAGGTAGCTCTGCATTTAAATCACTGGCTTTGAGTATAAATTCTCCCACAACTTTTACTAGTCAGAATCTAGTATTTTTTGGTTTCCACCACAATGACAAACATGCCATCATAGTGAAACATAAACAGTAAGCTCTCTTTGTTTAAAAAACAGCAGCAGGACCACTTTCCTGTTGTTTACAAACATCCTCAAAGCAGCTTTCAATTCACTTTCTTATTAACCTCATGCCCCCTTGTCTCCAGCCGCTATACTCAAGAACACAGATTCATCATATTAGAAGACCCTCTTACTGAACTAAGATTGCTGATGTGAAATTTCGTGTGATTTTAAGAAATTGAATATGATTTCCAAGTGGAACGTAAGGTGTTATGTTATGCTATGGAAATTTTGTTTTTTAACCCACTGCCTCAGATAGTCTGCTAACACAATAGCCAATCACCACTATAGCTCTGCCACTTCTCGTTTAGCTCATTTTTAGAGCTTTTGACGTTACATATTTATTTATTTCATTATGAGGCTAAAACATAAATTACAACCAAGTCAGACATTCTGAAGGTTTAAATATGTGAGGTATTTTTATTAATAAAATATTAGCAGATATTTAGTTTTTTTAACATTTTTTAAGAAGTCTGACAATTATATTACATACAAGTTGTATTGCTACTAGCTAGACCTCTCTAAAAACAATTATTCTCAGTTGAGATATAGCTTGTCACCCCTAGAATAACAAGTGATGATCTGCTTTTTTCTTTGTTTTGATATTTTGTTGTAAAATATTCTTTAATCAATGTATATCTATCTTCCCCAAAACAGGCTATGTCTCTGATGACTTCTCGTGAGGCAACAATCATTTGCATTAACCACAGACACCAAGCACGTCAGACATGACAGCAAGCTTTAAGTGCATTCTCCACAGCTTCATTGTATTTGGTGAATTCCAGTGCTTTGATTATATTGCTAGAGTTAAATCCAAAATTATTAATACCCCTGGTAGATTCCCTTTGTAATTATTTTCATTAATGAAGAAGTTTGTTTCAAATAGTGAGTGACAATTAAAACTTGTAAAAACAGTAACAATTTGGGAAAAAATCTGTTTTTATTTAGCTTCAAATAAAAATGGCATTTTGAAAATTATTTATTTCCTTTTTAATAAACAATAGCCTATTCTTTATTGCCATTACAGCAATCAACCCATTCCTTGGAATTCCTCCCAGTCTTGGAGGTTGGACATCATCCATGACATCGCCATAATCTTTAGCTTCTTCTGCAGATTCTGTATCAGACTGAAGTGGAGACTCTTGTTGGGCCACTCCAAATCGTTAATAATACTTCCAGTCAGAAGAAACATGTTAGTAAAATCACAACATTTCTGTAAATCTAAATCTGCCAGGGGTTTTGATAATGTCCAGCTAAGTTTAAATACAGGCCTGATATAATAACAATTCTGTTTGTTTGTTTTTTTATTTCTATAAATTATGCCTTGATGTTATAGATCTCTTTTGGAAGTACAAATGACAGAAATAGAATATTAAAAACAAAATACGTTTCATCTGAACAAGACCTGACAACTTTAAAGCTGATCTATGATTAGAAATATGTGAGTGGTCATGAACGCTGGCTTTACCCCAGGCCCCTAAATCATCCAAAATGCAGCCAAGGGTTACAGTGTTTGTTAAAAGTGCTTGATTACCTTGATTGTTGTGCCTCTTATGATGACAGTTTTTACTTTAGTGAACGTTTTAAAAACGTTTTGGGAAATCCTGTAGTGGAAATGTTTACATCGTTATCAAACTGAGTTTCTATTATTGCACATTTGTTAGTTGAAAAATAATTCACCATTGGATGGTATATATTTAAGTAACAATTAAATACTTTAGTTCATAAAGAGTCTCTTTATCCTAGTGCTACATGGTCATTCAGAAATCAGTTGGAGTCACATATATCACGAAGTCTCCCGATTCATCCGTTCTGCTCTTGAGGGAGGTAATTAATTTGCCCCTCTGACACTGGTATGGCCCTCAAAAACTCTATCAAAAATTATAGTAGTTATCTATATGGCTACTGCCAGATTAAAAATTAGAGTCATATGGAACATAATTAGTAAGAGGTAGTTTAATTACAGTGGCCTGACAAATGCTGTAAGGGCCTTGTAAGACTGATGATTTTCTCATTTGTGTTTTATGTGTTTCAGTTCCGGACATAAATGAAATTACATATTTGAGTGCTCACAGTGAAATCTGACAGTTTTTGGAAAATAGAGCACAGCCATCTGAAGTTAGTGGCAAGGCACCACGATGTATTATCTCTGACTGAAATTCTACTGAAAGCTTTTCCTCTGCAATATTCATTCTCCTTGCTTCTTCATTACTATCCTTCAATGTAAGTGCACTGTACAGGGATAGAAATCTGACAGAATAAGTTAAGTAACCAGGTGTTTCCTGGTGCAGATAAAGTAGTCCCAAGATAAATGTGATGCAGTCTGTGGCTGCAATAAGCTCGGAGTGCTACTTGTGTGGCCCTTAACTCCCTGTCTCAGCATATATCAGTGGGTTCTACAGCGGGATGACCCCTTGACCTGCTTGAGCTTACATCGTGCTTTTCATTCTAGGCATAGTGCCATGGTGGCGGTGAAAGGTGTTTAATGAACTGTCTTGTAAGGAGAGCGTTGCGGTTGCCCATCAGCTCTCATCTCTCCCTCCCTCCTCCCTGTTTCTGCAACTCTTTTTTATTTACAGTTGTTTTTTGCTGAGCTGGTGCTTTTACTGAGAAATATAACCCCATTGAGGTGTAAATAGTTCATCTGTAAATGTTATTTGCTTGGGATTTGCATGTTACAGGGTGAAGTGAAGGTCACAGAAGTATTTTGTTGTAGGGGAGCAGTGTTCCCTGATGTTCTCTCGAAGACATACATTCAAAATATCAGTGCTCAAAAATCACACTGTCGGATGTGAAACCAAACAAGAATTTCTTTGGTGTTGAAGTACCAATTGAACATAATATCATTAGAAAAAGACTTGAGAGTGGAGTGAAGGTTCACTTTCCTGCTGGACAATGACACCAAATCCAAAGCCAGAGCTAAAATTGTCTATACCCATACTAACTTTCAGCTGTTGTTAGGGTTCTACCTAATATTGCCTGTGTCCCGAAAATACATTAAGTTTTCAGTTTAAAATGTGAAAACGTTCAAGGAGAAATGATTACTTTTATAAGCCTGTACAAAAGGCTCGGACATTCTTTCTTTCTCTCTTTGTAATATTGGTTTAACTACTATCAGGAAGGACTTATACAGGTCAAGGGTCAGGAAAAGAGCTGCTAAAATCTCTGCAGACCCCACACACCCTGCACATAAACTGTTTAGAGTTCTGCCTTCCGGCCGACGCTACAGAGCGCTGTTCACTGAAACCAGCCGCCACAGAGACAGTTTCTTCCCCCAGGCTGTTTCTCTGTTGAACATTCAATAGAGTACAAAACAACAGCATACAGATGTTGCAAATGCACCTTTTTATTTATTTATATATGCGTATATTTGTACATTGTAGATATGTATATTCTGTAGTGCAAAAACAAAAACCAAAGAGCAAAGTGTACCGGAGTCAAATTCCTTGTTTGTATGTATAAACTTGGCAATAAAGCTGATTCTGATTCTGATTCTGATTCTGAAGTGACGTAGGTATAAGTTCAGTGTGTTACGCTGCCAGATCAGAGAGAGATCAATTACTTCCAGCTGAATTCGTAGCATGTAAACGGTGTTCCTGTTTGCAGTCCTAAACACTGATGCTCCGAGTGTTAAGTTAATGACTGAATACTATTGGCAACACTGAACATTGAGGTGAAATAAACCCGCTGACTTCAACAGCTAATCGAATAAAAGCCTCTGTGTCCTCCTCCCTGTATCCTGACCGATACACCATCTTGTTGATTGCTAATACCTAAAAGAACTAGTCCTAACCTATTACTTCAGAACAAAGCCATTGTATTTACGAATTCTTTACAATGTAATCCTAACATTTACAAGTCCACCTGTTATGATTATTATTATGAATTTATTATTTAATATTAATATTCAAATATTTTATTAAATAATAATTCGGTCTCTTAAGTGTTGTCCGGTGAATACCAGCCCAATAAGGCCGTGGTATTAATTCAATTCAATTCAGTTTATTTATATAGCGCCAATTCACAATACATGTCATCTTAAGGCACTTCACAGTCAGGTACATACATTCCAATTAATCCTAATCATTGAATAGTGCAGTCAGATTCAGGTATTTATTCAAATACCCAGCAGATTGCATCGAGTCAGAGACTTGTAGCAGTAACTCCTCCTGGATGAGCATGTAGTGACAGTGGACAGTCACTGGCGTTGGCTTTGAAGCAATCCCTCATACTGAGCATGCATGTAGCGACAGTGGAGAGGAAAAACTCCCTTTTAACAGGAAGAAACCTCCAGGGTTTGACAGAACAGAGCAGAGACACAAAAAGAACACAGAAGCACTGATCCATGGTACTTTGTATGGGAAGGAAAAGTAAATGTTAATGGATGTAGCTCCTTTAGTCGTTTCATCTAGAAAGAGAGAACAGAGTTTTCAAGGTTAGAGTCTGAAAGAGAACACATATAATTAGTTACAGTAAAAGCTCAGTCAATTGCTTCTTCTTAATGGATTCATAAGATGGCGTCATAAGTCACGTGTTACTTTAACCGTTAGAGGTTGACGCTAGGAAAATAAGCCTATAGCTTATTACCGTTCCTTTAAAATCAAACATGTACCTTTAAAATACCATCAATAAAAAGGATCAAAATGCATAAGGGTTGACAGCGTGTTATGGCCAATCTGTGTTTAAAAACCACCCTTTAAACAAAGTCGTCTTAACTTTAAAAACACAACACAGAACATATCATTAGCTGACCCGTTAGTCTGCTAGCACTTAGCTGAGTTTTCTCAACATAAACAAAAAACAAATGTCATGGAATAAACATTATTTAGATTGTTTCATTCTAAACTATTCTTCTCTGCCCAAACACCACCTCTTACGTGAAATGTGGTAAGAAAAAGGTTTCCGGGCGACGAGCTGAGGAAGCAAAGCTGTCCGGTCATCCACGTATGGACTGAACCGTACAACAAAGGCACGTTCGGCTCCTTCAGTGGCCGAGGTGTGGTAAGGTAGCTCTCGCTACCTGGACGTGCGCGCAGGAAGGCATGCTTCTTCAGGCCGTGGGAGAAAATCCACTTCGGTCAGGGCTATTTCTGGACGCCTCAGAAGAAAAGTCAAGCCACGTTTGTCTTGTTACACCCTTCTTTTGAATGAATGCAGGATACTTGAACAACAAAATCATTACTTAAATTTGTTGCATATGATCATAGTTACTTTTGGACCCAAGGATTCTTCAAAGTAGAAGTCTTACTGGCCTGCGAGTTTCAATCCCTTCAGCTGACGCTTGTACCGGTCGTTCCATTAGCGGCTGTCCGTAGCCGGAATGAGACCGAGCAGAGGGGGAAAGGTGTCTTTAGGTCAAAGATTCCAACTCTGACTCCTCCTCTTCCTGAGCTGAGCTGGAAGCAGGTTAATGTGATTTATTTTGAAAGTTCCAGAAAACTTCATACTGGACTTTAATGTTGTAACCCATGTTTCACTTCATGGCTGGGTCCCAACAATCTTATCACATAAACTACAGTTTGGATTCAATAGCATACAAGTAAAACTGACAAGAAATTTGTGGTACAAGAAAACATCTAATTATAAGACAATTGTATGAGGGTAATAAGTAAGACAGTAATTTATGAATCTGAAGATAAGAGGCAGGAGATAATAAAAGTTCAACTGCTCTAACTGTTCTTTGAGTGTCACGACAGAAAATGGTATTATTGTGCAAATTGATAGCATACATCTGCCATGCTTCAGTTTGGAATAGGACTCAAAAGCAGGCACAGACTGAAGTGAATAGAGTTGTTTGATAATAAACTTACAGGTACAGCTGAAGAAGGACAGGAAGTAGAGCACAGGCAGAATAGCAGGCAGAATAATGGACAGGTTAACTGAAGAATCTAGCATAGGGCAATGACAACCAGTGAGCTTATATACTGAGGGGAGTGTAGAGAATGACAAATGAACCAGATGGGCTAATCAGTGAAGCAGCTGTGGGAGAATGAAGGCAAGTTGAAGGACGGAGACCTTCAACTTCCCTGCATAAGTGGAGCTGAACTAACACACAAGAAAACTATCAAACCAAGGGAAAAAGATGAACAAAGATGTATTAGAAATACATCCAATAGCACAAACACAAAGGAATGAACTAATATGGAAATACCAAACAAACAATAATAAAGACAGAGAAATTAACAGAATATGGTAAGACCTAAAGAACATAACGAGGAAATGATCAAAATACAAACACCAAAGAAAAGCAAAACCCAAATACCTGTGGAACATAATGAACTTGGCTAGCAAAAAGAGGCAATCATAGAGAAGAACAATAGACTGCGTAACAGTAAAGTGATATTACAAAACCAAGCAGAGCAAAAGGAATACTTTTAAATGCAATGTAGAAAAAAAGCCCATGACCTTATCTTTCTCACTATCCGACATTGAGTCTTACTCAGTGATTACTGTTTTAGGTTAGTTAGAATTATCAAAATTGTTTTTATTGCTAAATTTAAAAAAAACGAGAAAGAGAAATATTTAAATAATTGTTTTAATTCTTCCTTGAAGTCAAAATGTTATGTACGCTACAACTGCTGTTCCTTTAAACAAATTGGGAAAGCTCCGATAAGAATGTCATGTTTTAAGCTTCTGTTAGGTTAATTCACAAGTTAATTCAGTTTATTGGAGGCACAGCTGTGGATGTATTTGAAGGGCCACCTCAAACACATTTTTTTTGTGTGATGCCATGCAAAAATCAAACAATATCAGCTACGATTTCAGAAATACAATTGTGGACCTGGTAATGACAAGTGACCATATTCAGGAAGGATGCCTGGTCTGTGTCCCAGATAAGTCGTACCATCTATAGGAAAACAGGTCCTGTACTGTATGAGCTGAGAACACAATTTCACCTGCTAGGTTCAGGAGTGGCAGAATCTTGTTGTAGAGGAGCTTTGCTGCAGGAGGGGCTAGTCCAATTCATAAAGCAGATGGCATCATGAGAAGAGAACATTAGGTCGAAGTATTGAGTAACATTCCAAGGCTACAGTCAGGAAGTTAAAGCACTGGCACAAATGAGTCTTCTAACTGGACAATGTCCCAAAGGATACAGCTAAACTAGGTTTAAGTTGGCTTAAGGACAACAACATCAATATTTTGGAGTGGTAATCACAAAGGCCTGATCTCAATCCTATAGAATATGTGTGGGCAAAGCTGGTGTGTCAGCAAGGAGTTCCTGCAAAACTGACTCAGTGAAGGTTACTATTGAGAAAAGCACCTAAAATGTTTAACTCTAGTCATTACAGCTAAAAGGTAATGCTACCAGAACCTCAGGAAATGTATGTTAACGCATAAAGTATAAGAAAGTAATAAAAAAAAAATCTAAAATATACTCTCTCATTATTCTGGCATTTAGTAAATGAAAATGATTTTTGTAATCCAAATTAAGATAAAACAGGAAACATTTAATCTGATTTAATGTCCCCCATAATGAAAACAAAGGTTTTTTGCTCATCTCCACATTTTAGTTCTCAACTCTTAAAATGGAAACCGAGTTTTGGAATATATATGACAATAATATATTTTTTCCAATACTGTGCAAAACATCAAATTCAAATCACTCTATCCTTTAAAATCCTTTAAAAATGTGAGCTGATTAATACTTACCAGAAATATTTAAATGTGTCTACCTTTCTTGCAATGAGCACAGATATGTTTTTCTTAAACAAATTCCCAAATTGCACAAGGTTTGAGTTTACTGAAGTGTAAGGCAAACACAATTAATTTAATGCTTACAGGAGCAGGAAGTTGCCTGAAGTGGGTGTTCTCATATTTATGGAACAAACTAGGAATTAACACTGCCTTGTTCATTCCCTTTAAGACATAGAATATTTTTATTAATCTCAGATAAAATTACAAAGCATATCTTTTTTTTTTTTTTTTTGTTGGTCCAACTTGATACTTGTGTGTAGGCAGGAAAAGCAATTTCAATAATTAAGCCAGATCCCTATCCTGCTTTGGTTCCTATATGTGTTTCTGTTCAGAGTTCCATTTTCGTGGTGACACAGATTTATTAGCATCTTCTATTAGAATAGAAGATGCTTGATTTTTGCTCTTCACATTGACAGCAGTTGTTTATCATGTTCAGCTGCGTCTTTCTGTTACACACTGAATTCAGTTTTTCTTTTACTTTAGCCTGTTAGACTTCTCTGTTATGAAGAAGAAAAACTAAAATGTTTATTTACAAGGACGGATTAACCCAGACAGCTGTTTTCTAGCAGCTATCTACAGTCATGTTCAATAAATAGGAATAAGCATTCAGATGAGGGCTGTGTCAGATTAAAAGTATCTTTGAAAATAAGAAATATTATATATAAATATTTTCTGAAATATCTGAAATAGATAATCTTAAAGATAGTTTTCACAAAAGTGTCATGGCTGATGGTCTTTATACAGAATAAAATGTTTTGAGGATTCTTTTAACAAAGTCTTCTTTATGTCTCACTTTTCTTGTTAAAAGAAATAAATTAACACATTTAGCCTCCTTTACCATTGTGCTTTATTGCTCCTTACCTAACTCAATCACAGCTCCAGAATAAGGGAAAGGAAGTAGAAGCAGTTTTAGAAGATGTGCAGCTTTAGGTTAATAATAATCCAGAAGTGCTTTCCCATAAATCTGCTAATGTAGTGCTCACAAGTTTCATCTAATGGATAATGACACTCCCTCACCATCATTTGCCAACACCTTCACAAGGATTTTCGCTATTGTTCTGGAGTTGATATGCACATTTTGCACCAAAACACCTTCATCTCTGGCACACAGAACGTGCTCACTTCCTCAATGGTATATATATTGGCTTGATATCGCCACATTGTTTATACTTGCATAGTTGATGGAGCAGATGAATGTGGCAGCTAAAGGCATCTGAAAATTGAAAATTCAAGAATGAGCCAAACTTGTAGAGGTCCAACAATTTTCTTTCTGATTTCTTACCTGATATCTTTTGATTTACGTTTTTGTTTTGCCAACATAAAGATGGGAATTATAATAAATGGACCCTTAGTCAAAAAGTACATCCAGATTGTACATAAAAACTAGAAACTGAAATGCCTCAAGTAATTTGTGACTTCTGGCAATACGATTTAATTAGTCTGTCTTAGCAGTGATCTAATAGTTTTGATCAATTTTGTAATGCATTGTAGTGTCTTGTAACATGCATGTTTTGTACTGTCCGTTTGTCATGAATCAGTGAAATTAGCGAGCCATGCTTTGAGCTATAAACTAATGTTGCCATATTTCTTACATGTTATGAGAACTTGACTATCATGACAAAGACAAAAGTCAAGTGGTAAAAGTCATTCTACTCAATGTATTTAAATAGTTGGAAAACTATTTAACTTAAAGCCATGAATTTAAACATCATCTGTTAGGATTTAGTGTTATAAGATGATGAGAAAGAAATGCAACTACAGTCATATACAGAAAGTTGACTCTGGGTCAGTTCACCTGCCATTTTGTAACAACAGGTAAATTGACCCAAAATGGCAACATGTTGTAAACCCTTGGATCACCTACCACATACTCAAATCAAGGACTAAATAACCAGAATCCAACAAGGTGACTTTAGGATAAACTATTTGAAGCCACAAATGGTGAGTTGGGTTTCAGACTCAGACTTGAGTTGCACTTAAGTTGGAAAAACAAAGACTTCAGATTTGACCTAGACTCGAGATTTGGAACTTGAGTCTCATTAACTGTCTTTGTCTCATGTATTTGAAAGTGAAAGCAAGTTAACACGTTCCAGATTCAGAAAAAATATAGTAATTATATTTATCCTAAACATTAAAATTCTATTTATATTTGTTTATCAATTTTTTAATATTTGAAGCAGCTAATAATATTTTTGGGCATGTTTAAATAAATGTTACGAGATTAAAAAGGTATTGTTGGTAAATGTTAAAAGAATAAAACGTGATTGCTAAATGTTCATGTTCTAAAATAGGTAATTTCATTAGCGATTTTTCTTATGGTGAAACAGTGGTGACTTGACCAATGCTGAGAAAAAATTACTTGTGAACTTCACTGTTAAAAAGCTTGTTAAATCCGACCGTTCAAATGGGTACAGGAACAGCAAGACAATGAAACTAGGAAGACAAAGCTGTGTCATGTTCGACAACAACATTTCTGGAACAGGCAGGACTTGATCGCAGTCGGCTGAAAACTAAGGACCTAACAGTAAACAGTAAAAGACAACAACATACAGAGCAGGTGTGGTAATTAGGTAAAACTACCTAATTTACAGAGGAAATAGAAACCAAGAACATGAGTATCAGGGAACAGATAAGCACCACATAACTGTCATTCATTGCCTACACATTCAGACATGTAGTTATCAGACAAGTTTGAAAGAAAGCTAGTGGGCTGAAACCTATTATGCATTTTATCAAAAGGTACTATCAAGTAAAAGTTTATTTATTTAACTGATGAGAAGCAGAGTCAACTCAAGATGGTACTGGACCTATAGCAGAATTTGCTCAATCTCTGAATATAACATAATTATCAAACCATTAAGATTTAGCTGTGTGTTAGGATAACTAGTAGTTTGGTCAGGTTTAAAATAAAATAAAAAATAAAAATGGTAACTTGGTAATGCTAAACTGATATAGATAATGAGAAACAGTAGTTTCTTGGACTCATGAATGCTTCTACCACAAGTCCTTAAAACAACTTAGCTAGGAGCAAACAAAGAATGTTTGGATACAATTATTTAGTTATTTAAGTACCCAGTATAGAGTAACACCACAGATTGCATTATACTGAGGAAAGTGTGTGGACTGCTGACCAAATGAGGCTTAATGTTGGACCGCATCTATGAATAAGGTATGAATGTGACATTATGTGCAAGTCCTCATTTTGATCTTCACAAAAATATTAAATCCAATTATGTCCCATTGCAATGCTTTCTCTTCATTGATGCTTTTTGAACCACTAGAGAAAAGACTCTTTTGCCCTGGGTGAGGTGGCAGAGGAGCACACCAGTTCAGCTTTACTAAACTTAAAGGCATTCATTGTGCTAACTCGAAATACATCCCCTGTTTTATTATGTTATGCATTTTTATTTTTGTCAAATATCTTTAGGGAGTCCAACAAAGCCCTTCTTGCATCCAGCATTAGTCAGTAGCATTTACCTTTGTGTAGCTGTGAATGTTAGATATATTAGTTTCATTCAAAATAATTAGATGTAGCATTGGTCAAACATCAGCACTAATTATACTCTTTTCATCTTTTTAAATTCTGTAGTGAACAACATAATTATTATTTCTACAATTATCTATTAATCACAAATGTCATTTGGCTCAAAACTCAAGGCATTTTCAGATCTCATTTGGAATAATTTGACTGGTGAATTCAGGGGATTTTATTTTTCATTAGATAATCACAGTTGCCATTGGTAAAATGAATTGTTGCTTCTGAAAAATATTGTTGGATCAGCATGAAGTGGCTTTCACAATATGATAGCCAGTGCTGGAGCTGGTGGAATATTTAATCCATCTGCAAGACAATTTGTGATTTGCTTTGCAAAGTGTGAAAAGTGAGCTATCTTTTGTGTGACAACAGGAAGAAAATAAAATGCAACATCCCATCTTAAGAGGAATTGAAAACAATGTTTTTGCTATAGCAGTAAGGTCTGCCTGCTCTGTACTTTTGGATCCAAAGCGAATGCAGTGATTGCTGCTGGCTACTGAGCTGCCTGTTTATTCATGTACACACGTTAATGCAACATGCATAAATGCACAAGTGATTAAACAACAATTGAGGAAAACAAGAGAAACATGCAAATGGCATTTAAGAACCATAAAGATAATGAAATCTAAAGGCATTGGTTGCTATGTTGTAAAACAATCAAATTAAAACATTTTGCATTACAACAAATAAAGTTAAGCTAACATTTCTTCACACAAACAAACAAACAGTTAAACTTCAATGCACTACCCACAATAATGTTCTACGATGGATCCTGAAGCAGCCAAAGACTTCTACAAGTAAATATACCCTGGAAGTTAAAGACATTATAGGGCAGATGCATATTATTGTGCATAGCGTCTGGACTACAACTAGATATTTGCAAAAAAGAACAAAAGTACACAAACACTCTATATATGTATAGGGGTTGGACAATGAAACTGAAACACCTGTCATTTTAGTGTGGGAGGTTTCATGGCTAAATTGGACCAGTCTGGTAGCCAGTCTTCATTGATTGCACATTGCACCAGTAAGAGCAGAGTGTGAAGGTTCAATTAGCCGGGTAAGAGCACAGTTTTGCTCAAAATATTGAAATGCACACAACATTATGGGTGACATACCAGAGTTCAAAAGAGGACAAATTGTTGGTGCACGTCTTGCTGGCGCATCTGTGACTTAGACAGCAAGTCTTTGTGATGTGTCAGCATACCACCAAGAAGGACGAACCACATCCAACAGGATTAACTGCCCAGATTGTATCCAAAAAACATCAAATCACGGCTGCCCGAATCACGGCAGAATTAAATGTGCACCTCAACTCTCCTGTTTCCACCAGAACTGTCCGTCGGGAGCTCCACAGGGTCAATATACATGGCCAGGCTGCTATAGCCAAACCTTTGGTCACTCATGCCAATGCCAAACGTCGGTTTCAAATGGTGCAAGGAGCGCAGATCTTGGGCTGTGGACAATGTGAAACATGTATTGTTTTCTGATGAGTCCACCTTTACTGTTTTCCCCACATCCGGGAGAGTTACGGTGTGGAGAAGCCCCAAAGAAGCGTACCACCCAGACTGTTGCATGCCCAGAGTGAAGCATGGGGGTGGATCAGTGATGGTTTGGGCTGCCATATCATGGCATTCCCTTGGCCCAATACTTGTGCTAGATGGGCGCGTCACTGCCAAGGACTACCAAACCATTCTTGAGGACCATGTGCATCCAATGGTTCAAACATTGTATCCTGATGGCGGTGTCGTGTATCAGGATGACAATGCACCAATACACACAGCAAGACTGGTGAAAGATTGGTTTGATGAACATGAAAGTGAAGTTGAACATCTCCCATGGCCTGCACAGTCACCAGATCTAAATATTATTGAGCCACTTTGGGGTGTTTTGGAGGAGTGAGCCAGGAAACGTTTTCCTCCACCAGTATCACGTAGTGACCTGGCCACTATCTTGCAAGAAGAATGGCTTAAAATCCCTCTGACCACTGTGCAGGACTTGCATATGTCATTCCCAAGACGAATTGACGCTGTATTGGCCGCAAAAGGAGGCCCTACACCATGCTAATAAATTATTGTGGTCTAAAACCAGGTGTTTCAGCTTCATTGTTCAACCCCTGTATAAGCTCTGTATAATTACAAGTTAGATTTGTTTTGGATCTATATGATTCTGAATAAAGGTTTATGGACCATAAACCTGATTTTTCCTGTGATTGGCTTAATATACTTTATTTCACCCCCACATAAAAACAATTTTCATGCTTCAAATAAACAAGAAAAACAGTACAAACATTTTTATTGGAAAACTCATCAGAGAAGTAGAAAGAAAGGAAATCATAAGCAAAAACAACTTGAATGCAAAAAGAAGCAACAGACCATAGAGGATGCAACAAAATGGATTATAAATAAGAATCTGGGCAATGGGATGATCTGTAATGACAATTTTATTTGCAAGGAATAAATGTGCAACCTGTGTAATGGGTCAGATGGTTTCAGGGAAATGATGAGGAAGCATAAAAAGATAGAAGGCTAAAGTGGCAGTTCAGGCTACTATCGTCTGGTACAGGAGAACATAATGCCAGCTCTCAGGGTCTACAATTGCCTCACTGTTACAAACAGTTTATGTTTTAACAGTCCTAAAATTAATGAAGACCATGTTATCAACCCTAAAAAAACAAAAGAAAAAAACCCAGTTATGCTCCTTTAGTCATAGTGAATTTTCAGAAAAAAAACCACATTGAAAACATGACTTTCTGTTGTTTTGGGCTAAACACTTCTCTACATTTTCTGCAAGCAGTGACTAAATTTGACATAAACATCCTCAGCATGAATGCAGATACCTTGATTTAGACTGCATACAAGTTATTAGCACAAGAATTATGCATCAGCACATGGAAAATTATGTAGATTTGATTTGATAAATCAGATCTACGAACATTCTAATCAAATCTAAAATCTGAACTAATGAAAAGAACTGTAAATAATTGTTTTAAAGTGCACCCTGTTTAATATTGCATCATTTTTTATCAGTCTTTCGTTATCTTTTAAACATCTTACTTGACTTCACCAGAACTGAAATCACAAAAAGATTTAAATTTTCTAACATACAACATCATAAAACTATTCTACATAAATGTGAGTTGTACAACAACATAATGTAGAGAAACGCTAAGATCTGTGTGAGGAGAGGGGTGAGGGAGTTGTTGACAAATCAAATTGTGAGGATCCTTGCAGATGATATCACCCATAAGACTACAGACCTTTCTTCTGTAGCACACAAACAAATCATAGCAGAAAAGGGCTGCTGCATCCCATTAAGAAATGCATTTGTGTATTCAGGTTCAGTGTCATGGCTTACTGCAAGCCTCACAAAACTGAGCCATTCTAAAACACCCTTGCTTGCCCTGCCGTGGCAAGTCATTATGTCTGCTCCAAAAAAAGAATTTGGTATTAGATATCAGGGTGCATGGAAAGAAAAGTCATAATAGAAAGCATAATGAAAAATTTCTGGAATACCACCTTGCTTTTGACAAACCAAAGGTAAGAAGTGGAAGCGGGAATTACTATTATATCTTTAATTTTAAATTAAATTTCTAATTCTGGGTTTCCTATTGAATGAAATTCACAAATAAAAAGAGATCCGCAGCATGCATATGTGTTAAATACTTCTGCATATGTGTTAAATACTTATGTTTATATCTTTCTGTTTAGACCTTTACTCACAAACCTAAACATGTGGAGAGCTGCATATTTTTCTTACTTCAGCAACGCACAGGTACAAAGTCTTACCATTCTATACCTTGAACACAGAAGGGCTCCAAGAGAAAGTATGTTCTATAAATAGTGATGGAAGCTTTTTCTCAGTTTAATGCTACTGATTTGATCCCAAGTGTCAGCTTGGGTCTCAAAGAATTTTTGATGACTGGCATGTCTGCAGCACCTAATAGACAAATTGTGTGTTTTACTTTATATAAATCCATGTATGCACACTGCATTGGTTGGAATGAACAAGGGATGACACTCGTATTATATAGGCGTGGGGCTTTATTACCAACCAAAAGGAGACAGAGGGTGAAGTAGTGTTTCCAACATGGATGCGGTTTGGCACCATATAAAACAAAACAACAAAAGCCGTTCAGTTGTCAGCTGCAAATTTAGCAGTTTGGGTAGTTTTTGACGTGGTGGTGAAGGAGCAACATTCAATACCACTAGAGATGCAACAACACTTCTACATGATATTGGGTTCATAAGAACAAGACAAGAATTTAACGTTTTATTGGAAAAAAAGATTAAATTTGTTTTGTTCTCACAAATATAGTAAAGGTTTATCAGATGAAAAACTAGGTTGAAAAGAATCTGTAACCAGACAAGTCAAGGACTTGTTGTATAAAAAGTTACTAAATTAATTATTAGATATCAAGCTATGACATCTCATTATTCTTATAAATGCCAGCCTAATTAGGCATTCAAAGTTTAAATACTTGTCGAAATACAATGAATTCACCCAGCTAACTCAGATAGCTACTAAGGTGAAGCAACACACTTTAGAGGGAAAAGATGATTATTGCTTATTGTCTATTTTTTGCATTCTGCTCTTTTTAGAGTAACACATATAATTTGTTAGTTACAGAAAATAGTCAGGGTAGCTGCTTGGGTATCTAGCCTGATTTCAACAGCTTAACAGACATGCTGCTTGTCGGTTCCTAAAGGACTTTTCCAAACAGTGTTCCTCAGAGGAGGATTATGGGTGGTGCGGCTTTAGCTTCCACAGTTTAAATATTGGATTTTTTTTGTTACCAGACAGTTCAATTTGTGTTTCCTGTATATGAGGAAAAAGCATAGTAGCCTTCTTTAGGCCAGCTACTAATGGGGGAAGAGAAGCTTGGAGCTATTTTATGCTCCATAAAGCTAGAGAAACTCCAGGGTCTCTGCCTCCTTCTCTAGCTTCTTATTAAAGGATTTTTAACTGTAGGAATGGTATGATGAAACATTTCTGCAGTGTTTAACTTGTTTCTTTTTAAATTCTGGTATACCCTGATACAGACACTTAGCTCTTGCTAAGAAACAATGCTAAAAACATTGGAAATTGACAAAGAGCTTTCCACCTCATTTTTATGTAATGATTCAAGCAATCTCTTAGGGATTCCCAGTGTGAGCTTCTTTGAGAACACAGAAGCATCACAGGAACACTGAATAAAGGTCGTTGGTTAGGCACCTTAATCTTTCGTAGAGCTACTGAGATGTGATTCATAGACATCGCATGATTTCAATAACTTTATTGTACTCATTGTGTTCAGTGAGGAGGTCTGTGCTGTAAAAAATGCAAGTATCAGATTGAGACTCAGTATAGGGAATCTTTTCTTATTTGGATCTGAATCGGTGACAAAAAGTATTGACTTGGTCGTCCGTAGATTGTATTATTATATAGTAGATGCATAAAAGTCTAAAAATACAATTCAATATCAGTGAAAACATTTACAAAGAACTGCCTCACCTACAAATTGATTAAGAGTTGCATTAAAAGAGACCAACTCTTTCAAATTCAACTCTTTCTGCAGTTGATTCTTGTGTGAGGGAGCAGCAAACTGGAAGGATTTTTTGCAATGATCAGTACGAACCTTAGGAACAGTTAAAATACAATGAACTCATCCAAGCGCAGAGAATAACCTCCTAAGGATTTCCTAACAACAAAGAACAGGAGATAAGGGGGAAGTAAACCCAGGATGATTTTGTAAGTACGATTATTCCAGTGACAGAATCTGTGGGTGGATAAGGCAGTGCATCTAACACGAGTATACAGAAGACAGTGGTAGGAGGTCCAATACCCGTGATAAAAACGGAAGGCACCGTGATATACAGAATACAGCATATGCAACCAGTCAGAAGATGTATGCATATAAATTGTCACCATAATCTAAGATGGGCAAGAAATATAACTGAAAATAGTTGAAAAAGCAACTAGATTATAAAAAAACAAAAAAGAAAACATGGTTCTTCCTCTTACAAAGATCTTTTTACATCTAAAACATGTAGAGCTGCTTTACATTGTGTTTAAAATTGTGATACATGTATTAAAACTGCCACTCTATGCACACTTTTAGGTCATAGCCACAACTTTAGGATTATGGATTTTGGAGCAACGTTATACCTAGAATAAAGTTCTTAATTGTCATGCAAGAAAGCGCTTCATCATACTACCAAAATATGGTAACCCTGAAATACTTATCCACTTTAAAGAATTTAAAGGACTATGGTATAACATTGATAGTTAAATGTTGTATACCTTCAGCTGAAGAGAAGATGACAGTAAACGCAGCTTAACTGCGATACACAAAACCCACTTTGCATGCAAAACAACCGCATTTTTCATCATTGCTCAGGGTTATAATAGACTTTCACTGTGATCTGACACCAGGAGCAGCGGCAAGAATGTTTTTTTATTTTAAAAAAAATACTCTGAATGCATCTTCCGTCCGATTTGGAACAATAAATGCATTTGTTGACAGAAAAGTTTGACATTGCCTGTCTGGGGCTTTTGCATTCCCTGAATGTATAAAGGCTTTAACATTGTTATAGAAGCATAAACACTGAAGGATGAGCACACCTGATACAAAGCTGCAGTGCAGCTGATATGCTTTCTGTCTTAGTTTTGACTCTGTTCATTGTACCTTGAATTTTATATTTTCAATGTCTGCCGTAAATCCTCTGTGAATGAAGCCGGGAATGAGGAGGGAAGAGCATCGATATAATACATCGATTTATAATAAATGTTAGAAGTCTTCTATATTTTATATATGTTATTTTTTTTTTTCAGTTTTCTGAACTAACTGTAATACCAGTGCTTAGGACATTTAGTTAGTGATTAGTCTCTGCCACAATTAATTATTACAGCTCAGAGTTTTTAAGGCCATGCCCTGTAAGTTAGGGTGAACACTACATGACAAAAATTCTGATTGTACTCAATAAATTAGATTAATTCATTATCTGATGCACAATGTATGTATTCATGTGTTAACCTGCATGCTAATTTAAATTGCGCAGAAAATGAGAGTTTTGTGGCTCTCTATTCTATAGTTTTTTATTGATCTCTTTTACTGTTAACATTTTACAAAGACACACAGCTGTTAAAATGCAATACAAATCCAGTTAATCGGTTATTCAGGAGAAAGAGGAACCCCTCCCTTGAACTGTAAACAGTGACTCCTGAAGAATCATTAAATTAACACCTGTTGTATCAGCTTGGACTTTGATTCCTGGCAAAAGAAGGCTCTATGGAGATTGTGCTCTCTTTATTCTCATTTGATCGATCTCAGAAACAATGGGTGGAGAGATCTCAGTCAGTTTTGTGACTCAGCAGATTTACTCTGGCGTTACTATCCAAGTCAAAGCAAGCTGTAGAGTAAGCAGCCTTTTACACATAGCTGAGGTGAGGTGTCTGATAGCACAGTTTTTTTTATAGGCTGTAACTGAGCAGAAAGACTTGCTTTGTACCACATTGTGCCCATACATAAGGGTCTGTCTTGCCTGTGTGTTTCTGTGCAAATGGACTAGCACTTTTCTAGGCATATCTTCTATGATAGTTGATATGACTAAAGTGTGACAACTGAATAATATTATTTTAGATATATTGTGAAAACATGAAAAGTTTATTGTCACATGATGCTATATTGTACTAACAAGAAAAGTATATTGTTAGAACAAGAAAGTTTTCATGTTATAACATGATATACTCTATCTGTCGGGGTTCGACATTTTGGACTCTGTTTTGTTTTTGTGTTTGTTTTGCTTTTCAGTTGGGTGTCTTTAATCTTTGGGATAAGTAGTTTTGTTTGTTTATTCCCCCAGTTAATTTGATGTTAGTTTTGTTCTCTCTCCTGCTTCCTAGTGTTTGTTGTTTTCTCTCCCCTCGCTTTTGGTTCCTTTAGTGGTGGCTTTCTTATTACTTATTATGGTTTTCTCTTGATGATGATTATTATTATAATTATTATTATTATTATTAGTATTACAGTTCTCTTGCTTCCTTGGGCTCTCTAGTTTAGCTTCCCGTTTAGTGTCTCTGTGGTTGTTTTGGTTAGGTTATTTGTTCTTTTTGCACTCTTCTAGTTTATTAGTTTCTTTTTCCTGTTACTTCTTTTGTCATTGTCTTGTTCCTCATGTTAGTCTCTATTGTTTCAGTTCGTTCTGATAGGTTAGCTTTTAGTTATTGTTTACATTTTGGTTTGTATGTATTCTAGTCCTCACATTCTCTGTTTCCTTCCCAGTTAGTTCAGTCAGTGTTGGTTTAGGTTTGTTTACTTTTGTAGTTAGGGTTTCTTTATGGATCAGAGGTTGTGGTGTTTCTTCTGTTCCTTCCAGTTTCTCAGTTTACTTTAGCTAATGATTATTCAAGGTTCTTATGCTTCATTTGGTTATTTATCTCTGTCCATAGTTTCGCTTAGATCTGTTTCCCATAGTTTTTTATTCAGTCCCTTTCTCATAGTTTAGTTTTGTAGTTAGTTTTCCCTTTGGTTATTTTATAGTCTAGCTCCTCTTATGTTCCCTTTGTCTTCCAGTCTGGTCACAGTAGCAACTATTCATATTCCCTCAGTTTTCTGCACCCTGGTCCACACCTGATTCATGTCTCCTCTGATTTCCTGCCTCCCTGTCTCATTGGTCCGTACTCCACTTCCCTCTGTTTATAAGCTCTCTGGTTTTCATTGTTCCTCGCTGGTTCCTCCCGTTCACTACCCCTGATTAAGTTCAGTTTGTTCTACGCTCCTGCTCAGTGAATTCATGTAAGTTTTGGGCTCAACTCATGTCAATTGCTACAGTGTCTTATGCTACGTTTTTTTTATACGTTTTTTGGAAAACCTTTGAATAAGGATGAAGCCTTCCTTTAACATGCTGCTGCCCAGCTCTTGTCTGAATATTGGTCCACTTAAGCCGCAGAATGTTACACTAGCTCTGATTTTTTTTTGCTTTTGTGGCAGCTCTATGCTTCTATAAAAAAATTGGTAAAATTAAAACTATATTATTTACAACCCTTAGACCAGCCAGTGTCTGCAAGATGTGTCCTTCAAGCTGTATTATATGAGAAGGTTCATGCCATAAATGGGGGCCATGGTATTCACTGGCTGCCTCACCTCACCTAAACACTATTCAGAACTTATGGACCAATCTCAAATTCGACATTTACTGTGGAGGAAGACAACAGTCATCTCTAAACAGAATTTCGGAGGCTGAGGTTTCTGCTCCAGAGAACAGTTATTGTGAGGACACCAGGATGCTGACAGACTTCATGGCTGGAAGGTTCATGTCAGTAGTGAAAAGAGTGGGTATATTCGTCACTGAATAATTATGGAATGTCAGAAATATAATAACAGTGATAATTCCAAGAAATGAGGCATCTAGGAGGATGAAATACTTGTCAGAAACAACCTTTTGAAAATGATCAGCTTTAGCTCAATGGTATGCACTTAAATACATTATTACACCACATGCTGAAAAAGTAGTTCTCTCTCTCTCTCTCTCTCTCTCTACTGTGAGACTAACATAAACATTTGTTCATCTAGAACACCAAAAATCTTTTCAGGAAGGATTTACTGCAACATTTCCAAAGGCAAACTGAATCACATTTTCTACAAAGGGTGCAGATGTATAATATTTCTGTACAGTTCTAATGAGCACCATTACCACTGCACCGATGCAGTGCCAATTGATCTCAGTGAATTTTTGAAAAGGCAGTTATTAAAATGATGTGAACTGAACATTAAAAGTGCATCAAATATCTGCTTGAAGCTCACATTGCAGCAATTAAACATATTTCCCAAATCTATTTAAAATAAATAGACAGTGCTAGAATGGTTTTTTGGAATGTGCATCTTAAAGAAGTTCTGCATAGACTTGTGGAAAAGGAATGGTGGGAAGTATGTGTAATATAATGCAATTCTTTGGATGATGTGGTAGAGTCACAAAGAGTTATCATTAGAAAGTCCCGCTACTTCAGCTTTAGTTTAAACACCAGATGAGCACTGGTTTGACTATAAAAATAAAGTAGTGTAGTGAGCCATCCTGATTTTGTCAAGCTAATGCCAAGACACACACTTTGATGATAGTTTTTTTTTCAAAGTTACAATGCACATCTAATGCTGCAGTCCAGTCAGTAAACATCTTTTCAATATAAATTCAATATGCTCCACCTGTTTTAAACTGCTGCAATAGATTAAATCCTGGAAGAGAACACAGTATCTAATTATATTCAGTGCAGCTTCCACATGTGTTGTTGATATTGGCCAATATTTTCATCCAATGTTATTTGTTTAATAGGATTAAACGTTTTCTGGAAGATTTTTGTCATAAAAATAATGACAGTTGAAAATGAAACAAGTAAACCATTATCTGTTTTAATAAACAGTTTTTCAAACACAGCATGGGAAAATAGATCTTAGAAGATACTAACATCTGCCTTATAAGACCAAGATTAAAGCACAGAGTGATGGTTGGGAGTTTGATTGTGTTTGCTGCTTTTTTCCCTCATGTAGCTGCAGTGCCTTGCAAAAGTATTAACACCTTTTTTTTTCTTCTATATTTTGCCATGTCAGAAACAAAAACTGTAGTGGTATTTTATTTGATAGATAGAAATTAAGTAGCACATACTGTATTTGTGAATAGGTGCAAATAGGTAAAATGATTCTGCTGTAGAATCTCAACTGCTAAAGGAAGGTTTGGCCCATGAAATTTGGTGTTCAAATCTAAACATGTCACACAAGCAGAAGCCTATAATATAAACGATTTGGACCACCGCCAGACAGGATATATAGTCCCTCCAGAAAACCTCCAGAGGGAGGCATCCAGAGGGCATCCTGATTAGATGCCCAAACCACCTCAACTGACTAATTTCTTTGTGAGGAGAAGCAGCTACTTTAAGCTCCCCTGAATGATGGAGCTCCTCACCCTATCTCTAAAGCAGATTCCAGCCAACTTCCGGAGGAAGATATTTTCAGCCCCTTGTATCTGGGATCTGGTACTTTCGGTCATTATCCATGTCTCATGACCATAGGTGAGGGTTGGAACATAGAAGGACTGGTAAATCGAGAGTTTTGCTTTTTTGCTCCGGTCTTTCTTCACCACAACAGACCAGAGCAGTGCCCGTATCACTGGAGATGAAGCCCCCATCCATCTGTCCATCTCTTGTTCCATCTTAACATCACTCATGAACAGGAGACCAAGATAATTAAACTCCTCCACTTGAGGCAGAGACTGACCCCATCCCAGAAGGGACAGTCCACCTTTTTGTGGCCGAGAACCATGGCCTGACACTTAGAGGAGCTAACTTTCACCCTGGCCAACTTAACACTCAGCAGCTAACTGCCTCAGTACATGCTGGAGGTCACGGCCTGAAGAAGCCAACAATTTCACTTCATCTGCAAAAAGCAAAGGTGAGATCCTGAGGTTCCCAAACCAGACACCCTTTTCTCCATGACTACACCGCTCACCCTCACAAAACAGCTCTGGCTCCTTACCCACCAATGAGGTTACATTCCATGTGCCTAAAAACAGATTATGGTTTGGCCCGGCCGGGCTCCAGGAACCAAAGCTTGACCACCAGCAGTTGCAGGCGAGCTCCATCCCCAGGCCTGGCTCCAGGAGGGTGTCCTGCTCTCCCTAATGTGAATGGCTTCACCTCTTGTTGGAAAAAAATTATATTATGCATGGGAAAATTTTAATGGGGCTGCAAGGTGGCGCAGTTGGTAGCAGTATTGCAGCAAGAAGATCCTGGGTTCGTCCTGGGTTCGACTCCTGGCGTTCTCCCCGTGCACGTGTGGGTTCTCTCCGGGTACTCCAGCTTCCGCCAACAGACCAAAAACATGATCCTGGAGATAAGCACCAGCTCCCTCGCAACCCAGTATGTAAGAAACGGGTATAGAAAATGGATGGATGGATTTTGCCTCATGGTCATGTGCCGCAAAACGTCATGAATTTAGATTACTTCTCCACCTTAAAAAATCAAAGTCACTTAGCGGGGCAAAAAATATTATCAAAAGGTGGCTGGTCTGCAGCTAAGTTTCTGAGCAGGTTAACAAATCAGGTGACCAGTTTTGTTTTGAGACATGGCAGCAGTTTTAAATTACTTCAGGAAAGGAAACTTTAGCACAAGAAATAAAAATAATTAAAAAAATATATATTTGTGTGTATGGATGTCAAATGTTGATTAGATTCCGCTATTCAATCATTTCATTGAGCAAAAATAAAAAATATATAGAAAAATACAAGTTGTAGCCAATTTTAATTTAGCATTGGTATTTTTAAGAAAGGGGTGAGTTTTGGTAATGTAATCAGAATCTATTTTCTTTTATGCCTTAAGGAAATTTGAACACATTAAACAACTGAGAAAAGTATTATCTGCATAATCTAAACGAGAGATTTCCTGCTTCCTTTGTAGGCTCTATATAAGAGGAGAGGAAAATTAATTTCCAGATTTAACTTCAGCTTAATGAGACAATGAGTTTAGCCAATCAAAATTATAATGATGTTTTTTTCTAGACAGAAGATTCTTCATGAGTATTAATGGTCCTAAATTTTATTCACATTCTACACCAAACAGAATTTTTAGACACAATCAGGGGCTAAAGATTGTCTGACCAAAGTCAGAATCATGTCTTTGCTTTGTGCAGCTGGTTTGACACAATCAGCTTCCTAGACATTCACGTCTAGGTTATAACTGGGAGGTTATATAAGTTATTAGATTAGTTACTGCCTAAAGCAAAGGTGGTAAAGTATCTAAGGGAATAGGGTTTAATATTAACAGACGGATTAGAGCTGGTGGTGGGAGGGTATGTTTAGCACATTTAGGGGGAGAGCGGAGACAGAAGGCAGAGGAGGCATTTTCCATTTACAACCTAACTGGTGATCACAAATAATTGGTAATGACTCTCACTAAGGGATCACAGACATGACAAGCAGTGAATGTGAACTTCTACCAAATGCTGTCTGGGCTTAGTCCTAAGACATATGACAAGTTTTTCCTTTGTTAAAGGCTATGATTTGAGCCGCTGCTCTCCCACGTAAAAGAAGTCTAATAATGTGGCTCAGTCTGGAGTACCTCTTGTGTATTTAGATATTGCAAACATGTCCAATATAGGAACAGTCAATATAAACATGAAGCAGTGACATTCTGATGGCGATGTGTTTCCAGCTGGCATAAAAACACCTTTCAATTCACCTGGAATAACTCAAAAAAGAAATGAGAAATATCCTCATCATGTTTTCTTTTTAAAGTGTATTTGTGTGCTGAATGAGGTACATGTAAAACAATACCTAATGCATAAAATATATATCTATTTTCTCTTATTTGAAAGGATATATTCTGTTCATGAAATTAACAAATATGACAGTCTTTATAACTTTAAGAAACGACTTCAAAATGTAAAATATTGGTGTTAATGGCTTAAAGGCTCATTTTACTGTGACAGAGAACTGAAATAAAAGGAGACATCGTTAACACCCTCAAAACACCTTTCTGCAACACTTCACTTACATCCTGCTGTATTCAGCTTCGTGACGTCAACGCACTGTGAGAAAAGTTAACACTTGCATTGCTTCCAGGAGTTATTGAAACACAAATGTGAAGGGAGTAAAGGTTCTCCCAACTCTCAAAGCAGATATCAAGGGACAAAAACTCCGGGTCCGGATGCACCTCCGGGGGCCAACGCTGTTTACAGTGGGGAGGGTGTTCTGTTGACCTCAACTCGGGACGTTGTGGGTCGTGGACGAAGTACTTCAAAGACCTCCTCAATCCCACCGGCACGTCTTCCACTGAGGAAGTGGAGCCTGGGGACCTTGGGGCGGGCTCTCCAATCTCTGGTGCTGAGGTCACCAAGGTGATTAAAAAGCTCCTCGGTGATAAGGCCCCAGGGATGGATGAGATTTGCCCGGAGTTCCTTAAGGCTCTGGTTGTTGTATTGTTGTGTTGGCTAACGTGACTCTGCAGCATCGCGTCGACATCGGGGGCAGTTCCACTGGATTGGCAAACTGGATTGGATTCAAAAAGTGGGACCGGAGAGTGTGTTCCAACTATAGGGGAGTCACACTCTTAAGCCTCCCTGGTAAGGTCTATTCGGGGGTTCTGGAGAGGAGGGTCCATCAGATAGTCGAACCTTGGATTAAGTGGAGGAGTTCAAGTATCTTGGGGTCTTGTTCACGAATGAGGGAAAAGTGGAGCGGGAGATCGATAGACGATTGGTGCTGCATCAGTAGTGAGGCAGGCGCTGTACCGAGAGAGCTAAGTCAAAAAGCGAAGGTCTCGATTTAATGGTCAATCTACGTTCCTACCCTCATCTATGGTCATGAGCTTTGGGTCATGACCCAAAGAACAAGATCACGAATGCAAGCGGCCGAAATTAGTTTCCTCCGCAGGGTGTCTGGGCTCTCTCTTAGAGATAGGGTGAGAAGCTCGGTCATCCAGGTGGTACGCAGAATAGACCCGATGCTTCTCCACATCGAGAGGAGCCAGTTGAGGTGGCTCGGGCATCTGGTTAGGATGCCTCCTGGTCCCTCCCTGGTGAGGTGTTCCGGGCACGTCCCACTGGGAGGAGGCCCAGAGGAAGACCCAGGACACGCTGGGGGACTATGTTTCTCGGCTGGCCTGGGAACGCCTTAGGATTCCCCCCGGATTCCCCCCTGGCCCAAGTGGCTGGGGAGAGGGAGGTATGGGTCTCTCTTCTTAGGCTGCTGCCCCCGCGACCCAACCCCGGATAAGTGGAAGACAATGGATGGATGGATGGATGGATGGACAAATATAAAAGCCACTATTACTAGTTTCTTAAAACAGGCATGTTTAAGAAACATGTAAGCATGCACATAGAGACAAAAATGTAGTTTGTCTTAGAACATCAAACATTTTTAGCAATTGCTCCCAAAATATATTTTTGCAAAGGGTCATTGCAGCAAAATCAAAATGAGAGTATATTTACATGAGCTGTAAGGAGCGGATGGTCACGGGAACAGCTGTGCTCCCAACACAGGATTCAGTAGTGCTTGCAGGGCCAGTACAAGGATGCAGCTGATCACATCAAAGGCCTCCACTGTGTGAAGTAAGAGACAGTGGAAAATATCTTATTACTCCCACAGCATCAGCCTACTGCTTGCGGACAATACTGGTAAAGCAGGATCTTCTGTTGGTGAAGTTCAGTTTGGTACGGCAAAGCTGGATTGAACAACAGCATGGACAGCTAAAGTAAATAAAAAGAATAACAATAAAATTAAAGCAATCTATTCTAACTGTCCATCCATTCAGTCATCCATTGTCTTCCACTTATCTGAGATCAGGTTACAAAAGTTACAGGCCCAGGAGGTAAACTTAGACATCAGTATCCCTAGTAACACTCTCTAACTCAATCTGGTTATCCCAAGGAGGTCCCAGGACAGAAGAGATATGAGTCAGTCCTTTCAATCCGGAGAAGTTGTGGCTTTAATCTGAGCACCTGAGTGACAGTGCAAGCTATTTACCCTACCTCGGCTGAGCCCAGTCTCCCAATGTACAACTCTCAAACGTGTTATCGCTCAGTAGTTGAAGCACATTATCTGGCCTTCTTTTCTATAAATTGGGACTACCACCTCAGCCTGACAATCCACAGGTGTTGTTCTATTCTAAAGACGCATTTCTGCTATGAAGCTGAGAGCAAAGAGAACAAAACATTTCAGAACCACCAGCTGTTATTTCTGGCAAAATTGATAAGATTTAGGTGTTTTTTGTGACAACAATGCCTTGTTGTTTTTACTGACTGAACAAGGTGTTATTTTAAGTATGAAGTCTAAGCAATGATCAAGTTTTATTTTAAACTCTAAATAGATTTCACATCATACTAGAGAAAACAGTGAATTTAGAGCAGATTAGTGTTGCTTGACTGGTGTGAAAATACTCATCAGAAAAACTGCCACTAAGCCTGTGATTATCAGCGCTATTTAAAATGTGGCAACTCCAGAGGGTGAACAACCACAGAGGAGTTGCTGAGATATTTCAGCAGATGTTAGGTGTCATATTGTTATTATGTTTGTGTAGGCAGAAGTACGAAAAACCCTTTTGCTCCGTGTATAATTAATTCATGCCAAGTTTGTTATTTATATATTTCCTCATGTGTAACCATATCTGTCTCTTTGGTCTTATCTTTTTGTTTTACAGATCCCTCAAGTGAGTTATGCCTCTACAGCCCCGGAACTGAGTGATAACACCCGCTATGACTTTTTCTCCCGTGTGGTGCCCCCAGACACCTATCAGGCTCAGGCTATGGTTGACATTGTCAAAGCCATGCGCTGGAATTACGTCTCAACTGTAGCTTCAGAGGGAAACTATGGCGAAAGTGGCGTTGATGCATTTCTTCAAAAATCTAGAGAGGATGGTAGGTCTCCCCTTTAAGCATCTCCTGCTGTATAAGATAGTTATATTGGATATTATTTCAATCCCATCTTCAAAGCCTCTATGAAAGTTGACTTACTTATCCAAGCTTTTGCTTTATAATCAGATGCATATAATGTTTAATTTTATGATTGATTTCAAAAAATAAAACTTAAAAGGCTATGTTAAGTCTTATTAAAACATAAACATGGCTAAAACAGTTGTCAACTCAAGCATTTTTATTGATCTAAGACTGCTTCATATAATACTGTTTTGCACCTGAGCTGACTACCGATTGTATCATGTTGCTGTCGATAACGCAAAAAAGGAACATAAACAGCAATTATTTTCATCATTACCTTTTGAATATACACTGCTCAAAAAAGTAAAGGGAACACTTAAACAACACAATATAACTCCAAGTACATCAAACTGTCCACTTAGGAAGCAACACTGATTGACAATCAATTTCACATGCTGTTGTGCAAATGGAATAGACAACAGGGGGAAATCTTTGGCGATTAGCAAGACACACTCAATAAAGGAGTGGTTCTGCAGGTGGGGACCTCAGACCACATCTCAGTACCTATGCTTTCTGGCTGATGTTTTGGTCATTTTTGAATGTTGGTGGTGCTTTCACACTCGTGGTAGCATGAGACGGACTCTACAACCCACAAAAGTGGCTCAGGTAGTGCAGCTCATCTAGGATGGCACATCAATGCGAGCTGTGGCAGGTTTTGCTGTGTCTGTGTGGTTTGCTGTGTCTGTCAGCGTAGTGTCTAGAGCCTGGAGGCGCTACCAGGAGACAGGCCAGTACACCAGGAGACGTGGAGGAGGCCATAGGAGGGCAACAACCCAGCAGCAGGATCACTGCCTCCGCCTTTGTGCAAGGAGGAACAGGAGGAGCACTGCCAGAGCCCTGCAAAATGACCTCCAGCAGGCCACAAATGTGCATGTGTCTGCACAAACGATTAGAAACCGACTCCATGAGGATGGTATGAGGGCCCGACGTCCACAAATGGGGGTTGTGCTCACAGCCCAACACCGTGCAGGACGCTTGGCATTTGCCAGAGAACACCAGGATTGGCAAATTCGCCACTGAGCACATGTGACAGACGTGACAGAGTCCGGAGACACCATGGAGAGGGATCTGCTGCCTGCAACATCCTTCAGCATGACCGGTTTGGTAGTGGGTCAGTAATGGTGTGGGGTGGCATTTCTTTGGAGGGCCGCATGGTCCTCCATGTGCTTGCCAGAGGTAGCCTGACTGCCATTAGGTACTGAGATGAGATCCTCAGACCCCTTGGACCATATGCTGGTGCGGTTGGCCCTGGGTTCCTCTTAATGCAGGACAATGCTAGACCTCATGTGGCTGGAGTGGAGCGGTTCCTGCAAGATGAAGACATTGAAGCTATGGACTGGCCCGCCCATTCTCCAGACCTGAATCCGATTGAGCACATCTGGGACATCATGTCTCGCTCCATCCACCAACGTCATGTTGCACCACAGACTGTCCAGGAGTTTATGGATGCTTTAGTCCAGGTCTGGGAGGAGATCCCTCAGGAGACCATCCGCCGTCTCACCAGGAGCATGCCCAGGCGTTGTAGGGAGGTCATACAGGCATGTGGAGGCCACACACAATACTGAGCCTCATTCTGACTTGTTTTCAGAACATTACAGCAAAGTTGGATCAGCCTGTAGTGTGTTTTTCCACCTTAAGTTTGTGTGTGACTCCAAATCCAGGCCTCCATTGGTTAAGAAATTTGATTTCCATTGATGATTTTTGTGTGATTTTTTGTCAGCATATTCAACTTTGTACAGAACAAAGTATTCAATGAGAATATTTCATTCATTCAGATCTAATATGTGTTTTTTGAGTGTTCCCTTTATTTTTTTGAGCAGTGTATTATGTCTTTTCTGTTGTTCTGGCATAACATGGCCAAAAAATATATAAAAGCACCTTTTTCCACACACAAATATTTCATTATATTTATTTAATATGACTGAATATTTTTTAGCCCGTCTGTTATTTTTTGCCAGTTTTTGCAGGCTGTTTGCCAATTTATGCCCCCATTTTTACTCTTCCTACATCCAAATGAATTCCTAGATGAGTTAATTTGAACTCATGTGCTTACTCAATATTGATCATCTGCTCTTGGTAGCCATGTATTCCTGCTCACTTATGTAGATAATTAATCATAAAAATGCTCATATTTCACATATTCATAAATCAGGAATAGCATTTAGACCACTGACAGGTCAGGTAAATAACAATGATCGTCTCATCGTTCATCTGTTTGTGGGTGGGATATATTATGCAATAATATAAAAGAAAAATCTATAGAAGAGTATCAGAATATATAGTGCATCTCAGTTTATTGCATATTGGGCTGCTTAGCTGCAGACCAGTCAAACTGGCCATGCTGACCCCTGTCCTGTGCCCGAAGCAACAACGATGAGCATGAGTATCAAAACTGAAAAACAGTAAAATATGGAAAAAGGTGGCCAGGTCTGATAAATCATGTTTCTTTTAACATCATCTGGATGACCAAATATGTGTATGTTGCTTACTTGGCAAACACATGACATCAGGCCAGCAGAGGCAGTGTCATGCAATATTCTAATAGATGTTACTTTGACACATACCACCTACCTAAGTATTGTTGAAACTATGTGCAGCTTTTATGGAAACTGCAGTCCCTGATGATTGTAGCCTATTTCAACAGGATAATGCTATCTGCAAACTAAAGATGGTTCAGAGATGTTTAAAGGAGCACATCATTAAGTCTGAGGTTTTCACCTAGCATCTAAATTTCCCACATCTTAATGCAAAATTCTGTTGGATGTGCCTGGCCAAAAAGTCTAGCCCATGTAGGGTTTACCTTGTAAACTTGGTCAACCACCTAGCTACCCTCCTCTGCATACTCCACACACCTGCACACAAATTGTTTAGGCTTTTACCTTCAGGTCACCATAAAAAATGCTGTCTGCTAAAACAAGCCACCACAGAGACTGTTTCTTCCTTCAGGCTGTCTCTCTGATGAACACTCGACAGTCCAGAACAACCCCATACATACTTGGACTGATCTTATGTTATATCACATTGTAAAGTCAATTGTGTATACATATACATTTAAAAAGATATTCTTTATTATTGAGAGCAAAGTGTACCGGAGTCAAATTCCTTGCTTGTCTGTACAAACTTGGCAATGAAGCTGATTCTGATTCTAATAGGATGTAAAGGATCTGCTCAAAGAATATTTGTGCCAGATACAAGATGTTTTGGCTCCAAACATTTTTCCAATAGACTGTTAACAAAGGTGCTCATAAGGTTATCCCAAATCAGTGTAATTTAATTCAATTGGACGTAACACACTGTTTCCAATGAGTGTGCTGTTGATCCCTGTGCAGACCGTTTAACTCTTATGAAATACAAAACATTATAACCTTTGATCAAAGCAAAATAACTCTGAGCGACCTCCTGCTGACAGTCACATAAGCACATTTCCTTTCAGTAGACTTTTAGCAACTTATAGGAAGTTACTTTTAATGAACATTTGTCAAAGTAGGTGTTAAACATTGGTGTTAAAATGTTTCATAAAAGACAGCACCTTGTCGTATCCAAAAATGTTTGGAATGAAGCAACCAAAGCGGCTAAAGTATGAAAATGCAAAAAGGCAAAATGACCAGCATTTTTTTCACTTAACTTGATCTTTAAAAAGCTTGACCAGTGTTAGTATTTTTCACTTATTTTTGCCACATTTTTGTCTTTTTCTTATGGACTTAATTGTCAGGAACTGTTTATATGCTGTTGACAGTTTTTAGGTCTGACACTAAAACTGTTTAAGACCAAATTAAAATAGTTTTTAAAAAGGTAGACTCACTTGAAAGCCAAATATAAATAAAAAAAATGGTTAAAGACTTTTGCGCACAGCTGTTCTAGGTCCATTTAGTGCCAACACTTTGTGGTTGTGTTCAATAAAAAAGTATGCATTACAAATTTATAGTGTGAAGTAGGTGAAATAAGGGAAATGAATTAGATTTACAAACATAGAGAACAGGCTATAGGCTGAAAGGGAAGTAAAGTTTGCCTGGAACATCATAAGAATGCATCATAGATGATCCAGCGTTGGAAATACACTAAATTTGACACAGCAGACAGTCGACTTACACTCGGTCTCACACCAGACCCTTTCTGTAGCTGAATGTAATTACTACTGACATGTCCAGTACTCATTGTGCTACTGCAACTCCTCATGCTTGCCAGCCTAAAGCTGCTGCCCATCATCATCATTCCTGAAGAGGCACCGGCATTACTCCTTCAATGCAATCAGATAATTTACCACTTGGCCAGCCCATACAGACAAACAAAACTCAGAACATGCCAAACCTTAATAAGAAGGAAAACATAGAAATAGGAAATAGTACATAACAATTTCTGCTAAAAGTGTAAGGTTCTTTTTTATGTAGAGACGATTCTAAATGGAACTTTCTACCATACAGCACTAAACAATACCGAAAATGTGCTCCTTTTTGGTAACAAAAAAAATTACTTAACTTTTCAGTATTTTTTGCACAATTTCTCTCTGTTATAAACGCTTTCTTTTTTCCCCTCTCTAAGTTACGTTTGCTTTAGGCTGAACTCATATGTTTCTGCAACTGCTATTTGACTTTTGGTCAAATATCTGCAGGGCTCTGCATTTAATTTTCATTAACAGTAAACATATCCTGATTTTACTCAAAGCCTCCTTGGTCATACCTACCTTAGAACCTGACAATCTCTTCTTTTTCCCTGCAACAGAAAATGTATACCTTATGGGTGTTTCTGGGTATTTGTTGTTACCACTATACCAGGCACTTTTAAAGTCATACCTAATTTGAAAATATTCTACCAGAAGAAAAGAGTATATATATAGAGAATTTGTTTTCCCTCTTAATAAGATTTGAGACAGTTTTTTTTCCCTTCAGTATCACTTTACAGGCTCCATAATGGGTTAATGTTCTCTGGTGGTTGTTAATGTTTGTTTTAAAACATGCCGCAGTATTTAAGTTCAGGCATGGTGTTTTTCGTTTTGGTTTAATGCCAAGAATTTAAATGAAATGTATACCTCAAATGGCTCATGAGAAATGGCTTTAAAACAGATTGGCCCATGTCTGCAATCCTGCTGCATTATTCTGTTCAGCTCAGATGTCTTTTTACCCTATCTTGATGGTATTATTATGCCATCAACTTTAATCGGCACCACCTTTTGTGGGCTATATAGAAGCACTCCTCCAGTATTGTGCCACAAAGTGTTGGTGCGCTAAAATTATCTATACGTAAGAACATGAAGCATTAAAAGGAGTTTTTCCATACTAGATATGACATGGCTTCTTTTTGTTACTCCAAATCAGCCCTATAAAAATGTAATTGCTGGATAGATCATGTGTCTCTACTATCTTTATTTCTGACGGTCCAAACATGTTGACATGCACACAGAAGGTGCTTTCTCTCTGTCGTGTGTCATTTTACCTATGCCTCCTTCTCGCTACAGTGGTCACAAACATTTTTGCGTGCCAATTTGCACCTGCCTTTCAAACGTGCTAAATATAGACACAGAAACTGCACCCACCATCCATTTCAGGTTTGATAAATTGCATTGCTGGTGGTAAGTAATTACATGTTCATAGCCTCCTCTCAGTATTTTGCACGTTCTTATGATCAGCATATGTTCTGCATATTCATGAACATGACAGTTGCAATCCTTAGTGCATTTTGTTAGTAGATCGGCTTTGAATGCACTCAATTGTCCAAGTGTTTTTTTACACCAAACCTTTTGTAGATCAGACCCATTGTGTTTTTTATGTGAGCTAAATTTCAGTTTCCAGAGCAGCTTCTTCCACATGTTTGCTGCATCCCCAAGAATTATAGAAAATACTGAATTTAAGATATACATTTTACTTAAGCTTCAAAATGTTGACCTAAAAAACTTCTTTTGTGCTGATGCAGGCAAAAGAAACTATCATGGAAACAGACAGAAATCCGATATTGGTAATGTGGGAGTACAGTAGTATGCCTCTGGGTCATGTTTGATTGGTGCCTCATCTATTAATATTTAAATCAGACATGCTTTTTCACCACAAGATCTTATGTACTACATGTTAGGGAAACTAAAGAGATGTCAAGACTAATACGAAATGCAGACACCAAGTGTCTCTAGTTTGGAGTCTTTAAGCACAGTGGAGTAAATATCTGTCATTGCTGACATTCAGTTTAGCTTGTGATAGACATTTTTGCTTCTACATTTTCTCAAGAAGCTCAGAGAGACAGAATGTAGTTAGCTGCCATTTGATAAAACCACAGAAACATCAGATATTGAATAAAAGACAGCTTCTCTTAAACTGTCAACCACGCATACAAAATCATTGTTTAGGAGAAAACAATGCAGCTTTCACATCATCTCAGTTTAAGAAAGGACTTGCAATTATGTGTCAAATCAGCTTGTCCATAGCTCTTCTTAATTTGACAGCTGGAGAAAAAAGTTAAAAAAAGCTAATAATTTTCAATGCTTTGTCCTGGCTTTGATTGATAATGTGACAGGCACATGGGAAAAATATGCAGCTCAGTCATAAGCTAAACCCCAGGTATTTGGCTGCGAAATGGGTTTCGCACTTGTCTGCTTTCATAATGAAACAGCCAGTTCAGAACTGGCCAAATGTTCCATCTCATTAAGCAGCCAAAAGCCATCCTAAGCTGCAGTCTCGCCCACCGCATGTTATAGTGGCTGCATGCAGGGCTGCTTTATGTGGGAAAAAAGCAGATTTAGGCTGAGCTTAAACTGCCAGTTTGGGATGTTGATTTGATTTTCGCTACATCTGTGTGCGTGGCCACAAGATATTTACAATATCCTTTCAACTCCAGTGAACACAGAGATTTCTGACCAGCTAGAGATTTCCTGGCAAAAAGTTATTGTGACTTTTGTTACAAATGCAGAAATACAAATTTACAAATCCAGAATTACTGACATCCCTGATTAAGATTTGTTAAAATTTGTTAAGATTTTAAAAAAAATTCTGAGATTAAGTGACCCTTTTTGGGGGTAGCATATCATCCTGAAAATCTTAAAACAATCCATCCTTTAGTTTGAGTATGATTAAAAAATGGACAAAACAATCCTTTGTAAAGAAATAAGACATTTTAACATAATCACTGTTGCTACAGTTTTTAGTACCATCACTTTGAATACTTTGCACAAACCAGCTGGACAGCAGTTAGACTTCTTTTAAAATATTTCATAAGGTGGGAGCATAGTAGAAGGTGGGGGGGCTCTGACAATTCCTAGTTATAGAAAAATGTATTTTGGTCAATATTGAAATAATAATTTAAAATGATATTGATTTATTGAGTTTGATTTATTGAGTTTGAAAAAACAATTTATTTATTGCAACTGAAAATTAGTGAACTGCCTTGAAACAGTTATTTTTTCTAATGTTGACCTGTTAAACCGTTTAGAATCATGACAAAACCTCTGTATGAATAGCAAAAGCTTTATTAAAACATAGGCAATTAATAAAAAAATAAGCATAAATAAAATTAGAAATTTAATGCATTTCAACAATCTGGACATAAATAAAAAACTGTTAAAAAAAACCATTTCAATATTAATAAATTAAGAAAAATTTCAAAGCTAATGTTGAATGACACAAAGTTATTTCAGCCAAACAAATTTAATCACATTTTAGTGCAGCTATGAAAAGCTCAAAAAGCATGCCAACATGCCATTTTTTTATAAAATGTAAATAAAAACAGATAAACATTTTTTGTCAAACCTAAAACCCATTTTACATAGTTTTTCTTATCTTTGGTGATATGCTTGTTTTTTGTTCCTATCAAAAATAAACCTCTTGGTTCAATGAAAAAAAATAATCATCTAAATCTGTTAGAATATGACTAATTTTGGGTTTAACTGTACATGCCAACTGGTTGTTTGAGAGGCATGCAAGAAGAAAGCCTTTTCTGTTCTTACTTGACAAATATTAAACATACCATTGCTTAAATTGTATTTTATGTTGTTTTTCCCATTTTGAAAAGTACAGTACCTCAGAGAAATAGATCTCAGTGTCACAATAAATGTATACTCCACAGACACAGGAAGTCATACATTAAAATGTTTCTTTATACTCTGGTCAAAAAGTTGCATACTCATAAAGAAAATCTTGAAATTACATGTTAACCACTGAACACTACTTAAATTCAGGGCTGGATTTTTCCGGTTTCTTTTCCTGTGTCAGATTTTTATGTTTCCATAAAAGAACAAGTTATTTCAAGGGTTCTTACACATTATTACTAGGAGTGCCAAACAGTGTGAAGAATGATATATGTACAAACTTTTGTTGTGAGTTTTTACTAGTAAATAACAATTTTGACATGTAGCAGATAACCCTGAAAAAGCAGTAACAGTTCCTGATTAATGTCAAAAACTATATTGGAACAAGCAACTTCACCAAATAGTTTACCATTTGCAAGCAGAAGCAATTTAGTAAAGTAGGTTTGATTTACACACATAGACACACTTGCAAGAGTATTAGTAAGCTATTTGAAAGTAAGCATTTGAGCTAAGCTGATCACTTTGTTCATGGTGATATTATCATAGAGGATGTTGCAAATAACCTTTGAAGAAGGGAGGAGGGGGGTAATTTAGGATGTTTCCTTAAATAGAACTCCTTTGGCAGCTATGATTGACAAGTGTCCAACCTCCAAATACTAAAAATAGAAAGACATCTCTGTCTTCTCCTGGTTAAAATGTTTTTGACAAAAGGTCCACTACCATATTTGTTTAGACATTTGTATTTTGTTGTATGTTCTACTTAAATATAAGAATGCTTAAATGACAGAGGCAATTTTGAAAGTACACTTTGAAACATAGCACAGTTGAGGCCAGATACTGTATTTGTATATGCTGTATTAAAAGACATATAATATTTTCTCACTGTATGAAATGAAATCAGACTAACCATATAGTGTTTTAGTTTAGTTATGATTAACAAAAGTATTTCTATCACTAAATGCCAGAAAAATGAGAGAGATAACAAATTATTTCAGAAGTTTGTATGCAGCAGATTACAATGTCTTCATATAATTAGGGGAAACACAAATGATGATGTTATGGCTTTTTTAAGCTTTTGATAGGTAAACTGGCAGCATTTGAGGTAAATAAAGGCACATCTGTAGATGATTATAGGGTACCACCTCAAACACACTGTTTCCATGTGTCAAAATCAAAGAAAGTTAGCCAAGATATCAGGAACAAAATTCTGGACCCCATGAATCTGGTTCATCCTTGGGTACATTTTCCAGATTGAGAAGGCGTCACAGACATTTGCTCAGACATTTGTATGCAAGTATAAACACCATGGGAATGTTCAGCCATCACATCATTCAGAAAGGAGACGGGTTCTGTGTCCCAGAGACGGCTATGTTTTGGTGTCTAAATGCAAATCAACACCAGAACAAAAGCAAAAGACCTTGTGAAGATGTTGGATGAACAAGTACAAGAGTGTCATTGCGCACAGTGAAACAGGTGCCTTACCAACATGGACTGGAAGGCCAATTCTTCAAAAGCAACATTAACATCAAAATTACAGTTTGCAAATGCACTCAGGAACAAAAACCTCAATTTTTGGAGACATGATCTGTGGTTTGATGAAACTAAAATTAAAGTGATTGGCCATAATGACCAGCATTTCATTTGGAGGAAAAAGTGGAAAAACTGAGAACACGATCTGAACTTTAAAGTAGGAGTGTGGCAGGTAGCGCAAATGGGCTTTTCAAATGGACAATGACCCAAAGAGTACCTCCAAATTAGTTACGAATTGGCTTGAGGATAACAAAGGCTGTTTTGGAGTGGCTGTCATAATGCCCTGATCTCAAAGGAAATTTCTAGGAAGTGCTGAAAAGGTGTGTGTGAGCAAGACAGCCTACAAACCTCAGTTACACCAGTTCTGTCAGGAAAATGGGCCAAAATTCAAGGAAACTATTGTGAAAAGATTGTGAAATACCAAAAAAGTCTTATAGTGTAAAGGCAGTTCCCCCCCCCCCCCAAATACTAAGGAAAAGTGTATACACTTCTAACTTTGGAGAAAGTTAAAAAAATCTCTAAAATAATAATCTCCCTCATTATTGGCATGGAGCAAATAGAATAAATTTTTGTATTCCTAAATGACCTAAAACAAGAAACAAGTCTAATTTTATTTTGGGTGTGTGTCTTTCTGTACCATGTGTCTCAACACTATATTATACTATATGTGGTCTCAACACTATATTAAACTGCAGAGACTAGAATTAAAGAACGCAGCGTCTGCCTCTTTAATAGCTTGTTCAAACTGGGAGAGGACACAGATTTCTCAGTAGAGACGATAGAGGAGAGGGAGGTTAGGCTTAGATGATTATTGCTTTGCCGTGTTATCTTCAGACACAAAACCTGTTTGCATGGTTTTCTCAAGTATGTCAGCCCCTGAATTTGTTTGTGCTGAATAGCATTAGCGTGTAGACAATTTTTCAAATAGCCATATATCATCTGCAACTGCTGTTGTTACTGAAAACCACAATATTTGACACACCAAGCTTTCCAGATACTCATGTTTTCATTTAGGTCTTTTCCATCTCTCAAATAGCCCTTTGGGATTACATCTGAAGTGTCATTATAGAGAATGATTACAAGAAGGTTAGAGCAGTCTTCCAGCATGATGTTTGGCTTTTTGTCACCTTTGAAATGTAAGAGTGTCTTTCACATGAAAGTCTTTGGTCCAGTAGGAGATTTCATGCTGTTTGTATGTCTCTCTGAAATGCTGCTGAGCCCCCAGCGTCCTTACTAGAGTGTGAAGCCCTCTTCAATAATTGGGGCTGACACATTTTTTTTATTCTGAAAAGTACTGTGATCTTTTTTTCTCTTTATATGGTGCATTTTCATACTGGAATTCCTTAACTAATGAAGTTTATTTAGTTAAAAAAGAAATTCTATACCTATAGGAAACAAATATGAAAAAAAACTTTGTACATGTGAAACGCTCTGCACGTTCCTATTTGAGTCCTATCACTAAGAAACATAAACCCTGTAAAGCATTTTCACTTGGTCCTAGGCATGTGTTCCTTGTTCTAAGTTTAGACGCTGACACCCTAACATTGCCATCTAAAATTAATTGGACGGACAATTTCAAATTGTAATTAATCAGGTTTATATTTAAATGACAGTTGAGGCAGAGGAAGAAGTGGAAAGGGCGAAAGAGATAGCACACAACAGCACTGAGATGGCAGGAAGATTATGCAAATTGTGGAAAAGAGGGTTGCTTACTGCACCCTTTGTCATGAGGAAAATGTCAAGAGGAAAAATTTTAATAATCACAAATCTGAAAAGGCTTAATAAAACATTCATCTGAAGAAGAGTTTCTCAGGAATGTTTAAAACTTTTTTTTAGATAATGTAAACAAGAGTTAGGCGATATATGCTTTCTTTTCTGTTTTCCACCTATAATGGCTTGTGATTGTATTCCATGTAATTCTGGATATATCAAAGTATTAATTTCATTATTTTTTGCATGTTTTCATTTTATTTATGTTTGGAGTGTTTTGAATGAAGAAATACAATTTTTAGTGTCAAAAGAGCCATCTTCACCATATCTCTTTCAGATCTCATTCACTTTCTGTATGTTGCAGGATCTTAGGAGAAAGTAAGAGTGCTAATTCCATACATATTTTGGCATAATCATAATGATAAGGTCTTTTTTGCGGACAAAACAATCTGTTCTCCTTTTCCGGCAATGTAACGTCAACCTCCGCTCTTAAATACAAACCTCACATTCCATTTTATGAACACTTGCCTCCAAAGGCTGTCATTGTGTTAGAAAGGCACATTTTAATATTAACTATCTGCTTTGAAAAACAGTAGAAATGGAAATTTTTAATTTTTTATGTTAGTATTATCAAGGCCTATGCGTGTTATGGCACTAATATATGAGGAAATATGTTTGTTTGCAAAATAATGTAATTAAACAGCAGAAAGGGCAGCAGAAATAGAGTGTGTGTGATCATATGCAAATGTAAGACTTTTAACTTATTTGTGCAATGCAGAACAGAGTTTAATGATATGTTCAAAGCTATACTGTTGCTTATTTCCACTGTATGGTGTTATCATTCTACTGCCTAGCCCAAATAAAAGCTGAATATTGCTTTTTTATGTAGACAACCATTATAATCCTGTCATATCTATATCACAAAGCTTCTGAAGACAATAGAAGAAATGTGGATTCTGAGAGAAAATTATTAAAATCTGTTTGGTTTAAATGCCAAAAAATTAAAAGGGAGGTTAAAAGAAGTTTACAAAATAGTTGTTGGTGAGGTCCTGATGTAAAGAGGCAGGCTGTTGCAAAGTTTAGGTGTACTTATTGTGAAAGCTTTGTTGCAACAATGCTTAAACCTGCTCCTTAGTACAACCAAAACATCTGCTCATCTTACTTCAGTGATCTCTAGGCACTGTGCACAGTCAGAAGCTTAAGTAGTTAAGAAATACATTGATTCTACAATGGACAGGGAGCCAGGCCAAAGAAGCTAAAACAGACATGATGTGGTCACATTTTCATTTGTTTTGTGTGGCGGTGTTTTAAACCAGTTGCAGACATGGAAGATGTATACTATTAGCCTAGTCTAGATGACATGAAGTCAAGAATCTCTTTCTCAAAGTCTGGAAATTAGAGAAGGTACTAAGCTTTGGCTTGCAACCTCATAGAGGAAAAACTGGCTCTGTGTTTTGATTGCTTTTGAATTAAAAAGTGGATTACAAGTAAGTTTTCTGCAAATGTGTTTATATAAATGTAGAAAGAACAATGACCTGTACGGAGAGTGTGTTAGAGGTTCTGAAAAGTATTACAGAATTGTTTTGCTCTTTTAACTTAAAATTAGATGCTAATGAAGAAAAGACGAGAAAATATGGCGAGATTATACAGTATGACTTTTGATTTTTCTTGATACCCCAATTTTTGTTATTTCTCTGTGTGAATACCTTGTACTTAATCATCATCATCAAAGGAAGGAGGCCTTTAAGAAGCATTGTGCTTCTCAGTTGTAGTGTTTTGGCTAAGATAAACAGCAGGTAACAGATCACCTGAGCTAGTTCTAAAAGGAATCACATGAAACACAATCAAAGCAATGTGGACATACAGATGTACAAAAGAAAATAACTTGATGGATGTCCGACAAATTAAAATAAAATGGAACAAAACAGTCTTTTAATCATCTATATTTCCCTGTATTTTTGAAGTAAATTTACTCCATCACCTGAATTCGATTTTGGTAGCTTATTCTAAGTCCAGAGAACAGCAGATTTAAGTGCATTGCCGTGCTGCTGTGGGCATTTAGCACTTCCGCTCTTTTTATTGTTTAGTGTCTTGTTTAAATACGCTTCATGTCTTTGAAGCTGTCAAAGCAACATTTCTCAAAGTTTATTTATGTTACTCCCAACCACCTGGAACTTGGTTCTTGAAAAAGTTGAACATAAGTGGGCATGTTAACAACATGTGCAAAGCTTTAAAAAACAATATTTAAATTGTTGTCTGCAGATGAACATCCCCATTTAGGTAGTGTGACGAACAAGGTAGCAATAGCTTGTTTTGGAAAGAAAAATTAAATAATGCTAGCAGAATATTTAGCACATCAAAATGTTTCAAAATACACTACACAAGCAAAGTCTGTTGGTTTAGTGGTAGACCATGTTAACACTGAGGAAAGGCTTATATGTTATAGTGCCAAAGGGCCAATTGTGATTTAGAACTCATTTGCATTGAAAGAAAATGTCAGTCAGGGTTTCTGAAGTGTAAATAAATACTGAATGGGAAGTAAAGTCAACTTTTTTAAATAACTCAACAGAAACAAATCATCAGCTGTTGACCAAAGAAAACAAGTTAAGACTGTGTTCTTTAGATAATTCAATACATATTCAGTTTCTTTAAGACAAAGTGTTATTTGTACAAAAGCCTTCTATTAATAGAGCTTCAAAGGTCCCTACTGCTAAATTGTAGGGCAGCATAGGATTTCTCAAGCTCCTGCAGATGCAGAGAAATCATTTGTTTTGAAACCACCAAGCTGAAATAATTGTCACTAGTATTAAAAAGCAGGGGCATCGTTAGCGATGATGTTTCCAAAAATAAAATTTTTCTGGAACCCGGAGGTGGTATGTTATAGCATACTTTCTAAAGATTCTAAAAACATTTCTAAGAATGGTTTTAGGTTTTGGAAATGTTTCACAGTATAAAAAACATAGGAGCAAAACAACATCTTGTTACGTTTGGTTTATGAAATAAGTGATGCCAACAAATACTCTGAGTTCATTCATCAACTTTGAGACCAGACGACACAGGCAGCTGCAATCTGTTGAAATTTAATTTAAACTTTCCCAGACTGTTAGCAGGGTAATCAATAGAAGCCAGGGTATTTTTTTATTTCTTTATTTAGACAATATTGAACCTCCGCCACTTATAAATGTGTATTTGCTCATTCTGCTTACAAAGTAATTCCTCACATGTTGTGCTATGAAGTAAAGGCTGGTCAAATGGAGAATGAAAACGTCGAAATGATCACTTTTAGTGACATAAACTTGGATCTTGCACAAAAAGACGATAGCCAGGTAATCCAAAACTTTGCAAAACTTTGGCAAATGGTCTGATAACTGTTGCTGATAGTTTAGTTTTTATTGCTGCATTCATCTTTATCCCACAATGTGATTTTTTCCTGTATAGTGTCTTGAGACACTATTTGAGATGCTTTGTATAAAAACTTAAATGTTTTTATTAGCATAGGGGTAATCTTGGCTATTTAAAGTGTGCTAAATGTTTTAATATCTATTTACAAGGCAAATGTAGGAATTTCCAGTTTGCAGGAGCATCCTGCATGTTTTATAGCAACATAGCACAACCTCAGACACCGTTATCCCTGTTGCTTGCATCTTTTTCACCAACACTTTTTTCTTTAGTATGTTTGGTTCAGCACCTTTAGTGGCTTGAGTTGTCCTTCTGGAATGTGTAAATTTTTGCTTTTAATAGCTGTAAACTGTAATCATACAAATTCAATTCAATTCAATTCAGTTAATTTATATAGCGCCAATTCACAACACATGTCGTCTCAAGGCACTTCACAAAAGTCAGGTACATACATTCCAATTAATCCTAATCACTGAACAGTGCAGTCAGATTCAGTTATTTATTCAAATTGGATAAAAAGTTTTTCTGTCTAAGGAAACCCAGCAGATTGCATCCAGTCAGTGACTTGCAGCATTCTCTCCTCCTGGATGAGCATGTAGAGACAGTGGACAGTCACTGCCGTTGACTTTGCAGCAATCCCTCATACTGAGCATGCATGTAGCGACAGTGGAGAGGAAAAACTCCCTTTTAACAGGAAGAAACCTCCAGCAGAACCAGGATCAGTGTGAGTGGCCATCTGCCACGACCGACTGGGGGTTAGAGAGAACAGAGCAGAGACAAAAAAGGACACAGAAGCACTGATCCAGGACTACTTTCTATGGGAAGGAAAAGTAAATATTAATGAATGTAGCTCCTTTAGTCGTTTCACCTAGAAAGAAAGAACTGATAAACTCTGAGCCAGTTTTCAAGGTTAGAATCTGAAAGAGAACACATAGAGTTGGTCACAGTAAAAGCTCAGTCAATCGCCATGTCTAGGAGAGAGAAAGGATTAAACACTAAAACACAGGGCCATGTGGATCATCGGTAGAGGGTGAGCATTAAGTTGTTGCCTGCAGAAGCTCGGACGATGCCCCTCTCCAGAAAGGTGTCACAGGTAGACACAGTCAGGCCAGGTGTAGCTTCTAGGAAGAGAAAAGAGAGAGAACAAAGTTAAAAGCTGAAATAACAGCAAATAACGCAAAATTGGAGAGTAGTGTGAGAATGTAGCGAATAGGGGGAAAGTTGTCATTATGTCCTCCAGCAGCCTAAGCCTATAGCAGCATAACTAGCGAGATAGCTCAGGATAACCTAAGCCACTCTAACTATATGTTATGATTCTGGCACGTCTGCTCTACTCTGTCTCTCTGGCTACAATCAGCAGATGAGATGCACCTGGTGACTGCTGCAGTGCAGTGCAATCTGTGGCATTCCAAGCACCTGTGTCTTCCCTGATATATACTGACTCTGACAAGCAGACGGTGCCAGATTTTTGAAAGCCATCGTGTGAGTAGATATCCAGCGTTCCTTCCTGACTGATCGTTGTTTTGACCTTGCCTTGCCTCTAGGATTTTTGCCTCTGCCTGCCCCTTGTCGGACTGTTTGGATTTTGGTTTTGACCCTGTTTCCTGCATCTGATTTATGCCTCTGTCTGCCCCTTGTCTGACGTCTTTTGTTCCGATCATTGACCCTGTTTCTGTCCCTGGATTATTGAATCAGCCTAGCCCTTGGATTATTCAGCCAAAAGTCACCTGTCTCTCTCACCTGCGCTGTGGAGATCCCTGCCTTCTACCCACTGAGGTTTCCCCTCGGGTTTCAAGTTTAAACCCAAGACAAGAACAGGTTAGTGACTTTTCTGATCCTTGCAAGATTTGGAGAAACTACAAGTCACTAATCCTTCTTTCTGCTTCAGTGATTCCTGGAAGCTGTGTGGAGTTTAACCTGAGTGACGTTTTCCTGTGGCTGAATAAAATTTTTAATCTTTCAGTTCTGTGTCTGGCTGAATCTTGGGTCCGCCTTTTTCTAATTCGTAATAGAAAAATCTGGCCAAAAATGGACCCATCGCCAGCACAGCAGTGGCGCATCCACGTTGATGAGACCCTTTCCTGGCTGGGTTCCGGCATGGAGGAAATAATTTCCACATTACGTTCTGGCAATCCTGTCTCCAAGCCGCCACCGTCACAAATTAACCACGCCCAAGTGACACAGACAACAGCAGAGGTAAGGGAGCCTCGCCTATCTCCCAGACCAGTGTCCCAGACCAGTGTCGAGCTTTCCTAACTCAGTGTGAGATTCATTTTGAGCTTCAGCCGTCATCCTTTCGCACTGAGCGCTCCAAGGTGGCTTTTGTTATATCTCTGCTGGCAGGAAGGGCGAAGCAGTGGGGGACTGCTGAATGGCATAACAGGTCTGCATCTTGTAACCTCCATGAAACTTTTTCCAAGGAACTCATTCGAGTTTTTAACCCTGTTCTTCCAAGTCGTGAAGCCGCAAGAGGCTTAATGTCCCTCAAACAGGGTGATCAGCCTGTCTCGTCCTATATAATTGACTTTCATTTGCTGGCCACAGATAGCCGTTGGAATGAGGCAGCACAAATGGATGCATTTATGCAAGGACTGAACGCAGACATCAAGGATGAGTTAGCGACCCGTGACTACCCCTCCTCCCTGAAACAGCTCGAGGATCTTGCTGCTCGCATAGATGTTCGGCTAGCAGAGAGAAGGAGGGAGAAGCGACATGAGGTGGGTCGTCCCTCATTTCAGGGTCCGGCACACCTGCGTGAAAGAAGGAGCCGGTCACCTCTCACTGAGGAGAACGATGATTGTGAGCCAATGCAGTTGGGCAGAACCAATATTACCCCTGAGGAGAAAGATCATCGGAGGAAGTTCAAGCTCTGTTTTTATTGTGGAAAGAAAGGACATTTAGCACTCAGATGTCCATTAAAAGGACGGGCTCAGCAGAGGAAGGGAGGTCTCTACTGAGCCGAAGCCAGCTAACTGCCTCCTCCTTCTTGTTTCCTGCTTGTTTTCAAACCTCTTCCATGTGTCTCCAGGGGGCCGTGTTTATCGATTCAGGAGCAGACACTGAATTCATGGACGAAACATTCGCAAGTAAGAACAGCATAAAACTCATTCCGTCAGCTGACACATGAAACGCACTAGCATTGGATGGTCACAGCATGAACAATTCACACCTCAGGACGGAGGAGATTACCTTAACAGTTGGAGGTAATCATCAAGAAAAAGTAACTTTCATGATCATTAATTCACCTGAACGTCCTGTAGTCTTAGGGGCCTCCTGGTTGCAGAAACACAACCCTCACATTGACTTTAAGAAGAAAGAGATTCTGGGTTGGTCTGAGTCATGTTCCGCTGCCTGCCTTTTGTCTGCTGCTATGGAGGTCAGCGTGGAGAATGAGGTCGAGGAAACATACCCGGATTTATCCAAGGTACCGCAAGAATACCATGACTTAAAGGAAGTGTTTTAAAAAGATCAAGGCCATAGCTCTGCCCCCCCACAGACCATATGATTGTGCTATTGATTTTGCTTCCTGGTACTTCACCCCCCAAAGGCAGGCTTTACTCATTGTCTGGTCCAGAGCACAGGCCATGAAGAAATATGTTGATGAGGCATTAAAGGCAGGACAAATTCAAACTTCTTCCTCTCCTGCAGGTGCTGGTTTCTTTTTTGTTGGGAAGAAGGATGGTTTGTTGAGACCATGCATTGATTATAGAGGCCTTAATGAGATAACAGTTAAAAATAGATACCCCTTACCACTCATGAACACAGCTTTTGATCAGATCCACGGAGCCAAGATATTTTCTAAGCTGGATCTAAGGAATGCTTATCATCTGGTCCGAATCAGAGAAGGGGATGAGTGGAAGACAGCTTTTAACATGCCTACGGGCCATTATGAATACAAGGTCATGCCATTTGGACTTACTAACGCTCCTGCAGTTTTTCAGTCATTGGTCAATGACGTTCTAAGAGACATGGTGGGTCAAATCGTGTTTGTCTACCTTGATGACATATTAATCTATTCTCAAGATCTGGATACGCACAGGAAACATGTCAGAGCTGTTCTCCTGCGTCTTCTGCAAAACCAGTTGTTCGTCAAGGCAGAGAAATGTGAGTTTCACACCACTACTACATCCTTTTTGGGCTTCATCATTTCCCCAGGTCAAGTGATTGTCGATCCCTCTAAAGTAAGGCCTGTCTTGGAATGGCCTGTCCCCACTGATTGTAAGCAGCTTCAGAGATTTCTGGGATTCGCAAACTTCTATAGGAGGTTTATTAGAAATTACAGCCTGGTTGCTACTCCCCTGAATGCTCTTACCTCTTCCAAGACAAGATTTGTATGGAATAAGCATGCAGAGAAGGCCTTCAACAGGTTAAAGGAACTTTTCACGTCAGCTCCAGTGCTACGGTCTCCTGACCCAGAAAGACAGTTTATCGTGGAGGTGGATGCCTCAAGCACTGGGGTTGGAGCCGTGTTAAGCCAGAGAGGTGAGGATGATCGTGTTCACCCATGTGCCTTCTTCTCAAGGACTCTGTCACAGGCTGAGTGGAATTACGACGTGGGAGACAGAGAGTTGCTGGCCGTCAAGTTGGCATTGACGGAGTGGAGACATTGGCTGGAAGGGACTAAGGAGCCATTTATGGTGTGGACTGACCATAAGAATTTGGAGTACCTGAAATCAGCAAAACGGCTGAACCCCACGCAGGTAAGATGGGCTCTGTTTTTTTGGTCGTGTTATTTTCTCCCTGTCTTACAGGCCAGGGAGTAAAAATGGCAAACCTGACGCCCTATCCCGGATTCAAGAGCCCGCAGAATCTCAGTCTGCAGGTGAAAAGGAGTTTATCCTTCCTGAGGCCGTCAGGTTGTCTGTGTCCCGAGTTGAGGTGGAAAGGGAGGTCCAGGAGGCCATCAGGGATCTGCCTATCCCACCATCATGCCCACCGGACCGCTGTTTTGTTCCCGAACGCCTTGTGCCAAAGGTACTGGAGTCTTGTCATTGCTCTCGTCTCGTTTGTCATCCTGGAATCAGCAAAATGATTCAGACTGTACAATGTTGTCAAGCCAAGTCTTCTCGTCGCCCCCCTGCGGGGTTGTTGCACCCATTGCCCATTCCCCCTCGCCCACGGTCACACATTGCTATGGACTTTGTAACAGGTTTACCGATGTCAAATGGTCACTCTGTTCTACTGACGATAATTGACAGATTTTCCAAGATGGTTCATCTGGTGCCCCTGGAGAAGCTCCCGTCTGCAAAGGAGATGGGTGAGATATTGACCAGAGAAGTTTTCAGGCTCCATGGACTACCTACTGACATTGTTTCCGATAGAGGAACCCAGTTTGTGTCACGTTTTTGGAAGGAGTTCTGTTCCTTGTTGGGAATTTCTGTTAGTCTCTCTTTAGGGTTTCATCCTCAATCTGATGGCCAAACTGAGAGAGCCAACCAAGAAGTGGAAACCAAACTTCGCATTTTATGTGAGTCAGACCCGACCAAGTGGTCACAAAATTTACCCTGGGTTGAATACGCCATGAACTCTTTGCAGTCAAGTGCCACTGATTTGTCCCCTTTCCATGTTGTGTTTGGTTTCCAGCCACCCATGTTTTCCGTACAGGAGAAAGAGGCTAATGTTCCGTCTGCCCAAGCAGCTGCCTTAAGATGCCAAAGAATATGGAGAAAGGCCAGGAGGTCAATGATCAGAATGTCACTGGTTCAGTCAAGAACGGCCAACCAGAGACGGATCCCTGCACCTAAGTACCAGGTGGGGCAGAAAGTTTGGCTCTCTGCCAAAGACCTACCGTTACGGATAGAGTCCCGGAAGTTGGCACCCCGATTTGTTGGACCTTTCCCTATCTCCAAGATCATCAACCCTGTCTCTGTACGGCTGAGATTGCCCAATTCCATGAGGATTCACCCCACGTTCCACGTTTCTCAGGTCAAGCCCTTCGTGGAGCCCCGACTGGTGATTCCTGAAAGCTGTGTAGAGTTTAACGACTGGTGATTCCCGGAAGCTGTGTGGAGTTTAACCTGAGTGACGTTTTCCTGTGGCTGAATAAACATTTTAATCTTTCAGTTCTGTGTCTGGCTGAATCTTGGGTCCGCCTTTTTCTAATTCGTAATAGAGCCTGGTTGTGGTTCTCCTGAAAGATTCTGTCTGTTTAAAAGGAATGGCTTCTGTCCAATGTGGCTGTGTTAGTTTTGAAAGGTAACTTTTTACCACTTAGCATTTTATGATCAACTGAATTTGAGTGTGTTAGGGTTAGTAACATTGTAATTTAAACTGAATGGGACTGTGTAGATAGACTTCATGGAAAAAAGTAGACTTATCTGAAAGGAGTTTGGAAAAAAACTGTTTCTTAATCATTGATTTCACGGATATGGACTTGTTTCACTTAAAGTGACCTGAGACCAGATTTGTTGTGCATTGGTGCTAGATAAACTGAACTGATCTGAAAATAACATAGAAAAGTTCTGTACAGAATAGTATTACATAAACTGATTTCATTTTTAAATGAAACATCACACTTTAACCTTTTACCTTTCCGTGGCCTGTGGGATGAACAACATGTGACGAATGTGCAGGACAAAGACCAACATGACTTTACTTCAGGTCAATGAACATGTAATTGTTACATAACCAAATAAAATAGCTACAATAAATAAAAAGCAACATTTAATGATTGAAAAAGAAAAAGTAAATAAGTAAAACTCAAGTATTCTCAGCCAAAATAAGCTGTTAAACTAAAAAGTTATCAAAATACCTCTTCTATTCCTATTTTACGAATAATAGGAAAGAAAACTGGAACCTTGTAACCAATAAAAGCTATTAACATAATAATCCGAAACTTTAACCTATAGGACGCGAGGCAAAACTGACAACGATAACACATAAATAATACAATGATGATGAGTAAAAGTAGCAAAATACGGACACATTAACAAAAGAACATCTCATAAAAAGCAACGACCATGAACAATTTGGAACACAAAGTTCTGGAACAAGGCAGCAGCCTTGTATTCAGCTCCATTTCTATCAGTTTCTCCTTTTTTAACACCTCATACTTTATTCCTCCTCAATTCTTTTCAGCATAATTTCCCTTTCCCTCAGTATCAAAGCTGACAATGGCAGTTAATTTGTCACGTTGCCACGTCACCATCAGCCCATCTCTGAACAGATATGAGCGACTGAATGATGAAATCAGTGTCATTTGCCAAGTTTACAGGCTTATTGTGCTTCAGAAAGGCAGATAAGATTGGCTGAGATATGGAAAAGAGTTGCTCATCCTTTGTGCTGATTCAATTCCATATCTTTGGCTTGTCACAAAGAGAACAAGAGCAATATTGAGAATTACTACTGAGAAACTAATTATGCAGCCCTGTACAGAGAGTTCAACTGCTGTTAGACGTCTTCCACCTACACTTTGTTATATTTAATTGGTTTCATGATACCCTTGACATTTTATTATGAACCATATTTTGTGCTACTTTTTGTTAAATAAATAAAAAAGGAGGTTTTGGGTCATGGGCTTCTATTTATCAGATTTGAAAACCCAGCTCACTAGCCAGCACAATGTGACTCTTCTTTATGAAGAATTATGGCAAAAGCACGTTTCTTGACCTTATTTTGTGTTAATTGTGTTAATCATATTTTATTGCACAAAGCTGTCCTATATGGCTGGGGATGTGAGTCTCAGTTTTAAACACCCTAATCATGGGGTTGGATATCTGATATAGTTTTGGCTTTAATAATTTTTATGAACCAAATTTTTTTCAAGGTGGTATTATTTTACAACACACTTTATTTGCAGTCATTTCTACAATCAGGAATTAGGTGCATTAGTTTGAATTTATTGTGGATTTTCTCTAATTCACAGAGGGTCATCATTATGCTTACAGTCATGTATGAAAGAAAGAGGAAAGCCTCTTAAATATTCTGTGTTTATCTGGACAAGAAATTGATTTAATTCCAGGTAAACACCACAAACGGACCTTATTTTACTTAAACAAAATATATTGAGAAGAATGTGTAGTCTGAGGAATGTTTTTCCCACTCCTCACCTTCAGCTGTGAGATGTTTAAGGGTTTCCTACTGTTGTGGATTTTTCTTATCAAAGTGAGAGAGAAGACAACTCATTAACAAGAGAAAGACCAGACTTTGTCTTTATAAGTTTATTCAAAGGCATTTCAGCGTTTGAAGACCCTGTCACTGAGCTTAGTCAGTGAAGCAGAGCCCAGAACAGAATTTACAGACAGTATTTAAACAGTATGTGGGTGTTACCTCAACTTAAAAGAGTTTGGAAATATAGCCCCTAGACCCCACCTCAGGTCAGAGGTAAACAGGTTATTTATGAGAGCACCCATCTACTATCCCTTTAGATACAACACTGTGGAGGCATAAAGCTCTGCTTTGACTAGATTAAAAGTGTTATTATTGTTTCTACCATTATAAGATGAACTTTGTGAAGTATTGTTCTTACAAGCACCTGACTGTCTGGAGAGCAGAGTGCATTAGAGAAAAGTCCTTGGTGAGAGGGAAAACTGATGGTTGTTATTGCAGGAAATCTTGTGATATTCTGACTCTTGCTAGCTGGGAAAGTTTTGACATCCCTAAAGTGTTGCCAGGTCAACTTGACCAGGCAGGTGAGGGTCTGCATCCAGATAAGTGATGAAATTGTTATTGCAAACTGTCACGTCCACCAAACTGATATTGTCCAGATGTGGCTGAATATGAATACTCGGAAAAGCAGAGGAAAGCCAGGATGAGGATGCCAGGAAGGTTATGTAATTGAGAATAATGATTTTGATTGGTCAAAAGGACCCAAACACACACCAATGCTTTGTAACTCTATAAAAAGGCTGCTTCACAAGAACACTTTTGGAGCACTTTGTAACACCAAGGAATGGTGATGAAGAAAATGAGTTTGTGCGACTTTTGAAGAATAAACGTTCCCTCGTGGAGAGCTGGGAGGAGAGAATTCTGCTGAGTCTGTGTTTATTATCTTCGCTCAGTGATAAAACACCGCCCGCTCCTAAAACACTTCAGGGAGTGTTTAACAATAAAACTCCTGATAATGAATTTAGAGCCCTTCTGGTCTAAAGTAACAAAACACAGAGGTCAGAGAGGAGAGAGGTAAAGGGAAGTTCAGAGCATTAAAAGAATTTTAACACTACATTTAGAGCTCGTTCCAGGTCCCTCCACAGCATCTCAATAAGTTGAAGATCTGGGCTTTGAGTAGGTCCAGCACTTTCAATTTCTTGATTTTCAATGAGTCCTATGTATATTTACTGTATATCTTTGGGTCATTGTAATGTTGGTGTCAGGGTGTGACACTTTTTGGACTCTGTGTTGTTTTTGGGTTTTGTTTTTCCTCAGTTATTTTGGGTGTTAGGTTGTGTTTCTCCTTCCTCGTTCATATCTCCTTTAGTTATTGTTGTTTTTCTTATGACTTAGTATGGTTTTCTCGGGTGGGTGTTGGGGGGTCGGGACTGCTCCGTCCTGGGGCGGCTCTGGTTGGCGGGCTGGTTTGGGCCATGTGGACCCCTCTTTTGTACATAGCCCCCTCTCCGGAGGTGGATGGGGGTTGTTTGGGACTGGGTTCTGGGCCGGGGCCGGGCGGGGCCGGGACCGCCCGGGTCTGGGCCTGTCTGCCTCACCTCCTGGGTCCGGGGGCTGGTTGCCCCTAGGGGCTGCCGGCGCACAGACCCTGGAGTATAGAGTATGCATGGGGAGTGTGAGTGAGTGTATGACGTCCATTGTTGTTTGTCTCTACGTTGGGAGCGAGTGATTTTATGTGTGTGGATGAGGGTGGGTGAGGGTGACTGTGACTGTGAGTGCCTGTTTTTTTTTTTTTTTTGTGACAGGTTGGGTCTTGGCCTGCTCCCTCTCCTGGATCAGCTTAGGCCCCCATATTATGGGGGGCCTATTTCCTCCCCGCCAACCTGCCTGCCAGTGGTTGGAGTCTCTGCCCGCTGGTGTACTTGTGGTTCTCGGTGTCCGGGGCTGGGGGCTTTGGTGTGTGCTGGCTCACTCCCGGTGGCTGCCTGCCGGGGCCTGGACCCCTGGGCTCTGTCGGGCCTCTGCCTTGGGGGTGGTGTGTCCCGGGGTCTTGGGTCTCTGGGTCCATGGCTGGATCTGCTCGGGCGTGGACGGCTGCCGGCGGGGCCTGTGGGCTCGTCGCTGCGGTTCCCTGGGGCTTCTGCACTGTCGCTGCTGGGTGGCTCCCCCGGGACTCTCCACTGCTCTTCTCTGGGGGGGTTGCGGTGGTCCCGGCGGTGGTTCTCCTGGGGTTCCTGTGCTTTGGGGGTCCTTTGGATGTCTGTGGCTCGGATCTCCTCAGTGTCCGCCCAGGGACCACGGGGCAGGTCGGTGGGTCCTCACACTCGCTATTGAATATTTTTGTGGAGAAACCTTGTATATAAAGCGCGTCCACACAGGTGTTGATAGATACACAGATGATCTATATTGGGCTGCACTTCTCACTAAGTACATTTTACATTCATAAATCCCGTGTGCTAATTTGTGTATAAGCAAGCAGGGTGTAATCTTTTATTCTATTCATCCTTCTTTCTGTCCTCCACTCTCTCCTCCTTTTTCCCCTTCTTCCCTTTTGCCCCATCTCTCTCTTTGTCAAGCTTCTGTTTTCCTTTTCATTTCAGTCTCCGTGTCCGTAACAATTGAAATATTCCCAAAGAAGTTTATAATAAAGTTTCGTTTATAAATATCAAGCAGAGCTTTAAAGCAATAGCTGTGATGCTCCGCTTGTGAAAGTAAATCTGTTGGGCAATTTCTTGGCAGTCAGACAACAATTCCGAGCGCTACTCTGCCAGACAGGACACGGTAAAAAAAAAAAAAAAATGTATGGTTTTCTCTTTGTTGTCATTGTTGCTATTATTATTATTATGATGTGCTCTGTTTTCCTTTAGGTTCTTTAGTTTAGTTTCCCATCTTGTATCTCTGTGTTATTTATGGTTTGGTCTCTTGCTGTTCCAGTATGGTTAGTTTTTGAGTTCCCGTTTCTGGTGTCTTTATTTTCTAGGTTCTGTTCTGTTTATTGTGTGGTCTCTGTGTGTGGCTTTCTGATTCTGTAATTGTTTACGTTTTGTCAGGTGTTTTTCTGCTACTAGTTTGGTTAGTCCTTGATTCCTCGTTTCTGGTGTTTTGTTTCCTAGGTTCTGTTCTGTTTGACTGTGTTTTTGATTGTATTATTAGATCTGTTATCTCCCTGTGTTCTGGTCCCTTGGGTTTGTTTACTGTTGGTCTTGTCAGGCTCCTGATGTTCTTGTTTATCCATTGTCTGGTTCACCTGCCCCTCTGTCTTGCTGCACGCCTGTTCCACACCTGTGTCTGTTTTCCCTGATTACCTGCCCCATTGTTTCATGTCCACCTTCATCTATATTTAAGTTTGTCTCTGTCCTTTGTTCCACGCGATGTCGTTACGTCTCTTTGACGTCTCTCTGGATTTAGTCCGCACATTGGATTCTATTTTAAGTACCCTGTAAACTGGATTATCTTGTCGACCTGCACCTCGCCTTCATGTAAGTGAACTCTGTAAATAAAGGACGAGTTTTGATCCCCCTCTGCTTCCTCCGAGCTTGTCTGCCTTGGGTCCAGCAACAAAATAGCTCATTATGACAGGTGGAGGGTACGGTTCTGCTTAAGCTTTGTTTTTAACAGATGGTCTCACATTTTTTTCAAGTAGTCTCTGATACAGGATATAATTCATGGTGGATTCTATGAATGGAAGCTGACCAAAGCTTGATGTACTGAATAATTCCCCAAAACCATGGTACTTCCTGCTCTATGCTTCACAGTTAATGAGATGATATTTTCCTGCAATCCTGTATTTGGTTTAAGCCTAACATTTCTTCTGTTCTGGAGTTCAAATAATTCAAATTTAGATTCATCTTTCCAAAGAACTTCATGCCAGAAGTTCTGGTTCTTGTCGACTGGCAAAGAGTCCCTCTAGAAAACCTGTGTGACATTTAAGTTTTTCTTAGAGAGCGGAGGTTTCCTCTTTTGACACCTTCAATTAAAGTTCAATCTGAGGGTCCCGGCGACGCTTCGGCCCCTGCTCAAGTCACTGAGGGTCTCGGCGACGCCTCAGCTCCTGCCCACGCCACTGAGGGGTCTCGGTGACGCCTCAGCCCCTGCTCACGCCACTGAGGGGTCTCGGTGACGCCTCAGCCCCTGCTCACGCCACTGAGGGGTCTCGGTGACGCCTCAGCCCCTGCTCAAGTCACTGAGGTTTTCGGCTGGATTGGTCCACATTGGTCCACACTCCTTATCCCTCTGTTTATAGGCTGGTTTGTTTGCACAATTCCTCGCTGGTTCCTCATGTCTCATCCATGGCTAAATCCCTTGATGTCTTCTGGTCTGTTGTGGCAATAAATGTAAGTTTTCTGTTTGTTATAATTAAAGAAGAAATAATTACCTCACACAATGCTTCTTCCGGAGGTTTGTCTGCATTTCGGTCCAACCCAGTCTCACACATTGACAGTACCGGCACTTTTACATCATCAGCAAAAGAAGCCTGATGTGGGTCTGGTGTTTTAGGGATTTTTGAGATTTCTTTTAGTATATTGCACTCTGCAGAGCCCCACAATTATATCCCCATCACTGCATCACTGTTTGCATATGAGTCTGTTTTACTGACATGTGTTTTACACATGTTGCTATGAATGCAGGTGTGTGGTGCTTCAGAGACCCCACAGGGTGCTAAGCAGAGTCAGAGTCTCCCCCACGTCAGTCCCAATGTGACCCAAATGCATTAGAATTGAGTTGCAGGATGGGTTAAAGCAGTGCATGGGATGGGAGTGGGGACACTGCCACATACTCCCATGTCAGTGTTTGCAGACCAGTTGACAACTTGGAGTACATGTTGTTAGAGGAAGCGAAAATCAGAATCTTCCACTTGCAAGGCAAAGCCATCTGAAACAGTAACTTACAATCAAAGCCCTGTTTGTACATTTAGGAAACAGAAACGGATTCAAAAGATTGTTGTTTCATCTTCAGACATAATAAAAGTTACACCACTTTTATCCCTTTCATTTTTTTAATTAACTGTGCCTGTTTTTTGCTTTCCAAACAATTAAATGTAATAACATCATGTTTGACCAAATCCACTAACATTTACTCGACAAGGAGACCAAGAGACGAGCAGGGAGAAAACAATGAAAATTATATCTTATGCACTAAAATGAATCATCAAAATAAAAGATGTGAACTGAGGTTTGCTGTGTTCCTGTAAAACAAACAATTATTCTGATGATTTAAATGTGTATTAAATGTGGGTCCTGTAAAACCATTTTTCCCTCTTTGTCCTTAATTCACTTTTCTACCTACGCTTGGTTATCCAGCCAGTGACCCTGTTAAAGGGCTCGTTAATAAAAATAATAATTGCACAAAGGCCTAATCTCAGATTGCAGTGGGATAACTGGTTCATTCAGTTTAGGATATCTGTTTTGGGTTACTAATTGAAAGAATGCACAAAATACGGAGGTATTGTATTAGCAATTATGTTTTAATTATTTAAATCTCATATGGATAAACAGTCTGAGGCATGTACAGTGACTGACTGTGTTTAATGAGATAAAGCAATTCTCAGCACAATCGACTAAATGTCCTAATTAGCTCTCTGTCTTATGGGACTTGTATTAATGTTGTGACTTATGCTGTTCTAATATGTTGGTTTGATCGAATAGTTATCCACAGCTTTCAACTATGGCTTTGATTGACTAATATATTAAGGGGTGTAAATATTGTAGCAGCTGATAATGGGTTTCTGCAGGTTTCAAATCAAATTCATAACCTTTTATTAAACTCAACTTTAGTCCAATGTACAAAAATAACTTAAGTTAACTTATTTACCTGTAAGCTTAACCGATTTTAAAAATAGGCAAGTTTAATGAAATTTTATCCACTGAGGTTGTTTTTTCTGTTTAGGCATGTGACTTTGATAGGTTGCCTAGCTTTTGCAGAAATGCTGGATCAGGTTAAAATGTTTCCACATAGCAAAACAAATGTTACCCTTGGGCTCAGGTTGCCCCCTTTTGTTTCACACACAAACCAGCCCTAACACTAACCCATTACATGCGAGCAGGTCCAGTGCAGGAAGTATCCAATGAAAAGAAACATCTTTTCATGAATAGTGCCATTACTCAAATCTCTTCATGAACCACTGAATCTCCAGATGTCCTCGATGATGTCACTAAGTGATACAAGTTTTGACACACACTTCACTAAACCCTTCCTGGATTTCTTGATGGACGTTTTGAAGCCTCAGCACAGTATGGCCCATCACTAGTTGGCACTAGTCAGCGACATTATTCATGTCTTTATTTAGCCTGCAAGCAGGAAAACAAAAACATATTTATGTCATATTTGTGTGGTAGCAATACAATATACAATCAAAAGTACTTGCTTCCCTTCACACACTCATTAACTTGAGTTACTTCTAATTTTCAATCCACAGGGTTAAATATGATGTTGGCCCATGTTTGCTGCGATAACAAATTCAACTCTTCTAGAAAGATTTTATTAAAGGTTTATAAAGGTGTTTGTGAGGATTTTTTTACTGTTCTTCCAAAAGCGTATTTGTGAAGTCAGACACTGATGTTGGACAACAGGGCCCACAGTCCCGGCTTTAATTTATCCCAAAGAAATTTGGTGGGTGTAAATTCCGGACTCTATACAGAGCTTCCACACCAAATGTATCCATTCATGTCTTTATAGACCTTGCTTTGTGCACTGGTGTGCAGTCATGTTTCAACAGGAAGGGGCCGTCTCCAAAATGTTCCCACAGAGTTGGAATAAAATTGTCCAAAATATCACCTGCTGAAGCATTAAAAACTTATTTCAGTGGAATTATAGTGGCGAGTCCCACTTCTGAAAAACAGCCAGACACCATAATCCTCCCTACACCACTTGATGCAGTCAGGTCAGTGTCGTCGTCCTGGCAACTGGTAAACCCAGACTCGTCCATTAGACTGCCATACAATGAGGCATGACTTGTAACTCCACAGAACACGTCTCCACTGTTCTATAGTCTAGTGGTGGTGTGCTTTTGCAACAATGCATCTGAGACTGAGTGATGTAAGGCTTGGATGCAGCTACTCACCCTCAGCTACTTCTCTGAAGCTCACTATGTACTGTTCTTAAACCAATCAGAAAGCCACATTGGAATCTGGAGGTCTATTGGCTCAGCAGAAAGCTAGAAACGTCTGCATACCATGTGCCTCAGTATCCATTGGTCTCAATCTGTGATGTTACCTCTGAGTTCTCATTGTGACCCATTCTTTTACAAATGTTTTAGAAGCAGTCTTCATGCCTAGTGCTGGATTTATACACCCGTGGCCACTATAGTGATTAAACGTTTAAATTCAATGGATGGATGAGTAAATACATTTGTTGTTTGTGGTGATTCTATATTTAGGTTGCAACTTTCAAGCTAACATGCAGTGCTGAGCCCTTAAAACTAACTTAGGAACTAAGAAAGAAATTCCAGTTGACATCCACTGAAGTGATGAAATATAGCTTCTGAAAAGCTACAGTTCACCTTTAAATCCTATGTGTAATACAGAAATCTGTTTTATTTTTGTGCTGAGGGGCACAGAGTGATCAAAGCTCATCTGTCTGACTCATCTCATGGTAATTTCTGCACTGCTCAAGGTCACCATATCATTTCAGGTCCTGTCACATACTTTAACAGTCACACAAACATACACACATTTTCATAATGAGGCTTGCAGGTTGGGAGCAGCAGTGATTTGTTCCAGTGCTGATTGCTCATTATCATCTCTGTGGTTGAAATGACCTGCTGACCTTCAAGATGTGAGTCACAAAGACAGTGCATGTTTGTGTCTATGTGTGTAATCATTTTAGTAAGAGTGGTTGTGAATGAGGATATAAACTGTTGAAGATTCTATAGTTACATTAGATATTTCCTTATATTGACTGTATGAAGGCTGAAGACGTTCAGAAAACTATCTTAAAAGATTTTAATTGAAAAAAGAAAAGCATTTCTATTGTTTGTACATAATTAACCTCCTATTATGTTAGCTATTAGAACCAACTAGTGTCATGAATGCTGTTGCTATCAGATAATTACATTCACAGTGTAAAAAAGACACATTACCTTTTTTTCTGTGTCTGACATTAAATCTCAATAAACATTTCCTGTTTCAGGTCAGTTTGTATGACGGAAATAATTTTCTTATGCTAAATGCCAGAAAAATATTTTATATATACATATATATATATATTTTAGATAATTTGTTTCTTCAAACTCAATTTAGATAGTTTACATAAATCTCCTTAGTTTTTGGGAGAACCTGTGTGTGACTTAGGTCAAATATTTTGGATCCACGTAACATCACAGACTGGGACCAGCTACTTCACAAGCTTCTCAAAACAGTTTGCTGTTTCCTCCTGATAGAGCTGGTTTAACCAGGTGGGGTTTGTAGGCTGCTCACGCACACAGCTTATCAGCTCTGCTCTCTCTGGGACTGAGATGAGGGGTTTCTGATGGCCACTCCAAAACTTTAACTTTGTTGTCCATAACACCAGAACGGCGATGGTGGTCAAGATTTCACAAAGGTGTAAAAGACATATGACCGTGGATGTTAGAAAGACTGATGAACATGGACATTGATGATTCTGGGGGACAATCTGGGCTGGATTACTGATTTATTTATTACCATTTTATTATCATATAGAACCACCTCTCACACCTGATGTCAACAGGGAGGCCAGCCTACGTTTGTCCTCTATAGTCATGGTGTAAAATGGAAAGTGGACTGTTGTTGAGCCTGCTGAACATCCAGGGAGACGGCAAAAATGTCAAAATGTCCTCACTGAAGCTGCTGGCCTGACACCATACATAGAGTACAACATCGATGGTGTGTATACAGCTTTCCTGTGCATTATTGACCCAGACATGTTTAAAAACATCTAGGAGTGTAATGTGGCCGAGACATTTCGACATCATGGTGACACCTCAAGGGACATGATGGTAGCCAAGCTAAAGGCCTTCATTGGCCTCTTGTATATTTGAAGAACACAGGGAGCAAAAAATATGGACTTGGACAGTGTCTGGTCTGAAGATCGGGGCTTCCAGTTATTCAAGGAAATATTGTCCAGAAAGGGGTTCAAAGAGATCATGAGGTTTCTTTGTTTCAATAAGAAGGAAACCTGATGTGCACTGTGCTGATCTCTGCTTCCTGGAACAAGTTTGTTTAAAAACTGTATTTCCTGCTACAATCACCAATGATGAGCAGCTTTCCTTACTAAGACCAGGTGCAAATTTTTTTCAGTACATGGCAAATAAACCCGATAAATTTGGGATTAAAGTTTGGATGGGAGAGAATGTTGAGTCTAAATACCTGCTCAATAGGGCTCCATATGTGGGAAAGGAGGAAACACGCAGTAGAGATCAGCTCCTTGGAGAAGATGCTGTCCCGAAAGTGGTGGAGCCATTCATGGGGGAGGGAAGAAATAGCAAAACTGTTTTTTCTTAACCTCTCTTAAATTGGCTACCACCTTCTAGGGCCAAGAAGACCAGCCTTATGGGCACTCCCTCCACAAAACAGAAAGTGGAAAGGGTGCTGAAATACAGAGATACAACGCTAACAATTTATCAGGGATAGCCCCGCAAAAATGTTTGTATTCTCGGCACTGTGCACGCCTGTGTGGGCATCACTAATGGGCCGAAGGCAAAGATGGAGTCTGTGCAGTATTACAACATGGAGTACAATGTGGAGATCCTGGATCAGATGGCAAGGTGAAGAGAGGTAATCTGCACTGGTGGCAAGTTGTAAATAGTTTTAATAGCCTCATTATATATAGAGTGAATATTTAACACTAGAACTCCCAGAACCGTCAATTTGACGGTTTTGAAAGTTTGACATACCATAACCCTGGCTTATTAAAACTCTTATCTTCCTGGCATCCTGACTTTTTCTAAACCTGTGTCTTTTTTATTCCTATGTTTCTTATTAAAAAAATAACAAAGCAAATAAAAGATCTAATTATTTCTACCTCTAACTACCACAGCCGCTATTTTGACGGCCCTATTATTTACATTGATATTTTTTTTCCACGGCTGAGTATAAGCGTGAGCGTTGCTTAGCAACCACCACTCTAGAACGCAGTCAGATTGTTGGCATCCTACAAATGGCTTCTAGAAGGATATTTTCTGCTCAAGAGACATTGGAAATGCTTCAAAAAGTAGATGATTGTGATTCTGGGTCGAGAGGGATTCTGACGGCTCTTGGTCAGCATTCAGTTCAGTTACAGCGGGTCAGAGAGTGAACCTCCCCCGGCTAAAAAGACACGAGTCATCCCATTAGCAGGAGGTTGTGACGCATTATTTCAAGGTTGTAAAAGACTAGCCTACGTAACGATTTTGTCACTTTAGGCTATAGTTTAGAGACAGGGAGACGAGCCAGGTGCCCAGTGCCCAGCTATGAACCCAGCAAACCAGCTCACTGGCAGGAGAAAAACTACAAATCAAGGTACTGACAATGATAAAGAAATAAACAATAAGTTAGGTCATAGATATAGTAGCCCAGTAACAACAATCTATTCTGCGCTTTACAGCGTTTTCATCACAAGACTAGCGCACACCTGGGAAGGAGGAGGAGATAGGAAAGGATGGCGCTGTGTGGACAGTGGTAGGGGAGGAAGAAAGTAGAGGGAGGCGTCAGAGCCAGAACGCGTTGACAGACCGCCAGATCCAAGATGCCCAGACTGCGTTCCTCTGTGTGGTGGATGCCAAAATGTTCAGGGCTGCAGGGTGGCTGAGCCCCGCAGAATTTTAGGAGATGATTCCGCCTCGGACATGAGTGTGGATGAGCTGAATGCATTTTTAGCACTAGTTAAGGTCTGTGAAGTGAAAGGGGGGCGTAACATGGAGCTGTCCAGCTTTTGGTCAAATAAGTAAAGCTTTTTTTAAAATGTACCTGCTACTCTGTATTATTTTTCAGCACTATACATAAATAATAATAAAAATTAATAGGTTTTGATCAAATACTATTATTAATCCTTGTAAAAAACAAAATTTTATATCGTTAATGCGATGACGTCATCACCGCCCTCGCATCCAGAATGCTCGCCGTCAAATTGACGGGCTTTGGAGTTCTAGTAGTGTTAGAATTCTGTGAGTCCTAGTGTTAAAATAATATAAATATCTATACTTTAAAGTTGTTTTTACTGACTTGTTACATCCAGTTTGTGTGTTCTGTTAATTTCATACTTGTTAATTATCGTTAAATACAAATATTTTTGCGATACGAAAATTGGGTTTTGGGTTTTGTTCCTATGGTAAAGGAACCTTAAATTGTTGTTGATTTATAGTAATATATTTTTATAAGATTTCTCAGATGAATTAACTGATCAAATTTGATCTTGCAAATATGTTATAAAACAGTTTGTGTAATGATGATGTTCGTTACAAGGAGAAGCTTAATGTTTAATTAAACCTATAGTCTATTGAATAAAAAAAGTATGTTGGTGTTATTTTGGTTTGTAAAACAATGTTGAGCTCATTAAATTAAATTTGATCTTAGTTGTAAACTTACAAGGTGAATTAATTGAGGTTTACATGACCGCTCTGAAAGCTTCCCCTGTCATGTTTGTTTGGTTTGAGACCCAAGAAACAATTATGGACACCAAAGAGAAGTTTGAACAGTTATCAATAGAAGTGAATGAATTAAGTGTTCTTCCGGGTTCACAGGATTAACATAATGACTGTCAATAGCGACACCAGTAAATCTCCATAAGCTGATTATGATTGAATGCTGAATGCTACCTACCTGTAGATTCAGACAGAACAATCCCATGGTCATGATGGATAAAAAATGATATTATCGGCTCTGAGGGTCACAGATTAAGTGCTTTTTTTTGTAAAATAATGGTGTAATAAGAAAAGAGAAAAGGCGTGTGGCCCGAGAGGTAATAATTTATCTTACTGACACAGTAGCTGTGAGAAGAGAATGGGCTGCCTTTCAAACCATGCTAAGCTTAAAAAAATCATAACAAATGATTTTATTTTGGCAACAAATGAGTGTCTGTATCAAACAGAAGAAGTCTTTACATCTCAACTTTTGATCAATGACTTGTATTTTCACAGGGCCTGAGCCAGTGTGTAGTCATAAACAGAGATTTTATAAAAGTGTTTGACAGAGGGTGAAAATGGAAAGTGTCATAAAGGTAGTGTAGTGTAGCTTCAGACGAGGTTTGTGAAGTGTGATGACGAGAGCTGGTATTTATCCTGGAAGCCTGGAGCTGTAAATATCTGTCAGCCACTTTTATCAGGAAATTTCTTTCCTTTTCTTTTTTTCTAATCCTTAAACATGGAGAAAACAACAATACACAACCAGGATCTGATTAACACAAAAGTCATAGGAAAATATACATTAATATTAATAAACCGAAATATTCTCCTTTTCCGTATGTCACTGCTTTAGTAAGAGGAACATAGAAGGCATAATCATATGAGATGACAGTTGGCCAAACATGGCAAATATCTATTAAATGTCCAGAAAATAAAGAACGTTTATAACATCTCCTAAAAAGAACAAGAAGGTATGCTTAAATAAAGAGTATCAGCTAATTGCCACAAAAGACTACTAATGTTCACCCCTTGTTGAGTTTATTTGCAATTATACGATCAAATAAAGCCACATTAATTGATTATATAGCTATCAATGAACTCAATTCAAAAAAGGTGTAAAAGTTAAAATTAGTAGCTTTTTGTTTCTACTAATTTTTTCATCTTATGAGAGTCAGCTCCTCTAACCCCCAGATTCCACATCCTCCGCTCCGGTATGTGTCCGTTCCGTTCCAGACCGCCTCCATCAGTCCGTGAAAAGCAACGCCTGCTACATCCGCGGTAACTCCGTGGAGTTACGCTCCAAGTTCCTTGGAGCACAAAGAGAGCATGCACGAGCAGTATGAGTTACAAAATTTAAGCCTTTCAGAATAAAATATAACTATATGGACATTGTGTTTTTCCAGGTACCACCAAAATATAGAACATAAAACAGGTAATGCAGTTAAGTTTAGTCGTTTATTTGGCATTGTAATTACAAGCAGAATGCAAATCTAAATGGAGAGGATTACCACTTTTCAGTTTGAATGTTTAAATGAAACATCTGCTTCCTTGTTTGGTTCAAAAAGAGTGGTTCGCATCCAATTTTTAAATAAAACGGTTAACTTTATTGTGAGTATTAAAAAAAATTATTTAATATGTGGTTTCTATTTACTCTATTTAACCTAGACAAACTGGATGTTGTTGCCGTTCTTTTTCCTGTTTGCTATGACTGAAATTGTCGAACTTGACCCGGCCTGAGCCAGACATACTGGAATGGAACAGAAATTTGGAGTTGTTCCATATTTTGATGAGGAGCGGGTCCGTCGACGGTGACATTCAGAGTGGTAACGGAGAATGTGGAACTGCTCTCATTAATTAACATAAAAACGGAGTAACGGTCGGAAGTAAACGTACGTGAGCAGAGCGGAGCAGTAACGGAGGATGTGGGATTTGGGGGTAAGTCTGAGGCCATGGTTCTAGACTTGAAAAGGTAGACCTGCCTACTATGGATTGGAGGTCAGTCTTTGCTTCAGGCAGATGAGTTTAAGTAGTTTGGTGTCTTGTTCACTAGTTATGAATGTAGGGTCCATTTTATATCTACATGTCCCCCCTAACTCAGATTATAGCAAACAACAACATTAGTTATCATAACTATGCAGACGACACACAGCTTTACATTACAATTTTACCAGGTGACCCATGAACCCGTTAAAGCGCTGGGTAAATGCTTAATTGCTGAATCAAAACAAAACTGAAGTAATATGTTTTTTTTTGGACCAAAGCAAGAGCATTTAAAAGTTAGCACACAGCTTCAGTTAATACAGCTAGAAACCACCAATCAGGCTCGAAATCTGGGTGTAGCGATGGACTCAGACCTGAACCTTCAGAGGCACATAAAGACAGTAACAAGGTCGCCCTTCTATCGCCTAAAGGACATCTCCAGGATTAAAGGACTAATGTCTCAGCAGGACCTTGAAAAACTAATTCATGCATTTATCTTTAGTAGAATTGATTATTGCAACGGTGTCTTCACAGGTCTGCCTAAAAAGTGGATCAGACAGCTGCAGTTGATCCAGAACGCTGCTGCCCGCGTCCTCACTAGAACTAAAAAAGTGGAGCACATCAGCCCGGTTCTAAAGTCCCTACACTGGCTTCCCGTTTCTCAAAGAATAGACTTTAAAATACTTCTGTTGGTCTATAAAAACCGAATGGCTTAGCACCAATACAATACAGACTTGTCAGTGGATCAACCACCCAGACCTCTCAGGTCTTCTGGCTCAAATCTACTCTGCATACCAAGAACCAGAACCAAACATGGAGAGGCAGCTTTTAGTTCTTATGCTCCACTAATCTGGAATAAACTCCCAGAAAACTGTAAAAGCGCTAAAACCCTAAGTTGGTTCAAATCAAGATTAAAAACTTATTTGTTTAAAATGGCCTTTGACTGGGCCATCTAAACATTAATAGTTAAGTTTTCAGTCCAACTTTCCTTTCATTTTCTTATCATTCATTTTATCATAAATTTTTATTTCTTATCTTTTTTTATTATCATCTTATCATTTTTATTATTAATTTTCATTCTCTTTAATTATTTAATTACCTTTATGCCACTGTAATGTTCTTTTCCTGGTATGTCTCTTTTTCTTTTTCCATGTAAAGCGCTTTGAATTGTCTAGCTCCTCAAATGTGCTATATAAATAAACCTTGCCTTGCCTTGCCTTGCCTTGCCTTGCCTTGGTCGGATATAACAGGAGCTAGACAGAGGGATTGGAGCTTTGTCTGTGGTAATGTGGGCTCTGCTCTGGTCTGTTGTGGTGAAGAAAGAGCTGAGCCGAAAAGCAAAGCTCTTGATTAACTGGTCATAAAATAAAAATCATGGCCGTAAGAACAAGATCCGGGTCACTAGCGGCCGAAGTGAGGTTCCACAAGATGGTAGCTAGACTCAGGCTTAGAGATGGGGTGAGGAGCTTCGTCATCAGGGTTCATGCTTCTCCACATCAAAAGGAGTCAGTTGAGGAGGTTAAATGTGTTTTTCCTGTTTAGTAGATTCTTAGTTAGTTAATAAGTGCCAGTTTGAACATAATGATTAAAATACACTTCATGCTGCAAAAAAATCACGTCAGGCCACCACATCCTCATATCCACTGACTAATAAAATCAAGATGTGATAGAATGCCTTGTTCTACAGAGGATGGCAACAATGTTTATTAAAACGTTTTACCCAGAGAAAACTCAGGAGACCAAACATTACTGAGACTCATCTTCAGAAAACATCTTCAGTCTTGATCCTCATTTTGCAAATATATTACTATTAAAAGTTACACTTTCTTTTGCGCTCATAATTGACAGGAAATAGTTCAGACAACACAAAGAATTATCAGCATACAAAGCAGGAATTTAATAGATTCAGGCATTTTAGAGAGATTAACTGCTCAACTCAAGTCAAAAATCAGCTGGAAGTTGTTAGTCCTCATCTGTAAATGTGTGGTTGGTTGTTTATTCAACATTTTTTCCAGGTTTTAATTTGTCTGTCAGGTAAAAAAGGAAACAGGTGGTCTGAACACATCATTGTGTTTGAGTGTGTTTCTCAGATGAAGACAGATGTCATGATTGCCAGAGTAGTGAAATGGCAATTTCTAAATAAATATATGTTCTTCTTTTTTGGACATTTGCACATGAGCAGTGGGTCACTCTCTGATTTAAAGTTTAATATTTCATGTGTGTGTGTGTGTGTGTGTGTGTGTGTGTGTGTTGGGTGGGTGCATTAGTGTGAAAAGAAAACAGCTGTTACTCTAACACCACATTATATTGTGCATGTTCGGTGATTGAATGTCCTGTCTAATTTATCATGGTTGATAAACTGAACTATGCTGAGCCATGACACACACACACACACACATACAAACACACACACACACACGCACACAAACACACACCTGCACCTGTAATCAGACCCTCTCTCAAAGCTGCCTGACATTCATTCACTGATCATCATCAAGAAGGAGAATATTTATCCATCTCCCTGTGGAACCTTACTCTAAGGTGCTGCAAAGAAAGCTTGGACTGATTGTTGACCCTTGCTTTTAGGAGGACAAGTGTGGCTTTGGTCTTGGCTGTTGAACACTGGATGAGGACTTTACTCTCACTGACTTCCTGGGTGATGGGAGTTCGGTTGTCAAGTTCACATGTGCTTTATGGATCTGGAGAAGGCTTATGATCATGATCATCCCTCTTAATGTATTTTGTGTGTGTGTGTGTGGGGGGTCTTGTGGGAATATGAGATATCTGTGTTGCTACCAAAAATGAAAGCTGTGACCACATTCTCGGCACAAAGCTTGTTTCAAGAGGTGGTTGATTTCCACCATAGGTGCCCCTTGTGGCGTTGAGGTGGTTCAGGCATGTGATCAGGATGGTTCCTAGACATTTGATTTCACAGGGCAGACAATGGGCATAGTGGGCAAGGAACCCCCCATGAATAAAGTTAATTATTTAGAAGTTAGGTTCTTAACCTTTCCAGGGAGTCAAATATTGCAGTCAAAAGAATAAAAGGATATTTATTTAACAAGATTGAGCTATACTGAAAAACTCAAACTGGAATATCTAACAGAAAATCACCACTAATGTACTACTTGTTGCTAGTTATAATGGAATGGGAACTCTTTTTTTAAGAAATAAAGCTCAATATAAACCTTAACGTTATCAAGTATAAGTTTTATTCTCTTATGTATAGAAGAAGAGCCAGCCAGGATAATGAAAAAATGCAATTTGGTTCCAACACGCTGTGGTAACCCTATGGAGATGTTGGCCTCTTATAACCATATTTTGGCTTAGATGATACATCTGGACGCGGATGACAGCTCTGGTTCTGTTGGACCATCAAAGTCATTTTAAGATAGAACAGTGATGGTGATCTCGTTTGCTTTTGCTCCAGGTTTGGATGGGTGGAGGTTATCCACCTTGGTCTCAGAACAGGGCTGTGAATTCAAAAAGGAGGCACTCCAGAAGTTTCTTACAGAAGCACAGCAAACCTCCAATAGGTGTGGAAACTTTAAAAAAATGGCACTGCAGACCATTTAACAAAAATACACAAACTTTGCTTAGCATGCAACATAAACACACAATGGCTCCAAAGACTGGCTGGATCCTGGTTACTCGGTGGGTCTAATTTCTTGCATTGATGGGAGCTTTGTTCTAATGTAAATTGTCTTGCTCAGGACGCGTTCTTATATGAAGCAGACCGCTGGGTGGGAATGGCAACAAATAAGGTCAGATTTTTAGGTCATGTAAGAGTTATACATCCAATTAGCTAAAACAAGAACTGAAATTACCATTTACCAAAGGTTTTAAGACTTTTAAGTCAGAGGTAAAAGACAGATGTGTGACTTTTAAGTCAGAGGTAAGAGACAAATGTGTGACTTTATCTAAAATGTTTTCCTTTTAACTTAGAACTGTTCTGTACAAGCAATTTCACACATTTTATCATTTCAGAGAATAACAGCAGCTTTAAATTTGCATCGAGTATTTTGACACAAGGTATCAATCTAGTATTAAAACATGTCTATGGCTTATTTTATTTAAAATATATATAAGGTTTGCCTTTCTGATCTCTTAGTCTAATATCAAAGAATTGAATGTTGTTACATATGATTTTAATGTAAACACACTGCTAGTTTAACAATTTCAACGTCATTAAGCCACATTAATTTGAGAAACCATCTTATCATTTTTAGAAAGTTTCTCTGTTTTGGCTAAATCATAAAACAGGAGACCAACCTATTACGAATTAGAAAAAGGCGGACCCAAGATTCAGCCAGACACAGAACTGAAAGATTAAAAAGTTTATTCAGCCACAGGAAAACGTCGTTCAGGTTAAACTCCACACAGCTTCCAGGAATCACTGAAGCAGAAAGAAGGATTACTGACTTGTAGTTTCTCAAAATCTTGCAAGAATCAGAAAAGTCACTAACCTGTTCTTGCCTTGGGTTAAACTTGAAACCCAGAGGGGAAACCTCAGTGGGTAGAAGGCAGGGATCTCCACAGCGCAGGTGAGAGAGACAGGTGACTTTTGGCTGAATAATCCCAGGGCTAGGCTAATTCAATAATCCAGGGACAGAAACAGGGTCAATGATCGGAACAAGAGACGTCAGGCAAGGGGCAGGCAGAGGCATAAATCAGATGCAGGAAACAGGGTCAAAACCAAAATCCAAACAGTCCGACAAGGGGTAGGCAGAGGGAAAAATTCAAGAGGCAAGGCAAGGTCAAAACAACGATCAGTCAGGAAGGAACGCTGGATATCTACTCACACGATGGCTTTCAAAAATCTGGCACCGTCTGCTTGTCAGAGTCAGTATATATCAGGGAAGACACAGGTGCTTGGAATGCCACAAATTGCACTGCAGCAGCCACCAGGTGCATCTCATCTGCTGATTGCAGCCAGAGAGACAGGCTAGAGCAGACGTGCCAGAATCATAACACAACCAGTCTCTGGAGATGAAAGATTGGTTGGTAGCCTGAGATAACTTTTACCAACTGGCACCAAATGATCAACTGGATTTCGCTGTCCTGCATAATAGTTTGGATTGAACTAGATACTACATAAATGTGTAATGTGTGTAAAAGTGACATTTATAGTGTCTATTACTAAAAATTATCTGATCTGAATTAAAAAAAATATAAGCCGTTTAAGTAGAAATAAATGTCTCTGTAGTTTGGATTCTGAGAGTGTCATTTTCTTCGAGATAGATCTGACCCACATACAGAAGAACACTCAGAACAACAACTGAATCAGTAAAAGGTGTTTTATTTACAAGAAGTGAAACTGGAACGTAAACGGTAGAATTGCCAACTGTATGAAAAGAGGAGGAAAAGAACTGGTGAATACAAGGACTTAAATGTTGCGGAATAAACGAGAAGTAACTATGATTAACAGTAGTACGGCTTACTAAGTGAGTGTAGTCAGGTCGCCAGGGGTAGAGGGAGTCGGGATCCAGGTGTGCGAAGCGGAGAAATCCAGATGGTTTTACTTGAGCAGTTGAGTGAGTTCTGGTGAGTTCAGGAGTTAATTCAATGTTCAGGTACTTGCGTTGGAGGGTGGACAGGGTACGCTTCTGCCTTGGTTCAGGAGACGGAGGATAACAGGAAGCTGCCAGCTTAATACTTGGAAACGAAATCCAAACGAAATCCACCAAACATAGGTAATCTTGATTGTCCAGAAACTTCTGGAACCGAAGCCAAAGTTCAACGAAGAATGATCAGTAGGCTCAGGTTTCTGCCTGCAAAGGAACATAAACAATATCAGCTTAGGAGCAAAGAACAAAGCATAGCATAGAGGTGGCTGAGCTGTTACCACGGAAGGCAAACACTCTGGCATCGAAGTACTGGCAGCCTCCTGCTTAAATACCCCTCCAATGTAATCAGCAGATCAGTCGCACCTGTCACCCAGCACACCTGAGAACTCCAGCTCCATCTGGAAACTGAAAACAAAGTGCAACAAAAACAAACACATACAAAATCCAAAACCCCGACAGAGAGGTCTGCAGTGGAGCCATCCAGTGCTACCATTGAGTCAGCATTTGCACAGAGTAAGTTGCCAGCAGCTACGCTAATCTAAACACAGCACTGTCACTGGTCTATTTTACCAATGAAGTCAATAAATTGCCCCGTCACGCCCTGTAATGTAGTCTGTGTGCTGCGAACAAGTGCTTTACAAACAGCTTGTCACTTTTGGTCCTTTTGTCGCTGAGATACTGGTACAAAGCCAGAAACAGGCAGGAACCTTCATCTCAAAGACACAGGTAGGATTGCTTGAAGAGTGATCTTACGGTTTAGACCTGGTCTATTAAAAGGTGCTCTGATATTACTAGAAGATTTGGCGTCAAACATGAATTTAACCAAATTTAATCAGAAAACTTTCAAATGAGGTTGATTTGGTCTAACAATGATAAAGGTTGTGAATGTGCAGTCAGAAACAGAGCCAGGAGAAAGTTATGTGTTCAGAGGAAATGCTGCTGTCACTTGCACTACAGTCAACTAAGAGTCACAGGATCAATGCAGCTTTAATACAGATAACTTTTATGCTTTCACTTTACTTTTGTCGCATGAAATAGTTTTTTATCATGATGTTTGTTTAGCTTTGTAAAGTGCCTTGAGACGATATGTGTTGTGAATTCGTGCTATATAAATAAAACTGAATTGGACTGAATTGAACTGAGCTTTGTTCGGGATGCTCATCCAATGAATGATTTACAGTCTTCATAGGTGAAACATTTGCCTGTGAGTCCTGCTACAAAATAAGCTTTTTAGTGTATATTATTTCAATAAAAGAAGGATTGGACAACTTATCTTTTATATACTAAAATATTCCCTGTTTTCTATCACACAGACGCGCACACCCACACACACACACACACACATACACACACACACTCTCGCTCCTCAACGCTCTTGCTGTGCCTCAGTCACTTTCTGTAGCCCCATTAGGGATTTTTTCAGTCACACCCTTCACTCAGACCAAACCTGAGCCACAGGTCTGAAATGGCCAGTGGCCAGCACAACTTCAACGAAGTGAACTGAAACGTTGGTGTCAACTGTCAGAGTTCGCTTGTCAAGCAATAAGAAAGCAAGCTGAAGAAAGGAGGTCAGAAAAGATGCAGAGAGGAAGGAAATACGTGATGAAACTCAGCCAATAAACTTTTAAAGAGATAAACCTTCATCCTTTGCATAATGCACACCGGACACTCCAAATATTGTCTCTTTTGGACTTAGGCCATGTTGTAGCTGAATTGGTGGTATCCTTAGGGTCAACTTCCGTTTGGAAGACACATTTGTGCCCAAGCTTTAATGTCCTGGCTCATGTCCAGCAACACTACTTCAGTAATTTTAGATAATGCTCTTTCTTCATGATGCCATCTGTCTTGTTAAATGCATTCCCAAAGATGATGCTACCAATCATCATCTAGGATTTCCCAAATTGCTTAAAGAAACAGTAATCATTATTTTGTCTCGTAAAAACATATTCAAAACTTGCCGATCCTTATATTTATATTGTTCACTCCTTCACTATACAATGCACTATACAGTATATATGGTCACACAAACTATTCATCACTACACCACTCCACCTACCTGAGAAAACAGCCTGCCCTTTTACAAGTCAGCTGATCTGGGGATGTGACAAGTCAGGGCCCTAACAGAGGTGGACTGACTTCAACCCCCCAGCCACATTGGTCCTCTCACAAACTAAAAAGGTTCCCTAATCTCACCTTGAAGTGCAAAATTATGCACAATAAGGCATAACATTGACTCATAGATGTTAGTAAAGTGTCTCTAAGATGATTCTCGGTATGTGAGGAATATGCATCATTAGGAATTAATAAATACTTCTTCTTGGATTTTTTAGGACCAGAAAAAGTTTGAGATGAATTAGCAACAATAATATACGAGATGTTAATATCATTTATTTACATCTGTTTCCTTATTTACCTGTAAGGCACTCTGAATTGTCTTGTTAATGCAAGTTGCTTTGAAAATAAACTTATCATGCCTTTTATATAACGGAGCAACAGCTGGTTGTCAGAGGCAACAAAAAAAACAGAAAATCAATCACTAAGCCACCATGAACACTCTGTAGTTAACCAGGACTTTAGAGAAGAGATACAATTCATCTATGTTAGATAAACACCTTACAGATCAAAGGTAATTTCTACAACCGAGTATATTCACTTAATATGGATATGTTCAGATATGAAATAAAGAAAAAACAATGAGGCTACAGTGTAACTTGTTTCTGACACCTAATGGTACAAACAGAAACATGCAGACTTTGCGTACTTGACCTTTTTAAATGTACTTTTTTGTGTTTTCTCACCCCACAAAATTACAGGCTAACACTGGTGTGTGTCTGTGTGTGTGTGTGTGTGTGTGTGTGTGTGTGTGAGTGCACCCTGCTGTTCTGTGACCTTTATGCTTCATGCTGGAAGAGTTGCAATTGAACCTGGATGCTTCCAGAGCGTTCTGGCAGCAAGCATGGCTCACAGACTCACACCACGCTCAGCTGTTTGACTTTGCTTGTGTGAAAGGTTAACTTTTAGACTGATTATTTAGGTGCCTGGACAAAACAACAGTGTGTCCTAATAATGATACTCGGTCTCTGCTGTCAACAGCTGATTTTTTTCTTCCCTGACTAACATTGATGGAGGTGAAACACATATTTCTATTCGGCCTTCAGAGTGTACAGATGCATCTCAATAAATTTAAAATTATTAATGAAAACTTAACTTATTTTAAAAAGCATTTATTGCTGTTATTGTTTATGATACTGATTTAGAGTTAATGAAAACCCAACATTAGAATACTGTAATCCTTCTGAAAGATGAATGAATCTTTTTCATGTTCTGTACAGTATCAGCTCTTAGTACTTGGTCTGGGCTCTTTTGCATGGAGTACTGCATCAGTGCAGTATGGCAGAGAGACAATATACCTGTGGTTCTGCTGAGGTGTTGAGGAAGCCCGGGTTGCTTTAACAGTGGCCTTCAACTTGTCTTCATTGTTGGTTTCAGCATCTCTCATCCTCCTCTTGACAATAGCTAATAGATTCGCATAGTCAGGGCTATTTGTTGGAGCTACCATGGTCATTAAAGCAGGTATTGGCATTTTTGGCAGTGTGGGCTAGCACCAAGTCCTGCTGGAAAATGAAATCATTATCTCCATGAAGCGTGTCGGCTTGTAGTGCTATAAAATGTCCTGGTAGATGGCTGCTCTGACTTTAGACTTGATAAAACACAGTGGACAAACACCAGAGGATGATGTGGCACCCACAATCATTGCTGACCGTGGAAACTTCACGCTGGACCTCAGCAGTTTGGAATCTGTGCCTCTCAACTCTTCCTTCAGACCTTGATTTCCAAACATTTTAGCTCATGTCTAGAACACGTCTGTGTTCGGTGGTTCATGAAGTTCTGACTCCAGCTGCCGTCCATGCCTCGTGAATGTCGACCAAATCCTTAAATGGTAGCTCTTCTTCCTGTTGCTTGTGCCTCCTTTTCTACCACATTTTTTCTTCCACTTAACTTTCCATTAATATCCTTGAATACAGCACTATGTGAACAGCCAGCTTCCTTTCAATGAGCTTTTGTGGCATACTCTCTTTGTGGAGGCTGTCAGTGATTGCCTGCTGGATAACTGAAGAGTCAGCACAGTTCCCCATAAGTGGGTAGGCCCTAACACTGACATAACATTTCTGCAATAAAAATGTTCTTTTTATAGGCTGGATGTAATCTTTTAATGGTCTTAGAAACTGAATTTAGCATTAGCTGTAAGCCAGAGTCGTCAACATTACAGAAAAAAAACACTGAACATGAAGATGATGCAGCACATGAACTGCTCTCTCCAAACCAGACACACTTTTTTTCTGAAGAGAAAGCTTTCTTTAAATTCAGACAAGTGTTCTGTCTCTACACCTGCAAGCATTAGGTGTGTGTCAGGTCAGTGCGCTCATCAGCCTAAAGTTACTTTTAATGTGTGTATTATTTTTTAGTGTGTTAAGTTTTTGTTTTACCTCCTGGGTATGGGGCTGTTTTGTGGCAACTGTTCATTAGTGCCCAGCCACAATTGTTGCCAGCTGAGTTAACCACAAATAAGTAAAATCAACACATTGATGTAAAATCAACAATTATAAATCCTGTATTCTGTTTACTACTGTGGAACTCATGAATATATACTTACAATCCTAGAGATGGACAGAGTGGATTTCTTGCTGGAGCATCAGTGTGAAACACTCTGCTTGGAGGAGATGCTTGGAAATTAAACACCTTGGTTGACTGATTCTCTAAGAAGTGTCTCACCATTACCTTAGAGGAGAAACAGCCTTTTCTGTTTTAATTGGCTGCTTTTCAGGGAGTATGCTGCTTGGTTCAGTGCTGGATGCACAGATTTAAAAGCATGAGAGCAGGAGGAAACATCTGAACAACTGTGTACAGCTGGGCCTGGGCAAGGTCAATGTCTCAGCACAAATGAAACCAGCATATAGGTTTGACTTTGATCAACATTACAGGCAGGTGAAGGATAGGGGGACAGTCACGCCTCGACCATGTTAAGGTCTGCTGATTCAGCATCTGCAGGATTTTAAAGCATTTTTGCTATAGTGAGAGCACAGCTTTGGTAAGACACTGTCAGCTGTCAAAGCTAAACACTGCTGTGGATGCTGCAGCTTCTTTAATTGAGAGTTATGAGTTATAACCTCAAGATGCTGTTAGCATTTAAATATTATCACCAGTTATTGATGTCTAGGTAATGCTAAATATTTTATTAGTGAAACATTTTCTAACTGATCACAAAGTGACGTGTAGAGAAATGGACAACACATGAAAAATACCTTAAAGAGTAAAAAAAAACAAAAACATTCATGTCTGTTTTTCTTAAAGTGTAAAACTCAGCTGACATAGGCAACTGTGGCTCAGTAGGAAGAGTAGTTGTCTTGCAATAAGAAGGTTGTAGGTTCGATTCCAGCTTCCTCCTACCATATGTCGATGTGCCCCTGGGCAAGGCACTTAACCTCAAGTTGCCTACCGATCTGCGTATCGGTGTATGAATGTGTGAGCGTTGAGTGCGATCGGGTGAATGTGGCTCTAGTGTAAAGCGCTTTGAGCGGTCTGTATGACTGGAAAAGCGCTATATAAGTTCAGTCCATTTACCATTTCAGTCTGGTTCTGCTTTGAATTCAGTCAGTATAGAAGGAAATCATTTTTAATCCACCTTCGAAGCGTGTAAAACTATTTTCTCTTGTAGATCTCATCTAATAACACCCCCAACACCTACAGCAGGTCATTATTTAATAGATAGTGATTTGTTTATTTTTGTCACTTTATGAGACAGTTAATTTGCATAATACAGAAAAGGAGGGAAACTGATTGAGGAGATCACAGGGTGGTGCTGCTCTGATTGCAGGGTAACATCTCAGTGAGGCCTTGTAATCAGCAATGTTTTCTCAGAAACAGATTTAATAATTAACCTGAAGGTGACTGTGATTACAGAACACATTGCTGCCATCATCCTTGTTCCTCACAACATCTGAATCTTTATTTCTTTTGCTCTAATTGCCCTCGGTTGCAAAACGGAAATAAGGTGTTTTTTACTGATAGCTTAAACCTAAACGCCTGAAGGACTGTCTTGTTGGTTGATGCAGATCTTGAATGAAAATGTTCCGAGTGAATTAGAGTTGCTGAAAATATTTTGATCAAAGAATCCTGAGAAAATTCACAAAGACATGCTGGTATGTATTACACTTACATGAATGTAAGCTAAGAAAAATAAAACGAGAGTAATACATGGAGAATTATGTTTTACTTTAGGGTACATGTTGTTAGTCTACAACTTTGATAGGAGCACACTTTTAAATAACATACATTAAACAATTAAATTTGGAGTTCCTGCTGTATATTTGAAATGTTGAAACTCACATATAACCAGCCTGAGAATGAATCCACAAAACTGATGCCTTGATTTTTAACACGCGTTCAGCCGCTGCTGCAATGCTTGCCACATTTATTCATGTTTTATGATTTATACAGTCTACACTCTTACTTCTTGGAGTGTCAGTGATGCTTGAGCCGATGCAAAGCCCAACAATCCACTGCCTTGATATACTGTACAGAGTGAATGTCACACAGTCTGCACATCAAAGAAATGTAGCTGGTGTAAAAAGGGGACTTTCCAAATGTTTCATTTTAATTTACTGAAATCAAGTGCTGGAACATTTTATGCTCTGCAGAATAACTTATAAAATAATGTGGTTCTTGAATTTGTATTTCTTTCAAAGATAATTGGCAAATTCTCTGAATCTGTTCTTACTCTCAAACCCAAATGAACCCAGTCAATAGTTTATACCAACAAAATGTGCAAACCAATTTCCACTTTAATTTAAGTCACTAATCATAGTAATACTCAGAAAAGCTGCTCCTTAAATTGTGCTGTCCAACTGTTAGCCCACATTCAAGTGATGTGTTCTTAATGTTTAAAATGAAACACATTTAGAGCAAAAAGCATCTGATTCTCACAGACCAGTGCTGTTTTCATGAATTAGTTTCAAATCAGAGAACAAAGAGCTGGAATTACACATAACATTCATGATTCTTCATCTCCAGGAAACAGTGCCTCACACTACAGCAAACGAATAGTGTCTAAACTCTTATTTCATGACTGTTATAAAAGATTTAGTGATTATTGTAAGGATTATGAATATTGATTACTTAATATTTATCAAAAATTATAATTAAAAATCATCATTCAGGAAAAAAAATTCTTAACCAAAAATCATTACTTATGAATAGAAATCAGAGATTTCCTCTGGTGTTGTGATTATGGGCTCAAAGCTCTTAATAATTACAGTTAGTTATTTATCATTAATAATTGATGATTATTAACCAAAACCACTAAATGTCACTGTTTAATCAACCGCTTCAGTGAAGGTGGGGGAAATTGGACCTTATTTTGACTGATAAATCACTCCCGCACGAAATAAACACAAATGCTTCTCTTAACTATATATGTGAAGATTTACTGAAGCCACATAACTCAGATATAAAACCATTCTGGTCCAAAAACCTTCACCTAACTAACAAGCACTATTCTACACAAAGGGGATAAAAATGACTACCGAACAATAACAATAAAAGAAAAATATATGCGCATTGAGTGCCTATGAAGATCAAACCAGCAGTTTTATGGACAAAATGTGTAATTTGGGTTAACTTGGAAAGAGAAGTCCTCCTGGTGTGCTGATGTCTCGATTGCGGAGATCAGCTGGTAAACGGTGGGCTGTGCCCTTAGCCACTAGCAGCTGATTGCCCCAAATCTCGAACAAAGAGTCATAAAACTCTCAGGCGGGAACTCAGTGGAAAAACTCCAGTAATGAAACTGGGACAACAGAGTGGTCAGGCGAGGCCAAGACCGCAGCTGCTTTGAATGGAAAAACTTTAGAACTTTAGAAGTCAGTCGGACAAAACATGAACATGCACCTTGCTGATTGCATCCGCGTACCGCGATTCAGCACACTTGCACAGAAAATCAAAAGCAGCTCAGCATAAAACACTTTAACCAGTATTGCATGCAACAAGTTGATACCTTGGATTAACTACTGGTGATTCTAAATCACCTTAACTATGCCTCATCCTGCCCAGACCTCTAAATGCTCCTATCCGGTTTAATATCAATAAAGAACGAAATTACTTTGACGTTGATTTCTTCTCCCCACCGGTTGAGGATAGGTCAGGTCTGAAATAAAAAAAAGGGGGGGGGGGATCACCGGTGCGTGATCATATTATGAAAACAAAACGGTAACTTCTCGTCCGTCCAGGAAGGGAAAAGATGAAGAACCGTTAGTCGACTGCATCACAAGGAGGAAAACTCATCTCCTTGGAAATAAAACCTCTGTGGGTTTTCCCCTGCGCCGGGTGTCGGCGTGGTCTTCAATCTGTTTATGAATCTTCTGGCCTTCTTGTATCAGACAGATTTCCAGCCTAAAAGCTCTTCAGGGAATGGTCGTGTGGAGAAAAAAGTTCGCCTCCGAGCTTTTCTCTTTCCAGATATGCGCCTCCGATGCGTCGTCCCGTGAGACACACTGGAAATGGCAAGAAAAGTTTGTTTTCCACGGGTTTTATAAAGCTGCAACGTCTGTTGAGCTGCACATGTCGAATTGCCCAACCAAAATGGATGACCCCCACATTATACAAAATGTATGTAGAACCAAAATTACTTACTTACTTAATTACTTAAAAAACCAAAAGTTTTAACCTTTTCAAACCCATTAGTAATTATGTAAAAAACTAAACAAGTGACAATGAATAGGAGAGGGATGGGAGGATCAGAGCTTCTTCTGCAGAAATGCATGCCTTGCTCAGGTGTGATGTGAGCCAGAAAGCAAAGATTTCAATTCTCCATCAATGTTCTGACCCTCACCGCTGACCATGGGATATAGATTCTGACCAAAAAACCTAGGGGCAGAGCATCGACTATATTTCCCCTCTGGCCCGGGAACTCCTACAGATGGATGGAAGGATGTAAATCCACTCGCATGCAGTTGCATTGAGAACATTAACATGATCAGTTCTATAAAGTGTTTGGCAATCTGTTCCTCATTCACTCAAACAGCAATGGAGTTTTTTACCAATAACGTGGTAAATTAAATATGCACACTGGTTTCTTGCCAGGCCTCATTGCCTTGTCCATAGAAACTTATCAAGGAAGGAAGCTGAAGTTTTTTTCTTATGGCTGGAAAATCACCACTCCTACAACGAAAAAAACATCTTCAAAGAGGCAACATCAAAGAACTTGGATTAGTTCAGACACAAAGATATAAATGAGCCTGAAAAGTACTCATAAGAAGCGCAGGGAGACACAAAGATTTAAAAAGACACCCAAGAGGACTACAGAGAGATGCACAATTACCTCTATTAGTCTCAACATTACTCTGTATTTACTTCAAAGAAATTACTTGTACAAACAACCCTGAGGAGACATACACCCAATAATGTCAGAGAAAAATATCCTTTAACAACACAAGCAAACCAAATGTCCAAAAAGTGTCTTCTGCATGTACCTGGAAGACTGTGGACTCTTACAGAGTCCATCCATCCCTCCATCCATCCGTCCGTCCATCCATCCATCCATCCATCCATCCATCCATCCATCCATCCATCCATCCATCCATCCATCACAGGGACAAAAGCCTTTACAGCCACACTGGAGATGAGGATGCATTGTAGCTTTGAGAGTGAGGCACAGACGGCTCACAGTTCACTTTAACCACTTCTGTTAATTACTGAACATGTTACGAGTTTTATATAAATTTTGAATCTCAACAAACCCCAAGATGTCAACAGGAAACCACTTTGTCAAAACCACCTAGCTCAATGGGACCTTTTGTGTTTCAGTGTCACACACTTAATGTGTGCAGGGTCAAATGACAGGTGTTTCAGTTTCATTGTCCAACCCCTGTATATCGTTCAATTGGATGGTTTCCAAGTAACAATGTCCCATTTTCTAAATGAGACTGTTGTAAAGTAAAATAAAAAACAGTAAAAGCACACAAATAGTGTATTTGTTAGCCATGCTTTGTTGTTATCATACCAAGCTTGTATATTCCTGTGTGATATACAATTAACTACAATATTGATCAATATTGTAGGACTCGACTTCCACACCTTTGGGGTCACCATGAGCAACAGCTTCTGTGTTTTAATATGAGAATGTTCTGGAAGAATTGGTGATCCTAAACAAGACCTTCTTTCTTAAAGTTGGTTTAGGTGCTTGGATGCTGAATCTCTTTTATTTCAATTTTACCCAAATTGAAGATAGGGAACATGAGAAATTTCCTTTTATTTCTTCAGCCCCTGTACCTTCAGCATCCACTTAACCAGATAAACTATGCAGCAATACTTGATTGTCATTTGTTATTGTTAAACATTACTGAGTGTTTGGTTTCTCCATGTGCTCTGCACAACCAAGCTCTATGATATGCATTAGTTGTACCATGAGTGCATTGTGCAGTCAGTGTTAGCTTCTGACTATGTGCACATTTGGTTATCTTGCAATGCAGACTTATCTCATTACCAAGGCAATGCAACACCTGGAGCTTGTACTTGTTTTTACCTCTTGACTAACATTTAAAAATCAATAGTCCAGACTCTCATCACACATTCACACCTACACACACAACATGTTTAGCTTTACCTTTATTTTCAGTTACTGCATAATCCTGTTCCAAAATGAGCAATCTGTATTAAACATCACCCAAAAGGTATGATTTTTTCTGAGCTGGCTGTAGCCGGCTGCAGTTTTTACATGGTTTGGACATATCTACGGTTTTTAATTAAATTCTGTTTAAAATCGTTTCGTAAATTAATTGCTGTTGTAAAGATTTCTCTTTTTAAGTAATTATTGACTATTATGATTTTAAACACATTCTGATGAATGTGTATTTGTATGAGATCAGTGCATCCTCAGGTGTTAGTCCAAGGTAAGTGTCAGTGGGGAGCAGAAAACCACCTTCAGAGGTTTTATTCACATATCTACCCCAATACTAAGCAGTATAATGACTTTTCAAGCCAGGGTGAAAGGTAAATCGTTTTAAAAGTTCAACACAGATAATTCCCTATAAAAGCTGTTCTTAATTATAGAAATTAAAATAGAGAGATGATCTATCACCTCAACAAGTATCGTAGAATCATAAAGGCTTTTCAATTTCCAGTGCATCTGTGTGTCAGGATATGATGTTGCAATCACTTATATAAAGTTAGAGCTATTTACTGTAATCTCTTTTTGTCCTGTATTACATCCTTGGAGGCTGAAGTATTTGCTGTTAGTTTAGCATGCAACACAAACTCTGGTCCTCCTCTCATTATAAACAGTTTAACATCATCTGTATAAGTAAAACTAAGCAGACTAGTTAGTGCCTGCTAAGTGTTGCACATGGTTTCATTAGATCGGAACCAAACACATGTTTCTGTCTGTTGGTTTTACTCACATATTCTGCAGCTAGCAGGAACCAAAAGGTCAAGTAGTGCTAAATGTAAGAATGTAAGAAGGTCAAAACATTCCAACAAATCTTTCATTTTAAAGCTTGCTATGTCAGAGTTGAGGGTTTGGTGGCAGGACCAAAATCCAGATCGTGGCGAAGAAGCCGCATGGTGAGTAGAAGACGTTTTAATTATTGTTGGGTGGAAAACTTATTTTTGTTCTTTTTCACTCATGTAAACTATGTATGTTTGTCCTTTATGTGAACTCAGCATGCAGACTGTGCGAGGCTGAGTTCTGTTATCTCCTTTTAAAGGAATGCATACTCCCCAAAACCAACTGTATCTTTGGGAAACCAACTGTTCCTTTTTACACTCCCACCTTTATAACACACACACACACTCAAACTGTTTGTGCTATAAAATAAAGGAGACAAGGCGTCTGCTCTCTGTAGTTCTGCACTGCAGTGTGGCCTACCCTTGCTTGCAAGAAATTGAACAGATTCTGTGTCGTTCCTCTGAGCTTGACTATTTAATAAATATCTCTATCAATTATAAAGCAATAACTTACAGGCAAGTAGACCAGGCTTACAGTCAGGAGACAAACAAACCATAAGGAGAAATTCGGGAAGATAGCAAGGGTGATAACGTAAGGAACCAGCGGGGAATAATGAAAACTAGAGAGCTTAAAAGCTGAGGGAAGTGGAGTATGGACCAATGAGACAGGGAGGCAGGTAATCAGAGGAAACATGAAACAGGTGTGGACCAGGCTGCAGGGAACTGAGGGAATATGTTACTATGGAAACGGGAGCTACAGAACACAGAGACTGGAGGGGAAAACTAAACTAGACTAAAGACAACTCTAGGGAAAGGAAACCTAACCATAAACTAACATGAACAGTAATTCTAGGAAGAACTAAACAGGGGCATGGGGAAAAGCTAAACTAATGGAAAACTGACCTAAGGAAACCTATATAAATAAAAACCCTAACATAAAACACAAAACTAAATCTGGAAGAAACACTAACTAGACAAATCAGGGACATGAAGAACTATACTAAAGAGCTAGGCTGGGAAAGAACAACTAATCTTAAGGGGAACAAGCTACTGGGTAAATAACAACAAAAAAGGCCAAAGGGCAACTAATAAACTAGAAGAATGCAGCACGAACAATTAACCTAACAGTAAACAAGCACAGAAACACAAACCGAGAAACTAAACTAGAAAAGCCAAAGAAGCAAAGATAGCTGTTATAATAATAATAACAACAATAATAATAATAACCAGAGGAGAAAACCATTCTAAGTAATAAATAAATGAGAAAGCAACCACCAAGGGAACCATAGACGAGGGGAGAAAGAACTACTAAACTAAGGAGCAGGAGAGAGAACAAAACTATCAGGATGACAGAAGGAATTAACAAACATAACTACTAAAGCCAAAGGAATAGAAACACCTAACTGAGAAAGTAAACAAACACAAAACCCAAAATGGCAGATCCTGACATGCTAAATAAACTTCTATAAAAACCTTAAACTTTAAAGTAACCTTTAAGTTCCATTTGGGAACTTAAAGCTTACTTCCCTGTAATTGGCAAGGTATTACAGGTTACCTTCCAGGGTGTTACAAGATGCTTTCCATCTTTTTAAAAGTGCACATTATTTGATATGAACTTTTCACTCCATAATTTTAATTTGCACTCTCTGGCTCTTAAGGGGTACTTAAATGGTACTTTTCAAGAACTAATAGGATCCATTGATGGAAATTAGTACTATACAAAAAACAAAATCAGACACTTTCACATATCTTATGGAGTACTTTTGGTAACCACATTCTGCTATGAGTTAACTTTCCTATTATTTTTCCGCTACTTTTAAGGTATTTTCTTAAAACAGATAGGTTACCCTTCTGACAGTTAGAGGTTACTTTTTTTTACTTTCTCAATGTTTCATTTACACCAAAAGTTGCAGTAAAATAGGGCCATGCAATTATTCATTCCCTTTTTCTAATGTTTTGCACCATACATTTATGCGAATGTATTACTTGCTATGAGATTATATGGGTACATTAAACAATCAGTTTGTATTTGAAGTATTAGGTGCAGAAGTGCATCACATGAGCAGTATTTTCAAATTAGACATCATAGACTTGACTGCACAACATTGTTTAAAGTTTCCTAATTATTACTGTTCAATTAATACAGATGTGAAAGTGTGTTCATGTGATTTCATGCTAGAATTTAATAGTCATGTTCAGCAGGAGGCCACACAGCCTTCCTGAAGGGAATTGTTTTCCAGTCATTAGTAAGGATAATCCGTTTAGGCAGGCAGCCAGAGAGAGAATTTCAATAAATAGTGAAGGATTGTGCTGCCATTCATGGTGTTTTAAATCAAACCCTCATTCCAACAGACTGTTGTGTCAGCTGACATGGAAAAGAATATACAATGCTGTGAAAAAAAGTGTTTCCCTTTACATATCCCTGCATTTTTTTTGTTAGACTTAAATGGTCCAGCTGATTTAAAATAAATTCTTATATCACAGAAAGTATATATAAGAAGCAGTTTTAAAATGATGATTTCATTAATTTCGGGATAAAAAGCTTCCAACCAACCAAGCCCCCCATTGATTGATTACTAAGTTATGATTAAAAACATATCAGTGAAATTTCAAAAAGCCAGATGCAATTACTGACAAACCTGTAGAATGAAGAAAATACCTAGATAGAAACTTTCTGAGAACATGAAGTAGGTGAAAATATCTCAGAAAGCAACACAGTAAGAACAAAATATAAAATGAAAAGAATTTAATTTCACTATAGTGACCAGATTTGATATAAATGTAGGTATTTAGTATGCAGTTCAGTGAAATTAGGCATAACTGGGCATAGTTCTGACCATGAGTGCTTCNCTGGTCCCTTTTTTAACCTGGGAACTCCCCAGAACAGCCTGTTGGTCCAATGGTTTATCTGAATGAAGGAACTGGTTTGAGACTAAAGCGCAGCAGATAAATGCTGCAACATTTTTCCATCCTTTCCATCTTACAAAGACAGACATACTGTGCATTTCTCAAGGACATCCAAAAAACCAAGGACCAGTGGGCCAACAGGTAAGATCTAAGATCATTTTTTCTTTTCAAAGATTGAAAGGCTGACCATGTGGTGTGCAAGAAAATATATTTCTATTAGCATCATAAGCCCCAACTCTGGATTCCTGGATGACAACAGGCACCATTCAGTGCACCTCCAGCAGCTTTCTGTGTTCTAGACCAGACTGATCTACAGAGACTGGACCAAGTTCGTGTCTTCTGAGTGCCATCTGACAAAGCAGCTCTGCACTAAGGTTTGACCACCCAAAGAGCTACTGGTGGGAGAGAAATGGCTCTTCAGATATTCTTCTTGAAGTTTGATCCTAATGGTGTTCCACAGAGTGACCAGAGGTTGTTGAAGGAACCTCGACCGGTTAATTGGACAAACACAAGCTGTAAAAGTTACCTTTTGCACAGGGTCCTGACCTCAACCTAATAGAACACCTTTCTGATGAATTAGAGTGGACACTGTGAGCCACACCTCCTTGTCCATCATCAGTGTCTGACCTCACAAATGCTTGAACATTCCCAAAAATACTCCGAAACCTCGAGGAAAACCTTCCCAGAAGAGCTGAAGGTGTCATAGCTGCAAAGAGTGGACTGATATCTTAAACCCCCTGCCTCTATACTGACATTCAAGGGTGACACAAGCTGGTCCTGCTTCCTGGATGTTTGGACTCAGTTTCGTGCCCCTGGTAAGGCAATGCAACACCAGTAGATGGGAATATAATTATATATGGGCAGAATCTCTGTTTTGTATTGTAATGCTGTGTTGTACTTAAATAAGAGTTAAAGTTCACAACTATAGGCCTCCTCTCCTCAGACATACAGTGACAACATTTGTGGAGTCAAAGGTCATATATTTTCAGCTTCTCGTCTTGTCAATATGATTTTGTGCTAATAAACTGAGTCTGTCCCTCCTGAAGAAGCTGCATGAACCAGTTTCTAACTGAGCAGCTCCTGCAGAACCAGAGCTCCATTTCCTGCCAACATCAGTTTAACTTTCATTAATCGTCTCAGTCAGAGCAACAACATGGAGGGTCTCAGCTTAAACTGTTTGTGGACATAAAGCTCATTGACATGCAGAAACAAACACTGCAGCTATTAGTTCGCTCTTGTGTTTACAGAGAAGATTTAAAACTATCAAACAGCGAACAAGCAAAGATGATGAAAGTTCATGTAAGTGGAGGTTTAATTGCTAACAGCAGCAGATCACAACAAACAGAGAAGCTTTAAAGAGATAACAATACACCCTTTCGTCAAACTTTTTTGACAGGTGACCTTTGACCTTCAAGGGGGGGTCATGGGGGTGGTGATGGTGGGGGGGTGTGGGGTGGGGGGGGGTGGCGCTTTGGGGATGGGGGGGCGGGGAGTGGGGGTATGTGGTCATGGGATCATGGGGGTGTGACCGAGGGGCGTAACCGTGCATGTTGATTGTTGTTGATTGGATGTCGTCATGAGTGGTGAGACCTTAAATGAGCCAATAATAATACAGGGGTGTGTTTAAGGGTGTTACGGGGAAGGCCTTAAATGAACCAATGAAAACACAGGGGGTGTGTATGATATGAATAAAACAAGACAAATATGGTATTATCAGAAACTGTATGGCATCAGCAGCAATTAAAATAGAGGGATGTGTGTTTGTAAGGCTCGTTAAACCTTGAATAACCCAATGAGACCAATGGGGCGTGTTTTAGTGTTTGTTTTAAATACAGGCATAAAACTCTGCACTTTACATGCAACATTCGTTGGAAAAGAACACCCGTTCAGCAATGGTTAGAGTTAAGAGTGTTATCGTCCAGCGGAGGAGAACGCAATGCGTGCCAAGATGATGATGATGAAATCAGCACTGGATCATCTACTTCCTCATCTGAGACACCTATCGGAATTCCCTCATAACATACTCTACCGATGATGAGGATCCAACTTCAACTCAACCACGTTTTGAAAAATAAGATCTCGGTTTTTCGGCCAAGAGGTACGTCAGTTCTGTGCGAAACCCCAGTGACCGTCTACCAGCATTCATCCCGTGAATTGAAATGCTCCTAAGAAATCAACATACTACCTATGCAAGGTACAAAGAAGACCCCGTTGGACACTCTGTCAGGAAGAGTGGTCTTTGGAGCCATATGGCCTGAGGGGTAGCTGGGGGTATATTTTTCATGTATGAAATAGGAGAACTCTGCCTGTATCAATTGATCAAGACGAGGTATTTAATGGATCATTGGCTCTGTGTACTCTCACCCACAACGCGGGCCTGTGATAAGGCTTGCAATCCCCCACTTAATGATGGCCCTGAAACAGTCTCAATTGCAGGAGAGGGAGGATGAAGAGAAAATGAACGCCTCCTCGACCTGCAAAACGGGCTAGAAAATGTTTTCATATGCCATCCGATGTTGAAAATAGCTGAGAGAGAACCTCTCTTTAGCGACTGTGGAGGTCAAAAACCACGAAAGGGTTGCTGTTCTCTTCGGGCAGCATGCAGACGCAAGAACAACCGGACAAACCCCTCAGATCTGTTTTGGTGCTGGAGGCGTTCAATCAGGACTGTGGCATATTCAAGACAATGCTGGCTCTGCCGTTTGAAGCTTGGGCAGAGAAGATGGGTGAAATTGGACCCCGTCTTTCCAACCTTTCCACAACTCACGCAGTTGGATCGATGTCATGTCATTGAAAAACGCTGACGTTTCCTGTTTTACCGTCTAAAACAAACCCTCTTCTGAGGACCCGCCCCCTTCCTATGATATATATTTGGAGGGAATAACAGCAAAGCTCACAGACACTGAGAACCGAATCCTGAGAATGAGTGAGGCAACATCATACAGGGACCTCAACAACCACCGAGCAGAGATCCACTACTCTCCTGAGCACGATGAAAAAGCTTCAACATTGGACCGCATCATCCGCCTTCCCAGGACCCTTCTTCTCACCATCCACCACAACGTCCTCGTTCTCTGAGACCACTTCAGTCCTGCATCATCTACAGGATACAACATGAAAAAATGTATCAACCCCTTCTCCAGAGCTCTACTCACCATCCGCTGCTATTCATTGCTGAGTCTGTAGACGCGAGTATCCGACCTGAAGACAAGAAGGTGGTCGTGGAGGATGAGGCAACTACCAGCTACTCGCCCTCTCCGGGCCGAGGCCCCTACACAATCCTGGAGCTGATGCAGGCCCTCAGCCTTAGCGGAGGATGAGAGTAACCAGGGGGATGAAATTGAAGGTGGTTTCTCATCCGCCCTCATCAATACGGTGAAAACAGCAAATCTTCTTTATTCAACATAACTTGTTTGAACTATGTCAGAGAACCTGCTACGGGTGCAAAAACGAACCACCTGAGCCAGCGTCAGCACCAATGCTTGGGGTATTTGGGGAGGATATTACCAAGTCAACTTCAACGCATCGTGCGACGACTCGTAACCCCCAAACTCATTCCTGCTATTCAGATTCCTGCAGATCCATATATTAAAAGTGGGCAACATATTAACCTTTCCTAAAATTCCCAAAAGTGTTGTTTAAAGCATGCACTGGTTTGAATTATTCTGTATTATCTGATTGTGTTTTTTCTTTACTAATAAATCAAAAAAAAAGGATAACTCTACCCTCCGTGTGTTTTTTTTTCCAGATTATTTAACAAGTAAATCATCCAGAGTGAGCATAAGGCAGAGTGGCAGGAGACGGTTGATGAAGAAATATATTTAAACCCTTCAAATCCAGAAGTTTGGGTATAGAATAGGTTTGAGGGGGTTTTTTGGACAGATGAAACCGGGAAGAAGGTTGCTGGTGAAAAAGGTTAAAGATTTTATCAGGAGAAGATACCGATTCTCTTCATAAACCAGCAAGAATAAAGTTTTCCAAACAGTTTTTTGTCACCAGACCATTGAAACGTTTTCCAGGCTGATCTCTGTGACATGCAAGCTCTGGCCAAGGAAAATGATGGTTATAATTATTTATTAACCGTCATTGACATCTTTTCAAAAAGGGCTTATGTACGAGTTTTGAAGAGGAAAACAGGAGCTGAGGTGGTAAAGGCATTTGAATCAGTTTTTAAAGAAAGTCAGATCCCCAAAAAACTTCAGACTGATGCCGGTAAAGAATTTTTTAACAAGAAATGTAAGGTTTCCTTAACATGTAGAGACAGTGGACAGTCACTGGCGTTGACTTTGCAGCAATCCCTCATACTGAGCATGCATGTAGCGACAGTGGAGAGGAAAAGCTCCCTTTTAACAGGAAGAAACCTCCAGCAGAACCAGAACCAGGCTCAGTGTGAGCGGCCATCTGCCACGACCGACTGGGGGTTAGAGAGAACAGAGCAGAGACACAAAGAGAACAAAGAAGCACTGATCCAGGAGTACTTTCTATGGGAAGGAAAAGTAAATGTTAATGGATGTAGCTCTTTTAGTCGTTTCATCTAGAAGAAAAACAGATAAACTCTGAGCCGTTTTCAAGGTTAGAGTCTGAAGAGAGCACATAGAGTATTTACAGTAAAAGCTCCGTCAGTAGCTATGTCTAAGGAGAGAGAAAGGGTTAACACTGAAGACAGGGCCATGTGGATCATCGGTAGAGGGTGAGCATTAAGTTGTTGCCAGCAGAAGCTTGGAGGATTCCCTCTCCAGAAAGGGTGTCACAGTAGACACAGAGTCAGGCCAGGTGTAGCTTCTAGGAAGAGAAAAGAGAGAGAACAAAGTTAAAAGCTGAAATAACAGAAATAATACAAATTGAAGAGTAGTGTGAGAAAGTAGCGAAGAGGTGAAAGTGTTCATTATGTCCTCCAGCAGCCTAAAGCTATAGCAGCATAACTACAGAGATAGCTCAGGATAACCTAAGCCACTCTAACTATAAGCTTTATCAAAAAGGAAAGTTTTTAACCTAGCCTTAAAAGTAGACAGTTTGTCCATCTAGAGCCCACTGATGGCCATTGTTTATACTAAAAACACAACGATTGGGGATACCTCTCTCTGTCAGATTGACCATAACCATTGGAAAAGAGAGAGGGTCATACAGGTAGCAGAAATGGAGGGTGTGTGTTTTGCACCTCAACTGTAAATAGCGCCGTTTAGGCTTAACCTGACTCCCCCTTACTCCATCCAACAAGGGGGAGAAGAAGACGGAGCTAAATAAGGAAAGATGCTCAGGATACCTAAGCCACTCTAACTATAAGCTTTTATCCAAAAGGAAAGTTTTAAGCCTAGCCTTAAAAGTAGACAGGGTTGTCCGCCTCACGGACTAAAACTGGGAGCTGGTTTCCACAGGAGAGGAGCCTGATAACTAAAAGGGATCTGCCTCCCCTTCTACTTCTAGAGACTCTAGGAACCACCAGTAAACCTGCAGTCTGAGAACGAAGTGCTCTGTTTAGGACGTATGGAACAATCAGCCGCTCTGATGTATGATGGAGCTAGATCATTAAGGGCTTTATATGTGAGGAGGAGAATTTTAAATCTATTCTTGATTTACAGGGAGTCCAATGAAGGGAAAAGCTAAAGTAGGGGAAATATGATCCTCTCTTTTTATTTTCCATCAGAACTCTTGCTGCAAGGCATTTTGAATCAGCTGAAGGCTTTTAAACTGCATTTTGTGGACATCCTGATAGTAAAGAATTACAATAAGTCCGCCTTGAAGAAACAAATGCATTGGACTATTTTTCGCAGCACTCCCTTGATAGGATATTTCTAATTTTGGCAATGTTTCCAGAGATTGAAAAAGGAAATATCCTATGGAACCTGTTTAATACGGGATTTAAATGACATTTTCTGGTCAAAAAAAAAATTAAAAAACACTCAAATGTTTTTTACTTTATTATCGGAGGTCAATTTGAATGCCATCCAGGTTATAGTGATTGACTAAGCAGTTTTATTTTTTAAAGACTCTGGTCCAAAAGCGACAACTTTCTGTCTTGTCTAATTTTAGAAGCAGAAAATTTAGGTCATCCAAGTTTTTATGTCTTCAAGACATGCCTTGTAGTCTATCTAGCTGGTTGGCTCATCAGATTTTAATGAGATAGTAATGCTGAGTATCACCAGTGTAACAGGAAAATTTATTCTATGCTGCCTGATAATTTTACCTATTGGAATCTATTAATATAAGTAAAGAGAATTGGCCCAAGTACTGAACCCTGTGGTACTCCACAATTAACCCTGGGTTAAAGAATGATTTATCATTTACATGAACAAACTGAATCTGTCAGACAATAGTAAGTTTAAACCAGCCTAGTGGCTGTTTCCCCTGATCCCTACAGCATATTCCAGCCTTTCTAAGAGAATATAATGATCGACTGTATCAAATGCAGCACTGAGATCTAACAGAACCAGTACAGCACAAGAGTCCATTATCTGAGGCAATAAAAAATATCATTCATGACTTTCAGCAGAGCTGTTTCAGTGCTATGATGAGCTCTGATAACCTGACTGAAACTCTTCAAACAGGATCAATTGTGCTTCGTGTAAATGCCTCACACATTTGATTAGCAACTTATTTGTTCTCAAGAATTTTCAGATAAGAAGATGGAAGATTGGATATCGGTCTGTAATTTATTTAAGTTCAATCTCGGATCAAGCGAAGTTCTTAGGCAAGGTTTAAATTAGACCGCACTTAAAAAGCTTGTGGTACATTACCCATTTGACTAACGATAATTAACTCATATCTAAAATGGGGCTGATAATTCAGAGGGAACACTTCCTTAAATAATTTTTGTGTTTGGGCTTTGGGTCTAACATACAAGGTGAAGGTTTAGATGAAGCTAATATTTCCTGATAACTCTGGAAGCTTCACAGTATCCAAACAGTCCAAACCAGATCAGGTTTCTACAGTTACTGTCCAATGTTGTCCATCACTTGTGTGAGGATGAAGTACTCATCTCTTGGGGTTATCTCAAAGATTTTCTTCTTAGATAGAATCAATTTTCGATTTGTGGAAGAATCCCATAAAAAAAATAAAAAAAAAAAAAAAAGAAAAAATAATAAAAAGAAAAAAATAAAGTCCTCGACTGCTGAGAGCTAATAGGGAATGGATGGCTCCCAACAGAGCTATGACTCTGTGTAAGTTTAGCAACTGTAGCTAAGACGAAACTAGGATTTTCTTGTTTCTCTTCTATTATATAGGATTAGCACACGTAAGCTGTTCTAGGCTTGTGAAGTTGTCTTTTTATACAACAGGTAGCGATCTTTTTTCCAGATTAAGAGGAATCCTCTAGGTGTGAGAAGCGCCATTTTCTCTCCAGGTTTTTCTAATCATTGTGTCTTTAAAGTACGCAGCTCTGAATTAAACCTACGGGAGCCGGCCCTCCTATGAATATTAACCTTCTTTTTCCAAGGGGCTGCATTGTCCTAATGTGCACCACGCAGTGGTGATGACTAGTACAAAACAACTCCTGCTACATAGCCAACAACATCCCTGAGGAGGCGGGGCGACAAAAGGATACGTGCAATGAGATATTTGGCCTGTCATCATTTGCTGTGTGGTGCTGTGCATTAGACAATGCAGCCCCCTTGAAAAAGAAGGTAATTATTCATAGGAGGCAGGCTCCCTGGTTTAATTCAGAGCTGCGTACTTTAAAAGCACAATGTTTTAGAAAACTGGAGAGAAAATGGCGCTCTACACACCTAGAGGATTCCCCTACTTAATCTGGAAAAATAGCCTACTGTGTTGTATAAAAGACACTTCACCAAGAGAGAACAGCTTATTTCTCATCCTTAAGAAGAAGGAACAAGAATAATCCTAGTTTCTTCTCTTTAGTACAGTTGCTAAACTTACACAGAGTCATAGCTCTGTTGAGCCATCCTTCCCTTAGCTCTCAGCAGTCAGGACTTTATGGGATTCTTCCAAAAAAATTGATTCTATTAAGAGAAAATCTTTGATATACTCCCAGATGATGATTACTTCATCTCCAACAAGTGAGACAACATTGGAAGTAACTGTAGAACCTGATCTTTGTTTGGACTGTTGTTTGATCCTGTGAAGCTTCCAGAGTTATCAGAAATATTAGCTTCATCTAAACCTTCAACTTGTATGTTAGACCCAATCCCACCAAATTATTTAAGGAAGTGTTCCCTCTGATTATCAGCCCATTTTAGATATGATTAATTTATCTTATAGTAAATGGGTATGTACCACAAGCTTTTAAGGTAGCTGTAATTAAACCTTTGCTTAAGAAAACCTTCGCTTGATCGAGATGACTTAATAAATTACAGACCGATATCCAATCTTCCATTCTTATCTAAAATTCTTGAGAAAATAGTTTGCTAATCAAATGTGTTGAGCATTTACACAGCAATGACCTGTTTGTGTGAAGAGTTTCAGTCAGGTTTCATCAGAGCTCATCATAGCACTGTGAAACAGCTCTGCTGAAAGTCACTAATGATATTTTTATTGCCTCAGATAATGGACTTGGTGTCGGTACTGGTTCTGTTAGATCTCAGTGCTGCATTTGATACAGTCGATCATTATATTCTCTTAGAAAGGCTGGAATATGCTGTAGGTGGATCAGGGAACAGGCACTAGGCTGGGTTAAATATCGTATTTGTCTGACAGATTCCAGTTTGTTCATGTAAATGATAAATCATCTTTAAACTCCAGGGTTAATTGTGGAGTACCACAGGGTTTAGTACTTTGGGCCAATTCTCTTTACTATATATATGCTTCCAATAGGTAAAATTATCAGGCAGCATAGAATAATTTTCACTGTTTACACACTGGTGATACTCAGCATTACTTATCCATATAATCCTGATGAGCCCAACCAGCTAGATAGACTACAAGCATGTCTTGAAGACAATAAACACTTGGATGACCTTAAATTTTCTGCTTCTAAATTCAGACAAGACAGAAGGTTGTCGTCTTTGGACCAGAGTCTTTTAAAAATAAACTGCTTAGTCAATCACTTAACCTGGATGGCATTAAATTGACCTCCGATAATAAAGTAAAAACCTTGGTGTTATTTTTTCCCAGAACATGTCATTTTAAATCCCGTATTAAACAGGTTTCTAGGATTTCCTTTTTTCATCTCTGGAACATTGCAAAATTAGAAATATCCTATCAAGGAGTGATGCTGAAAACACTAGTCCAATGCATTTGTTTCTTCAAGGCTGGACTATTGTAATTCTTTACTATCAGGGGATGTCCACCAAATGCAGTTAAAAGCCTTCAGCTGATTCACAAATGCTGCAGCAAGAGTTCTTGATGAAAATTAAAAAGAGAGATCATATTTCCCCCTACTTTAGCTTCCCTTCATTGGCTCCCTGTTAAATCCAGAATAGATTTAAAATTCTCCTCCTCACATATAAAGCCCTTAATGTCTACTAGCTCCATCATACATCAGAGAGCTGATTGTTCCATACGTTCCTAACAGAGCACTTCGTTCTCAGACTGCAGGTTTACTGTGGTTTCCTAGAGTCTCTAGAAGTAGAATGGGAGGCAGATCCTTTAGTTATCAGGCTCCTCTCCTGTGGAACCAGCTCCCAGTTTTTAGTCCGTGAGGCGGACACCCTGTCTACTTTTAAGGCTAGGCTTAAAACTTTCCTTTTTTGGATAAAGCTTATAGTTAGAGTGGCTTAGGTTATCCTGAGCTATCTTCCTTATTTTAGCTCCGTCTTCTTCTCCCCTTGTTGGATGGAGTAAGGGGGAGTCAGGTTTTTAGCCTAAACCGGCTCAGTTACAGTTGAGGTGCAAACACACCTCCATTTCTGCTACCTGTATGACCCTCTCTCTTTTCCAATGGTTATGGTCAATCTGACGAGAGAGAGGTATCCCAATCGGTTGTGGTTTTTAGTATAACAAATGGCCATCAGTGGCTCTAGATGGACAAACTGTCTACTTTTTAAGGCTAGGTTTAAAATTTCCTTTTTTGATAAAGCTTATAGTTAGAGTGGCTTAGGTTATCCTGAGCTATCTCTGTAGTTATGCTGCTATAGGCTTAGGCTGCTGGAGGGGACATAATGACCACTTTCACCCTCTTCGCTACTTTCTCACACTACTCTCTTCAATTTTGTATTATTTGCTGTTATTTCAGCTTTTTAACTTTGGTCTCTCTCTTTTTCTCTTCCTAGAAAGCTACACCTGGCCTGACTCTGTGTCTACCTGTGACACCTTTCTGGAGAGGGGAATCCTCCATCTTTCTGCTGGCAACAACTAATGCTCACCCTCTACCGATGATCCACATGGCCCTCTGTCTTTCAGTGTTTAACCCTTTCTCCTCTCCTAGACATAGCTACTGACGGAGCTTTTACTGTAACTAACTCTATGTGCTCTCTTTCAGACTCTAACCTTGACAAACTGGCTCAGAGTTTATCTGTTCTTTCTTTCTAGATGAAACGACTAAAGGGACTACATCCATTAACATTTACTTTTCCTTCCCATAGAAAGTACTCCTGGATCAGTGCTTTCTTTGTTTCTTTGTGTCTCTGCTCTGTTCTCTCTAAACCACCCCCAGTCGGGGATCGTGGCATAGCGGATCCGACGGCAATGGCCGCTCACACTGAGCCTGGTTTCTGGTTCTGCTGGAGGTTTTCTTCCTGTTAAAAAAAGGGAGCTTTTTTCCTCTCCACTGTCGCTACATGCATGCTCAGTATGAGGGATTGCTGCAAAGTCAACGCCAGTGACTGTCCACTGTCTCTACATGTTAAGGAAACCTTACATTTCTTGTTAAAAAATTCTTTACCGGCATCAGTCTGAATTTTTGGGGATCTGACTTTCTTTTAAAAAACTGATTCAAATGCCTTTTCCCGACCTCAGCTCCTGTTTTTTCCTCTCAAAACTCGTACATAAGCCCTTTTTGAAAAGATGTCAATGACGGTTTTTTTAATAAATAATTATAACCATATTTTCCTTGGCCAGAGCTTGCATGTCACAGAGATCAGCCTGGAACTGTTTTCAATGGTCTGGTGACAAAAAACTCTGTTTTCTTGAAACTTTATTCTTGCTGGTTTATGAAGAGAATCGGTATCTCTCTTCTCCTGATAAAAAATCTTTAACCTTTTTCAACCAGCAACCTTCTTTCCCCGTTTTCATCTTGCAAAACCCTCCTCAACCTATCTATACCCCCAAAACTTTCCTGATTTGAAGGGTTGTAATTACTTTCTTCATCAACCGTCTTCCTGCCATCTCTGCCTTATGCTCACTCTGATGATTACTTGTTAAATAATGAGAAAAACACCACCCTGGACAGGGTAGAGTTATCCTTTTTTTTTTGTATTTATTAGTAAAGAAAAACACAATCAGATAATACAGAATAATTCAAACAGTGCATGCTTTTAAACAACACTTTTGGGAAAGGTTAATATGTTCCCACTTTAATTATCTGGATCTGCAGGAATCTGAATAGCAGGAATGAGTTTGGGGTTACGAGTCGTCGCACGATGCGTTGAAAGTTGACTTGGTAATAATCCTCCCCCATTACCTCCAAGCATTGTGCTGAGACGCTGGCTCAGGTGGTTCGTTATGCACCCGTAGCAGGTTTCTCTGACATAGTTCAAACAAGTTATGTTGAATAAATGAAGTATTGCTGTTTTCACCGTATTGATGAGGGCGGATGAGAACCAACCTTCAATTTCATCCCCCTGGTTACTCTCATCCTCCGCTGAAGGCTGAGGGGCCTGCATCAGCTCCAGGGATTGTGTAGGGGCCTCGGGAGAGGGCGAGTAGCTGGTAGTTGCCTCATCCTCCACGACCACCTTCTTGTCTTCAGGCTGGATACTCGCGTCTACAGACTCAGCCATGAATAGCAGCGATGGTGAGTAGAGCTCTGGAGAAGGCGGTTGATACATTTTCATGTTGTATCCTGTAGATGATGCAGGACTGAAGTGGGTCTCAGAGAACGAGGACGTTGTGGTGGATGGTGAGAAAGAGGAGTCTGGGGAAGGCGGATGATGCGGTCCAATGTTGAAGCTTTCATCGTGCTCAGGAGAGTAGTGGATCTCTGCTCCGGTGGTTGTTGAAGGTCCCGTGTATGATGTTGCCTCACTCATTCTCAGGATTCGTTTCTCAGTGTCTGTGAGCTTGCTGTTATTCCCCCTCCAAAATATATATCATAGGAAGGGGGCGGGGTCCTCAGAAGAGGGTTTGTTTTAGACGTAAAACAGGAAACGTCAGCGTTTTTTTTTCACTGACATGACATCGATCCAACTGCGTGAGTTGTGGAAAAGGTTGGAAAGACGGTGTCCAATTTCACCCATCTTCTCTGCCCAAGCTTCAAACGGCAGAGCCAGCATTGTCTTGAATATGCCACAGTCCTGATTGAACGCCTCCAGCACAAACAGATCTGAGGGGTTTGTCCGGTTGTTCTTGCGTCTGCTTGCCCGAAGAGAACAGCAACCATTTTCTGTGGTTTTTGACCTCCACAGTCCGCTAAAGAGAGGTTCTCTCTCAGCTATTTCAACATCGGATGGCATATGAAACATTCTAGCCCGTTTTGCAGGTCGAGGAGGCGGTTCATTTTCTTCTTCATCCTCCCTCTCCTGCATTGAGACTGTTTCAGGGCCATCATTAAGGTGGGGGATTGCAAGCCTTATCACAGGCCAGTCGTTGTGGGTGAGAGTACACAGAGCCAATGATCCATTAAATACCTCGTCTTGATCCAATTGATACAGGCAGAGTTCTCCTATTTCATACATGAAAATATACCCCCAGCTACCCCTCAGGCCATATGGCTCCAAAGACCACTCTTCCTGCAGAGTGTCCAACGGGGGTCTTTGTACCTTGCATAGGTAGTATGTTGATTTTCTTAGGAGCATTCAATTCACGGGGGATGAATGCTGGTAGACGGTCACTGGGGTTTCGCACAGAACTGACGTACCTCTGGCCGAACCGAGATCTTATTTTCAAACGTGGGTTTTTTGGAGTTGAAGTTGGATCCTCATCATCGGTAGAGTATGTTATGACGGGAATTCCGATAGGTGGTCTCAGATGAGGAAGTAGATGATACCAGTTGCTTGTTCATCATCATCATCTTGGCACGCATTTGCTTTTTCTTCTCCGCTTGACGATTACTTCTCTTAACTCTCATAACCATTGCTGAAATGTTGTTTTCTTTTTCCAACGAATGTTGCATGTAAAGTGCAGAGTTTTATGCCTGTTTTGAAAACAAACACTAAAAACGCACCCCATTGTCTCATTGGTTATTCAAGGTTTAACGAGCCTTACAAACACACATCCCTCTATTTTAATTGCTGCTGATGCCATACAGTTTCTGATAATACCATAATTTGTCTTGTTTTATTTCATATCATACACACCCCCTGTGTTTTCATTGGTTTTCATTTAGGCCTTCCCCGTAACACCCTTAACACACCCTGTATTTTTATTGGCTCATTTAAGGTCTCACCACTCATGACGACATCCAATCAACAACAATCAACATGCACGGTTACGCCCCTCGGTCACACCCCCATGATCCCATGACCACATACCCCACATCCCGCCCCCCCATCCCCAAAGCGCCACCCCCCCCCACCCCACACCGCCCCCCACCATCACCCACCCCCCATGAACCCCCCTTGAAGGTCAAAGGTCACCTGTCAAAAAAGTTTGACGAAAGGGTGTATTGTTATCTCTTTAAAGCTTCTCTGTTTGTTGTGATCTGCTGCTGTTAGCAATTAAACCTCCACTTACATGAACTTTCATCATCTTTGCTTGTTCGCTTTTTTGATAGTTTTAAATCTTCTCTGTAAACACAAGAGCGAACTAATAGCTGCAGTGTTTGTTTCCTGTTGCATGTCAATGAGCTTTATGTCCACAAACAGTTGTTAAGCTGAGACCCTCCATGTTGTTGCCTCTGACTGAGACGATTAATGAAAGTTTAAACTGATGTTGGCAAGGAAATGGAGCTCTGTGGTTCTGCAGGGTACTGCTCAGTTAGAAACTGGTTCATGCAGCTTCTTCAGGAGGGACAGACTCATATTTATTAGCCAAAATCATATTGACAAGACGAGAAGCTGAAAATATATGACCTTTGACTCCACAAAAGTGTTGTCACTGTATGTCTGAGGGAGAGAGGCCTATAGTTGTGAACTTTAAAACTCTTATTTAAGTACAACACAGCATTACAACCAAACAGAGATTCTGCCCATATATAATTATATTCCCATCTACTGGTGTTGCATTGCCTTACCAGGGGCACGAAACTGAGTCCAAACATCCAGGGAAGCAGGACCAGCTTTGTGTCACCCTTGAATGTCAGTATAGAGGCAGGGGGTTTAAGATATCAGTATCAGTCCACTCTTTGCAGCTATGACACCTTCAGCTCTTCTGGGAAGGTTTTTCCTCGAGGTTTCGGAGTATTTTTGGGATGTTCAAGCATTTGTGAGGTCAGACACTGATGATGGCTCAGGAGGTGTGGCTCACAGTGTCCACTCTAATTCATCAAAAAGGTTTTTCTATTAGGTTGAGGTCAGGACCCTGTGCAAAAGGATACTTTTTACAGCTTGGGTTTTGTCCAATTAACCGGTCGAGGTCCTTCAACAACCTCTGGTCACTCTGTGGAACACCATTAGGATCAAACTTCAAGAAGAATATCTGAAGAGCGGCCATTTCTTCTCTCCCACCAGTAGCTCTTTGGGTGGTCAAAACTTAGTGCAGAGCTGCTTTTGTCAGATGGCACTCAGAAGACACGAACTTGGTCCAGTCTCTGTAGATCATGCTGGTCTAGAACACAGAAAAGCTGCTGGAAGGTGCACTGAATGGTGCCTGTTGTCATCCAGGAATCCAGAGTTGGGGCTTATGATGCTAATAGAAATAATTTTTCTTGCACACCACATGGTCAGCCTTTCAATCTTTGAAAGAAAAAATGATCTTAGATCTTACCTGTTGGCCCACTGGTCCTTGGTTTTTTGGATGTCCTTGAGAAATGCACAGTATGTCTGTCTTTGTAAGATGGAAAGGATGGAAAAATGTTGCAGCATTTATCTGCTGCGCTTTAGTCTCAAACCAGTTCCTTCATTCAGATAAACCATTGGACCAACAGGCTGTTCTGGGGAGTTCCCAGGTTAAAATGGGACCAGGCTGGAGGTGTTTTGGTGATGTAGCTTACAGACACCATCAACAAGCTCAGGTTCTGTATGGTTACACCACTGTGATGTAATCGGATCTCTTACTGGTTTAGAACTGGGTCACAGGCTGAAGGCCTGCTGTTCTCTTTCCATCCACATTCCTTGATGGTGATGAACGTTTTTCCCTCAGTTCACATCCAGCTCATAGTGTTTCAGCAGAGGGACACCACGCTGTTTCTGAAAATAAGCTGGAGAGTACCGAGCTGAAGCTGCAGGGGGCGCTGTGGGCTGATGAGAGGCTGCAGAGGCTCCTGAAACTGAGCAGAAGCTGCTGGTGGAGCTGCAGTGTGAGCTTTGGATCCTGAGGGACAGAAGGATACTGCCAGTTCAAGTTATTCTCTGACCAGTAAGTTTAAGCAGCTTTTAATTCTTGATAAACTCATTAAAAGCAACTTGCCCAGTGCTGGTAAATAAGAATAAAACAGGGAGAAAACTAAACTCATAAGTTAGGATGTTCTGGCTGTGTTCATCAGGCTGGTCAGGTTTGGAGAATGATGCTGCAGACCTGCAGATCTTCTTTACTCATTGGTGAAACTGTTTGGTTCGTATCAGATGCATTCACAACCATGTGATCATGGCATTACATCAGTGATGGTTCTCTCTCCCATATTCATCAATCATAAAGCACTTTTCCTACAGTCTGGTTTGAGGCAATGAAATGATCGGGATGATCAAATCAAGTAAACAAATGGATGAAACAAATAATTGTTTGTTATAAAACAATAAAGAAAAAAAGTGAGAGAAATCAACCAATAATAGAGGATCAATAACCTTGAAAATGCAGTTGTGTAAATTAGCGAGGAAACATTGGCGATAAGTGGATATTTTATAAGGACAAAAGATAAAATAATTTCAGACAAAGTTAAGACCAGATGTGGTCTTAATATTTTCAAAAAATATGACAGAGCTTGCTATGATTATTATCAACCTAAACAGCAACAAATTTATCAAATATAAATATATGATATAAGAGTTACTAAAACTGAAAGAAAAATAACTTTAAGAGATCATAAATAGCTAAAAGCAAGCCTTTATTTTGCTTTTAAAAACATGGCCAATATTAAGCCGTCTCAGCAGCATGCATACAACAAGGTCCTGGTTAAACTCCATCAAGTGCTGCTAAATCTGTCTAAAGTGTCTCTGAGTCATTCCCCTGCTGTGCTGACCTTCACTCAATGATCTGACTGACAGATGATCTGGTAACTGCCTGATCAGTCCACTCAGGATGTCCCCACTTCTGCCCTCTAGTGGCAGTTTCAGATGTGCCAGCCCCTTGCAAATCAGATCAGGTGAATCAAATTTGATCCAAATCATTCTCCTGGATTCTGAACTGTTTTTGTCTGAGTTACGTTTGTGTTAAGAAGGAACTAGTATGAAGATAAAGGAGCTACATCCATTAACATTTAACTTTTCCTTCCCATAGAAAGGACTCCTGGATCAGTGCTTCTTTGTTCTCTTTGTGTCTCTGCTCTGTTCTCTTTAACCCCCAGTCGGTCGTGGCAGATGGCCGCTCACACTGAGCCTGGTTCTGGTTCTGCTGGAGTTTCTTCCTGTTAAAAGGGAGTTTTTTCCTCTCCACTGTCGCTACATGCATGCTCAGTATGAGGGATTGCTGCAAAGTCAACGCCAGTGACTGTCCACTGTCTCTACATGCTCATCCAGGAGGAGTGAATGCTGCAAGTCACTGACTGGATGCAATCTGCTGGGTTTCCTTAGACAGAAAAACTTTTTATCCAATTTGAATAAATAACAGAATCTGGCTGCACTGTTCAATGATCAGGATTAATTGGAATGTATGTACCTGACTTTTGTGAAGTGCCTTGAGACGACATGTGTTGTGAATTGGCGCTATATAAATAAACTGAATTGAATTGAATTGAATAAGACATTTTTCATCCCCCAGAGGCGAAACTGAATTATCACAGTAGCAGGACAGAGTAAAAGATGAACATCTAGGAAGATAATTTAAAGAAAATTATGAATAAATCAAATAGTGCACGCAAAGCAACAAAAATGAATGCTAAATATAAAAAATGAATGCTATATCTAAAATAAAGTTAGAAGGCCAACATCCTACTCTCCTCCACCTCCACTGTAGAGTCCAGGGGACACACCACAGCTGATCTGGCCCTCCTTACCAACTTCTCTATCCTACTCCTGTCACGCCCTGCACACATTCAAGGATTCAATTCTCCTCAAAAGGTGGAGGCGACTCTGGCCCTGTGAGGGCAATGTTATGTGTGGATCAGTCCAGTTTATTGTTGAGGTGAACACCCAGGTCCTTATACTCCACCTCGGCCTCAATGTCCAAGCCCTGGATGTTCACTGGTGAGGTCGGAGTGGCCTTCCTGCAAAAGTCCTTCACCATCTTCTTAGTCTTGGTGATGATGATGAACAGATGGTTTTGTGCTCACCAGCCGAGTCCACGATGACCTCCATGTGCTCAAGATCGTTCCCCTCACAGACACAGCCCACAATAGCCGTGTCCTCAGAGAACCTCTGGAGGTGACAACTGACAGTGTTGTGTCTGAAGTCTGAGGTGAGGAGGGTGAAGAGGAAAGGTGAGAGGACAGCTCCCTGAGGAGCCCCTGTGCCACAGACTACTAAAAACCACTATTGTATAGTCGTTTCTGTGGTTTATGACCAGGTCTGCTGGTCTTCAGGGTTGTCAAAATAAGGTGAGATCATTCCATGTAATCCATGCAGCATTCATTAAATACTCACAGTTAAATCCATAAAAATTACAATAGATATATTTCTGTGTAATCCATGCAACAATTATTAAAATATACAGTTGAAGCAGTGGAGAGTGAAACAGGCATGTTCTCATATTCTGGAGCTGAGAAAACTGGAGAGGCCTGTGTGGAGATAAATATTAACTGTCTTATCTTTTGCAGAACTGTAAACGAGTGTATCCAAAGAAATTATGTATGATGATTTTCCATTCTTTTACAAATAATAAATGAAATGAGTAATCTTTGATTTTCAAGTTAGAACACAAATGATTGAAATATGATTGAGAACTGATAATAAATACAAAACATTAAGGTTTAAAATTCTCAATCAACCATATACTTTTCAGGTTTAGGGAAGTCCGGACCCGTTGGATGGAGAGCTGGATTGAGCAATCCCCTTAGACATAAGGAAGTAGGTGGGAGGGGTTAGCTCATCGGACAACGAAAGGGTTTTCTGCATTTAATGACCACTTCTCTGTTTAATTACAACAGTGAACGTAGCCCACAGCACCACCTGTTGACCACACCTTTATGTCGGACCATATTGGATTCTTGGAGTTGGATTCTAAGCCCGTTGGGTAACAACAGTCTGGGTCTATTAATACCCGGCTGAATGGAAAAGGGAAGTTGGGAAGTTGAGTCATCTGTCTGACTCGTCTTCTGTCCGTCTCTCTGTCCTTCTGGAGGAAACACAACAACATGCTGCCGCTGCTCCTTCACAGCCTCTTCTCTGTCTGCATCCTCTCAGGTGAGTCTTTACCTGGAGAACAACTGGCTCAGGTGGTGTTTGGTGGCCCTCTGAGAAAACCTTTTGAACAGGATGTATTTTTATAAAGTTTATGTAAAAGTAGTTTGATGATATTTCTATCAACCTGCACAAAAATGTTGTATTAATTAAGAAAAAGACCAAAATAAGTGGAAAACTCTGGATTGGATTTCCCAGTTGACTCATTTAATTTAGTGCAAATGTGCAGGACAATTTCTGTTTGTCTGAAACTTAGATGATGAATCAGGAGACAAAGAATGACTTAAGCCTCAAAATGAAAGCTGTGGTGTGACAGTCAGAGGAAAGATTGATATCAGTTGTTTAGAGCTGTCTTCTCAGTTGGGGAATTTCCCTCCCAAATTTGTAGAATATTTTCCAAGTCCAAGATGACGACAAGAGCCAAAGCTGCTGCTTCTTTATTTTCTTGCCTTCCTGGTGTTTGAGGGTTGATCAGCTGACGGTAGAAACAGTAGAAAATGTAAGGGATAAAACACCAGTTTCTGTTTCCTTTAACGTGTTTTTTGGTTTTATAAAAGTGAAATCTAACCCAGATAAACAGATTTAACACAGCTAATTTCTCCTTCACTGATTTAGTTCAATTTGTTGTTATTGCACATTTCCAAGAAACGTCCTCTGAAGGTGCTTTATGAGACAAATAGATCCAATTTATGTCTAGTAATAAAATCACATTCAGTTACATACAGACCAATTATCTCCAAATCCTTACAAAAGCATTACGCAAGAACCAGTCAGAAAATGCCCCACCAGAACTCTGCCTCATGGCCTCCTGAAGACCTGAAATGAACCAGAAGTGTCTAACCTCCCTGCCGGGAAGAAAATGAGCTTCAGTTCTTCTGTAACTCTTCATCACTAAATGTCTTTATGACATCTTGGTGGGATCTGATTCACTGAAACATCTGTTGCTGAAAGAAACGTCTGTTGTGGAAAATTTACCAAATTCCCAGGATAGATAAACCAAGAAACTAGAAACGTAACATTGTGTTTTGGTCCAGAACCTCCCAACGGCGCAGCTCCACATCTTTCAGACGCTGACAGTGAGCCGTAGTCTCTTACTGGTTCCTTAGCAGGAAGATTTAAACTTGTTCTTCAGAATGCCAGAGCTTATGACAATAAAACAGCAGGAAAATGGAGTTTGTTGGCATCTGACCTTTTAGTTACTTCTAAAGTGGATTTACTTTGTTTTCAACAAGGATAAAGAACAAGTTGTCGTCATCTTCCGCTTTATCCGGGACCGGGTCGCGGGGGCAGCAGCCCAAGGTGTTCCCAGGCCAGCTGAGAGACATAGTCCCTCCAGCGTGTCCTGGGCCGTCCCCTGGGCCTCCTCCCGGTGGGACGTGCCTGGAACACCTCCCGAGGAAGGCGTCCAGGAGGCATCCGGTATAGATGCCCGAGCCACCTCAACTGGCTCCTCTCGATGTGGAGGAGCAGCGGCTCTACTCTGAGCCCCTCCCGGATGGCCGAGCTCCTCACCCTATCTCTAAGGGAGTGCCCGGCCACCCTACGGAGGAAGCTCATTTCAGCCGCTTGTATCCAGGATCTCGCTCTTTCAGCTCAGCTCTCTCTTCACCACAACGGACCGGCACAGTGCCCCCATTACTGCGGCAGTCGCACCGATAAGGGATATTCCTTTAGAAAACTAAAAGAGTCACAGAAGAGATATTTTCTAACCCAGAGGACCCCATTCATTTGGTTCTCCAGTGGTTAGACTTCAGGAACCCAAATATGAAGCTCTAAAGCACAGAAATCCTCCTGTGTCGTTACCAGTGTCAGCTGTTGCCACGGAGACTGTGGTGGGTGTAGCTGGACAGGTGGTGAAGTTGCCATGTCGATTGGAGGAGGCGAGGCAGGGTGGAGTAGAGGTGTGCTGGGGGAGAGGAAAGCCATCATTGTTTACCTGCCACAACACTCTGATCAACGCTGCCGGAGATCAGGTGACGTACCGACAGTCCCACAGGTAGGTCCCCACACTGAACTACAGGTTCCTACAGGTTCCTACACTGAACTACAGGTTCCTACACTGAACTACAGGTTCCTACAGGTTCCTACACTGAACTACAGGTTCCTACACTGAACTACTGGTCCCTACAGGTTCCTACACTGACCTACAGGTTCTTACAGGTCCCTACACTGAACTGCAGATTCCTACAGGTTCCTACACTGACCTATAGGTTCCTATACTGAACTACAGATTCCTACAGGTCCCTACACTGAACTACAGATTCCTACACTGAACTACAGATTCCTACAGGTTCCTACACTGAACTTACAGATTCCTACAGGTCCCTACACTGAACTACAGATTCCTACAGGTCCCTACACTGAACTACAGATTCCTATACTGAACTACAGGTCCCTACACTGAACTACAGATTCCTACAGGTTCCTACACTGAACTTACAGATTCCTACAGGTTCCTACACTGAACTACAGGTTCCTACAAGTTCCTACACTGAACTACAGGTTCCTATACTGAACTACAGATTCCTACAGGTCCCTACACTGAACTACAGATTCCTACACTGAACTACAGGTCCCTACACTGAACTACAGATTCCTACAGGTTCCTACACTCAACTACAGGTTCCTACAGGTTCCTACACTGAACTGCAGGTTCCTACACTCAACTACAGGTTCCTACAGGTTCCTACACTCAACTACAGGTTCCTACACTCAACTACAGGTTCCTACAGGTTCCTACACTGAACTGCAGGTTCCTACACTCAACTACAGGTTCCTACAGGTTCCTACACTCAACTACAGGTTCCTACACTCAACTACAGGTCTTTACATTTAACTACAGGTCCCTACACTGAACTACAGATTCCTACACTGAAATACAGATTCCTACAGGTTCCTACACTCAACTACAGGTTCCTACAGGTTCCTACACTGAACTACAGGTTCCTACACTCAACTACAGGTCTTTACATTTAACTACAGGTTCCTACACTGAACTACAGGTCCAGGTCCTCAAACTAAACTACAGACTATGACCCAAACACAGAATAATTTATGATTTTAAACATTTCTCATCTTCAAATGGATCTGCTGCTGAAGTTTAATCAAATCAAAGCATCTCTAAACCTTAACAGTGTGTTGGGACGCTCTCCTTTTACTTAACCCCTGATTATTGGCTGAATTTAGATCAGAATCAGAACCAGAATATAGTTTATCGTTTATCGCCATTGAGAAAAAAGGTTATCTGGTCTGCGGATTAGCAATAAATAATTTATGTAAAATAGCAAACAGAATCAGTTGTTAAAAAGATCAAATAAATCAGATGTTCACTCATTCATCCTGAAGCTCGTTACCACATCTCCTTTACATTCTGGCTGTGTTGAGTTCAGCTGCTGCTGGATAGAAACTGTTGTTGGATCTGCTTGTTCTTGTTTTAATGGATCTGCAGCGTCTGCCTGAAGGTACCAGATCAAACAGAACCTGACACGGTTAGAAGTCTCCTTTATGATGTTCTGAGCTTTTTGGAGACAGCAGGAACTGTGAATTGAGGACAGGGCAGCCAAAGATCTTCTGGGTCACCTTTATGACCCTCTGGAGCACTTTCCTCTGAGCCACCATCAGTGGTGGAATGACTGTCCTCTTTTTTCCTATAGTCTACTATTATCTCCTTGGTCGTGGAGATGTCGAGCAGCAAGCTCTTGGTTTCACCAAAAAAACAAAACTTTTCTTTTGCTGTATTTGATACATTAATAACTATTAAATGAATCAGAGCCACACTGCTCCATGTTTTTTGGATTGAGCTCAGATGTTTCTAAAGTAGGGCTGCACGGTGGCGCAGTTGGTAGCACTGTTGCCTTGCAGCAAGAAGGTCCTGGGTTCGATTCCCGGCCAGGGGTCTTTCTGCATGGAGTTTGCATGTTCTCCCCGTGCATGCGTGGGTTCTCACCGGGTACTCCGGCTTCCTCCCAAAGTCCAAAGACATGCCTGTTAGGTTAACTGGTCTCTCTAAATAGCCCCTAGGTGTATGAATGAGTGTGTGCATGGCTGTTTGTGTGTTGCCCTGTGATGGACTGGCGACCTGTCCAGGGTGTACCCTGCCTCTAGCCCGTAGACTGCTGGAGATAGGCACCAGCTCCCCCGCGACCCACTATGGAAGAAGCGGTAGAAAATAACTGACTGTTTCTAAAGTAGCTGATTATAAAAACCCGCTCACTGCTGGCACTGATAATGAGACAGGGGAAAAAATCAGTACAGAAGCCAATAACTGAAGAATAGAGATATGATATATTCTGGTGAACATGCCTGTTAGGGCCCTTATGGGGCAACTTTAGGCAAACAAGTTGGTTAATAAAGGAAACCCATGAGACCTGCAGCTGTCATAGGTGTCTTCAACATATGGGGCCATAGCAGGACCCATCATATGGGACTACAGTATGGGACCATAACTGGACCCAAACAGGTTGGTCTGAACAGTGGCTGAGGTTTGGCTGTCCACACAAAGCCCAGCTGCTCCCCCTGAATCAGGGTCCATGTTTGGGAAAGTAGTTACAGTTCACAACATGCCCACATTTAGTTTCTCCCACTATGGACCCATCTGGGCCCAAAACTACGGCCAACATTTCAGAATATACTGGAGCCTGTGGATGTGAGATGCCAAACCCTCCAGGGGATTAAACAAAAGACGGCTCTATGGATGACACAGGCTGATGTGTATGGGGCCTGAGTAGCTGGTTGATAGGCATTTCCACTGTGGGTACCCACAGAAGTCCTTTAAGTGTACCAATAGAGCAAGCATGCAGCAGGTACCCCTCACAGGGTCCCCCACATTCAAGCAAGTTCCCAGCTGTGGGTGACCCACAGGAACCCCCAGTAGGCCAGTGGGGGTGATCTCGTGGAAGGGTGTGGGTTTGTCCTGCCCACACAGCCATGTTTGGAGGTGGGACTGTATATTTAAATGCAAAGAAACCCAGAGCTGGGATTCTGGTGTTCCTCAAGAATAAATTCTGGAACCTCTTCTCTTTTCTAATTATCTAATTCAGCAAATGGTTCTGACCCAAACTTCCATTTTAATAAATCTGGATAGTTTATTGACTTGTTAAAATAGGTCATAAACTGTTAATAAACTGAATGTTGTTTCCTTCATTTTAAGAACTGATGCAGAAACAGGAAAAATTCTGATCAGGCCTGAACATTTTTAAGTAAATAAAAATCTTTAACTGTTTTTTTGACCATTCAGCTCTTGGTTTTCTTCTATTCTGGAACTCCTCCTCATGCTCATGAGTGAAACAGTGTTCAGCGTTCTTCTCTTCTCTTCTCTCCAGGTTCTCTGTTTCCTCCTCCACTGCTGCTCTTTCCATCTCTGGGTCTCAGTTCTCAGATGCTGGTTTCTACCACTGCAGAGTTCAGCTCCCCGGACTCTTCAACGACCCAACATCCACCATCCACCTCATCATCATCAGGCGTACGCTCACATGTCATTCAATTTGTCCTTTTTCACACAGATGTGCTCCTTGACTCTAGGCATGTATATCTCCAGCTGCTGACCTGAATTATTTGTCGTCTTCTGCCGTCCTGCAGCTCATCTGCGTCATGATGATGTGGAGAAGTTCAACACAGCACACATGATAACAGGTAGGTACAGCCCTGCCTGCCAGGTTGGCACTGTGAATTGACAGCATCACGAAAAGAAAAACTGCATTCAAGGTGAAAAGGTGATTCATCTGATACCGAAGAGAAGAGTTTTATAGAGTTTGAAATAAGAGATTTTATGAGGTGACAGAGAACAGACGGTGAGAGAGGATCTGAGGTTTTCTCAGCTGCTGATCTGTCAGTAACCTCCAGCTTCCTCCTCAACATCCAAAGATCTGATCAGAGAGCAGGCAGCTGGTTAAAGACAAGAACAGGAGGAATAAAACTGAAGCTGTTTACATCAGAAGGAGCCTTTCTTCTCAGATGTCACACATCTGTCTTTGATTAATTCATTGATTTCTAAACAAATATGAATTTGTTGACAGGTTTGATCACAGAGCAAAAAGGAAGTGATGTCACAGGAGGTGCCGGCACAGAGCCAATGGTGGCCCTGGTTCAGGTGAGTCTACAGTGAATCAGCTTAGCAGAAAGAATCATTCACTCCAGTCCCACGGGAATCATTACCAGCAACAAACTTTATAAAATCATTGATGGTTCATTTATTAATTAATCTGTTTTAATTGGTTATTAATCAAAAATAAAGTTTGTTTTCCTTTTGGTTTGTGTTGCAGTTTTTTTTCATTTGTATTTTTGGAAGTTTTTAAAGATCTGCTGCTTGTTTCTTCCTCCGGTTTTTTTACCGACAGTCTCATGTCCAGGAGGACCCTGTGAGCATTCTGCAGACCTTTGTAGGAAGCACTCTGAGACTGGCCTTCATCATCTTCATCCCTGCAGTGCTGCTGGCGGCTGCTTACAGTCAGTACATACAAACAAACTGCAAATCAAAAAAATGAGCAACATTTTTAGCATTGCATAAGACTTCAACTTTTCAACCCATCTGTTGGTTGCAGGAGTTTGGAGATCCAACCAGAGAGCAGAGACTGACAGGAAGTCAGACCAATCAGAGGAGGAGGAGAACAGCTCTATGTGAAGATGAGGATCGCCGCAATTCCTTAGTATAAACAGCTTCTCTTCTTTAGGGACATAAATCATCCAGACACTCATCGAGATGCCTTGAAACCAGAAATTCTTCATCTCTAAATGTTTTTACTCTCAGAACTGAAGCACAAAAAGTTATTCTTTCCTGGAGTATGAAGATGATAAAGATTGTCCCACTATTTCTTAATTCTTTTCCAGGTTTTTATTTTATTTTAGAGCAATGGGGTTTTGATTTTGATTAATAGTTCTGCAAAGTTCTGAAAGTTCTTTGTCTGCTCTTTCTGCCTGTTTTAGTCCTGAACTGGACCTTGTTTTGTTGCAGTTATTTTTAAACCACCTAACTGAGACCACAGCTGAGGAGCAGAAAGTCCAGTTCTGGTTCTAGGAACATACAATAGGCAGGACTTGGATGATCAGGGGTGTGTGTGAAGACTTAAAGAAACAGGATTAGCGAACAGAATGAGTCGAGCAGATATTTAGGCTCATTGGTTCCTTGTAAAACAACTCTAATCTTAAAATGCATTCTGTAGATCAATGTAAATCTGTAAATCAGCGAGCAATGCAGTGTTTGGTGTGACATGGTCCTCTCGCCTGGTGGTTCTCAGGACTCTAGCTGCTCACCTGCAGGTGTGTGAAACTGTAGCAGTTAGTTGTTCCAGTCATGTATTCACACAACTACAAAACAACAGAGAAAAATAGAAGATTAGTTTTAACTGGAGTCTTGGCCTCAGCATTTATTAGATGTTTCATTCTGGGTTTACTTTACATGGCCGTTCTTCGCGACATTTAAAACATTAAAACCGGCCACTGATGGTCCTTACAAAAAGAAAGGATACACAGATTTTTAAGAACAGACTTTTAATTCTTGTTAAAGTCATAGATATAGGATTCCAACCTTTTGCTGACATCTATAGTCACGTATGAGGAACTACAAGTTGATAAACACCGAATCTTTTAAATGTCTCTTTTGTCATTTTAAATATAACACAACCAAAACATAAGTTAAGGCTAAGGGCATTTTTCCATTTTTCCATGAGTCATCGTGGGCGGCACCAGCACTTAAAAGAATAAATTAAAAAAAATCATCCGCAGCCTACAACCTGGAGGATGCAGGTTCGATTCCTGGTTGTGTCAATTCTATAGTGTCAAGGTATTACTCCTTTTTATGTGTTATAATTCTGGAAATATGCTATAACATGTAAAACAAGGTAAGATTTCAAATTAACTGCACAATTATTTTTTAGTCATCTTTTAATTATACCTTTGGGTTAGGGTTTGTGCCTGGGAATAAATTAATACATTAGACTGATATTAACAGTCTTATTAAATGAGTTTGGTACATTTATTATAGTTTTAGTTGGTTATTAATGAACAGATTGGTTTGTAAGGTGCAATGAGATGATGTCTGTTCAATGTATCATAAATTAAGTCTCAGTCTCTTTTTATTTTAATGTTATCAGAAGGGTTGCTGTGTCATTAATAATGACCACATGGTTTAGTAAATTGGTTTAGTGATTTATTAAAATCTGAATTTGAAACATATTCTTATTTAAACATAAATACAGAATTTAGAACAAGTACGAATGTAAAGCAGATGATGTTCGTTTTCCATTAAAAAAAACATCAATTTAGACAAATTTTCTTCACATATATAAACAAAATGCCACAAGAGTAAAGTTAAATATATGTATAAAAGACTGTAAGAAAAACTATTCACAAGAAGTCTTGAAAATATTTTAAAACTGTTGAAAAGGAAAAGAAATTAAATAAAACATAAAGTGAAAACAGCCTTTTCCCTTTGACTCAGTAATAAATTCCCCCCACCCATCTGAACCCTGTTAATCAAATAATATTTACAATATTTACACTGAACACCAGGACTTGCAGAATTATCTGAAATCATTTGCTCTTTTTGGCAGCCCACCTCTCCTTTTCAGTCTCATAAAAAGAGAACTGACAAAACTCCCCCCCAAGTCATTTCCCCTGTCATTCCCTGGGGCTGGTACAGGGACAAGACTTTGGCAGGACAGTAAATATATTTTCCCATCACACCAGGGAACCCAGTGTGGATATGGGGTCTGTTTGGGCCTTGTTTTAGAGGCCTGTGGCAGAACCTGCACAGACGCCCAGCAGAACGCTCCTCCACTGCCCGCCTTGCTTCAGCTGAGCGCTGCTTTGAAGCCTCCAGCTCTCGAGTGAAAAATGGTGTGTCCGCAAAGTCGGCTGGTCAATGGCATCCCTCATGGGCTGTGTCCACCAGGAATGATCCAGGACGAAGACCAGACCTCCTGCCTTGATGGGACCTGTGCGAGCGACCTGTGGAGAGACGGCAGAAGGCAGTGGTGACATCACTGGCACCTGTGATGGAGAGAGGGAGAAAGTTCAGATTCAGGCAAAACTGTATTATCCCTCAGTGGCCATTCATTTCTGCAGCTATCAGAATAAAAATATGTTTTTCAGGATTAAAGTGTTGATGAAAGTGATGAAAAATACCTTTGTGGGGCTTTGCTGGAGCACACCTTGTGAACTGAAAGCAGCCACAGCAGCAGTATACTCCTGAAACAAAAAAGCAGAGTAAAACTGAGAAATACATTTTTCTTAGATTCAATATTTTCATAGTTGACTAATTTAATTACCTTAGATTATTTGAAAATTAAAGATTCAATCTCACCTGAACAAAGAGCTCAAGTGGATCCAGGAAAACCTCACACTCAATTTTCAGTTCTGAAAAATGAGGCTCTTCATCCCCAGCTGGAGGGACTTTCCTCTGAAAGTTTCAGGTTCTGTGCCATGTCTGTTTTGTTTGGTGCTGTTGTTATTCTTAGCCTCTAGATGGCGTTGGAACTGGAGGAGAGACGACAGATGTTTCCTTTTTCCCCGATGATCTACGGAGGAGGATTTAAGGAGGAGCTACTCACTGCTAGAGTGTTGCCCTTTTGTGGTACAGCTCGAGCCACATTACCTTGACTTGACCTTTGCTAGCCTTTTTGTAATTTTTGGATTTTGTTACCAACAGGTTGCCTGAACCTGACCTTGCCTTCTGCATCGAACCTGGCCTGGATTATCATCTTTGAAAAGAAGCCATCTGACTCCATGTACCCAGACTCAAGCCTACTGCTTCTTCATTGGATCTAATCAGTTGGCAGCCCCCGGATTCCTTCGTTCCCTGGATCTAATCAGCAAAACCTGTCCACCCTCCTTCCGTTGCACCAACTACAGAAGCTCTTGGACCATCAATCATCCTGGCATACCAGTATTCACACACTCCAGTCCCCCGGGTAAACAACCTCCTGGTCTCTCCTACCCCCTCTGGCGGATCTCAACTTCTATCCAGTAAGACAGAATTATTATTTAAGAATATTGGTGCAGAGTTTCCGCATTCTTACCATTCTGTTTATTTTACAGTCTGTATCCCGGTTCCTGTTTCCTGCATATTTTTCCCTCACTGTAAATAAACTTCTTACCGTAAAATCGGTCTCCTGAATTGCTTTCTGCATGTGGGTCAGATCAGTTCGAAACACTGACAGAAAGTCTGTTCAGTTCTGAGACCAAAACAGGATCAAAAATAGCAGGCAGCTTCACATCTGGTTGCTTCAGGTCCACAAGGTGCTATAATTCCACCCAGCATTTCCAACCAGTCCCTGTGCCTGGAAGAGCTCAGTGGATACCTGAGTTCCAGTGACCCACCTAGCCTGGTGGAAGTGAAACCCTTCCTGCTGAGAAGTTCCTCGCACAGGGAACCACACAGGTACAGCTGCCTCCTCCTCCTTGACATGGTTAAGCTGAATTGTTCCTCCATGTCTGTAGAGGATTCCCTCACCAACCTCTGGGTCACATATGCTTGAATGTGTGTCCATTCATCTACTCTGCACTGTCGGGCGTTGACAAGTAATGCAATTACTAAATGTAATGTAACGACTTCTGTAAATACATCGCCGCGGTTTTTCAGACTATTAAAAATTTAATATCATGCTGCTGTCTTAAAATTTAACGCTGCCTCACAGCTGTAACTATTTATGACCAGGAATATTTTTTTCTTAATATCAATGATTTTATGTGTTGGATTCTGTTTTATTCGGAACTAAAATGTATAATGTTTTTGACCTCATCAAATAAGTTTTAATGTAAGAGTGGACTCAAAAATAGTTAATAGAGATCTGATTACAGTATAAATAATAATCCCTATTTCCTTTTCTGTACCTGCACCTTGAGTATATTTTGATCTTTACATTTTTTTAGGACACAATGGAAAATGTATTAAATGTTTCCTTTAATGTTTTAGAGTGATCTGCTCAGTAATGAATTAATCAAAAGGTTTATACAAACATTTCTAAAAGCTTTTATGTATTTGGATCCACCCTTCCTTAATTTGCCCCATACTGGACCAAAATACAAGAGGAAACTGAGGGACCCCTTGGATTTCTTCTGCAGGAGCTCACTCGTGAGGCCAAGCAGACTGAAGACACTCCCAGGCTGTGCCGGTATCTCATCATAGCACTTTGAAAAGAGCTGTAGCAGCTCCTCTAGTACCACAGTCTCCTCTGCCATCACTGAACAAGTCCAAACTGCAGATGTCACACTGAGCTCAAACTGGACTGTTCCACCTGCTAAGACATCAGCAGCACAACCAGCTGCCAGTCCCTCTTCTACTGCGTTTCAGAAGATCCTGTCAGAAATCCTCCAAGATTCTCAGAGGTCAGTAAATGTTTTTCCATTAAATGTAGGAATTTAGATTAATAAACTGATTTTTTTTTTTATGTTATGTTCAGTGACCTCCCATCATCTGCCATCCTCACCAAGAAGGACGTGGATCTGTAAAGACAGGTGGACTTGTTTTTGTGTTAAATCGCATGGACACCATCTATGAAAGAGGATTGACGGCTTGCTGCATAAACACCACAGGGAGAAGGAGATTCTGAAGGATGTGGATCAAAAATATACAGAAGTTGTTTGCTGAGCTGCCAAAGATCCCAAATGCTTGTTGCATCTCACATCTCCTGGTTTGGGAAGCACTTGGCAAAGCTCCTGAACATCAGCTCTTCCATAAACATAAGCCCAGAAAAACGTGTGGAAACTTAGGAACTGTAGCACTCTTAAACTGAAGGGAGTCAAGCAACCTGTGTTTCTTCACCCCCCATCGAGCCGACAACCTTCAATCCAGCTGCACCTGCTTTGTCCACACCAATCATGAAAGATTCCTTTGGATTCCTTTTCCTGTCTAAGGAAACCCAGCAGATTGCATCCAGTCAGTGACTTGCAGCATTCACTCCTCCTGGATGAGCATGTAGAGACAGTGGACAGTCACTGGCGTTGACTTTGCAGCAATCCCTCATACTGAGCATGCATGTAGCGACAGTGGAGAGGAAAACTCCCTTTTAACAGGAAGAAACCTCCAGCAGAACCAGGCTCAGTGTGAGCGGCCATCTGCCACGACCGACTGGGGGTTAGAGAGAACAGAGCAGAGACACAAAGAGAACAAAGAAGCACTGATCCAGGAGTACTTTCTATGCGAAGGAAAAGTAAATGTTAATGGATGTAGCTCCTTTAGTCGTTTCACCTAGAAAGAAAGAACAGATAAACTCTGTGCCAGTTTTCAAGGTTAGAGTCTGAAAGAGAGCACATAGAGTTAGTTACAGTAAAAGCTCAGTCAGTAGCTATGTCTAGGAGAGAGAAAGGGTTAAACACTAAAAGACAGGGCCAAGTGGATCATCGGTAGAGGGTGAGCATTAAGTTGTTGCCAGCAGAAGCTCGGACGATGCCCCTCTCCAGACAGTTGTCACAGGTAGACACAGAGTCAGGCCAGGTGTAGCTTCTAGGAAGAGAAAAGAGAGAGAACAAAGTTAAAAGCTGAAATAACAGCAAATAATGCAAAGTTGGAGAGTAGTGTGAGAATGTAGCGAAGAGGGTGAAAGTGGTCATTAGTCCTCCAGCAGCCTAAGCCTATAGCAGGCATAACTACAGAGATAGCTCAGGATAACCTAAGCCACTCTAACTATAAGCTTTATCAAAAAGGAAAGTTTTAAGCCTAGCCTTAAAAGTAGACAGTTTATCCATCTAGAGCCCACTGATGGTCATTGTTATACTAAAAACCACAATGAGCAGAAGAAAAGTCAGCAAAAGACTCGTCTTTACTGTGGAGAGCCAACATCCTATAATGAGACTGATGCTTCTTCCATTTATTTCTTTTTCCAGCAGGGACCAGTTCGTTACTTCTACTGCTCTAAAAGGTATGTGATACTTATGTGCTTAAAGACGTTCCAACCCAAACAGGTCCTTTGAGGAATTTCCTACCACAACATTCTTCCAAAGGGAGCTGCAGGAAACAACAGTAAACAGTAAATAATGTCCATCTAAAGTTCAGTCCATTTACCAGACACAGGAAGATGTCCTGCTAGTCTCCTTTTCATGAGACAGAGAAACAGAGATGGTGGCTGAGAGGAAACAATAAACCACGTTTCTTCTGAGAAGATTATTTGGTTATCGTTGTTGATAGATACTGTAGACTTTTAAAAATTTGAATATACTGTAAATATGTAAGCGCTTACATGTAAATGTTTAACAGAAGGATCATAAAAATATCCTGGATGTTGTCCTGGATGTCAATTTGCTTGTTTTGAAGCAAAAATATCTAGATTTATTTTTGTATTTTATTCATCTTTACTCTGAAGGTATTTTAAGGAACGTTTTGAATGTCTTGATATTGTTTAAAATGAAAATCTGTAATTCATTCCATTTTTGTATAAATGGCCATAATAGTTTAATGCCAGTTTGTTACGAGAAGTAAAATGTTTGAATTAACAATTTAAACCTCCTATATCATAGTCTGCATATATAACTGTAAGAACTGTAAGATTATAGTAATTCTGCAACCTAAAGGAATGTATTTGTTCAAAACCTGTTGTTAATTGGTATCTAGTATTTAACGTATTTTAGGGGTATATATAGTTTTAAATTGGCTATTCATTTAATTTCTGCCCAATGACTGGCTAGGGGTTATCGGAGTAAATACAACTGACACAAAAGGGAAAAAAAAAAAAACTCTCTTAACTCTAACCATTGTTCGAAAAGTGTTCTTTTTCAGCGAATTTTTGCAAGTAAATTCCCAGCTTTTTTCTGCTAGTATTTAAAACAAAATACTGAAGCACCCCCCTCTGTTTTTTTAAATTCGTTGATTCTAGATTCCCCCCCTAATGACGGGGGACAACGATCAGTGTGCAGGGCTAACCCCCCTTTGACCACCCCCCCCCCTGAGACACCTCCCCGCAAAGCCAAAGACACCTTTAAATTTTCAATAGACCGGGATGTGAATTGTCAGACCCAATGTTCACCAACTTTGGGGGGGAAAGAGCACAGTCCTCTTGATTACTTTGAAAAACCTTTTTTTGGAAGACTTTTGTCTGAGACAATTCACAATAAAAAAGGGGGGAACATGTCTGAGGTCTGATCACCAATTCATTAAAAAGCAGATGTGTTTTTGACTGAGACAAGGGCCCCCATTTTGGGGTCAGGAAGGAGCCACGGTCAGCTTAATTACTCTGACTACAGTCAGTGTGAAGACTTTGTCTGAGATAATACACAAGAAAACAGCTGCGGATGTCTGCCTTAATCAAAAAAACAGTGACATGTTTTTTTGAGGACTTTATAACTTTTTTTTTCAGTTCCTTGAGACGTTTAACATAGACCACACCTACAGGATACAACCTCTGACCCCCATGGGGGATGAGAAAAAAAAACTTTTTTTCTCAAATCCTAAAAAAACTATTGCTCTAAGATGGAAAAAAGAGAAGCTTAAGGTAACTAAAATTATCATACATTTTTAACCCAATGGAGTTTTTTGATTCCAAACAAAGTTTTTAGCTGTAGAACCCCTTTCTAATTTTGAAAAAAAACATACTGAGCACCCCAAAAAATTTTAGATAATTCCATTTTTTGGCTTATTTTTAACTTTTTTTTCAGTTCATTTTTTCTCTTTTTTTAGATCATCTCTACAAGTTGCTGGTGCAGATTAGATTACCCCCAAAAATTTGAGCAGAGGAAGAACGGTTCTGTATCTACTTTTTTTTTTCCCTTGTTTTGTAGATTAAAAACATCCATCTAAATAACCCCTGCGTTAAAACCCAAAATGAAATTTACAATTTTGTCCGGTTCTCTTAGGAAATTTTTTGGTGACGTGCCTGCATTAACCTGAGTGACCTTAAAGTGGAGAAACTACATGTTTTTTTTTTTAATGTAAAAACATCTAAAAACATACAATTAGAAAGATTTGCTTCCTTGTGATGACAACATCCGGTTAATGACAATATCCGGTTAATGACAATATCCGGTTAATGACAATATCCGGTTAATGACGATATCCGGTTATGCCACCGGAAGTCCCGCCGTAATGACAACATCCGGTTAATGACAACATCCGGTTAATGACAATATCCGGTTAATGACAACATACGGTTAATGACGATATCCGGTTATGCCCCCGGAAGTCCCGCCTTAGAATGTTCGCTACCGGAAGTCCCGCCCACCTGTCAAAATTTTCACACCTCGTTTGATTGAAGGATGTACATTTAGCTCTCACATTCTACTGGACCCACGGCACCAGCTCAGGGGCCTATCAAGCATTTCAAACCTGAAGGCTTCAAGGATGGGAAAGAAAAAAATCCACTAGAAGTTGCCTATTTACGATTATATTGCTAAACAATTACTGTATGTGTAACGTTCTGCATTCCTGCAATTTCATCACATCAACTCAAACAATAAATCTAAACCAATAAAAAGGGAAGAAGCTGCGGTCATTCCACTGGGTTTAAATGATGAAGAGCATCTCTAAGTGATGAGGAGGAGCATCTGAACTGTACTCCTCTTTGACATCAACTTGGTGTAACAACCTGCAGCGTGGATAAGGATAAACAGGAATTTCAGATGTAGAAAACATTTAGTTGCAGCTGTGACACAATTTTGCTTTGTTAATCTCTTGGCTTTAGGGGCAATTTTATTTCAAACTAAATATATTTATCTAACTGCAGGATTCATTAAGGAACAACTGAACTGTTTTGGGGTGAAGAAATACCTGAACACGCCAATATCACGTCGTAGAAATGGAAACGTGTCACAACTTTGATTATTTGGATTCACTTTTTATGGATGAACTTTAAACACAAACAAGGACAATAAATGTTCAAGCAGAGAAAAGATGTTATTGATATCCTAAATGTATGCATTCATTCATCTCCTATACTGCTCCTTCCATAGTGGGTCGCGGGGAAGCTGGTGCCTATCTCCAACAGTCTACGGGTGAGAGGCGGGGTACACCCTGGACAGGTCGCCAGTTCATCACAGGGCAACACAGAGATATACAACCATGCACACACTAATTCACACCTAAGGGCAATTTAGAGAAACCAATTAACCTAACAGTCATGTTTTTGGACTATGAGAGGAAGCCGGAGTAACCGGAGAGAACCCACGCATGCACAAGGAGAACATGCAAACTCCATGAAGAAAGACCCCCAACTGGGAGTCAAACCCAGGACCTTCTTACTGCTACTAACTGCCCCACCGTGCAGCCCTCTTAAATGTAATTATAGATAATCAGTAAACTGATTTCAAGGTAGGAAGAGGACCTAAATATAGTTAGATTCCCAGCTCTGTGTGCTGAAGTGTCCTTGAGCAAGGTGCTGAAGCCACCATTCCCCTGATATGCTCACTGGACAGGGGGTGGAAGTAGGAAACCAAAAAATGCAAAATGAATAAACTTCTGTAGGCAAGACAGGTTTATTTCCACAGCATCATTCATAGACATTCCATGGGCCCTTCACAGGACGTCCAAGGAAAAACAGAAAAACAAATCATGGGGTTTTAAAAACATGAAAGGAAGAGATGTTAAACACTCAGATATTAAAAGGCTCATTTTTATCTGACTGTCTTCAGGGTTGTTCTTTTAAAACAGGTTCAAAAATTATTTTGATCAAAAGCTGCAGCAAAACTCAAATTTTTTCAGTCCTGATTTAAAAAGGATCCAACAGTTTTGCCACTCTCAGTTTTTTTGGCAGTTTGTTCCAGAGCTGAGGAGCAGAGAACATAAATGCTGCCCCCACACCTGGGTTTGGGTTCTGGTTCTGGGGAAACACTTAGTGAGTAAAAGGGCCTTTTGGTACAAAGGGGGTCTTGAAGAGAGATTTTACTCATTGCATTAAAAACTGCTCGGCATTGTGGGAGCAGAAGCTCCTGAACTTCACTGCTGCTGTGTTCATCAAAAGGGAGACTCATTTAGATGTAATCTTTTGCCCCCCATGAAAAACCTTTTATTCTGACCTCTGTTTCGCTTTTCTAGCAGATCTTTGGGTTCCTTTGTCCTGAAAACTGTGGATGAATGTGGTTCCCTCCCTCATCGCTCAGCATTTTTTAAAAACCTAAAACAGTTTCCTGCAGCGAATGTTTTCAGCTGTTAAGACCAGCAAACTGGCCTGACCTAAACACCACAGATAATCTAGTATTGTCCAGAGGAAGATGAGAAACACCAGAACCAACAATGCAGAAAGGCTGAAGGCTGCTATCAAAGCAACCTGGGCTTCCTGAACACCTCAGCAGAACCACAAGCTGAGCTCCTCCATGCCACGCCGCATTGATGCAGTAATTCATGCAAAAGGAGCCCAGACCAATTACTGAATGCAGATACAGTACAGAACCTAGAGGTACTGTTCAATAGGTTCACATTTCTGGATTAAAATCATTTTTATTGGTCTAATTTATGGGTTTTCATGAGCTGTGAGCCATAATAAATTAGAACTAATAGAAATAAATAAATTATATACATTATATTTTGTTTATTCTGTTTATGGAATGAATCCTTACACGAGTTTCACTTTTTGAACTAAAGTACTGAAGTTAGTGAATATTCTAGTTTGCAGAAGTGGACCTGATATGAACTTAAAAAGTTTTCATTTAATCTGATAAACCGGGCCTTCTTGTGAGAAATTTACCATTTTTGTGTTTTCATAACAGAATTATACATTTTCTGACTGAAAACACAGAACTATACTCTGCTCCTTTAACATTTCATAAACCTGAGACTCATTGTGTCATTTCTTCAGAGGATCTGAGTAACTTTGTGGCTGATTTCAGTTAAAGCTTCAGTGAAACATTAAAGGTCATCTCATCTTTTCTGTCTTTGACTGGATGCTGCAGTGATGCTGCAGCTTGTTGAGAAGCTGTGGTTAACTCATCTCCTCCTCGTGGTCTCGTGATGCTTCTGGTCTCATTGTAACATTTAAACGTGACATTTAAAAAAAGGTTTGCACCAGCTGAACTTTGAGGTCTGGACATGTTTAGAGATCAGACAGAAAGCCGCTGAGGTTTCCGTTTCTTGTAATAGGTTATTGAAGGGTGGGAATAATAAAGCTGCTGCTGCAGAGTTTTAGTTGATTTTAGACATTTGAACAACTTAGTAAAACAACCTGAAAAAATCCTAATTCAATATTTCCTTCTTTATATTTTCCATACAGTGAGTCATAGTTTAAGCCCCTAAAGAAACTAAAACACAGCCGATGTGTCGTATGTATAGCAGTGATCCTTGATGCATATTAAACACAGAAGGGTCCTAGAGGCACTTTGCCACCTTCTAGAGGTCCAAGTCATGCCAAAGTAGGACTGGTTTGCCTCATTTGGGTTGTAGGAGCTAAACTCACATTAACAAAGGGTCTTAAAGGGTTAAGGTTTGGTCCGGAAACAACCAAAGTCCAACGAAAACCGGTGACAGAACTGTTGGATCAGAACTGTTTCACAGATCAGATGAAGGTCTGTTTGACAAAGGGCCCCGGGGCCCCTGTGACCCTGTTCTCAAAGGAAGAACTGAGCCTAACAGCTGAGCTGGACTGAAACCTGCTGTGAGGTTTGTGGTTTTAGGCATTTTCTCTGTTCTCTGAGTCACTCTGAACACACTGAGGCTCCACTGAGGTGTGCGATGATGACGCTCAGATGAAGATGAACCAGCAGTTTCCAGGTGGAGAAACTGTGATGAAGCTGAGTCATGAATGATCAGCAGTGAGTCTGCAGCTTGGTTTAACGAACCTCCGACCTCCTAATGCCAGAAACTGTTCAGACGTTTTAAAAAGATGAAGAAACAAAGACACTCACAGTTTGAGCCGCCTCCATCTTCTGGCTGCAAAGACATAAAAACATCAGAGAAAACATTAAAAAAAACAGTTTCATTCACAAACACAAAGTAAAAAGTAAGTACACCCTCTGTCAGGTCTGTTTGACGGTTGATATGATGTGGTTGCGCTGATCTGCTGTCTTTTGATTCCTCCAAATATGGTGCTGTCCGTTTTGACCAAACATCTCCACTTTGGTCTCATCTGACCAGAGGACATTGTCCCAGAACTCTTGTCCTTCATCCAGATGCAGCTTTGCTAGCTTGAGTCCTGCTGCCATCTTGTTTTAAGAGGTTTTCTCCTTCAAGCCTTCCAAACAACCACATTGGTTCAATGCTTTTTTTAACTGTCCTGTCTTGACCTTTAACCTGCTAACTGAGGCCTGTAAAGTCTCTGTACACAGAGGGAGCTCTTGGCTTTTTGTTCATTTCTCTGAGCTTCCCGCTCTGACCGTGGGCTGAACCTGCTGGGACGTTCACTCCTGGGAAGATCGGCAGCTGTCTGAGATGGTTTCCTCTTGGGAATAAAGTTTCTCTCTGTAGAGCGATGCACCTCAGGTAGTTTGGAGATGACCTTATGACCCTTTCCCATGTTAGATGGGCAGCAACAGTTGCTTCTCTGCGATCATTAATGATGTCTTTCCACCCTGGCACTGTGTTAACAGCCACAGCTGTACGCTCCAGAGCAGAAAAAAAATTAATCTCCAGCTGTTATAGAGTTTTACTCACTGATCAATTAGCAACTGGCTGCTAGTTTCCCTCTTAAATGATATTGAAGCAGTGAGGATGAACCACATTTGGACCACGTTGGTTTCATCTCTGTTCAGTAAATGTCTAATTGTTAAAATTTGACCCTTTCAGAAATATAAACAATGAGTGAAGCTTTTCCTCTTGTGAGTAAAAACGATCCGTTTCTAACCTCTGACCTTAGAGAGGCTGAATCTTCATGTGGCTGTTAGAGTTCTTACTTCTACTGTGGAAGTTTCACCAGAAACCTTCATTCACACTTCAGCTGCTACAGAGTGTGAAGTTTAACCAAACTGATTATCAGTCATTTCAAGTCATTTCCATTTGAAAGTTTCACAAACATTCATCTTTTTTCCTTGACAGAAACTTTGGCTGCTGCTAAATCAATCAGAGCAAATTTCCCCATAATGAAGAGTCCAGCTGCAGGGGCCAGAACCACCAACAGGAAAACAGAACACCCACCAGAACCACCATCTGCATGCTTTCCTTCTGCTGACGCTACAAACAGAAGCATGAAGCATCGGTCAGCTCAGGTCAGGTTCAAAAAGTGATGCAGTTATTATTCAGACAGATGTTCCCCAGCAGCAGCTCCTCTGGGAAATAAACCCTCCTGACAAACTGAACTTGGAGCATTTTATACCGTAGAACGGACCACACATCCTGTCCCTGGAGCCAGAATGAACCAAAGGAATATGATGGAAAATATGATGAATATGATTACATTTTCATTTTAATGCAGGTTAATGCAGCCACACATATTAGTTATTAGTGGATCTGTAGTGTTGACCCAGATAACCCAGTGTTAAAACAGATTTTTTAACATGAGCCGTCTGATTTAGAAACACTGTTTGTTACATCCTGAACGGCTGCTCTGATCACTGGAGTTACAAAAACCCGTTCCCAACAGCAAGAAAGTATGAAAGTATGACGTTAACACAGCAGATTCAAAGTAACGCTAATGGAGCTCACAGCATTTCGATTGGTTGTTGGTGACTCCTATCTGCAGAGCTGTCTCTACATAAAAACCAACAGTGTTTATAAATCAGACTGGTGATATTCAGACATCTGTTTCCAGAGATCTGTGGACATAAACTGCCGCCTGCGCTGTGATCCTCTACAGAGGTCCAGAGAAACAACAGAGGGAAGATCTGGAGGTTCTGGAAGACAAAAATGAGCCACTGGGGTTCAGTCGGTAGAGCTGTCTTATAATCTAAAGGTTGTGAGAAAATGTGGCAACGTTGCATGAAAGTGTTTCTGAGGGTGGTTCTAGAGTAAACTGAATAAAAGCCCCTGTAATAGTTCAGACCATTTAGATTCACTGGAAGAGATTTCTTTGACAAACAATGTGGTTCTGGACCGCCTCTCTGGTTGAGAGAAACCAAAACCTGTTCTTTTACCTGACTCTAAAAAACAGCCCTGGTTAAAACTGGAACAGGTTTGATGAAAACACCCTGACTCTGTTTGGACCCAGACTGTTTCAGTCTGAGGCAACGTTGGGTAACGCAGCAGATCCCTGAACGGGTCTACACTAAATTTGTGGATGAGTTGAAGAAAACCTTCATTTCTTCTAGAAGCGAAGTGGAGGTAGAATCATTGTAGATTCACTTGTCCAGGAGATCAGCCAGTTTGCCATTTTGAGTTCCTTACCTTGGCAGCCAAGCTAAACTGGGTAGACATGGCTCTCTGCTCAGTCTTCATGAAAGACCTGGCAGACTGTGGGTATGTCCCAGTTCAGGGGCTGCATCCTTCCAAGGACCCGATCTACGTAGGCTGGGTCCTTCGTCGACCGCTAAAACCACGGAGGCCGGAAGTGAGCAGCTGCTCAGCAGAATTGGGACGGTCTAGCCTCACCGCCGGGAAGGCTGGCAAGGCAAGCCGGCAGTTACTTCGGTGGGAGCGGAAAACTCTGAAAACGTCGGAGCACGTTTGAAATTAATCCAGCCCCTGAATTGGAACATACCGTATATCCGCGATGAAATGACAGGTCACGAAGTACCTAAATCTCTGGACGAAACAATTGATCTTGCTCTAAAAAATAGATCTACGTGTCATCATGACCTCGTCCCGCCCCTTGCAATTTTAAATCCTTCCACTATCAACAGTCTACAGCCACCACCACCCTCTCCTCCCTTCTTTGAAGGAGCATCTGCTAACTGTAGCACTCTGGACAGTCTCCCTGGCTGCATTGTTTCCTCCGTTGACAGTGCTCAACTCCCTCTCCCAGGCCACCATTTTTTCCAAACTGGACCTGCACTCCGCCTACAATTTAGTGCGTATCAGAGAAGTGAGTGAATGGAAGATGGCCTTTATCACCCCTAACAGTCATTGGGAATACATGTTGCAACAGTCCTGCCGTCTTTCAACACCTTCTTGACATAATTCACTGAGATTCAATCGGCGGGTGGATGTTAGCACCAGTTGTTCTGTAAGCTAGAGAAATGTGCCTTTCCCCTGCGCTCCACCACCTTTCTCTTCAGACAGCTTTCCATGGACCCAGAAAAGGTCCAAGCCGTCACTAGTTGGCCTCAACCTACTAGCCTTAAGCAGCTGCAGAGCTTTTTGGGATTTGCCAGCTTCTATCGGTACTTTATTTGAGACTTAAGCTCTGTTGTTGCCCCTTTAATCTCTTTCACCAAGCCTGCTAACCAACCTAGACTGTTTCATCTTTCTTCAGAGGCCATACAGGAGTTTCAGCACCTCGGTCATGTGATCAGTACAGCTCCCATCTTGCTCCGCTCCCGATGAACACGATAAACCTTTTGTGGTGGAGATTGATGCTTCCGACGTGGGCGCTGGTGCTGTCCTTTCTCATCAAAGTTTGGATGGGAGGCTCCACCCATGCTGCTCTTAATTTCTGCTCATTTTTGTCCCGCCTATCACCCTGGTCATAAGAATTCAAAGGTAAATGCTCTCTCCAGACAGTTTTCCCATTCCACTCCCACTATGGATCTGGAACCCATCCTATCCTCATTCCACCAGGGAATGTGTGATGGCGGGATTGAGGAGATCCTCGAAGTACTCCTTCCACTGCCTGATAATGTCCCCTGTCGAGGTCAGCAGCTCCCCACCCCACTGTAAAACAGTGTTGGCGAGGCACTGTCACCCCTCCTGAGGCGCCGAACGGTTTGCCAGAATCGCTTCGAGGCAAACCTGTAGTCCTTCTCCATGGCTTCACCGAACTCCTCCCAGGCCCAAGTTTTTGCCTCTGCCACAGCCCAGGCCACGGCACGCTTGGCCTCACTGTACCCTTCAGGCGCCTCAGGTGTCCCACAAGCCAACCACAGCCGATAAGACTCTTTCAGCTTGACAGCATCCCTTACTGCCGGTGTCCACCACCGGGTTCAGGTATTGCTGCTGCGACAGGCACCGCAGCATCGACAATAGATGCGGAGAACATGGTCCAGTCGCAGTCTATGTCTCCAACCTCCCTCAGACTCTGGTCAAAGCTCTCCTGGAGGTGGGAGTTGAATACATCCCTGGCCGAGGGCTCCGCCAGACGTTCCCAGAGACCCTCACTATGCGCTTGGGCCTGCCAAGTCTGTCTGACTTTCGCCTCTTCCAGCGGATCCAACTCACCACCAGGTGGTGATCAGTGGACAGCTCAGCCCCTCTCTTCACCCGAGTGTCCAAAAACATGTGGCCGAAGGTCTGAAGACACGACAACAAAGTCGATCAACGACCTCCTGCCTAGGGTGTCCTGCCAAGTGCACTGATGAACACCCCTATGCTTGTACACCACTCGGATTCAGATCGGAGAGGCCATTCCTCCCAATCACGCCTCTCCAGGTGTCATTGTCGTTTTCCACGTGGGCGTTGAAGTCCCCCAGCAGAATAATGGAGTCCCCAGGAGGGGCCCTATACAGCACCCCCGACAGGGACGCCAAGAAGCCCGGGTACTCCGCTCTACTGCTTGGCCCGTAGGCCGAAAAGACGGTCAGAGACCTGTCCCCAACCCGAAGGTGCAGGGATGCGACCCTCTCATGCACTGGGGTAAACTCCAACACGAGACGGCTTAGCTGGGGGGCAACTTGCAAACCCACCCCAGCTCGCCACCTCTCCCCGTGGGCCACTCCAGAGTAGAAGAGAGTCCAGCCCCTCTCGAGGAGATGGGTTCTAGAGCCCATACTGTTGTGTGGAGGTGAACCCGACTATTTCTAGTCGATACCTTTCGACCTCCCGCACAAGCTCAGGCTCCATCACCCCAGCGAGGTGACATTCCACGTTCCTAGAGCTAGCCTAAGCATCCGGAGATCGGGCCGCCGAGGTCTCCACCTATGTCCGCTGTCCAATCCTCTTGGCACCAGTACTCATGTTCCCCCTGCAGGTGGTGGGCCCACTGGGGGATGGCCTCGCGTCTCTCGTTCGGGCTTGGCCCGGCCGGGTCCCGCGAGGAGCAACCCGCCACCAGGCGCTCTCCAACTAGTCCCGACCCCAGGCCTGGCTCCAGGGTGGGACCCCGGCTCCGCTGTACTGGGCGACATCACGGGCCTCGATTGTGTAGTCCTCATGGAGGGGTCTTGAACCACCCTTTGTCTGACCCGTCACCCAGAGCCTGTTTGCCATGGGAGACCCTACCAGGGTCATTTAAACCCCAGACAACTTGGCCTCTAGGATCATTCAAGCACTGAAACCCCTCTACCACATTAAGGTGGCAGTTCAAGGAGGGTCTTATTTATGTTCAAATCTCCTAAATCAGTGCAATAATACAATTCACTGCATAATAGTATGTATGTATGAATAACTTACGATTCACTTTGTGGTTTAGTCTTCATCAAATTCACGGTTTTTAAAAATTATGAAACATCTCTTTAGTACCAATTTAGCAAATATTCTGCATGTTAAAGAATCTACAAGAGACTAAACTAAGGAGTTGAACAATAAACTCTGACATGAGCCACAATCCTTTAAGAATAAAGAAAATTAGCCTCCCCGTCGGGGAATCGAACCCCGGTCTCCCGCGCGAGCATCGAGAATTCTTTAGCTAAACCGCCCTAAACCGTTTCCCATTCATTTCCTATGGTAGTGCTAAACCACTACGGATGCAATATATTTTTGACCACTACGCCCTTTTGGCGCTGCCCATCTTGATCTGCGGAAGTGACGCAGCACTCTACTTGCCCGGCTTCGTTTAAAAATAAACATCTCGGCTTTAAACTGAAAAAGAAGAAAAGCAAAGCACAGAATATCGATTTTCACATCCATCGTTCACATTTTTAAAAGGTAAGTTATGCCGATGGCGAAACATAAAGTTGTGGAACATGTTTATGGTCATGATCGCGTTTTTCTGGCCGAATATGAATGTATATGCATGTAACAGCAGCGTTACTTTCCACTTTCCCTTGTCTGTAGATCATGCTGATGTCTGAAAATAATTTGTAGGAACGCTGCAAACGATAACTATTAAGGATCATGATTACTTTATGTTTGACTAGCGGATTATGCTCAATGTATTTGATTGAGAGAGGATCAATCAAGTCAGCATTTTCACTAAATCATAGATTTTGTTTTTGTTTGGTGATCTTATACAACTAATTAAAAACATAGATAAGTAATTATATCTTATGTCCTTCCTTCCTGTTTTTAGCTGCACCTTGAGCATTTTTAGAGCTATATTAACAAAATGGAAATAATGGAAAATGCATTAAATATATTTATTTCCTTTACTGATTTCCTTGCAGCAAATCAGTGACTTGATGCAGTCTGCTGGGTTACCTTAAGTAGAAACTTTTTGAAGTATGTTGAAAAATTATTAGATTAGATTATTATTAGATTATTAAATTAGAATGTATATGTGATTGAATATAAAATGTTTGTTTTTTTTTGTAAAGTGTCTCAGGACATTTGTTGTGGGGAATGGCACTATATAAATAAAATTGATTTGAACTTAACTGTTCTACATTCAGTGACACTAATGAATTAATCGTAAGATTTTATACACAATTTATTTCAAAGGGTTTTAGGTATTTTCTTTAACACATGATCCATCCTTTTTGCTCCATACTAGGCTAAAATGAGGAAGAAGACCATCTTTTAACGCGGGAAGCGAAGTGTTGTGTTTTCCGCAAGGGACCTCTGGGGTTTTCTTCTGCAAGAACCCTCTTCTGAGCCCAAAAGATTTAAAAATGATCCCAGTCTGTGGGACAAACCTGGAGCCCAAGAGAGAGGATACTGTGCGACAAAAATGCTCTGTCTGTGGTTCGTCAGAGAGGAGGAGATGTCACAGATGATCTGGAAGTGCTGGAGGATTACATCCTCCAATTTGGAAAATATAAAGGGAAGTCTTTTCGGTGGCTTTTGGAAAATGATGTGGGGTACACATTTTAAACCTCATCAGAGACCAACAAAAGGAGGAGAAGGCCAGCATCTGCATGACAGAGAGCCTTAACAAGGTGAACCTCCTGACCTTTGTAAAATATGCTCCGAGTTTTAAGGACATCCAAGATGCCCTCAAGTATGAAGCCAGCAGAGACACTGTTGCAACAACCTCTGAAGATGACCAGCTGGTTGGTTTTGGCTCTCGGGCCAAGAGCACTTGGAAGGAAATTTGGGATGCAAGAGAAGATGGGTTTGCTGATTTTATCCTAAAGAAAAGCTGCCTTCCGGGGACTAGATGAAAAAGCTGCAACAGTACTTGCTCAAGAGACACCAATTATCTTCTAGTCCTCCAACACCAACATCCACTGTGCCACATAAACCTCTGGGTGAGCAGCTAAGAATGTTGTATTTACAGTTTTAAGATGTAAGGCCATCAATGCTGTAAAATGTAATATTCCTCCCTAATTGATCCTTCTATTACTTTTTTGTGAAACATAATTTTTGGGTCTCTCACAGTGATGGAGGAGGATGAAGCATTGGATGCTGCAATGGTAAGCATCTCACCTTCTAAGCTCCTGAGTAAGAGCAGTAAGTAAACTGTCGTTACACTTGCTGAAATTCTAAAATATATTCTGCTTACATTTAGTCTCTCTCCCATATTTTTTTTTTCTGCACCCAGGGTCAGCGGAAAAAGAGGGAAGCCCAGTGCCAAAATCGTCTTCAAGAGCAAAGACAGGTTTTTCTTAAAATAGGAGGTTTCAGGACTGGAGTGTTATTCTCTCTTACGATGAATAACCCCCAAAACTGAGCCTTGACCTATCATGTTCTTGTGTTCTGGCCACGTTCCGGTCAAGTTCCTGTTACAATATCGCTGTTTGTCACCATTACACTGCATGTCAAAGGACCATGAATTGATGGAGATATTGTTCCAAGCCCAATGTTGGTGAGTATATATTTTAATTCTGAATGTTTACCTTTTTTTATCAGTGTTTGTTACAAACAGCTGACATGTTTGTTCACATAAGTGCTGTTGTTCCTCCTGCTTAGAGCTAGCATAGATGTTTCATTTCCCACATCTGGAAATTACTTTTTATACATTTTTAGAGGTCTAATAAGCTGAAGGAATAAAAGTACAACTTTTTGAGTTTCTACTAACACAAACTCGTACTCGTACTCGTCGTCTTCCGCTTATCCGGAACCGGGTCGCGGGGGCAGCAGACTCAGCAGAGACACCCAGACGTCCCTCTCCCCAGACACCTCCTCCAGCTCCTCCGGGGGGAGCCCAAGGCGTTCCCAGGCCAGCCGAGAGACATAGTCCCTCCAGCGTGTCCTGGGCCGTCCCCTGGGCCTCCTCCCGGTGGGACGTGCCTGGAACACCTCCCGAGGAAGGTGTCCAGGAGGCATCCGGTATAGATGCCCGAGCCACCTCAACTGGCTCCTCTCGATGTGGAGGAGCAGCGGCTCTACTCCGAGCCCCTCCCGAATGGCCGAGCTCCTCACCCTATCTCTAAGGGAGTGCCCGGCCACCCTACGGAGGAAGCTCATTTCAGCCGCTTGTATCCGGGATCTCGTTCTTTCGGTCATGACCCAAAGTTCATGGCCATAGGTGAGGGTAGGAACGTAGACCGACCGGTAAATCGAGAGCTTCGCTTTTCGGCTCAGCTCTCTCTTCACCACAACGGACCGGCACAGCGCCCCCATTACTGCGGCAGCCGCACCGATCCTTCTGTCGATCTCCTGCTCCATTCTTCCCTCACTCGTGAACAAGACCCCGAGATACTTGAACTCCTCCACTTGAGGCAGGAACTCCCCTCCAACCTGAAGAGGACAAGCCACCCTTTTCCGGTTGAGTACCATGGCCTTTGACTTGGAGGAGCTGATCTTCATCCCAGCCGCTTCACACTCGGCTGCGAACCTCACCAGCGCATGCTGTAGGTCTTGGCTAGAGGGGGCCAGCAGGACCACGTCATCTGCAAAAAGAAGAGACGAAATCCACTGGTCCCCAAACCAGACCCCCTCCGGCCCTTGGCTGCATCTAGAAATCCTGTCCATAAAAGTTATGAACAGGACCGGTGACAAAGGGCAGCCCTGCCGGAGTCCAACATGCAAAGGGAACAGGTCCGACTTAGTGCCGGCAATGCGGACCAAACTCCTCCTCCGCTCGTACAGGGACCGGATGGCCCCTAATAAAGGGCCCCCCGATTCCATACTCCTGGAGCACCCCCCACAAGGCATCACGAGGGACACAGTCAAATGCCTTCTCCAGGTCCACAAAACACATGTGAACCTGTTGGGCAAACTCCCATGAGCCCTCGAGTACCCTGTAGAGGGTATAGAGCTGGTCCAGTGTTCCACGGCCGGGACGAAAACCACACTGCTCCTCCTGAAGCCGAGGTTCGACTATCGGCCGGGACTCTCTCTCCAATACCCTGGCGTAGGCCTTACCAGGGAGGCTGAGGACTGTGATCCCCCTGTAGTTGGAACACACCCTCCCAGCGTCCCCCTTCTTATGAAGGGGGACCACCACCCCGGTCTTGCCAGTCACGAGGCACTGTCCCCGGACCACGGCATGCAATGTGGTAAGAGGCGTGTAACCATGACAGCCCCACAACATCCAGAGATTTGAAGTACTCAGGGCGGATCTCATCCACCCCGAAGCCTTGCCACCTGGTGACTTCAGCCTGGGTGATGAAAGAGTCCAACCCTGAGTCCCCCAGCCTCTGTTTCCACCAGGGAATGCGTGATGGCAGGATTGAGGAGATCCTCGAAGTACTCCTTCCCACGCTTCCCGAAATGTCCCAGTCGAGTGTCAGCAGCCTCCAACCCCCACTATAAACAGTGTTGGCGAAGCACTGCTTTTCCCCTCCTGAGGCGCTGGACGGTTTGCCAGAATCGCTTCGAGGCCGACCGGTAGTCCTTCTCCATGGCCTCACCGAACTCCTCCCAGGCCCGAGTTTTTGCCTCTGCCACAGCCCGGGCCTCACGGTACCCGTCAGCCGCCTCAGGAGTCCCACAAGCCAACCACAGCCGATAAGACTCCTTCTTCAGCTTGACAGCATCCCTTACTGCCCCCCTGGTGTCCACCACCGGGTTCTGGGATTGCCGCCGACGAACAGGCACCGCAGATCTTACGGCCGCAGCTACGGGCAGCAGCATCGACAACACATGTGGAGAACATGGTCCACTCGGACTCTATGTCTCCAACATCCACAAACACTAACACACTAACTAACACTAACATCCACTCCAACATCCACTAACACTAACAAAAACTGTTGTGTTCAATTGTGATTTATACAGTGACTGATAAATTCTCTTTAATTAGGTCCAACTGCAACGGTGTCCAGGTCTTCTGCTGCATCAGGTGAACCGGAGTCCTCAATAGCTGATGGTAAAGAGATTTCAATTCTGTTCTTGAAAAGAAACCTTTAATGTTTTTATGCTATACAAAATTATTTGTTTACTTTCTTCTGACTGTTTACAGTCCTGGCAATCACACAAAAGACGCCTGTAGCCCTTCCATCACAGCTGTCATTTCTAGTGGAAATGAAGGAAACAGCAAGTGCAAAAAAATCGGATTCATTTAAAGGTTTGTCTCAATTCATCCTTAAACATCGGTTTGTTGCATAGATGCCACTATCTGGATAGTCTTCACAACCAGCTTATCTGTTGTCTTAAAATTATACTAAAGCCATAGATGAGTAACAGAAAGATAACACTCTTCCCTTTTCAGATACCAGCACAAGTGCAACTTCCTCCTCCTCTGTACAGAGATCCCTTTCCTTTTCAGACAGTGCTGAAGATGGTAAGAAACAGACTGCATCCAAGAAAACTTTTCTTTCCTTACTCTGAGTAGTTTTGATTTATTAACAGCATTTCCACACGGTCTTTTTAATATTTTAATAAAACACAACGTGGCCAGTATTTGGAACATAAAAGTTTTTTTTTCTATTAATGAAATCTAATTTGATGTGTTTTTATTTTTTTATACGATCGTTTCCTCAGCTCAGCCACCCATTGCTGTTCCCCAGCCTCAACGGCGAGCATGACATGAACAGCTGGAACTGTTCTCAGCACCAGAAACTGTGGATGAGAACAGAGATGCAAGATCTCAGTCTGTGGCCTAGATCTCGTACTGTGAGGAATCTTGGAAATGCAATTTCCCTCTGGCGTCATCCCCCAACAGCCTGAGCTCATAGACACAGTGGCTGAGCTCCCGTCGCACCAACTTCTTTCAGCTTCACCATTCTTCATTTTGGAAACCCGAAAATGAAATCATGTCCAGGCTGAAAAAACAACTACAAACCTACCATGTCTTCATGGATGTCCTCATCCACAGGTGGTGTCCACTGGGGTGGGCGCTATGGGTGATAGTTGGGGGACTAGTGGGCCAATATTACATCCTGTCCTCTAGGCCTTTTGCTGCAAGTCTTGTCGGAAGAACTGGTTTGCTGACAGTCCTCGTTGGCTGAGAAGCTGGCCAGGAGATTCATCAACCTCTGCCTGCGCTCCTTACGTACAAGAAGGCCATCTGTAAGTCAGTCATGGATGAGCTCAGACGCACTGAAAGTCACCCCACTGATATGGCGAAACCAAGTGAATGAGCTCATGCATCTTAAATATGAACGAGCTCATTTGGCATATCTACAGGCCATTGAGAGTGTCTGGATGCCGAGGCTGCGGTGCATGGACAGAAGACCAATGGTCAGTTTATTAGGAAAGCAACACACCATTACCCGTTCAGCCTCCTATGAAGATCCAAATGGCTGGTGTGGTATCTCTGTGTCTGGCTTCTACCTAACAGACTGGTTTGCTAGAGGAGTACAAACGTCAAGAGCCAGCTTTGTTGAGGACTCCTCAAGGGGGGGGGAACGTTTGGGCAGTTCTTCAGGTCTGATCACACCAGGAAGGTTGCACGAAAGGTCACTCTAGCATCTGGGATCATGTCCAACTATGCGATAATGAACGAACACTGGTTAATCGTCTCCTGGGTGATGGTTCAGTCAGAGAGTGAGAGATCGTTGGAACCAATGTACCAGGGAATGGCCAAGAGGTACAATGACGCTGGAGTGGAGAAGGCAGGCTTCCACTGGGTGGACAGGTAAGAACAGCCATCCATTGCTTTCACTGCTTTTCAAACTGCTACAGATTCTGTCATGGTTCACATATCATACACGATCAGGTAACCAACAACACTTTCAGAAAAAGCTCAGCAGAAATTTTAGTATCTTGTTTATTATGGTTTTCTTTACAAAAGTAATTAACGGAAACAAAAAAAAGACTGCTTCCTGAAAAAAAGAAGAACATGCATGATAACATAGACAAACCAGCTGCCACCCACTGTTTAACGCTATAAGGGACAGATATAAATGACAACTGGGAAACCTGTAGCACGCATATATCTATATCGATAGATAGATATAGATATATATCTTAGACTGTTTATTATTTACCTACTTCTGTTGATTATTAAATATTCTTGTGTGTCTTCTTTTTTAGGGATTGCTGTGCTTCCTTCAAGATCTCAGACTGCATCCCTCGTGAGCATCTAAACTGGGATGCCTGGAAAACAACCCCTTCCATTGTAGCTGCAGCTACTTCAGGAACCCTATCTAATACTTGTGCCTCAAGGTCATGCTACAATCCGAACATTGTTGTAAAGCTAGACTTGTTCCACTGTCTGTAGCGCTTTTCAAGGGAGTGCACAACTGAACATCACCCGCTTTTCAGCACTTTCTGCCAGCTCCTCTCTGCTACTTTCTCTGTGGTGGATCAGGAGGATCTGAAGAAGCCCAAGGAGGCCTATGAGTTCTGTGGTATTGTATCAGCCAATCCAACCAAACAGCACATCCGGGAGCATTGCAGGACCAGGATACCACAGCCCACAGAGCTACTGGTCAGAGTGGAAAAGGTCATGAAGCACTTTCATCTGGCCAAGGACCCCAACGACGTCCCTTTGTTCAAACCATCCATGCTGAAGACATGGCGTATACAGAGAGTGCATATTCTGCGTGGATGCTTGAGTGACCCCGAGCTCTCTGAGAGCATCATGTACAGGTATGTTGGAACGCTTCAGCTGAACCACGTGCCTGGAGAAGGTGCAAAGGTCCCCAATTGGATTCCTGTCGGTTACATCACAGCAGGAAGGTTACCATTTCCATCAGGCCCAGTGGGTCACTGGAAACTTGGTCTCCACTGAGCTGTTCCAAGCACAGGGCATGACAGGAGTTGTGCGTTGGAACTACCAAAGACTGGTGGACCTGAAGCAGCCTGGAGTTGTCCTTCCTGCTGTGTTTGATCCAGCTTTGATAGCTGAATTAAACACTTCTTCCAAAAGGGTCACTGGCCAGGAAAAGTATCCTACACTCCAGATCTCAAATAGGGACACCAGAGAAAGATTTGGACTTCAGTACGAAGAACCCGGCTGCCGCCCAGTACCTCTTGATTGGGACAAACATCGGACTTTGAAAAGAGGAGTAGCAGCTCCTCCACAGCTTCCTCTGCCATCATCCATCACCAAACAAGTACAAACTCCACATGTGACATTGAGCTCAAATTTGACTGTTCCACCTGCTGAGGCATCAGCAGCACAACCGGCCTCCAGTCCCTCTTCTGGTGGCTTCCAAAAGCAGGAAATATGCACAGAACTCCTCCAAGTTTCTCCAACAGGTGAGCGAACACAGTGCTATCCCTTTACATTTCTGTATTAAATTCAGGGATGTATACATTAGACTGATGAATTGTACGTATCTTATTGTGTTTCAGAAACTTCACATCCTTTGCCTCTGCGATCCTCACCAAGAAGTGCCCGGACTGGAGCAGTAAAGACAGGTGGACGTGTCTTTGTGTTGGATCACACACGCTGGACACCACCAATGAAAGAGGTGATCGATGGCTTGCTGCATAAACACCATGGGGAGAAGGAGATTCTGAAGGCTGTGGATTAGGAATATGCAGACATTGTTCTTCGGGCTGCCATGAATCCCAACAGTTTGTTTCACCCAACAACCAAACAGCACATCTCCCGGTATGGAAAGCACTTGGCAAAGGCCCTGAACACCAGCTCTTCGTTAAACACAAGCCCAGAAAAACTTGTGGAAACCCAGGAACTGTGGCACACTTTAACTGAGGGGAGTCAGTCAACCAGCGTGTCTGTGACCACCATCGATCCGGCAGTCTTCAACCCACCTGCACCTGCTTTGTCCACACCTATCACGCAGGACTCTTTAGAAAAAATCGTGGAGGGCATTTTAAATAAGCAGCAGCAACAACAGCCTGAGCAAAAGAAAAGACAGACAAAGACTTGTCTTTCCTGTGGACAGCCAAAGTCTCGTTATGAGACTGATGGTTCCTCCATTCATTTCTTCTTCCAGCAGGGACCTGTTCGTTATTTCTACTGCTCAAAAAAGGTACATGATACTTACGTTGCCGAAGGACTTTCCAACCCAAACATGTCCTTTGAGGAATTTTCCACCACAACATTCTTTCAAAGTGAACTGCAGGAAACAAAGAGACGGGTAGAGGAAAAAACAGAAAAGAAGAGAAAAAGGACAAAATCTCAGCCAACAGGCCGTGTTTGCAGATTTTGCCACAAAGACCTGAAACAGGGACCAAACAGCCCACACGTTCATACTGGGTTTCCTGGTGTGGCAGGAAAATATATATTTTGTCCATCTAAGGTTCTTTCCATTTACCAGTCACAGGGTATGGTCAAGGAGATGAGTTGGAAGGAGTTTTCAGAGTCTCCTTTCTATGAGGCAGAGAAACAGAGATGGGTGGCTGAGAGAGAAAAAAATAAACAACATATGGTTCTATTGAGATGGTTTCTTTAGCTATTTTATTATTATTCAATATGTTCATATATTTATACAAATAAAAAAATCTGAATATACTGTAAATATGGGAAGTTTACATATGTAAATATTTAACAGAAAGGTAACGTGTTATAACAAGGATACAGTCTTGGTATTTTATTTATCTGTACCATAAAGGTATTTTCAGGGAAGTCCTGAATGTCGTCATATTGTTTACAGTGGAAATCTGTAATTCGTTCCATTTTTGAAAAATAGTTGCCTAATCCCATAACAAAATTTGTCTTTGTAAAAAAAATTTTGTACAGCTGCAACCAAACTTGTTTTAGGTTTTTTTCTGACATGCAGCAGTTGCACAGGTGAACCTAATTAAGTGGCCGGTGAGTGTATAGTTTGAAATTGTGCGAAAATAAAGAGTGCTGAAAAAAATAAAAATTGTGATTTTTGGAAGGAAAAACTGTAGTTTTATGACCAAATATATAATAGCATCCCACATTTCAATTCCAAGAATAAATTCCAAATTTCAATATTTGTGCCAAACTGTGCCAAAATGGCACAGAAGGGTCCGTCTGGATTTCTTTCAGTCAAAATATGTATAACTTTTTAATTGCTTGTTGTGTGGACACCACACTGGCCACAGATGTCACTCAGATGTTGTAGTTACAATTTATTGCGTAACGTTTACGTGGCAGTTTGACCATTTTAGTTTTGTATTTTCAAAAAAGCGGATGTGTTTTACTTTGCCAGCGTGTTTCACTGCCTTTCTGACACATGACATTCTGGTAAAATTGCAGTGTTGGTCTGACCATATTAAACTTAGCTTACCTGCGATATTCTCTTGCTGTTAGGCTAGCTGCAACATTCCAAAGATAAGCATCGACCCAAGAAACATTACTTCCGTTTCTTTTTGTCTCGAACCTCATATAAAAGTCCACCACAAAAACTAAGCACTCCCCGTCGGGGAATCGAACCCCGGTCTCCCGCGTGACAGGCGGGGATTCTCACCACTATACTAACGAGGAACCGGTGGACACTGTTATCCAAGATTGTCACAAGTTCAGAAGGCAGTTACCCAGGTTGGGAGCAGTGTTTAAAGCTCAAGTCCAAACTATTCAATCTTGGTGTCATCACAGCTGTTCCGTGAAGGCCTCAGAGGTTTAGTTGAAAAAAATGAATGAACAAACACCATCACGAAGACCAAGAGACACAGCAGACAGGTCGGGGAGACGTAACATATAGGCTCCGACTAGAGGGTCCGTCGACGCTCCGTGTCCAGCCATGAGCAATGAAGTGTCGTCTTACCTGCAAACTTCGAGCTTCAGGAGTTCTTCCCCACATATTGGTCCAACAGAAACCCACATTATGACATTACTTGTTTGGCCATTCTCCTCTGACCTCTCCAGTCCAAACTATTCAATCTTGGTGTCATCACAGCTGTTCCGTGAAGGCCTCGGAGGTTTAGTTGAAAAAAATGATGGACATGAAATAGAACACACACCATCACGAAGACCAAGAGACACAGCAGACAGGTCGGGGAGACGTAACATATAGGCTCCGACTAGAGGGTCCGTCGACGCTCCGTGTCCAGCCATGAGCAATGAAGTGTCATATCGTCTTACCTGCAAACTTCGAGCTTCAGGAGTTCTTCCCCACATATTGGTCCAACAGAAACCCACATTATGACATTACTTGTTTGGCCATTCTCCTCTGACCTCTCCAGTCCAAACTATTCAATCTTGGTGTCATCACAGCTGTTCCGTGAAGGCCTCGGAGGTTTAGTTGAAAAACATTAATGAACAAACACCATCACGAAGACCAAGAGACACAGGTTTAGTTTTTCATTTGTTTTTTCTCTAATGTCGGTACTCCCTATATGTGTTCAGATGCTCGCAAGTTGAAACAGTTTTCAGAGTTTTAGTTTCAGAGGGTGAAAACTTACATTTCTTTTCAATTTTGTTAAGGTGAAATTGGATCTAAATTCTAATACAATACAATACAAATATGATTTTTGGTTAAAGGTGAGAAGATGACTCTATTATATAAGATTCTCATTAAAACAGCTATTGGAGCATTTCCTGTTCCCAACAAGCCCTAAAGGAAATTGTTATGGAGTTTTGACGAAAATTCAAACTGAAAGACTCACCCTCACCAACTGCTCCATCCAATGACTCCTCCATGCATCTCCCCTCCATCCAATCAGCGTCAAGTCCGCATGCCTAAAAACAGGAGAGACAGCTGAAGGCTGTGTAAACAGGATGTTGAAATTATTTCTTGTCAAAATAGAATAGCTTTGGATATGATCCTAGCAAAGGAATCGATGAACAATTCACAGACATGTTCAAGACGTGGTTTGGAAAATGAGGAAACCTACCGGTGAGTATATTCACTTAATTGACTGTTGTTGTGGTGATCGCAGTTTGTGTATGCTGTTGTGCACCGTGTATTTAAGCTCTGATCACACACAAAGGTCAGTCTAGCATCTGAGATCATGTCCAGCTATGCAATTATGAACGAACACTGGTGACAGTGGTCCGTCAACGGACCCTCTAGTCGGAGCCTATATGTTACGTCTCCCCGACCAGTCTGCTGTCTCCTGGTCTTCGTGATGGTGTTAATTCATTACGCAATTTCCGATCCAGTTGGTTCACAAATCGTCACAACTAGTATAGTTGTGTATAGTGGTGTATAGTGGTGAGTATCCCCGCCTGTCACGCGGGAGACCGGGGTTCGATTCCCCGACGGGGAGAGCAGTTTCTTTTGTGACAAAAACCTTATTTGAGTTTTGAAAAAGAAGAGAGCTGCATTGGCCGGGAATCGAACCCGGGCCTCCCGCGCGAGCATCGAGAATTCTTTAGCTAAACCGCCCTAAACCGTTTCCCATTCATTTCCTATGGTAGTGCTAAACCACTACGGATGCAATAACTTTTTGACCACTACGCCCTTTTGCCGCTGTCCAACTTGATCTGCGGAAGTGACGCAGCACTCTACTTGCCCGGCTTCGTTTAAAAATAAACATCTCGGCTTTAAACTGTAAAAGAAGAAATGCAAAGCACAGAATATCGATTTTGACATCCATCCTTCACATTTTTAAAAGGTAAGTTATGCCGATGGCCAAACATAAAGTTGTGGAACATGTTTATGGTCATGATCGCGTTTTTCTGGCCGAATATGAATGTATATGCATGTAACAGCAGCGTTTACTTCCACTTTCCCTTGTCTGTAGATCATGCTGATGTCTGAAAATAATTTGTAGGAACGCTGCAAACGATAACTATTAAGGATCATGATTACTTTATGTTTGACTAGCGGATTATGCTCAATGTATTTGATTGAGAGAGGATCAATCAAGTCAGCATTTTCACTAAATCATAGATTTTGTTTTTGTTTGGTGATCTTATACAACTAATTAAAAACATAGATAAGTAATTATATCTTATGTCCTTCTTTCCTGTTTTTAGCTGCACCTTGAGTACTTTTAGAGCTATATTAACAAAATGGAAATAATGGAAAATGCATTAAATATATTTATTTCCTTTACTGATTTCCTTGCAGCAAATCAGTGACTTGATGCAGTCTGCTGGGTTACCTTAAGTAGAAACTTTTTGAAGTATGTTGAAAAATTATTAGATTAGATTATTATTAGATTATTAAATTAGAATGTATATGTGATTGAATATAAATGTTGTTTTTTTTGTAAAGTGTCTCAGGACATTTGTTGTGAATTGGCACTATATAAATAAATTGATTTGAACTTAACTGTTCTACATTCAGTGACACTAATGAATTAATCGTAAGATTTTATACACAATTTATTTCAAAGGGTTTTAGGTATTTTCTTTAACACATGATCCATCCGTTTTGCTCCATACTAGGCTAAAATGAGGAAGAAGACCATCTTTTAACCGGGAAAGCGAAGTGTTGTTTTCCGCAAGGGACCTCTGGGGTTTCTTCTGCAAGAACCCTCTTCTGAGGCCAAAAAGATTAAAAATGATCCCAGTCGGGTGGAAAAAACCTGAGCCCAAGAGAGAGGATATTGTGCGACAAAATGCTCTGTCTGTGGTTTTCGTCAGAGGAGGAGATGTCACAGATGATCTGGAAGTGCTGGGAGATTACATCCTCCAATTTGGAAAATTATAAGGGAAGTCTTTTCGGTGGCTTTTGGAAAATGATGTGGGGTACACATTTTACCTCATCAGAGACCAACAAAAGGAGGAGAAGGCCAGCATCTGCATGACAGAGAGCAGCGGCTCTACTCCGAGCCCCTCCCAGATGGTCGAGCTCCTCACCCTATCTCTAAGGGAGTGCTCGGCCACCCTACGGAGGAAGGTCATTTCAGCCGCTTGTATCCGGGATCTCGTTCTTTTGGTCATGACCCAAAGTTCATGGCCGTAGGTGAGGGTAGGAACGTAGACCGACCGGTAAATCGAGAGCTTTCGTTTTCGGCTCAGCTCTCTCTTCACCACAACGGACCGGCACAGCGCCCCCATTACTGCGGCAGCCGCACCGATCCTTCTGTCGATCTCCTGCTCCATTCTTCCCTCACTCGTGAACAAGACCCCGAGATACTTGAACTCCTCCACTTGAGGCAGGAATCCCCCAACCTGAAGAGGACAAGCCACCCTTTTCCGTTGAGTACCCATGGCCTTTGACTTGGAGGAGCTGATCTTCATCCCAGCCGCTTCACACTCGGCTGCGAACCTCAACCAGCGCATGCTGTAGGCTCTTGGCTAGAGGGGGCCAGCAGGACCACATCATCTGCAAAAAAAAAGAGACGAAATCCACTGGTCCCCAAACCAGACCCCCTCCGGCCCTTGGCTGCGTCTAGAAATCCTGTCCATAAAAGTTATGAACAGGACCGGTGACAAAGGGCAGCCCTGCCGGAGTCCAACATGCACCGGGAACAGGTCGACTTACTGCCGGGAAATGCGGACCAAACTCCTGCTCCGCTCGTACAGGGACCGGATGGCCCCTAATAAAAGGGGCCCCGATTCCATACTCCTGAAGCACCCCTCACAAGGCATCACGAGGGACACAGTCGAATGCCTTCTCCAGGTCCACAAAACACATTTGGACCAGTTGGGCAAACTCCCATGAGCCCTCGAGTACCCTGTAGAGGGTATAGAGCTGGTCCAGTGTTCCACGGCCGGGACGAAAACCACACTGCTCCTCCTGAAGCCGAGGTTAGACTATCAGACTCTCCCCTCCAATACCCTGGCGTAGGCCTTACCAGGGAGGCTGAGGACTGTGATCCCCCTGTAGTTGGAACACACCATCCGGTCCCCCTTCTTATGAAGGGGGACCACCACCCCGGTCTGCCAGCCCAGAGGTACTGTCCCCGACCGCCATGCAATGTTGAAGAGGCGTGTCAACCATGACAGCCCCACAACATCCAGAGATTTGAGGTACTCAGGGCGGATCTCATCCACCCTCTAGTCGGAGCCTATATGTCACGTCTCCCCGACCAGTCTGCTGTGTCTCCTGGTCTTCGTGATGGTGTTTATTCATTACGCAATTTCAGATCCAGTTGGTTTACAAATAGATACATACGTGCAACACCAGAAAGAAACGGAAAGTGTGGTATGAACTTAGTCTCTTTCCATGAGTTAACGACTCCTCGTTAGTATAGTGGTGAGTATCCCCGCCTGTCACGCGGGAGACCGGGGTTCGATTCCCCGACGGGGAGAGCAGTTTCTTTTGTGACAAAAACCTTATTTGAGTTTTGAAAAAGAAAAAAGCTGCATTGGCCGGGAATCGAACCCGGGCCTCCCGCGTGGCAGGCGAGAATTCTACCACTGAACCACCAATGCCTACATAAACACTACACAGCCACACATCAATAAAGGAAGAGAACGTCGTCGTCTGGCTTCTCTGCGCCGTGTCTGGATTCACCAGACAATTCAGAGGCGTTCAGAGTTTGGTGAATTTCACCACTTGCTCCAGGAGCTTCGCGCAGAGGAGGATCGCTTTCAGAAAGCTGAGCTTCTCTGATTGGTTGACGCGGCGCGTCAGCCTCCAAAAGTTCAGATTTCCCAACACAACTCAAGCAATTCTTACCAAGGTTTGAAACGCATCAAGATGCGCCGCGCCGGGCTCATGAAACAGGACCTCTCGCCGCTCCAAGAGGCGCGTCCACATAGACTTGCATGAAAACCAGACGCCCCTGATGCTCAAACCGCATTTGGTCTGAACAAAGCATAAGAGAGCTCTTGAGCACCAGTGGTTGAGGAGGTGATATTAATAAACTGTGATGGTCATATTAAAGAATAATACTGTTAGCAAAAAAACAAGCTAAGGACAAAATGGTAACACATAAGTACAACCCGGCTAAAACAAAAAGCATGATGCATTGGCCGGGAATCGAACCCGGGCCTCCCGCGTGGCAGGCGAGAATTCTACCACTGAACCACCAATGCCTACAAAGAGAAACTGTCCTACAGCTTTACATATCGAACACAGGTGGTGGCATGAAATGAAAACTTTTACGCCCAACGTGGGGCTCGAACCCACGACCCTGAGATTAAGAGTCTCATGCTCTACCGACTGAGCTAGCCGGGCTGATGGCAACAACACTGGCACCTGTTTTGAAGAACATCCCTCCGCCTAATATATGTCAAACAGACCTAATAAGACACATGTTTTTACAAAGGATAAGACAGCCTAATCTTTATGATAAAAGATAATGCTGTCTTGATTATTGCTTTTGGTAGTGAAGAAAGCACCTAAGCTACCAAACTGAAAAACTGCATAATCCATTACGTATATGGAGCACGTACGTAATGGAAATGTTAAAAAGACGATGCCCCGTGTGAGGCTCGAACTCACGACCTTCAGATTATGAGACTGACGCGCTGCCTACTGCGCCAACGAGGCCTGTAAACCCTGGAAACAAGATCCCTTTTTGACCGCGTCATATCTAGGCTCAAACCTCTTCAGTATGTATAGTGAATACAGCACGGAGGGAGACAAGTCCTTTCGCTTATTTACCCGCTTTAGTTAAGACTACCTTTTACTTATTTTTACCTACACTTTTGTCGGGGGACGCTGTTTAAATTAAAGTGATAATGACCCTGAGAAATAACGAGCAAACAAGCCTTATTGGATGTAACTTGTGGGGAACATCAACATGTTTGTCACAAATTGTATGTTTTTTATATTTGTTCTTTACCTAAACACTGACTAACCACGTACTAACATCAGATTATTCCTCTGAGCCCTGCGTGAAAAGGCGTCCTACAACCGTCAAAGGACGAGCCTGTAAACAGAAAAGTGGAACTATATATTATTTTACTTTGCTGTAGTTGCGCCATAGTTAAATACCTCAGTCCCATCAACGGCAGGTGTTAGACTCCATATCTGTGAATCCTTTTTGTTAGACTTTGTTGAAAAGTTCCTTCCATGTTTATTTAAAAATAACTGAAAACCATAAACTGACCGAATTGTCCCAAAAAAAAGCGGCCACGGCCGCTGCACGAAGCGGAAAAATCATGGCGGACACCCCGACACCGAGGCGCCTTCAATTAACGAAAAATAAACGACAACCTGTTCACATACCTGCTAAATATCAAGAAAAACGTAATACAGTCAGTGAGTTTAGATAAAATATGATTCTTACCAAACTCTTCATTGTGCCTTCTTACCTCGGTACCCCTCATCCAGCGGCGCCGCTATGCTAATCTTTCCGAGCACAGCTAGCTTGACACCGTTTTCGATATGAACTCTTGATTGTTCGCTTCAAATCGGTTTTTCCTGACTGTGTCCACGTTAAATCACGTTTGGCACATTTAAAAAGAATGCAGGGAAAACAGAAACGTGAAATTCAGTGGAAAGTGCACCTCGCTCGTTAAGTTCGCCATCATCCCTCTGACTGACTGCGCCACACAAGCGGTTTTTCTTTTTTTACCTGCAAGGGGCGGTATTTTCATCAAATTCTGCGACACTGATTGGCCATATGTTTATTAATTTGTCCTTGCAACTGCACACGACTGACTAGCTATTCGGTTGCACCGCTGGGGCACTCATGATAGAAACATAGGAGTCTGTCTGTGGGAATTCACTAGTGAATGAATATCAGTAGGTGGGAAATGTAGTTTATATATGTTTCATATTACATAGAGGCACACTTTAGTAAGTAAAACTGATAGCCACCACTGCATTTACCCCTAAAAAATCCATGTAAACCAGGTTTTGCTTATTAAAATATATTTACAAAAATGTTTATTCCAACTCAGGATAATAAATAGGACACCCTAAACATAAAAGCTGAAATAATTTAATAGAAATGTTATTGATAGGCACCTACGAGTCTCTAACGTTGGTTTGAGGAAGGTTTCCCCACTCCTTGCTTTCTGCTGGGAGATTTTTTAAGGGGGGTTTGCTTACAACCAACAGTATCTCATGAGATCAAAGATCTTGGCTTTGGTTCAACCCAGGATTTTCTATTTACTGTTTTTTTTTTACTGTTAGCTTTTTGTGTCATTATGTTCACCCTCCATGGAAGTTAAACAAGCATTAAGCTTGTTCAGTCTCTTTCTGAGTGTACAGACATGCATTTTCATACCAGCTGTATCTACAACCTGTTGTAGGTCCCATGATGACATTTTAGGGCTTTTGTACTTATATCATCTTGCACTCTGTTTTCAAGGTGAACTTGTTTAATTTATTCCTCATTTTAAAGCTCCATTTTTTTCTATATCTAAAAACAATTCAGTTAGCAAAAATGCAGATGTTTGGACGGATAAAGATATATCTTAAAAAAGTTCAAGTAGAGAACACTTTGCACAGAAACTCCAAGCAACTCCTAGGCAAAAAAACTGTGTACTTTATTTACACTTTACTTAAAAGTGGAGTTTTTCTACCACATTTCTTTCTTCCACTTAACTTTATATAAATATGCTTGAATACAGCACTCTGAACAATCAGCTTATTTTATTATAAATACTTCACATTCAGATCATGAGATGAAAGCCATATTTAATAATTTAATTACAACATGCATAAAACCATACAGAAAATACTTTAAAGCAATGACAATAAAAATTGACATTTAATGATGCTAAAAAAGCAGGTTTCACAGATCACGCAGGGCTCAGAGGAATAATCTGATGTTAGTACTTGGTTAGTCAGTGTTTAGGTAAAGAACAAATTTAAAAAACATAAAATTTGTTACAAACATATTGATGTTCCCCACAAGTTACATCCAATAAGGCTTGTTTGCTCGTTATTTTCAGGGTCATTATCACTTTAATTTAAACAGCGTCCCCCGACAAAAGTGGGGGTAAAAATAAGTAAAGGTACTCTTAGCTAAAGCGGGGAAATAAGCAAAAGGCCTCCATTGTCTCCCTTCAACTGGCACAAGTTTGTTTACCAAAAAAAAAACGGAAAATAAACTCCTTCATATTACAGCACTGGACCAGTGATACATAACTTCCCGGTTGAAGCTGTACATTAAACCTTCTTCACAGCTGGATATGTTTGAACAGATTTAACATCCCTAACATTTTACTTATGATTCAACTAAAATAACCGTGTTAGGAAGCTCAGTCTGCTTTACTGTACTAACATTAAACAATTAGTAGAAGCCATGTAAAAAACTCACATACGCATGTCTCGAGCTACTTGATGCAACCCTTTTCCTTTGCCTCTCCCATTTAGTGCATGAAAACAAGGCAGGTGATTAAAGACAACAAGTAGCTTAAGAGTGGAGGAGTAATTACACAGCAACAACAAAAAACTTTAAAAAAGCTCACCAATGACATGAAAAAGTTCCTTTTTATGGATGCTGTGTAGTTGCAGTCCGGTTTTTGGAGAGAACGTGCAATTAAAACAGAACAGGTCCAAATCACTGATGTCTCACTCTGAGGAATAAACTGGAGTTACTCATTCATCTTGCTGTCTACTTTCATGAAGCCAGTACTGCTTCTTTCTTTGAGGAGCCTTAAATGTTGACTTCGTAGTGACTCCTGAAGTCAATGATAAGAATACCAAAGAAATATGTTGCAGATTTTATTATCTTTAGAAGATCAAAAAAAAAAAATAAGCACAAAATTAATAAGATTTGTGTTTGGTTGATTATTTCTTTGTTGTAAAACTGCTTCTTGGTATTAAATCTGTTTATGTCCCTTTAAATTGTGCTTTATTTGTAAGGACTGACTATGTCCTTACAAATAAGGAGTTGACTATGTGGGTTGGAGCCATGAAACACTTACCAAGTCCTCTCTGCCAATGCCAAGTAGCTAATTCCCCCATTGACTGTTGTTTGGTGCCGATTAGATGAGGTTGCAGACACCACATCAGCTAAAAACAAGAGTCAATGGTGGAATAAGATGTCTGACAATGGCAGACGAAATTAAAAAATGTTCTCATTGGTGCAACCCTCACTCTCAATTTCACAAATGCATTTTCCTTACAGATGTGGAACCATTTAAGGGGAAATAATCAGCCTTTCCTTCAGCATAAGATTTATAGCCAACAAGCATTGCTACAACAAAGAAATGAATGAAAACTCTCCAGGCTTTCGTTTAAAAAGAAATAAAGATAAATCCCAGTGTTTCCCCTATATGGGCAATTGCTACGGTTATTTATTTTTACCTCAAAAGGCTCAGAGTTTCAGCTGTCATCATCCATCAAATATTTACCATCTTCAAGTTTGCTGATTGTAAAAGATTACATAAAAATATGGGGAAACACCTATCCTTACATCCTGGCCTTCATCCAAAGCCTCTAATTTTCCTTCCTTCATCTGTAAAACAAATGTCTTTTAAGACATATTCCTCCTTCATCTTGTTCATTTTTCCACAGCCTCTTCCTCACTGGGAGTTTTTTTTTTGTCCCTTTCTCTCAGAACAACACATCTTCGTTGGTAATGAGTGTTTCCACAACCAGTCTCTGGTATCGGATGTCATTGAGCGCTGTCATGGCGTCCAGTTCAGGGGCCCTCATCAGCGTTGGGCCGAAGACGATACCCAGGTTCTCACTGGACATGAGGTTCTCCTTCTCATAATCGGTGACCCTGGATGAACAGGAGGGGGCGACATATGAAACAGCAGCTAACATTTAACAGCTGTGATGTGCAACACTGTGAAAAAGTATTTACCCACTTTACTTATTTCCTTTGTTTTTGTCACACTTAGATTTTATTAATCAGACAAAGATAACCAGAGCAAATAAAACATACAGCTTTCAAATTACTTAATTTATAAGCTACCCAAACCAACTTTGACCCTGTGTAAAGAAGTAATTGTCTCTTAAATGTAATAACTGGTTGTGTTACCCTTGGCAACAAGAACTGCCATCAAGCGATAACTCGGCTAACAATCTTTTACTTCGTTGTGGAGGATTTTTGGCCCACAGTGAATTTTGAGATGCTGCAGCCTGTTTAAAGTAAAGGCACATCATTTCAAACAGATTTCAGCCCATACTTTGACTAAGCCACTCCTAAACCGTAATCTTGTTTTTTTTTTTGGCCAGAAAAACAAAAAAAAAAACAAGATTACTGTTTAGTTTAAAACAAACTTTATTTTTTGTTTCACCGTCCTGGTCAAGGTCACAGACTGACGGCCGAACAATCTCCTTCTGGATTTTATGCTAAAGAACAGAATTCGTGCCTCCATCAATTACAGCCAGTCGTCCTGCTGCAGCAAAGCAGCCGCAGAACATCGCACTACAACCTTACCACTATTATTCTGGATTTACTGCTGTCAGTGAAATCACAATTTAAACTGAAGCCAAATTTAACAATTTTAATAATTCCCCAAATTTCTTCTCATGTTAAAGTAATCAGGCAACAAATATTGCCATTATAATTCGTTCAGACCTCTTGAGGTGAGCCATGAGGTATCTGAGTGTCTCGATGTGGGCTGGGGGCAGCAGCTTCAAGGCCTCATGGAGAGATTCCAGTCTTTTTTCTGGGTCTGTAATTTCTACAGCACACACACGGCAACGAAAAGTAGACAATAAATATAGAGCTAAAAATGCTGCCGGACCTTCAGCTATAACCAGATTTTAAAGAGGAAAGACCCACTTGCAGTCTCTATGAAGCGTGGGTAGGCATCATATGTGATGAGGGGAATAGGAAGCTCTCTGAAGTACAGCTTGAGGGCGCCGGTGATGATGTTGATGTCCTCGTAAGCATTTGAGGAAATGTCTGCTTTTTCTCCGTCTGCGGAGGAAAATCGGTCGGTGACATTAAGCTAACAAAAGAAGCAAACACGCAGGGCTGTGATGGCCTTCGGTGAACAACGTGGCGACACTCACCTCTGTCAAAGGCTAGCTTGACATCCTCGATCAGCTCACTGAAGCCCGATATTCTGTACAGGCCCTCAGACTGAAGACCTGGACAATCGGACAGTTTACATTCCATGAATTTAATTTTAATTATATTTCTTTGAAATATTAGGTAATAGTCCTAAAAGTCAGAGCATTAATTGTAATTTAAATAGGATGAATCATGATATAATCCCACAGAGTCCAGTTTTATTGCATAAATCTTGCCTTATAGTTGATCCTAAGTATCAATGAGACCTCAAATCAAAGCCAATGCTTTTCTATCAGTGGTGGATCTCCTGTGAGAGAAGAACACCTCAACCCAGACCTGTTCAGACTAGATATCTTCTCATTTTCTGCTTATTTTATAATCAATGAGAGGCTGACGCACACAGCAGCCCTGTGGGTGTTCTCTCTTCCCACTTTTCCTCTCTCCATTATATAATCTCTGACTCACTCGTGCTTTATTTGTCTCACCTCTTGCTTCGATTTCCTGAATGCACATGTCGACCACCATCGGCCTCTTAGTGTTGTGGGCTTTGACCAGAGTGGTCAGGTCACAGCTGTAGACCTTCTTGACATGCCGAAGGTCCGGCTGGCAGTCGTTCGGAACCACTTTGGAGCACTGCTTGTGAACGTTCAGCCCACAGTCTGACAGAGGAAACACACGGGTCGTCTTATATGCATTTAAGTCGATTTGCACCTTAAAAGTTTGCTCAGTGACACAGAGTTCCTAACATGCTGAATATGACTGGCCTTTCCATGTCAAAAGTGCAAACTCGCCAGACATCAATGTCCAGAATTCCCTGTCTTTTTTAGTCAGATATCGAAGACAAAATACAAATTTATGGCAGATATTTCTACAGTTTTAAAAACTACAGACTGTATAGGAAGAGAATGAAGGGATGGATGGACAACAGGAATTACATACTTGTCTAAACATGAATTAAAGTTTTCCATCCTGTGAAGGAACCCTGGCAGCATCAGTGTAACAAGATTCCCTCCATGCATTCCTGATATTTATTTATATTCCTCCACACAGAGGCAGTTGGTTCTTTCAAACTGGACAGGCGTCATATTCCCAGTTACAAAACAGCAGATGAGTCAACAACAAACAGACTAACTTCAGCCTCTTCTCTGGGTTAAACAGAGGGGGTGTAACATGTCAAACATCCACAGAGGGAATCAGAACAGGTTGCTGAAGAACGGATGATTGGAAAAAATATGCCAATGTAGATATAGTTACCTGCACATTTCACCCCCTGAGCGATCAGTCCCCACATGAAGTTAGCGCAATATTCACACCAGTGAGGACCTCTGAAAGTGTGAACCTGCATTAAAAGAGAAAAACATTCAAACAGCTGTTTTTACATATTTAAATATTTAAATGGAGACTGTGTGGACTGATGGAACAAAAGGTTATGTATGAGCAGCTCTGTGCTGATAAGAAAAGGTGAGAAAATCACTCAGAAAAGGTCAAAAGCAGCTGAATACCAGCGGTAATCTTAAAAATAGGCAGTCAGGAACGGACAAAAGACTGATAAAGACATAATGGGAAAGCTGAAAAGGTACTCTTAGGAAGGACAGCTTTAATCAGCTAATTTATTGCACTAACTGGCTCTTCATAATGAAATGCTAATAACCTCCGTCCTCACGGAGCTCCGTGTCTGTGTGTTCACACCTGACCTTCTACAGGTGTGTAATTTATGTCAAAATTCCAGACTTTTCCAGACTCACGTTCCGGAGGTCTCAGTCAATAATTACATGGAATACTTACCTTTGTTTACACTGTCTACCTTTAAATGAATGGATGAATAGTTGGATGAATGGATGGATGGACGGAAGACATTCAGCCAATGGGACAAGAAAAAGTATAGGAATATGAATATCTTTATTTTCATGGCATTAAAAACACTAAAATCAAATTGTGGTTTTCTCCAGACTGTGGAGGAACCTTGGTCTCATTAACAGCTGCTCTCACTATAAAAATCTCTGAACGGAAACCAAGTCATGTAGATACAGAAATGTATGTTTCAAACAACTTTTACTGATGTGAATGAGGCCCAGTGAGCAGAACCAGTTGTTCGGGCAGCACACAGATAAATCAAAGGAGCACCTCACCTTGAAGTTGTGGACCTTCTCATACTTGGGCACCATGTCGCTCTCCCTCAGCGTGGCCCGTCGCACCAGAGACGTGAGCTGTGAAAGGGCAAAAGATCTGATTGGTTGCCAGAAGGTGGAAGCAGGGGAGGCTGGTTTGGAGGGGGCTGTTGTCCTTTTTACGGGGTCCGGACCGCTCCTGGAGGATGCCAGGGAGGGAACGGAACCGACGCTTGCATTAAGCCCGAGAGCAGCTGTAAATAAAGAACCTTTCTGACTCGTTTTCTTCTCGTTTCGTCTGCGTTGCTGCTTTTTCCCTCTTTTAACAGCGTACGACTCTCGGCTCGGCATAGTGGAAGATCTGGTGTAAATTTATTTGAGAGAGAATAACATGAAAGAAAATGAGTTTGTCTTTAAAACACAAGGAGTTCTGGAACAATTACACCCTCCAAGCTCCAAACATCCCAAAGAGTCCAAACAGCACAAAACCAATCCGTCTGTTTTTCCACAACAAAGATCAGCCAATCAGATTAGAGCGGCATCACGATGGAGCTCCACTTCACAACAAAAGCTCATTTTAATCAGTCCAATGATTTAAAACTCTAAAAAAAAACAAAAAACTCTTCATCTCTTGGAAGGTATCTGTAAAATACTCCTGGGTCGGACTGATGCGACAGCATTCCTGCGGCTCTCTCTGTGTTAATCTGCTTCCCTCATCCTCTCTACCAGCGGATGGAGGAGGCAGGGAGGGAGGGGAGGATAGAGGTGGGGGGAGGAGGCTGCAGTAACGGACGAATTTAACAGGTCACACTCAAAGAGAAACGAGCCAATCACGCTCCAGCGGTTCCTGTTGTTTCGCCACCGGTTCTGCCACCTCGCCTTGTCCCGGGGGGAGAAAATGAGCCGAGAAACAAGCTGTTGTTTTATTCATTCCTTCACACTTTTTGTTCCCCTCCATCCTTTTGTCTTTTTACCAGCATAATGTTTTGCTGGAGTTTAACATCTGAGCTCACCAAGGTCTGCTTGAAGTGTCTGTTTATATCATGCAACCAAAGAGAAGAAGCTAAACTCTTGTTTTACAGTCCAGAATTTAGGACATACCTTTTAATATTCGAGAAATGTTCACAAATCAATGTCTAATACTTTGTATTTATATCTAGAAAAGAAAGGGACTTAATTAAAAGGTAATTAAAGATGAATGAAGTCATTAAAAGATAATACATTTCTCCATTCTCAGCCAGTCCAGTCCTTAGAGGATTCACTGGTATGTTTTGGGTCATTGTTTAGTTCTACTTCAGCTTTTTATTAATACAGATGGTCTCAAATTATCTCCAGCACCCGCTGACACAGAAGAATCCATGGTGGATTCTATGATCGTGAGTTGGACCGGTTCTGCTGCAGCAAACCGTCCCCAAACCATGACACTTCCACCTCTATGCTTCTGAGAGGTTATTTTCCTGGAATGCTGTATTTGGTTTATGGCAAACATGTCCTCAGTTCTGGTGTCAAAATGATTTAGTTCTCCAAAGAACGTTATTCCACAAGACCTGGTCTTTGTCTACATTCTTTATGGCAAACTAGATCATTTGATGACATTTCATGGTTTTTGGAGACTTCTTTTAGCATCTTGCGGTCTGCTTTTAGGGAGGACCTGCTTGGATGGCCAGAGGTGGACACGTTAGCAGTCGTTTTGAATGTCCTCCACTTGTAGACTGTTTTCCGTGCAGTTTAATGGCTGATTTCGAATTCATTAAATCCCTTTCCAGACTCACAAGTTGCTCCAATCTTCAGGAGCAACAACTCAAAGTCTGAGGTTCCTTCAAAAAGCCGAGTAAAGATGTTTTCATCAGGTGCTCCTTATGTGATTTTACTGCTTTTCAATGAGAATTGATGTAAGGGTGTCCTAATCTATTGCATACCATTTTGTCCAAATATATTAGAGAAACACAAGGCTGCCCAAAGTTGTCCTAATTTGTTTGCAAGACGTTGAGATGAAAAATAGAGGTGCATTAAATTATTCCACTCTGGATTGGAATTGGATTGTATATTTTGCGCTTTTAAAATTATTCTGGCCCTAAAATATGGTCTAATAAAGACAAAGTTCTTATTGAGAGCTTTTTAAACCTTAAAGGACACAAAAGCCAACAGACAGTCACTGCAAGAGACAAAGAGAATGTGAGCAACTCGTATGCTGGATGATGGAGAAGGTGGTAAAGGTAGAAGCTTCAAACAATCACCAAACCCACCATAAAGCGATGATGAGAGCCACCTCTGGTCTCAATGTCACAGCTGCACTGCTTTGTCTGCAATTTCACCCCATTACAAAGGCACACACGTACACAGGAGCACCCCCCACCCCCCCACCACCACACATGCAGACCAAAGCACAGACAGTGATGTATGAGGTGCAGTGGAAGGTGGCCATGCACCGCAGGTCATACAGGGCCTCAGGATCGGAGCTCACCGCTTTTACACCTGCTTCGCTCTTCGTCTGCTCACCTGAACTACATACATTGCCTCGCAAAAGTATTCACAGAGCCCAGATCTAACGTTTTGTAATTTGTTTACTGACAGAGAAAGTTTATTATCTACAGAAAGCAAATGATGACTCTGGAAGCTTTAATGTACAAACAAGAACCATCTGAAAGACCCATTATCCTATCACCTCCACCCACATCCGTCTAAACTAAATCCACCTACAGAGAGAAGATTCTGTGGAACAAAACGAATCAATTCACAGCTGAATAAAAATTAATGAGCTTAAATGTCGAACCCTGAGAGGACAGCATTTTGGAGATAGCAACCTTCTGCATCAGGCTGATGTTATGTAACTTTACTGCAGAGCCCTTGGCTGGAGGCCATCTCTCCTCTGCATCCATCCTCCTCCACCTCCTCATCCCGCCGTCCTACTGCTGCATTCACACCACCTGTCTTCACCTTTGCTCTTATTTAAATTCACCACCAGGGCTTTTAATTACTCCAGTCATGCAACTTGACGTGTTTCATTCTGGGATTTTACAGGTTCTACAATTTGTTCTTCACTCCACAAACACTGTAAAAGTATTATGACCTAATGGTTACTTACGCAGGTCTAGGCCAAGTACTAAGAAACTTATTTGATGCACTGCCTCCAGAACAAACTCTTCCAGCTTCCACTAATAAAATATTCATTCCTTTGTGTGCTTTAGTGAAACAGAAGTCCTGATGATTTTATGCATAAACACACATTTAGAGCTCCCACATATTGTCTCGCATCCTACTCCTCAGGACTGGCTCATCTAAACAAACAGAAGTCTGGTTTACTGTATAAAACAGACTTCTGTTTGAAGCAATACTATTAGAAAAAAAGTGTCCAACGATACACAATAAGGGATTTGTCTAGTTCTCAGTGTACCGACTACAAACACCCCAAATCTGATCTTTCTCACACTTTGAGGTGTCTCTTTTAGCTAATTTGAAAAGATCATTGATAGACATTTTATATCAGCCCAAAAAAATGTAGTCCCATTTTTATTGCATCCCAAAACTTCTTTACCAAAGACAAAAAAAATGAGATTTGACATCAGTGTTGCTCCAGGTCCAGCTCCAGCTCTGGTGAGCTGTGTTTACGGACTGAAAAAAACTGAATCCAAACAAGACACAGAACCAGCAAGAAGGAAGTCCAGTTGTATTCTGGACCAAGCCTGGTTAGAGTGCAAAATTCTGGTTCGGCTGAGCTGAAAAATGGGAAACCCAAGTCGGTTCTGTGAGAGAGCCAACAGGCTGATCTTGGACCTTCAACTAGGCACATGCTGATCTACTTCTTCGGTCTATATGAACTTGACACTTTGAATTCCTCTTTCCTGCCTATTTTGCCCCAAAACCTTTTTCCCTCAAATTACCATCACTTACATTTACATTGAAATTAGGCCGCGAGTCATTTCTTTAATCTCCAGAGAGAGACCAGTACACCTTAAGATAAAAGTTAAACCATCAATAAGTTTAATATCATAAATGCCAATTTCTCTTTCATTATCTTCCCCTCAAGATGAAGTAGCAGAAGCAGTTAGCCTTCGTTTTATCCTGATTGTTTTTGTATTTGTTCAGCTAATTGGATCATTTATATCTTGGACACAGTGATGGGTTTTTAATATGAACGTCAGTTGTGACGCTACAACCCTTGACCTTTCACACCGTTTTCTAGATCCAAGCAACACTTAATGCAGTTGCTCACCCTCTCCTCCATGTTTCGGCCATCTTTCACAAGAACAGGTCCGTCAGGCGTCTCCGGACTGTGAGGCAGGAGTTTTTTCAGAGTGGGCTCCTGGTTCAGAGTGGTGTAGCCCACGCGTTCATAGATGGGGTTTATGGTCATCTTGGCGATGTACTCCGCTGCCTGAGAGAAGAGAGAGAGTCGCGTGAATGTGGCTTTATGTGTCGGGTCAAACAGATTAAATCAAGGTTCTTGAGCAGTTTTCATGTAGAACTACTTGTTCCGCACAGTTCCCAGTCCTTAACCAGGATTTATATAACGAAGGACTGAGGGAGAGCGAGAGGAAGGAAGGACAACAGGATGGAAGAATGCAAGGGAGGAAGAAACAAAAGAATGAAGGACAAAAGAAAGGATGGAAGGAGGGAAGGGTACAATTAAAGAATGACGGAAGAAAAGGAGGTAGAGCAAAAGGAAGACATAAGGAATGACATGAATTAAATAAAGAAAGTACAGAGGGTAGGACACAAGGAAGGGACAAAAGGAAGAGCACATGGATGGACAAAAGGTAGTAAGTAAGGAGGGATGCTGGGAAGGAAGGACACAGGGCAGGGAGGGAGGAAGTACACAAAAAAGGAAGGAGGGACAACAGGAGCAAGGAAGGACAAATGAAAGGAAAGAATGAGAACTACAAGGAAAGAACGAAGTAAGGACACAAAGAAGGGAAGAAGGATAAAAAGGATACCAAGAAGGAAAGTAGGAATCCTGTAAAAGACAAACGCACCTTTGTCTCGATGTAAAGAGTAATGAGGCCATCAGTCACCAGGTCATGGATGGACTCGAACCTTTTCTCTCCAACAAAGTGTTTCCCGTCATGGTAGAGACGGAAGTTCCTCGTCTGGTTTCCAAACCTGAGAAAGACAAAAACTTACTGTTTTTGTCCTGGATGTGAGATTTCATCGTTTCTAACTCACACAGATACATTTTCACATTTACATTTCAGAGAGTTCAAACATTTTCTTCCAGCTGATGCCAAACACGGTTGAGCTGGATCTGGATGTCACTTTATGATCTTCTACCAAACCAAAGATCAGCTCCAATGTGCAGAAACATCAAACATGTTCCTTAAGTTGAAGAAAGGACCCTAAATCTTGTGAGATTTGGGATTTTGACTCTGAAAAGAACATTAGACGCTTTTACACCTAAAACCTGACAACTGTGAGACTTTCTTCAGGGGTCGTTCACTTCTGTCCATTGATTTTTAGAGCTAACTCTCCATCCTTCAATTAACATGTCATGTTTTCTTACAGAATGTTGTAATTTAACCTTAAACCATGGTTGCTTTTACCCTTCCACTCAAATATTTTTTTGTTTAAATATTACAGACTTTGTGTGAGTCTGTAAACTTGCCCAATAACTTAGCATTTCTGCAGTCCTCAGGATAAACATAAAGCATAAAGAAAACTCCCTAAAACAGATGAAAAAGTGTGACTGAAAAACTGAAATGGGTCAACATTTGTCTGCTCCTTTGCGGATCTCTGTGAAACGGCTGCGAGATAAACCAGCACCAGAATAAATCATTAACCCAAAATCCAACCTCTCCTTTTGTGCCACCCAGACTGGGACTCTGGTTTATGAAGGAGTATTTATGGAAGGTAATTAGAACCACAGTGAGAGAACGCTGTGCAGGTGGAAGAATGACGCGTCTATGAATAGATCAACTGACCCAAAAGCAAATCTGAATCGAGCCATGAGCCCATTTTAAAAGTGTGACACCTACTCAGTGAAAACATGATGGCTCACGTTGAGTAAAGAAAGCCTCATAGAGCTGAGATGCCTCTCAGGAAAAACACACAAAACCCTTCAGTTTCTAAACTTCCACAGATTTAACCAGCATGGTTTCATACAGATACCTTAAAGCCAGAGTGTATGTGCCCGGCTGCCTCTGACTCTCTCTGATGAGGTAGCTGCCTTCAGCCTGACTCAGGAGCTGATCGGCCTCCTCTCTCGAGATCATCCCATGGAACCTGGAACACGAAAGCAGTCGGATTTAGCAACCAAAAATTGAAGAACATGTTACAGATTCACAGACTCAGCACTGGTCATTAAATACAATGACGAAACAGCAACTTACTCTCTCCCGTAGTATTTGGGGCGGTTTTCCACCTGGAAGGAGAGAAAATACAGATTAAATACAGACAACAAATGTATGGTTGGGTTCAAAGGTCTCGCATGGACGGATGGATGGGAGCCAAAAACAGATCGATGGATAAATAAATAGATCGATGAGTAGATAGATAGATAGAAAGAGAATAAAGTAAAAATAGTAATATTAATAGTAATAGTTTTCCAGACATTGTAGGAACCCTAAATTTAAGGCATCAGTACGGCACATGGAGGTGCATAGGTGGATACAATGTTTAGACAATGGAATAGAGAACAAATAATAATAATAATATTTTCCTTTTTCCATACATGCATCCAGACCCAGAAAATAAATACATTTCCATACGTTTTCAGACTTTGTTGGAAGCTTAAACTGAAAGTATCCCCTGCACACGACCAGGATTAAAACTGCCAACAGCAACTATATAAAGTGTGAAAATGTCACTGGCTTCAGGGCTGTCCAAGCAAACCCACATATTTTACCCAACAGCCACTGGATTCGTGATTATGTGGGCGAATAGAAAATTGCATGAGTCAGATATAAATACTGAACACTTTGGCTGAACACACACGCTGCCAGCAAACCTGCTGTTCAGTCAATAAATCATCACAGGCCTCAGAAACAGCAGTGAATGTTGGTTTGGATGCTGCATAAACTATTAAATCCTATTGATTTACATAAGAAATTGAGGCTTTTGTATATACTTACAAAATGTAATTGTGCTCAACCCGTAAAAGTAAACTGTGACACATTATGTGTAAGATGCTAAAACTTGGAGAAATTTCAGCTTGAATGAAGGAGATGCCGCTGGTTTATGAGGAAAGTGGATGTCCACAACCAATCTGATGTCAGCTGTGCACATGTCCCTCAGGACACAACCCAAACCCAGCCTGAGGCTTCAGTACTAAGACTAATAGCCATCGCTAACACTCAATGGACACCATCGACTGCACTGAGTAAAGATGAGGGATTTCATGGAAGCCCAAACACACTGCAGCCCCTGTTCCCTTTGAGTGAAATATTAAAACAAAATGGTGACGAGTGAAAAAGGATCTTTGTTTTTAACTGGGAATGACAGGAAATAAAACTGGAAATAAATAAAAAAATGTTTGTGCTGACTTTTTTTGGTTATACTCAAATGTTAACTTTCACTAATGAAATCAAAGTGTTGTGCCTTGGGGCAAATAATCAAAGTTTTCCAGCCCAGGGCTGTGCCATCGTCTACGAATCCATGTTGTCGACAAGCAGAGCTGCCTGCTGGGAATTTTACAACAGGTTCATCATCATATTAACTTATAGCTTTGCTGGCTCAATAATGTCAGCACCACACTACAATTTAAAGCACCAAAGCAACAAAACGGCATTATAGAGTAGTTCTGTAGTTTAAGACCACCTCACCAAAGAGCAGGAGAGATCGAGTCCAATGGTCTCTCAAAGTAATGAGAGACCAAGTTCAAGAACATTACTGTTACTGGACACAAGAGACAAGACCAAGACCCGTCTTAAGACAGAGACAGAGACTGAAAATGTGACCTCAAGACCAAGATTAATACTGGTCTTGAGCTCCAAAACACTAATAAAGAGTGAATAAATGCAAAAAGTCTCAATCTGTTTGTGCTGTGATGTTTTATTCACACGAACCATGTTCTGAACTTCATACAATGAATGGAAGATGTGTGTTTGGCTGATTATTTCTTTGCTGTAACATTACTTCTTGGCAACAAAGTTAACACCATTAGAAATCGTGTTCAGTTCACTTTAAATGGTGCCACGATCGTAAGGAAATGTTTCTGTGAGCAGCAGAGTTTGAGTAGGTGGGTTGTACCCATGAAAAGCTTCTCAAATCCTCTCTGCCGATGTCAGTTTTTTCCGCTACTTTCTCTGGTTTGGTGTTTATTGGATGTTTGACGTTTGAAGAAAAACTAAAAATTAGCAAATTAACAATTCATTCATTTAACAAACAGAACCCTCAGTAGTTCATGGGAGAACCACACACACACTGCTGTGGGACGGCATCCCAGTCCTCAACCAGCATTTAATCCAAGTCAGCGGGTGTGGTTGTGTTGGTCTATCTGGCATCGACGAGGTCAGGACTGCAGGCAGGCCGTTCCATCCTTTCCTGTCCAAACCTCTGGAGGTAGTCTCTGACAAACCCCACTCTGTGGAGGTAAGCCCTGAGATATTGGAGTTTAGTCCAGCCTCTAAGTGTGGAGATAAGGGTCTGCCACAAAATCTCATCTCAATATCTGTTTGCATTAAGATCGTCTCCAAAGATGAGAAGTCTGGAGATAGTCTGTTCCCGATTGTCTGGATAGAAGCCGTCAGATTTACTGTCCTACCAACCGTGACTGCACATCTGTAGAAGACTGCCTGCAGTCTTCTACGCGAGTGCTGACAGAGTAATGAAAAAACCTTCTTGTGGTGTCTTCTGTTTGGAGATGGCACTGGGGCTCACTCCAAATACTGCTGCGACTTTATTTACACAGTCAATAATAAACACATTGTCACAGATAAATGATTATTTGACCCTCATTTAGTCACACATGGCTGACACCCAAACAGGCAACCTTCTACTTCTGCTGGTTGGAGCAGACAAACATAAGGGGTGGTGGGGTGTCCTCAATCCGTCTGCCTGCCCACTTTAAGTGCGTCAGCATCGACAACCCTACTACGGCCAGGGCTGCAAAGTCAAAAAGCTGTTCATCTGATATCTACCCACAGCATGACGAGCACAACCTCAGAGGACGTCTTTAAACAAATTCACCAGACAGACAAATCCCACATCTTTAATCCCTTTTGGGTCCCCCCAAACCACACACATCCTTGTCTTTCTATCTTATGAAGACTTTGCAGTGACCTCCATTCATTTTCCATTCATTTCTATGGTCTAACCCTGACCCTAACCGTTATCGGTACATACCTAACCCTAAACTAAACTCAATTCATGCCTTAGTCCTAAACCTAACCAAAAACAGCATGAAAAAAGTGAGAACCAGGAAAACACTTTCCAAAAATGACCCCTTTGTTGGGTAAAAACGTCTGTCGGCCCTCTCTCTGAAGCAAATACAGAAATCCTGCCCTTTAGATTGTGCAGAAGAAGAGATCAGCTTGTGCATGAATACCAGAAGTTTTCTGTGTTTTCTCGTGTAGCTCAGGATTAGACCAGCATGACCTTTGGCACAATACGGATCACTCCCACACTCTGAGTCGTCACACCGCCTCCCCCACTGCGAAGGAATGAGACATAATAGTTTCTGTCTCATCATCTGAGTTGTGAACATCAATTTTTAAGTTTTGCCACCGATTCTCAAAAAGCCTCAGGTCTGGCCCTGACTAGGACATTCTCATATAAAGATGCTTCCATTTAAGCTCTGGATGGATGTTTGGGACGTTGTCCTGCTTGAAGGTGAACCTCCACCACAGACTCTAGTCCTCTGCAGCATCTAACAGGTTTTCTTCTGGGATTGTCCTGAATTTAGCTTCATCCATCTTCCCATCAATGCTGCCAAAATTCCATAAAAGCAAGATTTTTGGATAATCTGACTAATGATTATCGTAATGGTCTTCCTGATGCTGCTTGTTAGGAGTATTTGTAAGAAATGTTCAAAACAGTTTGACAGTTTATTTCCTCTTTGCAATTATTCACTAACTAGTGTTGGTCCATCTAAGAATCTAATAAATTACATTAGTGTGAGATAATGTAACACGACCGAGAGTTCAAAAGGTATAAATACTTGTCCAAAGCAGTGTACACTCATACACAGCCGGTTTTCTCTTGCCCGTGTCTTTCAGTGTTGCTCTGTTCACTAATTATAATAGCTTCAAAGCTATGCATCAGTAATCACCGTCTCATAATGACCACTGAGCGTTTAAAATCTAGTCTACACGGTTCTGAATGGTCCTGGACCTAAATAAATGTCAGCGTTGCTGGTCAGGTGTGAAGACACCTCGTGTCATCAGAGACCTGTTCACTCAAGGTTTCCAGGACCAGAACTACACAAGAGGAGGTAGCATTTAGTATCTATGCTCCTCAGCTCTGAAACAAACCACCTGAAAACCTGAGAAGTCCAGAAACTTCTAGGTCCTTTAAGTCAGGACTTTTTCATTTTAACATTCCAAACTTTTCTAAACTTAGAAGATTTTGTGGACATTTGAAGCACACTCTGGTTTTCTTATCTGCATGTTCAATAAACGATGAATCAATACAATGCTGAGGTTCACTTCTGGTCCAGCAGTGTGGTTATGTCGAGTTAAATCAGCTTTATTTTAAAATCTGTAACACTTTGATTTGTCAAATCTGGACTGAATTGTCCAAGACTAAACACAGACTGCTTCAAGCACAGTTGGTACATTTTTGATTCATTAATTTTGTCTGTAAAAGTCTAAGATTTGACAGTTTTCTTGCCTGGTTTGACGCCAAAGCCAGACCCAGCATCTTTTTAATGACTGTTTGTGTCGTCCAGCCGCTCTAAAACAGGGACCCTAGAAAATCACTTTGAGTCTTTTATTCTGTGTTTTTCTTTTGTCCATAATTTAGTTTTTAAAGAAATGTAGTTACATCCTAAACATTACTTAACAAAAAAAACTAAGTCTCTAGGAGGGAAATATTTTTACTGGACCCAGTTAAACCAAACCAATCAATATTTTGAAAAAACTCGATTTAGCCTAAATCAATGTAAGAAGCATTTTATTGTTTAGAAATTTTATTTTTTTTAATCTTTTAGACAACAGAACAGGAATAAAGTTTAGAAACTCAAACATTTTTCCATACTCAAGTTTTCTTTTCTCCATATTTATCCAGATCTGTAAAATGCAAAAGAAAAAAAATGCCATACTTTTCTAGACTACTTAGTGCAACTTTCCCATAAAGGTAAAAAAAATTAAAAAATCACTTCATCTGTTAATTTCTATCATGTCTGAACTATTTACTCGTTTTAAAAGTTGCTTTCATGCTTACTTTTTTTTAATTACTCCTAATTGTTTTTAATGGGATTTTCTCTACCTCTGTTCCTTTATTTTCCTGTAAAGCAACTTGAATTATCTTTTTACACCAAAATAAACTCACCTTGCCTTTAACCTTCCAGGAGATAATTGTTGGTCTAACACTTTAAGCTAATAACGACCGATAAAAAGCTGCATCTTCTGGTAACAATCATGAGTAAACACTGGGTTCGTGCCAGAAGATGTGTTCTCACCTCTGATGTGCAAGTGATTCTGCGAGGGTGTGGCGCCTCCTGCTGGAGCTGGTACACTGCAGCAGAAAACAGATTTCAGACGGTTGCAAAACTTTATGTAACCAACACACACAGAGAGGGCATCACATTGTGCTCAACTCAAAGTAATTAGGGTTTAAGAAAATGTAAAAGCAGAAACAAAACTGCAAATATTGCATTAAAACATTTTATTGATACTTACAGTAAGATTTCCAGACTGGTGGCCTGTACTCATCGTGATCTGAGGACAAAGGAAAAGAAAAAATTGATTCTTGTTTCTCTTTGCTACGGTGCCATCTAGTGGACAAGATTTGGCTGTGATCATAAACTAGACGAGGTCAGATTAGAAAGAGCTTTTCATCTTCTGCTAGGAAGAATAGAATGAGGCGTGGAAAAACAGACAGATTGAAGGAAAGACAGACCGATGAATGGGTTTAGAAGAATTTCCACATTCTCTTTTCTTTTCCATATTTATCCTGACTGAATTAGATTTAAAATTCAAACACTCCAGACTGTGTGGGAACTGTGGTGCTTAAAGTGGGGGCATTTTTAGCCTCAGGTGTTTGGAGTTTGGCTGAATTCTGGAAGAATAGCTGAAGATAATCCTCTCCACTTCCGGTGAAATCCTTTCAAAAACATGAAAAGTTTTGTGATCTTATTTTATAAAGTGACTCAGAAGTAGGCTTGCCCAATATTAGAAAATCGTAGGATATACTATTTTCTTCTTTCTCATCTGTGCTGCCATCACTCTGTCACCCTGAACATTTTGGGCAACGTTATTATTGTCTGGTGTAAGCATCTACTGCTCTGAGACTCTGTCCCACTGGCTAAACATTACATTAGCACGGAAAATGCAAGTCTAAATACTTGGCATTTATTAGCCAGCAATTATTGCCCTCCAGACTGTCCTTTGCGATATAAATACTGCACACGTTGATACTGTGATGACGATATATTTACGATATTGTGTGAAGTTAATAAAACAGAACAACTGTGCAGAATGACTCCCCTGCAGCATTTAAGTACATCTGCTGCAGAAACGTCATCATTCCCGATGTGGAAAGCTTTGCGGCAACATACTGAAACTCTGGCAGATAAAGTTGACGTATCTCTACTTTCCTGATTATAATAACTGTAAATAATTAACAAACGCCTGGATTTGTTCTCTGTAGGAACACTTGGAACAATGCTAAAACAGCCAAACATTAAATTAAGCTGTTTCCACAACAAACTCCAAGTTATACAATAAAAATAAACATGCATCCTCTGGTCAGCACCTTGTAAATTGTCCCTATTTTGCTGCATGTGTAAAACTAACAGCAGGACTTCCTGTCTTGGTGTACTCTGTGTTCATTCCACAGCCTTATCTATTCAGCACTCATCCTGTCTTCAAAATAACTCCTCATCCTCCCCGGGAGAGCGTCTCACCGCCCTCTTCTCAAGGCAATACAGCCATTCGATTAGACAAAGTCAGCAAGCAAGCAGACATAACATGCACTCTGCGTCCAAAACCCACTGCAGTTACTGTACCGTTTTGTGTAAATAGAGGGGGAAAGTGTGGTGCATTCTGGATTATTCTATTATAGACTGTTTACTGCAAATGGAGGTAAAAAATATTCAACAGAAAATCTTAATTTTGCACAAAGCTCTCACTGATGCACTGAGGGCCATTAGTGCCACAATCCAAAGCATTATTATTCATTAATTACAGATACATCATTTAAATCAAATTATACAAAAATATATTGAATTTATATAAATAATTGCAGCTATTTGTATTAGAATGTCTCTATAATATATTCATTAAATAATTAAATAAATAAATCTGAAAATAATTGGTAAAAATGGACATTTACTGTACTTTAAACTCATACAGAAAAAGGTTGTATTAAATAATAATGGCTTCTATGCTACAGTCCAGCATATAATAATTTTACCTGCCACTGTGGATAATCTAGTAGATTCCTAGATATGATCGGTTAACCTACGTATCTTCTGACCACTTACTAAGTAAATAAATACATAAACAAAATAACCTAATGTTGACATAAACCTATCATGAGAGTGGAAAATTTTAAATATCCGTTTCTGAAATATATGCATTAATAAAAATATTTATATTATTTACAAAGTAGATTAGAATTAGTTTACTGCATAATTTTTTACTGTGCACTGTAGCAGAGAAACTATTACATTTATTTTTAAATTATTAATTAGGATTTAAGCAGCTACTGCTTTAAATTCCTAATTAATACTTTTCAAACTTAGCTTATTTATTGACTCATTTATTTCCAGTTTTATTTGAATGATAAAATTTAACTATCGACTCAATTAATTATTATTTTTTTTTGATTGTGGTACTTTTACCCTTGATCCTGTTTAAACGTGCAAACAAATAGTTTCACATTAGGTAAATGGAAAATAAATACACATTATTGCATTGGTACATTTTCCTAAATACTGGATGTAGATATTTTAATATCAGTTTAAATGTGTTGTATATTCAATAATACTTGCATTGCTTCACAAAACATTAACTTTTAATGAAGTTAATGAAGATTTAAGCTTAATCTTCTCCAAAATACACAGATAAAAAAATGAACACACAACAGTTACATCATCTGATGTGTGATGCTGCTTACCAAAGACATTTAAGGCCATTCTGATCAATAGATACGATGAACAATTGATCAGTAGTTCCCAGTTTCGTCCAAATTCGGACCCCGGTAACTCAGATCTTGGCAGAAAGGAGACACAATGTCAAGAAAGTGGAGAAACTGAGTGTCACTGGGTGCGATGAAGCCGACTTGATAGCAGTGTTAAGAGCTCAGTAACGGTAAAACAATAAGTGATGAGACTATTGCAGGGGAGAGCTAACGTTAGCCGATTCCCGTAACGCTTCCTCAGCTGGCATAAGGAAACGAGGACGAAACGGAGCGAAATTTTTCCTACTTTTTAAAGAAAAACAGCGACACTGCGCTACCAAAAATTAATAGGTTACACACCGGTTCGGGGAAATGTAGCGGCAAGCTAAAGATACTCACATTTACATCTCATTCTGCACTAAAGTCGCCATCTTGCCAGGTCACGTGAGCAGTCTCGCCTTCTCTTGGGAGGTAACTATGGCAACAGACCGTTACTCCCGCCTCAAGGTCTGTTTGACCTGGATACCTTGGTGCATTTGCAGTGTTTTGTCTTCATAATGAGAAATTATTTCTGGTTAACGCTCCAACAACACTACAGTACGGACCGTGTTTGCCATCCTTAAAACAGAGCGTGTGGACTCTGCAGCATGGCCGGTTAGCTCAGTTGGTTAGAGCGTGGTGCTAATAACGCCAAGGTCGCGGGTTCGATCCCCGTACGGGCCAAATGGTTTTGATTTTTACCATGGAAACCTTTCTGTCATACAGAAGCAAAGATTGCTCCGGGTCAATTCGTGCCGCTGACCTGGATCTATCCATTTTGATCCCTTCACACAAATGTTCCCAAACCAAAGTTATTTCTCTGGTTAGTTAAATATTTTGAAGAATGATGGAGATAAACAATTATAAAATGCTTTCCTTTGTAAAATCTTAGGATTAAATGGGCACCATTTAGGTATAATTTGGCAGAATTTGGACATTTTCACTTAGGGGTGTACTCTCTTTTGTGAAAAACTAAGGAGCAAGCATCCAAACAGTTATCAACTCTCACTACAAAATACTAAATAATTAATAAAATAGGACAAACCTAGAAATAAACTGTCTCATGGAATGTAAAGCAAGTCAAATTAATAGTTTGGTCTAACATTTTAAAAACCAATAAAAGCACCAATAGTCATTGCAGAGACTTGTGGCTCCAGTCAGCATTGTTGTGGTAGTTCAGAGTGGCAATCTTTAATAGCTTAGTTCAGCGTTCAGTGTTCAGCAGACAAATTTTACTTACCTGACTTGTATTTTTAGTTTTGTATCCAACTGGTGGAAACCAGACCTAAAGAGTTCAGTAGTTATTGTTTTTCTATGCGATTTTCATCCTGGTCCTGTTGTCCCATCATTTACTGCAGCATCACTGACTCCACTGGCGGTTTAGCTGGGCACAAACAGACATGTGGATACATTTATCCACATTTGTTTGGCGGTCTGAAATCTGTTCTAGGCCACACAGAAGCACGACCTACTGAACTGACCTGTCCCCTAACACAGCAGTGCCACTATCACAAGGTTTTTATATAAATTCTCTCTTTTTCTGATAAGTAAATGAATGCAATTTAAAAAAATCTGAATATTGGTAAAGTTTCTAATTCATTCATCTATGGGAATATGCAGACTTATAGTAACAAAACAATTTAAAGTTATGATGTTATGTTTTTTATTGTTGTTGTCACTTGTTTTGCACCAATGTTTTTACAGACTAGTAAAAATAAGTTTCTCGGAGACTAGTATAACCTTGGTAACAATATATTACATTATGTACCTTATGTTGAAGTATGTAACTAAATTGGTTTAATGATCAGTGTTGGTTCCTGCTTCAGTGATGCCCTGGCCCAGTCACTTCTCTTGGGTTATAGAGAAAAAATCAAGTCTAGCAGGAACCAATACCTGTTACTGACTAAAACTAAAGAATAGAAATTTTCTTTAAAGGCTACTTATCAATGATGGGGTGGTAATCACTAAATGAGTGCTCAAGCTATAGCAATTAAATCTATTTAAGAACATGACATTTATCAAAGTACTATCAGTCTCTCAAAAGCCAAAAGAACATGTAGTTTAGGGTATAATTCAGGGTTTTAACCTCACCTAATTCCAAGAAGGTAGAAGAAAAATTAACATTTGAGCGCCACTAGGATAATCTATCACCTTTTGTTGCCAGACAACCAGCAATAAAGACACCTTGCTTTGGTCCGGCGTAGGCAGGGTGTTTCCCTCTCTTCTCAGGAACCGGGGTTGTTTCTTCAAATGAAAGTTCCACACTCGCCAATAGTAGGTGAATTTCTCTCAGGGCAGACGCCGGAAGGCCACTTCTAGGGGGTACCTACAATAAGAGTTTCCCTTTGGAACCAGATTTCTCATGTAGTAGGCTATATACTTGTAATTACGTCTTGTATTTGATCAACAAAAGTTTCTTTGGTTCTACCTTTGTCTCTTCAGTCACACTTCTTAGCAGCAAAGTTTTTGGGAAAGGAGTAGTTACGAGGAACTGTTCAGCCAATCAGAAGGGAATTCTGTTGCAACTACAGCAGCTGATGCTGGTGAGGATAAAATGTTACCAAAGATGGAGCATCAGATAGCATCTGTATTTATATATATAACAACAGGTTGGAAGGTCAGAAAAACATGAACTATTTTCAGCAATCAGTATATTCATTTAAGTGAGACACTAACTGCTAAAATAACTGTTTATTTAGGCAAAATTTAAAAAATCCAGCTGGCCAACTGAAGTAGGCAGAAAAACAAAGAGTCCTTGTTAGAGAAAGTTGAAAGTTAACAGATGTGTAATTTTTCTTTTTTTGCTTTTCATTAATGTCTGTGAGGAGTACAAGAAAACTAATTTATATAAATTACAGTAAGAAGCTTACAAAAAAAGGGAACATAACAAAACAGTCCCCCAGATTTGACTAAATTTACCACGGCTAAATTTAAAGTTTCTGATGTACAGGGGTTGGACAATGAAACTGAAACACCTGTCATTTAGTGTGGGAGGTTTCATGGCTAAATTGGACCAGCCTGGTAGCCAGTCTTCATTGATTGCACATTGCACCAGTAAGAGCAGAGTGTGAAGGTTCAATTAGCAGGGTAAGAGCACAGTTTTGCTCAAAATATTGAAATGCACACAACATTATGGGTGACATACCAGAGTTCAAAAGAGGATAAATTGTTGGTGCACGACTTGCTGGCGCATCTGTGGCCAAGACAGCAAGTCTTTGTGATGTATCAAGAGCCACGGTATCCAGGGTAATGTCAGCATACCACCAAGAAGGACGAACCACATCCAACAGGATTAACTGTGGACGCAAGAGGAAGCTGTCTGAAAGGGATGTTCGGGTGCTAACCCGGATTGTATCCAAAAAAACATAAAACCACGGCGCCCAAATCACGGCAGAATTAAATGTGCACCTCAACTCTCCTGTTTCCACCAGAACTGTCCGTCGGGAGCTCCACAGGGTCAATATACACGGCCGGGCTGCTAAAGCCAAACCTTTGGTCACTCATGCCAATGCCAAACATCGGTTTCAATGGTGCAAGGAGCGCAACTCTTGGGCTGTGGACGATGTGAAACATGTATTGTTCTCTGATGAGTCCACCTTTACTGTTTTCCCCACATTCGGGAGAGTTACGGTGTGGAGAAGCCCCAAAGAAGCGTACCACCCAGACTGTTGCATGCCCAGAGTGAAGCATGGGGTGGATCAGTGATGGTTTGGGCAGCCATATCATGGCATTCCCTTGGCCCAATACTTGTGCTAGATGGGCGCATCACTGCCAGAGACTACCGAACCATTCTTGAGGACCATGTGCATCCAATGGTTCAAACGTTGTATCCTGAAGGCGGTGCCGTGTATCAGGATGACAATGCACCAATACACACAGCAAGACTGGTGAAAGATTGGTTTGATGAACATGCAAGTGAAGCTGAACATCTCCCATGGCCTGCACAGTCACCAGATCTAAATATTATTGAGCCACTTTGGGGTGTTTTGGAGGAGCGAGTCAGGAAACGATTTCCTCCGCCAGTATCACGTAGTGACCTGGCCACTATCCTGCAAGAAGAATGGCTTAAAATCCCTCTGACCACTGTGCAGGACTTGTATATGTCATTCCCAAGACAAATTGACGCTGTATTGGCCGCAAAAGGAGGCCCTACATCATACTAATAAATTATTGTGGTCTAAAACCAGGTGTTTCAGTTTCATTGTCCAACCCCTGTAGCTGAAGAATTAAAATTGTTTTGCTCTGAATGGATGAATTTGTTGAGTTTGTGTGGCGTCTAACACTGTAATCACCATCGCATCGGAATCCAGGAATTTACAAAAACTAGAACAAGATGTAAAATACACAAGTGTGCTGCCTTTTTTTTGCAAAGACTTGTCTTACTTGGCTTTAACTACTGTCTCTGGCTGTATACGTTATGATCTTGGTGGGTTATTGTGTGTGAGTGTTTTTGTGTGGAGTCTGATTCTCTTCAGAATTGAGGATCTTTGCTGATGAGTGACTGCAGGCTTCTGACAGCAGACCTGTTGTCAATCATCTAATCCTGGCTGCCGGAGATTTCAGAAGCTGTTTGCCAACCAATCTTTGCCTGATGGCCAACCCTGCTGGTAGACTCAAGTCTCTGATTCCTTGTGAAACCTGCTCCTTGATAGTGTTTGTGTTTTTTTACGTTTTTGCCTGTTTCTCCATCTGCTGCTTTCTTCTTCCTTTCCCAGGCGCAGATAAACCTTATTGCCTGACGTCATCTGTTATTGTTGTAAATAAATCTTTAAACCGCTTCTTTGAGTCCTGTTTGATTCTGCATGTGGGTCAAAAAAATCCCTAGCATCATGGCAGCATAGCCTCTATGTGAAGTTGTTCTGCATATCATTACCAACTAGGAAATGCTACGGTGGGTTTACATGCCAATAAAAGGTACAGCTTTATTTATTTACTTTTTTTTTGTATAGATATATTTATTGAGAATGTAGAACCAATGACATTTTACATTTAATGTACAATAGTACATTCTATTTTGATTGAAAAAACAAGCTATAAAAATAAATACAATTTTTATGTACTTTTATAAAGTAAACTTACCAATTTCTTAAAATTTTAAACAGATTAAAATGTTTAACTTAGCTATGGTCATACTGTCAAATCGGATTTAATGTAATTCTCAAACAAATAACAAGTCTAAAAATTCAAGCATTTATGGGAGGCCCCTGATGGTTTGGGGCCCTAAGCAGCATTTTAGTCAATGCATGCCTTCTCCTAGATTTAGTGTGGATTTAAAAGAAAACTACACAGTCTTCAATCACTAAACCAAATTTATACATCATATCAGATGTTCAATACAACAGTACACTTTGACAATGAGTTCTGGTGAAACTTAACAGATAACTGCCCACTGACGTATATCAGATTAATTAGACTTTTAACTCAAGGGATGAGCCAGTAATGTTTAAAGAACAGACAGCAAAGAAACATTTTTTTTAACTGGATCTTTCTAACAAACTTCTTAAATGCCAGAACAGCAAAGCCAGCCAATGTTGGATCAATCAAGGATAAGGAAAGTTGTACCATGAAAGCAGAATGATTGCTTGGCTATAATTGGGTTTCAAAATGAGGAAAAAACACACCATACTCCTCTTCCATCAGATTGTCTTTGATGTAGAAGAAAGCCAAATTTTTATGTATGGGCTACTGGGGAATAATCTAGATTGTGCAACAAAATTTGCCTTGGTGCCAGGTTGTCAGAAAAGCAGCGCAAAAAAATACTTTCCCAATTGTTTTTCCACTCTGTTTGGTTGTGCATGTCGAGACCCCTGAGTATAGGGTACTTTTTAAGGTTGAATATAACAGGTAAGAGTTTGAATCAATATCTTTCAAATGGTAAGGTACGGGAAGTATGAAAAAGTGGAAAAAAGATTAAGGAAAACCTGTCAAAACCACCCAGAATGCTTAGAAAACCACTGATCAAGACCACTTTATAGACAGGGCACCAAAATGTCTCCTAAATCCCCCAAAGTCTCAGAACTGGAAGCTAAAGCTCAATAGCTCAATGTATTCCTGGAAAAGAAGTCAGGCATTTTAAGCCTCACTCTAAGCAACTTTTACAGATGGTCTGGCCTGGTTTTTTATTGCCAATATGGAAGAGAGGATGAGAGAGGAGCAATTATCTGTAATATTTGCTATTCTATTACTTTATCTGTAATTTACTTGCATTTGCACTGCTGCAATGTCTGAATTCCCCCCATAGTGATCAATAAGGAAACATCTTATCTTAAAACAATTGAGAATATTTTTGCAAGACCAGCGGGGGTTCCTGTATAAATGCCGCCCTGGGGGAGGATTTTCTTCTCTACCCACTGCCCCACATGGTCCCCATACATAACCAACCCACTACGAAACAAAGTGACAAATTACTTTTATTTGAATGCTAAAGGTACCCCCTGGGGTCTGGGAGAGCCATATGCCTCTGAGAAAGACTTGAAAAGTGCTGAATCTCCATGTTCAATCTGACTGAGCTTGAGCTTCTTTTGCAAATCCAATAAAAAACAAAAAACAAATACAGTATCTGGATGTGCAAGGCAGGTACAACCACAGCAGCGAAACATGGTTTTACAAATTACTAATACAAATGCATGCCACACTTTTCAGATTTTATTTTATTAAAAAAAAAGTGTAAACCATGAATTGCTTTCCTTCCAGTTCACGGTTATACTTTACTGGGTGTTGCATATAAAATGCCAATAAAACAAAGTATGCCATAGAAAGGTGAATTAACCCTTTTGCTTTGGAGCCCTCTAGCGAAACCAACCAGGAGGTGTCGCTGTTGCGCTGCCCCTTGTTGCACTCTCTCCGCGCCCGACACGCCGGGATGCACCACCTCCACCACTACCACCAGCTCCACCAGCGTCAGCGCTGGAGGCGGTGTGCAGCTCTTTATTGTTCTGGTAGAAAGCTTGATCCGCGGCCGGCCGCATTGGTTTCGATGGCCGCCGCTCAGAAACTACGTCCCACCTGAGAGGGAGCGGTCCGTCTGCGAGGTCATCACCGAGGTACCGGGCTGGATCGGGATTTCTCCGTGTGCCGTGGAGAGGATTTAAAAGCAGCTATTTTCTGGTGGGCAGTGTGTGGATCCTGGAGGAGGAAGACGGGGTAAGGAGGAAGGCATCCTGGATCATTGAGCGTGGTTCCGTGTAGCCACCCTGGTTCTACAGGGCGCTTTTTGATGGTGATTTTGAGTTCTTCTGCAACCCGGTTTGTGCGTTAATTTGTTTTGCTTCATAGTAGTTTAAGAACGCTGCTGTTGCAGAGCAGCCTGGTTATTTTCCTAATCTGCTGAGCTGTAGGGGCTCCAGCTGAGCTTCTGTTACTGTAAGCTTAATGAAAGGAAACCATATCCTTCTACTGGGTGTTTTCTGTTTATCTACAGTTCTGATCAGCCATTTAGTCCGTCAAAATCTGCCACAAATATATAGACATGTAAAAAAATTTGGACACCCCATAAAAGCCTTACTTTAACTAATCTAGTACCAGACTTAACAATACTGAAAATTCAGTTGTATAAATGAACAATAAAAGCTTAAAACAACACATTTTCAATGTTTTTGTACATTTTAGGTAGAAAATAAAATTTCTGTTGAGCAATAAATAAGGACATCTGCACATTTATTCCTACTTAAAATTGCAAAACTTACACATCAAATCAGGAGAACATGGTTAGAGCATCATTACTCAGCATGCTGATGGTGGTTTGCCCTGGGTAAACCTCAGATATTTAGTTTGGTGCTCATGGTGATATCCAAAGATCTGAATAAGTCCTTCAGGAATAAGAATGTAGCATCTTATGAGTCTGGTAAGGGATTTAAAGATGTTAAAATCAACCATTCCACTGGACGGAAAATAGTCTACGAGTGGAGGACATTTGAAACAACTGCCGACATGTCCAGGTCAGGCCATCCAAGCGAGTTCACCCTGGAAGCAGACGGCAAAATGCTAAAAGAGGTCTCCAAAAACCCTTAAACGTCATCATAGGACCTACAGCAGGCTCTTAGCACTGTTGATATGAAAGTGCATGTCCACACAACCAGATAAAGACTGCACAAGTTTAACTTTCATGGGAGGAAACCTTTGCTCTATAAGAAAACAATGAAGGTCAGACTGAAGTTTGCCAGAGAGAAGATAAGACAGCCTTGGACTTCTGGGAATAAAGATACTAGAACCAGGGATGTGTTTGGCATGAAGCAAATACAGAGCCTCTGTGAAGCACGAAGGTGGATGTGTCATGGTTAGGGGATCCTTTTGCAGCATTAATAGTAGACATCAGTATGTTAACATTTCTTGATTAGAAAAACTAATATTCAATGGGGTGTCCTAGTGTTCTGACATAGTTATATCTTAAAAAGGTAAGATGACGTGAGGACATCCTGGTATTAGCTGCTGCATAGAGGGCGTTATTTGTTGTTTGTTTTTAGTTCTTCCTTTGTTTTCCTGCTAGCAGAAGCTTATCACAGTCAAACACCATGCACCATTAATCTGCAGCAGCACAGACACAAACACAGGTTGCATTACTGTAACCCACTGACATCTTTGCTCTGGCCTAAAGGATTACTCTGCTAACCTACATTTTGTGGCTCGCTCTCTGCCTACTGTACTCAGAGCTTCTTCACATGTGCCTCTCTCAGGGTTGGATCTGTTTCATTTCAACCTGACAAAGCAAGCCCTGTGCAAACTCCACCACCCACTATCCTCCACCCTTTTTAAGTGTCACCACCAGCTTTCGCTCACTGATCCCCAAGGGACACACACACCCCGCCCATTTTTTGCACCCTTCCTCCCCCCTGCCGACTCAGGTCAGAGCAAAGGGTCACTGAAGAGGTAGCATTGACTTTTTTTGCACATGGTTGGTGGAGCATGCGGCTGTAACATGGCCTGCTCAATTACTTTACATCCCCTCTATCTGTTTTATAATCAATATCTTGCAGTGCAATTGGTTTCGGTGTCTTGAGGCTCTCCATAGGGCTGTAAAGCAGCTAAATTACCCCTTCAGTGAGGAGAGGAGGGTGTCAGCTTGATAAAACGTTGAGTTGGGCACAGTCATTGGTCTGTCAGGCACACGGGTGTAGCCTGTGGGTTGTATTGTGGCCTTGATCTCGCCGCTGTCGGCCTTTGTCGGCCTTTGTCAGCTTGTAGCTCATTTAAGCAATGGAGTCATGTGAGACAGTCAGCAGTGAAACCTCTTCTAGGTTTTCTACTGTAAGATAAGGACGCATCTAAGCTCTGCTCAACAATTAACTGTAGTTTGTTCTCTTATTTAAAGATCCAAAATACAACTATAAATGTAGAAATAAAACTAAATCTGTAAAAAAGGAAATCCCCTCATGTTTCAGAAAATGCCTCATATTAAAAATAAAAACACTTAAAAATGACCATTGTTACATTTAGAGGGAAAAGGGGGGAGCTGCAAGCCAGACAAAAAGTGTGAAGTACGACGGTGGCAGCATCATGTTGTGGGGGTGTTTTGCTGCAGATGGATAGCCTATCAAGATGTCAGCCAGGAAGTTAAAGCTTGGGTATGAACGGGTTTTCCAAATGGACACTGACCCGATGCGTACTGCTGAATTATTTAGAAAGTGGATTAAAAACAAGAAAGTCAATGTTTTGGAGTGGTGATCACAAAGTTCTGGCCTCAGTCCCATGGACTGGACAGAGCTGAAAAGATGTGAGTGAACAAGGGGAATACAAACCTGATCCGGTTACAGCAGTTCTGTCAGGAGGAATGGGTCAAAATTATAGCCAACTCCTGTGAGAAGCTTGAGAAAGGAAATCCAAAATGTTTGACCCAGTCCATAAAGGGAATTCCTCTAAATACAAAGAAAATGTGTTCAAATTTATGACTTTGAAAAAAGCAGAGATAATCAAGGTTATGAAGAAAAATTACGTAATGCTTCCTCCTCTAGAGTGAACGTAAACATCTGGTTTCAACTGTAGCTGCTAATTTCTAATTAGAACAGGATTACATCCAGATTTGGAACCTCAACGCCTGTTTGACATAAACTCTCCCTGCAAATGTGCGTCGCTCATCCGATTCCCAGGCTCTTGCTTGGGAAACCTTGGGTGAAGCCCAACTGAAAGGCATCTCTGGAGGCCTCGGTGAGTTAAAGCCCCGCTGCTGGACGCTCCCACAGTGGCTTCCTTTGTGCCTGCTGTGTGACCGGCTCGCTCTGTATTCCACCCTTGCACAACCAGCTCCAAGGAAAAGCCTCCCAGCTTCTACAGAAGAGAGAGGGGGATGAAGAAACCTCCTAATTTTCCCTCTGGATTTAATTGCTGGTGACACTGATTCCAAAGTCTTAAATCAGCGCACAGAACATTTTATGGGTTCATTTGTGATGGAAAAACTCTCTGGAGGACGCTCTGCTGCTCTGTAGACTCCTTCAGGTCAACCCTAAATATGAAATTTTTGTTCGTAAGGTTTATAAACACCTGCTTTTTAGTAATACAGTAAATTAGGGCTGTAAATGAGCGCAGTGGTAAATTTTCCTTTTCATTTGCTTTAACAGAAGAGGCTGGTTTCAGGGGCAGAATACTGTTACCCATCCTCTGTATCAGCGCTGATACTGAACTGCTGATAAGCTTTCACTTTAATGCTGTGAGGAAGTAGTGCACAATACCCAGTCAGTGTTCTCACAAGTGTAATGAGTAACTTGAATGTCAGCTCCCTTTATTGTTGGGTCACTTCCTTGGCCCGTTTCCAGTTGCAGCTTTTTGTTGTGTAGGTGAGCGGAGGTAACGACCTGTGTGTGCAGGTGGATGGATTAAGGAAGGATTGGGACGTTTATTTTGTGTCTTTCACACCTGGATTACCCTAACGGTGAGCATACAGGTGAGGGGTAGAGGATAAAATTGAATAAAGCAAAGTTCAAATGGAATATAGCAGATTATAGTGGGATTAGTGTAAATGCTAAAATGTTTTTTGGCAGAGCTGTGAAAAAGTATTTGCCCTTTTTTCCTTTTTTTGTCACATTTAAATGTTTCAGATCCTCAAGCAAAAGTTTAGATCAGAGAAATGAAACCTGGGTAAACATAAGATGCAGTTTTTAAATGACAGTTTTATCGATTAAAGGATAAAACCTTTCCAAACAACCTAACCCTGTCTAAAACACAATTGCCCCCAAACTGAATAACTAGTTGTGCCACCTGTTGTCACAATGGCTGCCATCAAGCGTTTGTGATATCTGCCAATGAGTCTTTTACATCGGAGTGGAGGAATTCTGACCTACTCTGCTTTGCCTAGAATTGCTTTAATTCAGCCAAATTGGAGAGTTTTCCAACAAGAAAAGCCTGTTTAAGGTCACACCACAGCATCCAAGTCAGGTTTGTTTTAAACCACTCAGATGTGGACTTTCTGGTGTACTTGGATGACTGTCCTGCTGCAAAACCCGTCCACTTGAGCTTAAGGTCACAAATTGAGCACATCACATTATTTGGTGCTGAAACTAAGCAATGAACAGACGAATGAGAGGAAAACAGGTGAAAATTAGGTGAGAGCTGCTTTTTTTCCCTATGATTTGTCTAGATGATCAGATGTTAAAAACAGTTGACAAAAAATAAGGACTTGAACACGAGATTAAATTCCTAGTGCCTGACGTAGATTAGTACCTATGTTAGCCAACTCTTCCTTTGATTTGTTCATCCTGATCCAGTTTGTTTTGTCATCCCTTGATCTCGTCTGTCTGTCTGCAGAAGCCATACATGAAAACCTTCTGAGGGCTTTTAATTTGACTCAGACTCCAAAGTGTCTTTGATGTTGAAGCAACAGTTAAAAATTCAATGGATCTTTTCGTTGTTTCAGTTTTTTCTGCGTAAGATCACAACTTTTTCTATCTTTTTCTTGTTTTAAGTGGCCATTTCTCCATCTTCAGCTCCATCATCCTGTTGGGGGGTGCGATTGCTCCTGGACACTTCGATGTTGTTCATCCTGACTGGCTCGCTGTAAATATTTAAAGCTCTGTATGAAGTTGAAGCCAGATATTTACACACATGGTATAAAAAGATGCAGTTGACATTACTCCAGAAGCAGCATACACTCGCAAATGCACCTGGGGACAAATTCCCTAATGTTTGAAAACATGTCCTCTAATCTGATGAAACAACAATTTGAATTTTTGGCCATAATGACCATTGTTATGTTTGGAGCATTAAGTGGGAAGCTTGCAAGCTTCAGAAAATCATCCCAGCTGGGAAGTACGGGAACAAAAAAAGTTATGTCTCTTTTTTATACAGTGTATGTAAGTATTTGGTATCATCTGTATTTAACTGCTGTATTTTTGGTCAAAGGAGAACAAAAATGCCCTGTTCTCAGTCTGTTGGTACGTAATGGTTGATTGGTTTAAAGATTTAGGAAGTTTCTGAGCCGAGACCACCTTCCTCTCCTGGATCTCTTGTGGAGGCAGAGCAGCAGTGTGTAACCCTCCTGTCTGTCTTCGAAGACATTCCTTCAGCCTGATGTCACCGGCTGCCTCAGACAGGGGATATTTATTGTCTGGGGTTGAGGTTTATCAAGTGTTTGATGGAGGCAGGGGAAAGACGCTGAGAGTTCGTGTGCGGAGCTAAAAGGCTGGGTTTTGGAGGGGGTTGATGTTTGAGGGTCTTTGTATCATCAGACTGGACCGTCCAGTCTGGAAGGTTGGGTTCAAGTCTGGGCTCGCCCTGAATGGAGGTCTGTGTTTGTAGATCTCACCTGTGTGCTGCTGTAGCTGGTATGCTTGAGCGTCTGGGAAGGTGTGAGACACGTCTGGCTGCCTCTTTGCCCAGCTTCAGCTGTCAGGCTGTGTTGTGGTGCTGCCCCAGCCTGTGGTTTATGCACTCATTTCTTCATGACATAGATCACTGAAGTATGTAGTGGTTTAACTATTGTGCAAGCCTAGCTTAAATCCCACTAAATAGCCAATTACACATTTAGAGTTTGCATCTGAGCATTGTTTTTATTCTCTCTCCATCAGACGTGAACAGAGGACCCTGTATCCCTTTCAAAGCCCATCGTCATGTCTGAACTAGCCGAGAGGCCCTCCACAGCCGGACAGAGGCTGAGCGCCCCGGAGAGCTTCGGAGTGTCCACCCTGGAGCCGGGACTGCGTCCTCCAGTCCAGCCTCCGGGACGCCAGGTTTCCATAAGGGTTCAGATGCTCGATGACGCACAGGAAGTCTTTCAGATATCAGTAAGTAGTGCACTTTTTTTGTGCAATACAGTGCAAAAGTGGATTTTATGTGATGGTGCAACGCAAATACTGCAGAATTGCTAAGTGACGGTAAATTATGGATGCTTTTTAAAAAGCTTTACAATTAACAATATGAAATGTGTGATATACATTATTTACTCTTATACCCCCAAATAAAATTCTATGCAAACAAACAGCATCACAAAGACCATGTGGGGACACACCAGACATGTGGAAGAAGATTTTCTGTTCAGACAAGACCAATTTTGTGGCCTACATGCTAAGCACCACAAGATGGTGGTGACATCATCATGCTGTGGGAGGGCTTTTCTTCAGTACGGCTACAAAAGCTGTTGCAAGACTTGAAAACTGATGTTTACAGAGCCTCTCCATTCAATCCCACTAAGCTTGAACGCTTGTGCAAAGACAAATGTGTTAAAATATTAGTCTCTAGATGTGTAAAGCTGGTAGAGAAATACCCCTAAAAATTCGCAGCTGTAAGTGCAGCAAAGTGTTAAATGGAAATGCATGCCACACTTTTTAGATTTTAGTAGCAAAACTTATTGAAAACCACGCATCCTTTTCGCTTCATTTCATGTTATGGACTGCTTTGTGTTGGTTTGTGACATAATGTCCTCCAAAAATACATCAAAGTTTGTGGCTGTAATGTGATAAAATCTTAAAAAGTTTAGTACTTTTGCATAGCACTGTAATTGGGTTTTTCTTCCAGTTTTTTTACCTGTCTTAGACATTTAGACTGAATGCATTAGAATGACTTTTTAGAATCATTTGTCATTTGAGTTTGATGCTGATCTGGCACTCCTCTGTATGTCTTCATTTGAAGCCTTTCTCTTTCATCCATCTCTAAAGCCATTCATGTCCACACCTGAGTAACATCTGTAGAAACAAAGAGTTGCGGATTTATTGCTGTATTTCCTTCATTCCCTGCTAAAATCTGTCACAACCTCTTGTTTGAATGCCCCTTTCACCTTTGACTCTTGGATCCCTACTTCCTGGAGATACTCAGGAAGCTGGAGCAAAGCCAACTTCCTGTTTAAACACACCACACCTACACACCCTGACTCAGTCAGCTTCTCTGTGTCTGCTTTTCCAGGATAATTTAGCTCACCCATTCATGCCATACATGCTCGAGCAGCTGTCTGCCATACTCTATGTCTGCCTTTATGTCTCAGTCACCACTATAACTGTGTCATGTTTGGATATTGGAGCATTTGCATGTGTTTTGAATCTAGCTGCAGCATGTAACATGTCCTTGCACAACAGTGCTGCTCATGCATCGGCAATCAATCCTGCTGCGGTGTGTTTGCGTGTTGTCTCCTAACGGGGAGGCTTGAATTTCTGGTTTAACGTCTTGTCACAAGCTAACGCTAAGTGTGTCCTGCTTGAGGGTTTGCATGCCTTTGGAAAATCACGATGCTGTATTATCATTGCAGATTTTAGGGGATTTTTTCTTCTTTTGTTGTGATGTTAGTTAAGAGAGAATTGGCTGGCTTGTTGAGCTTCGAGCTGCTGGTCTGGGAAGCCATGATTGGCTTTTAGCGAAAATGCAAATAATGTGATGTGGCTGCTGCCTGTGGACATGTCTGTGGATGAGAGGACAGTTAGGCAGGAATTTTTTGAATGCCTTTTTGAATGCCTTTTGAAATTCTAAATAGATGCCCTTGCTCGTAAAGTAAAAACAAGAAGGTTGTGGTGCTCTCCAGAGCACACTATCCCAATGAGAGAAATCCCTATCATTTCCCAGTTCCTCATCTTAAACTAGCCATACAGACTCTAAGAAGCATGTATTGATCAATAAAAGGCAGAATACATCAGCTAACAAGATGCACCACTGGCACTTTTGCAGGCAATTTCATATTTTTGTAAAACCCTGACCTGCTAGAATCCTTTCAGTGGCCTCTAAAACATGTTACAGGTAGTACTTTTTGTCATGACCAAATTTTTATTTTTTATTTTTTACACCTCCTGTACTGGCATGTTAGATCAGCAGAACAACGGGTCTGGCTCCCATGCAGTGTCATGTCAAATTTTCCACAAACACCACTTTCAACATCTTCCATACATTATACATGGCTAATTCTAAGTCTTTTCACCTAGTAAAGTTAGGTTCACACTGTATGATTATCATCTATCTTAGACAAATCTTACATTGTGAAAGTAATTGTAAGAAAATCTTTAGTCATTATCCTGAATGGGTTGCCTGTGGGGGGTTTTCCTAACAAAAAGTATTAACTAACTATTCAGCAGTCTCACAAACATCCAGCAGCATCTAACTCAATATATAAGCAAATTAACTCCTAAAACTTCCTGTTCATGCATTGCTGGACTGATAACTATGATGGATTTGCCTGTGGCAGCAATAGGTCATGCTATTTGCCATCTTCCATCATAAAGTTCACACAGAGTTCATCCATTGTGACAATGTTTCAAAATTGTCAGGATGTGTTGCCAGTTTGAGAAATTTCCAGGCACTCTATTTTAGCCACAAATGATGCATGGTGCGTTCATGGGGTGGGGAAAATATGTGATTTTTGAGCGCTGGATTGGCTGGTTGACAGCTTGTGCAATCAGTGCATCCCCAACAAACAGCAGAAACCAGATATTTACATATGCTGTGTAAAAATCTTCCATTCCTTACAGTCTAACATTAAATCAGGCTAAACCTTTCCTGCTTTTGGTCAGTTAAGGTCACCTAAAGTATTTCTATAAGACTTCCCAGAAGTTTAATTTATCTGTTCAAATGTCCAGCCACCATACAATTAATTCATGAAGGAGACTGGTTCTGTGTCCCAGAGATTAATGGGTTTTGTTGCAAAATGTGAGAATTAAATCAACCCCAGAATAAAAGCAAAAGACTTTGTGAAGATCCTTGCTCAAACTGCCGTGGTAGTGTCAGCATCTAGGGTCATGTGCCAACATGGGCTGAAAGGCCGCTCAGCAAGGAAGAAGCCATTACCCCAAAAGCAACATAAAAAGCCTGATTATAGCTTGGAAATGCACTTGGGTGCAAAGACCTTAGTTTTTAGAAAACCCAAAACCCTTTGACCCAAGTCAAATGTCATTCAAAGGCAATACTACCAAATACCAAGAAAATGTGTGTCAGCTTCTACATTTGGTTAAAGTTACTCATTCTTTGGCATTTAGCAAAGAGAAAATCTACAGTATTTGGATCCTAACTGACCTAAAAGGTTTAGTTTGATTCCATGATAAACAGCGATGTGTACTTTTATACAGTGTATGTAAATACCTGGCATCAGCTGTGATACTGATGCATGGTTTAGGTTAGAGTTGTTGGTTGTTTCTATGCAGTAGCACCAGAAATAACATTAACCACTGGAAACAGCAGGAGGCACAGCTCAGAAAGTGATCCAGCCTAATAAATGAGGGTTGTTTTGGGTGCTTAATGAATTTGGTGAAATAAAGGCTCCATTGTGCTTTCAGCCTGTTTCACCTAATCTGTCTTTTCCTACTATAATACCTTCCAGCCTATTTGTACAGTAGGTGTATTCTCATGTGTAAGTCAAGAGATAAGCCTCAAGCTTTGCACCAGCGTTGGCACTCAAATGGGCATTTTTCTCAGTGGATGGGGAGCTCATTAACCAGTCTGTTATCTCCGGACCTCAGCAGGGCGCCACAGAGCAGAAGCAATCCATTTGAAAGGACTTTAATTTTCATTTCCATTAGTCAGTGCGTGTCTGCGATCTTTAACTCATAAATGTATCATTATGGGTTCAGATAGGACGACGGTGGCTTTTTTTCTCACATCAAGAAGTATTTGTGCTGAGGTTTTAAGGTGGCAAACACCACACCAGCACCTTAACAGGGAGCTAATGTTGGAACAATCGCATGGGGCAGCAGTGTTTATGGCTGACTCAACAAGCCAGCCATTAACACACTTCAGTGGTTTTCTATGTTATTTACATTCACCTCTGCACCACTGAAAATCACTTATTGTTGTTCTTGTTTGATTTATTTATTCCCTTGTCCCACTTTGTAAATGTTCTCCTTCCTTATTTTTGTCCTTACTTCCTTTCTTCTTCTTCCCTCTTAATGGTCTTCCTTGTTTCCTTCTGTCCCTGTGCCCTTTCTTTCCCCCCATTGTTTTCCCTCCTTGTGTCATCCTTGAATCCTCCTTTCAATTCAATTCAATTCAGTTTTATTTATATGGTGCCAATTCACAACACATGTTGTCTCAAGGCACTTCACAAACGTCAGCTACACACATTCCTATTAATCCTAACCATTGAACAGTGCAGTCAGATTCAGTTATTTATTCAAATTGGATAAAACGTTTTTCTATCTAAGGAAACCCAGCAGATTGCATTGAGTCAGAGACTTGTAGCAGTCGCTCCTCCTGGATGAGCATGTAGAGACAGTGGACAGTCACTGGCGATGACTTTGTGCTTCTCCTTCTTCACCTCCATTGTGTTCTTCTTTTCTTCCTTCTTTGTGTCCTTTATTTCTACCCTTGTTACCTTCACTGTATTATTCCTCCCTTCCTTGCTTTTTTATTCTATTCCTTATGTTCTTCTTTTATTCCATTCTTTCCTCCTTTTATCCTGTTTAATCCTTTCTTTTTGTCTCCTTTTTTACTTCTTTGTGACCTTCTTTTCTTTGTTTTTGAGCTTCCTTCCTTTCTTTGTTGTGCCCTTTTCATTTCTTCCTCCATTTCCGTGTTTCCGTCCTTCCTTCATCTCTTCAGTTCCTAGAACTTCTTTCCTTCCTTTCTTTCCTCCCTTGCATCCACTCTCTCTTTCCTTCCTTGTATCCTTCCTTTCTGCCTTATGTCCTTTTATCCTTCCTTTGCTTTCTTTTATCCTTCCTACCTTCCTTGTACTCTCTTGTTTTTGCAGTTTCCATAATAGAAAACCTGCGTACCATAGAAACATCTACCATAAATGAATAATGTACCTAAGTATTTTATATTTTTTAAATAAATATAAAGGATCAAGAACTCTGGAATATTTTCACTGTTGCTTGTTTGCATATTTTGACGATAAACCTGATTTGTAGTGAATATTTAATAATTTTTGGTGCAGCTGTATGTGTGGGCTTCAGGAGTTCGTTTCTAACAAAGACATCGGCCCATGTGGTGAAAGAAGCACATAGAAACGCAGTCTGTGTCTTCATTATTAATGGAAAATGGAGGCAATGCTCACTCCCACCTGCTAAATAATTAAATCCAGATAGGAGGTGCTCTTAGTGTTTACATCCAGCTCACTGAGATTGTTTACACTATAGACACTGACCTTAGTGTTCTTCGTGCCTGCTTCTATTAATGGAAAATGTGAATTTAGGAGTTAGAAGCACTGATGATGGGTTATGTACTAGAGATGCAAACCGTGTAAGAGTTGAAGCTAAAACATGGAGGGGCTTATTGGCATGCATGGTGGATAATTAAGTATCAGTTTTAATCTTTTGCTCTGAGTTGCTCCCGTTTCTGTCTAAGGCAGCATGAATGAAAGCCATTCAGAGTATATTTCTGTCTTTTCCTTCCACGGAAAGACTCTAACTGCATTTATTTTTACTCTGTGGAGAGGATGCACGTGCCGGATAGCTTTCAGCAGACCTTAATATTCCTTTAGACCCGGTTTTTTGGTTGTTTACTTGCATGCAGACTAGTAGAAATGTATTCCATGCATTTTCTTTGCATAAAACTGCACTTTTGTTTTTATTTTTTAATTTTGCATTGGGTGTAATCATACATCTCCCTTAAAATTAACAGATTGTGCGCACATATTCCTTCTTCGACTTATGCTGACTAAGATAAAATCCCTCTGACTCCCTGGAGATCAGTTGAGCACCGTTAAGCCAGTCCCCCGTTCACCTCCCCTCACTAAGAAATCCCATTTGCCCACGTGACGCCTGTATGAGACTTCAAACCAGTACATATGGAGCCGCATCACGTCTCTATACCTATTTATCCAGGTTTTCTTCTGACAAAGACGATTCTAGAGTTTATTTTACCCTTTTCTACTCATCTATTAGCAGCTGGGGTTCCACTGGCCTCATATCTTGTCCTCCATGCTCACTTGACCCTAATCCCTATAACACCAATCCAGTACGAGCTCACCATGATTGACTTTCTCAGTGGATGTCAGAGGCTTTCAATGCACACCATCTGACAGCAGGAGTGAGATGAAGAGGAGTGGCCTTAGGTGTGTGATAGAGGCGTGCATCACTGCTGACCTTAAACGTGTGGAAGCTGGGTAAAGATATCGGCCTCCAGAGGGGGAGGGCTTTGAGGCTTAGGTTGACAGATCTGCTCCATGGGCAACATCATTTGATAACCTAGCGGCACTCTGAGCTTATGATAAATAACTGACAAGCCCCCTGACATGTGTTACTGCAACGCACACACAGACACACACGCTGCTTAGCTTGGATGTGGAGTGGCTGACATTTGAAATTGATGGGGCTTTGTGCTGCTTGCTATCTGGGGACTGAATGTAGGGTGTAAATATAAAGGAAAAATGAAGCAGGGAGCTGCAACTCTACTTTAAAGTTTGAATGGACAGAGGTAGCAGTAAACATGAATCATTTTGATTATAATCAGTCTAAATGCTGAAATGTTTGTTTTATTGCTCTTCTGCAAAAGAGACATAAGTGCCTTCATAGTTATGCTCCTTGCAAAGGTCCTCATCTTTTTTTCTAATTTCTTGGTAACATCTTGTTTTGTTCGCAATGCAGTCCAATCAAAGTGTATGCCCCCATCAAATGTTACCAAAAACATTTTTTATGAACTGAATCGAATGGGGGGTTGCCTAGTCTATGTTGTGCTAGTCACTTGGCAGGTATTTTGTTTCGTTTGGTAATTTTGCTGTAAAATTTCAACACCACCAGTACAAAATGATCCAAAATGAAATGTGTATTTAAAAGCTATAATCTTGTAGGTGATGTTTAAAGACAGTAAAGTGTAACTGCTTCAGAGTGAGCTTGCTGTATGGGTTTATGACTTCGCTTGAACAAAGCACTAACTCGTTCAGACATTATTTACATATATCTAGTGCTATCTAGATCAGCTATCTAGTTAAGTTATCTAGTATTTGTTTGCAGGGTTGAAAATCATTTGTGTTAGAAATAGGAATTTTATCTGCTGAAAAGAACCATTTTATGATAAGGTCTGATTTAAAGGTAAGAATCAGGGTTCTAAGACATTTCCTAGTGTTACACTGTTAGCTAAGGTTGGCAGCTTAAGTAGTAAAAAGTGTGCTTTGTTGTGCAATGTAATGTTTTAGCATGGTTTCATTAATCAGATTAGTCAGGTATTGCTGGTAATGGCAGTCTGGACTTTTTAAAATGTAGTTGGTTAAACAATAAACAAAAAAGTGGAAAAAACTAAACTCACTCACAGAGCTAATGCTAGCTGAGCTAATTAGCTGACTGTCACTGTATAATTTGGTGTTTCCTGGCAGCTTTAAAGTTAATTGGTGCCAGAAATAGAAACGTCATTTATTAATGTAAAAAAAAAGTTTCATTTCAAGCATATGTTGAGCTTTAAAGTGAAAAATATGCGTTTCAAGACATTTTGTAGTGTCTTGCGTATAGCAATATTAGCTGGGATTGGTGGCTAAAGTATAACAACAAGTAATTTGTGTTGCAGACCGTTTATTAAAATATAGGTTCATTAATCAGGTTAATCATAGGTCAAACCTTGATGATAAGACTTAAAAAGCAAAACTGTTTAAAATGTTTATAGTGAAACATTAACACGCCAACTAAGAATTAATGATGCTAGCTAGGTTAGCTTGCTAGCTACATTGAGTTTGGTATATTGTGAAATTTGAACTGCCATCTATCAATGTGTTGACAAGTTGTTTTAAAGATAGGTTCCGATTTTAAAATTAAATGTGGTATGTGTGATCATTAGACGTTTTTTAGTTACTTAGGTGCAGCATTGTTAGGTAAGGTTAGCAGCAAAAGCACAACAAATAGGTGTTTGTTTTACTTATGGTTTGTTTATATCTGTGGTTGACACAAGTTGTATAAAAGCATGGGCTGTTTTTCTTTATTCTGAACTGCTGTGCTGCATTATGTAATGGTTGGTATTGGCTTTACTGATCCTGTGGTTAAAAAAAAGCATTTCCTGTATCTTTTGTAATCATTTTTATGTGTATATGCATGCGCCTACAAAACACGCAAACATCCTGTGGTAAATTCTATATTGCATTTTCTATCTTTACTAACTCCACAACCTACACACCCTCTGGGTCTGGCTTTGTTGAATTTGTTCCTTTGACAGTGAGGTGCGTTTGTGCACGTGGAGCCATGTGAAAGCATTTAGGCTCGGCGAGTTCAAGGATGGGGTCACAGACAATGCATCCCCCAAGGTAGGAAGAAAAAAATAATAGCAGATCATTGCTTGTGAGTGAAAAAGTGCCCCTGATGGAGAGAGATGATTGCTGAGATTGTTTGTAAATGGGAGCAGAAAACAAATGAGAAGAGGCCCCACTGAAGGACAGAAAAGAGACGTGGTGCTGAGCTCTTTGTGGTGGAAAAAGAGACACACATCCGACTCCCACAGAAGCCAGTGAATGAGCAAACACTGGCTGCTTCGCTTGGCCTCAAATCCTTTTTTTCTGTTCTGCAGTGAATTAGGGCCTCGGTGAAGAAGTTCAGCAGTGGAAGAGCTGGGGCTCTTTTTAGGGTAATCACTGTACCCCTGCCACACTGTACTACACAAAACCACCAAACCAAATTTGCAGTTGTTGTGGATTGCAAGTGTTGTTTTAGTGCAACCTTCTGTAGCTGTAGAGGTGGGCTTGTGGTAAATCACTGTGGTTTGTAGGAGTCTATCTGCTTTTTTGAACCTTTGAAATGAGCACCAGGCAAACTGGGATGAGGCCAAAACTCATTTGGGAAATCTGGCTTAGGTTGTCTTCTCTAAATGTCTCCCAAAAGGCAGAGCTTTGTCTTATTAGCCTCTTACTCCAGCTGCCTGTGCTGCTGTAAATCTTCATTTTCATGATTGATGGGGATGTTTTGGTTCTGTCAGGGTTTTCTCTTGGCTTGGACGAAACGCCCCACTTTCCAGAAAATTAAAAAAAGGGAATGCTGACTCTAAATCTTGTAGCAATTGTTGTGAACCGTTTCCACATGGATGAGATGAAAATTAATTGGAAACTTCAAATGCGTTAATAATACTTCAAAGACTCCATAATCACGTCGGGGCTTTTTAAGGTCAGTTTAGAGCTGCACAAGATCAGGAAAGTCTTTGAATCTGATTCTGTTGTCAATAATGACAAAATTTCATACAAATAACGACCATTTACCTGCATTAAGGGCTGCTAAAGACATCGAACAGGCCAAATATATTACAGACTATCCAACCAAACATTGCATCCAATCAGTGCAATTAGATTAGACAGCAAGCACTAAAATTACAATGATGATGGCAATATGTTGTGCAGCTCTAGGTAAGTTTATGTTGTTTGTGCCTCGTAGATCAGTCATGAGGTTTTTCTTAATTTCTTTCCTTGCTCCCTCCTCGTCTCTTACTGGATGTTTTCCAGAAGACTTGGTGTTATTCTGCAGTGTCGCCCCTGCTGCGTCCCTGAGTTGATCCTCTGAGAAACCAGTGTTGGAATGTCGCCCTGACTGTGATGTTTGGGAGAAAAAAATTGGTTTGGCTTTTATCCCTCTCTCGCTTTTTATTTTTTTCTCAGCCTGAAAACTCAAACTTTTCCATCCTGTTTCTTGTGTCATTTTTGTTCAGTCAACATTTTTTTTTCTTGTTATTCTTGTCTCAATCCACAGAATAAAACTGGTAAAATTATAATGCAAAATTAATGCCTTCAGTTGCAGAAGTGTGTCCCTTGTTTATCAGCTGCATCTGTAAGCTATGGCTGTTTTTAATGGGTGGTGTATTTATGTGAGGTTAAAGATGAACCTAGAAATTTGAAGAGACCAAAACCTCCTTATATGACTTAGATTTGCAGGTCCTGGTAAGCTTCTGCTTTAATTATGGGTTTTAATTGTGTTAAAAAAATGTGTTATACTAAATGTGACTCAAAATACAAGAGGACATTTAAGATCATACCTTTAAGATGGTCTCCTAATGGTTGCAGGTCATTGTTCTCATCCTAGAAGGAGCTTCAGAGGCTGTTTTGTGCCATATTTTTCCACAAGGCGTAGTTCAGACACACCCACCCTCAAACAACACAAGATGCTAATTAAATTTGTTATGCTTTGGGGCTGTGCATGTATTCCCCTCTGCTGTTCAGTTTAATAGTCTGCTATGAGTGTGCTGTACGTCATAGCATCCACACACACAGACATGCACCATTTTCTTTACAGCAGCCTGCTGCCGTCGTCCTCAACCCCCATCAGCAGTGTTGTGAACTTAATTTCACAACATTGCTGATGACAGAGCTGGCAGGTATTTCTTTTCCCCTTAGATATGTTTGTATGTATTGCTGGGTTAAGCTGTTTAACATAATCCAAGTGTGTGAGGATATGATTGGTAGACGGATGAAAAGAGAATCACAGGACAGTCCAGCTGTACAGTTTCTACCAAGCCTTAGTCTTAGTAGTTTTTTTAACTACTGGTATTTCCCACAAATATTCCAGGGACTGAGATCATGGCTTCATGATGGTTTCTCCAAAACATTCACTTTGTTGTCCTTAAACCACTTTGTAACTAGTTTGGTGGCCTGGGGTCTATTTGGAAGACCTTCAACTTCAGGATGCCTTTTTTTGCGAAATACACCAGTTCCTCCTGCATTACAACCACCCCACAGCATGATGCTGCCACCTCCCTACTTTGAATTACCTTGAAATACCTTGAATTCTTAGGTTTGTAATCTTGCCTATTCTTCTCTTAACAGTGATCATTATCGTCAAAAAATGCATTTTTTTCAGGCTCATTAGCAGCTTCTGGGTCATTTTTTCAACTGCTCAGACATTGTGACAAAACCTTACAGAGTGTCTTAACACCCTGTTTATTGTCTCCTAACTTGAAGTACTTCCCATCTGGCTGTAACCAGAGGATTTATCCGCCACGTTTGTTTGAAACGGTAGCACAGACAGCACCAGGAAGTAAACGGTTGAAAGATAAATTCCTGGGCGCGATGCTGGTGTAGGGGTTAAGCGCCCGACCACATTTAGAGGCTATAGTCCTCGAAGCGGCCGTCCCAGGTTCGAATCCCGGACCCGGCGACCTTTGCCGAATGTCTCCCTCTCTCTTAGCCCCTCTTTCCTGTCTGCCTACTATCAAAAATAAAGGCCTCCAGTGCCGAAAAAATATCTAAAAAAAAAGATAAATTTCTGGCGATGATTTGTTGATGAGAAATACTGATGTTGACAGATTATTATAGTCCATTTTATCAGTTAGATCAACCAGTAGCTGCATCCCTGCTTGTCAATGAAGAGGAAAATAAGTGAGTGAAAACATATTAAAGCACGCAACTTCATCAAAGAGTCACAAAGACAGTCGCTGTGCTGCAAGCCCCTATACAGTAAAATACAATTTTTCCTATTTCATTGAAACAGAGGCCAAAATACAGTTAATATATATTGTAAAAAGCTGTTCTAAACATTATATCTTCTGTGTAAACCGGCCTTTACTGGCTCAAATGTGGACTACGAAGTCCCGTGTACTTTGGCGTAAAAAAACAAGTTACAGTAAATGAATTAACCATAACTCTCCCAGAAAGTATGCAGATTTGTCAGGATAAGTTGGTGTGATTGTAAAAGGTTACAGGACCTAAAATGTCCAGCAGTGGCAGGGAGCTGCAGAAAAACTGTCTGACATTTTCTTTCATTAAAGAGTTGCTGGGTGCACTGTGCACAGCGGGGAGGAAAAACAACAGCAGGGGGTCTTTGTGATCTGTCTTCTCAATAGAGGAGCTAGCAGCAGCAATAGTAAAGCTGGAATAAACCATCTCTGTAACAGTCGAAGCCGGTTTCATGCTCTGCTTCTCTGGTTCTATCAGGAAGAAGCAGAGCAGGCGGTTTATGGTGGCAGGGTTCATTATTCTGGGATCAGCCTCCAGCGGGTTTTTGCTGACTGAATAGCTGGTCGGAGGAGCGTTTGATGCTCCCTATGATTGTTGACTGTTTTAAGGGTGCTTCATAGTTTCACTACAGTCTAGGAATGTCTAGAATCTGATTTCAGTATTTTCAAGATCTGGAGAAGATTGGAAAACGAAATGAATTGTGTGGAAAATCACCTCTGTCCTTAATTATTTCCCTCCTTGTGTTATTTCTTCCTTCCTTTCTTATATCCTTCCATCCTTGTCATATCTACCTTCTTTCTGTCCATCCTTCCTGGTTTCCTACCCCCATTCCTTTGTTTTGTCCTTTCTTATTTTCTTCATTGTGTCCTTTTTTGCTTCCATGCGTCCTTCCTACCCTGTCACCTATGTCCATTCCTTCCTTGTGTCCTTCCTTCCTAACTTTCTACCTACCTACTTACCTACCTATCTAAACTCATGGTGAACTTTGACATTTTACATTTCAAAGTGAAACTAGAGGTCAGAGACTTCTAGAAAGCTGAATCTGGACTCTTCACCTGAAAGATGGGTAGGAACCCTGGTAGTTGTCCTCTTCTCCACATTGTTGTAACCTGAGCTTTCTCTGTTGATGCTTTTGGCCTGTTGAGGCACAGTTTAACAGCAGGATGGAGCGTGTTCTCTGGTATGAAGTTTCATGATAAGGCTGACCATGAAGGGAACAGTACAAACACAGATTTACAGCTCAAACTTCACATTGGCTCTGCTCATCTCCTTCTCCAATTTCCCTTTTTTTTCCTGTAAAATCATTTTTTTCCCACTTTGAATCAAACAGATCCTTCTTGAAAGTTGTAGCTGGAGACTAAGGGTGTCTTTTAAGCGTTTGTTTGCCAATAATTCCTCCTGTGAAGAGCTCTTATCATCAGTTTCATCCATCTGTTTTCCCTCCCTGTTAACTGAAGTCAGCCTGCAGCAGAGCAAACCAGGAAGCACGTTTTGGGCTTTCCCCAAGAGCACCACTGTTTTTATTTGCTTCGTTCAACAGTGACATGCAGTTGAACGTTTTTATCATTTATCTCCAGAAAGTTAGGTGGACCACTGTGCATGATCACAAAGAAAAAAAAAACATGGAGTGAGACTTTCCTTTGCTCACTATGACAGATGGTGAGAATATTTTATTTGGCCATGACTGAGGCTGAAGAAAGTGGGAAAGCAGAAAAAGTATTGGAAGAAATACTTTTATCACATTTCCTACTGTCTCAAGTTACATCCATCCATTCATCCATTCATCCTGTCCATCATCCTTCCTGTTTGTGCTTTTTGCAGGTGTCATAGTTAATGCTTGCCCCATGCAAACAGGTTTGCCATTGATTCATAGAAAGCATTTATATTCATCCTGATACAGATTCTGGAAATCAGTATAAAATATATTTGGTAATATGGGGTGTGCATAAGACTGACATGACACTGTCATAAACATGGAGTCTTTATGAATCTTTATGACTGTTGTTATTAGGTGTTATTCGGTAAATTCTGACACTTTCAATGCAAAGTTGACATTGTTTAAAATGTCTTGGTTATGACAACTTGACATTAACTTTGGCTGTCATGAGAACTTTATAATTGTGTCAATATTTTTCTATTACCTCAAGTAAAGTGGAACCCTTTGGGATAGTTATGAAGATGTCATTGAGTGTTATGAATCTGTCAAATACTTATAAATACCCTAACCAAAGATATTGAAATCTCAAGAGATACTCTCTTTTATTGTATTTGTGCATCCTTGCTTTATTATATACATTTTGGAGAAGCTGCAGGAGGAGAGATACGATTTAAAGGCAGAAACTAAAAAGTTAAGTGAAATATATGAATGTTTTCCTACCTGCTGGACCCAGAGGGGCCTCAGATAGGGAGGATAGTGGAAAAACAGTAAGTGATTCACTCAAATATACCACTTTCCAGCTTGGCAAGGCGTTCTGTGTCACATGAGAGAAGTCCTGGTTTAAAAGGGGGAGGAGGGAAGAGGAAGCGTATTTGTCAGTGTTTTATCTGGCAGCTAATTCTGAAGGAGAGATGGTCCTGCTGACAACTTCCTGGCATGTTTCTTCCATAGGCAAAGACCATGAATGAAGCCACGACAGAATGACTCAGGAGGAAGTAAAAGAGTCACTCAAACCAACTCTCTTCATTCCAACTTACTAAGCAGTTTGTGTTTGGAGTACATTTACCCCCCAGTTGACCATAATGGACATTTATATACACAGATGTCTTATTTGCTACGAGAAACGGGTCTGAGTCATGTTGTGAAAGGTAAACTGAGAGTAGAAAGAGCTGAAAATGGGTTTCTATTTCACGTCTGGATCTATTTTAATCACTTTTCGTGGGTCGGCTAAATGTTTGTTGCAAGATTCCTGCACAGAAGGACAGCTGGTCATTAAGGCTCTTGTCCCGACCTTATAATTATCTTTGAAGAGGAGAGTTGGGCCTAAAAATACAGCTCTGGGAACTGGACACTGCCCCCACATGTCAAACATATTATTATTCAGAATCTTTAATTTCCGTGCATGCAAGCACCTAGGCCTCTACCTGGAACATTTTATCGCATCAAATCTGAGAAAAAAACACTATATCTGAATGCTCCAGAGTAAAAATGTGATTGCCGATGAATGTGTGTGCCTTTGCGTTTTTGGCTGGCTAAGAGAGCCTCATTGATAGAAGCACTGAAAGAAGTGATTGTGATTCAAAGTGAAAGGACCTCACTCTGTGCTCAGCAGGGACCAATGTGCCCTCCGTCTGCTGAAAGGATGCAACAAGCAGACAAAACTCCTGATATTTGCCAAACTTAAAACAAGCCACACTATTTAAATTTAATAATCAATTTCTGTGTTTTATTTTAACATCTTGAGTTCTTTGTTTTTATGAAAATGCTGCCAAGATTGGGTCATGAGAAAAGCCTGAACAGCTTTACTCACAGTGACATTTCTGTGAGCTTAAAGCGCTCGTTTTAGTTGCTTGTTGAGTTTATTTTTCATTGATTCTCATATAAAAGCATCTAAATGATTCTTTCCCACAGAAAATCATCAATTATGATTTTTTTGTTTTCAAAGCTTAGAATTTGCTGTTACCAATTTTTTGCCTATTCTAGTTTCTCTTTAACAATCATAACATAAAAACATATATAAACAGCACAAAAAATATTTTTCTAGCCTTCCCACCCTGCTTATTCCTGATAGAAAAGCCACAATAAAACTGAATTTTACAGTTTTAAAGACATAATAATTACAGAGCAGACAGTGTTTTTAGCATCAGTTAGATATTAGCACGGCTAGCATCTCTGAAACACCCGTCTCTATGTGCATTCCTTGAGAATGTAGGTGTTACTTTGTGGGCTTTAATTATTTATATTGGGAGCAGAAGGAGCGTCACCCTTAATCAGTGTTTTACTATTTTCAAACAGTTATAGAGTTGACACTTCAAACTGTCTTTAGCATTTTATTTGGGCAATTAGCATGGCTAACATCACTAAATCAGCACTCTGTGTGTATACCTTTAAAAATGTAGACCATTTAACTATTCCAAAAGGCTGCAAACATTTTCAAATCCAGTTTGTTTCTTGATAGATTGAAAGGTTATAGAGATGAAACAAACCAGCTGGTTGTATACAATTTAGCCTTCCTGTTATCTGCTGGTACTCTTGCTCTCTCTTGCTTCATGACAACCTGAATGAACCCCGATGTCGTAAAAAACATGGCTTCCTTTTAAATAGCTTCTTACACCTCTGTGCTTTCTCTGATGTCAACTCAACTATTTTCAGTATCAGTGAGTTAACTTGGAGTCTTCTTTACTCAGTACCAACTTCTGTACTCAAGAGTGTTGATTTTGCGACCTGTTCATGGTACACTGATCAGAAAAATGTTTAATTTGTTAGTTTCTGACCGGCTTTTTGGACATCTTATTTGTATTTAAGCTTTTTCTTCCTATACTTAGTAAGACTTAGTAAGATAGTAAGATAATGCATTTTGTCTTTTTATTGGTTGGTTTTTCAGTCGTCAAGCTCATAAAGAGTTGATGTTTGTCACTATGTAACTTCTTTTTTTCCTTTAGCAGACTGGGTTAGCCTAATTCATAGTATTTCAAACTGAAGATGGCTTTGTTTGAGATAATATTCACAGAAATGCATCAAACAGTAAAACTGTTTTGCATCAATTAGTCATTAGCACTGCTAGCATCTATTTTTCTTACAGATTGTGCTAATATTTTTTAAAACATGAATGCATATACCTATATCCTAGTGGTGTGCCAATATTGAAATTATAGCCTGTCAGATGAGTCTTGTATAGACTGTTTCATGGTTTCTACACAGTCTGGGAAGTAAGAGGTTTTAATTAGGAATCTTTCAGGTGTGAGTGAGTAAGGAAAAACAGACTAGTGAAAGCAATATTATATATAATTTCCTTTAAGCATTGTATCCATCCATCCAGCCAACCAATCAACATTTTTTTGGTTGTGCTTATAGAACATTACCTTTGTAGAAATGTCTGCCATAACCTGTCCAAAAGAAGAAACACATATTACAGAGTTTGGCTTTCACATAAAAGCTCTGCTTGCATGTATCATCTGCAGAGAGAGGAAGTTTTGTTTTTTCGTGATTGACTTCTCCCTTCAGGTCCCATATGTGAAAGTGCAGAGTGAAAGGGTAAAAACATGCAACTCAATGGTAAACAAAACAGTTTGTTTAGTGACTAAACGCTGGAATTTGATATTGCAAAATGGGCCCAGAGCTTAGACTGTCATGAAACAGGCTAAATGCTGGCACTCTTGATCCACATCTGAAGAGTTTAAACTTTACTTTCACCACTCTGTTGGCCAAGTTTGGTCTAGTTTTTTCCAGCTACTGTCTGTTGTTCGCTGCAGAGCTGTTTGGGATTCTGCTTTATTTACTTCTCAGCACTTCAGCTCTCACCTTTTGTTATAGTCACCCCACCCCCACCACACACTGTTTAGATTAGATTCAGTTTTTTCTTACTGCCAGCTTGCTGTGTGGACAGAAAATGTAACGACAAACAGGTTTGCTGCAGACCTTCAGACTAGCTGCTACCAGGTGAAGGACAACAACGGAGTGTGTTGACATTTTCTGGCAGCTGGAAGGAGATAACACCCATCAGGTTCATGTAACCTGTGTTGTTATAACAGGAATTGATATTTCAAGATTTCGCCAATTTTTTCTGGCCTTGGTCTCCACATGCATTCCAGCGTGTAATGTTACTTGAGTGTTGTAATGGGTTTTTATCTCCATTTCTCTTGTTAGTTACTGGAGAAATGTTAGCTGTTATTGGAGGAAATTGCTTATTCTCTTAACTGAAGGGTATCTGGTGAACCTCAGGGTCTCACCTTTTTGCAGATGATGTGGTTATCTTTTGGTCCTCAGGCCACGACCTTCGGGTGCTGGACCAGTTGGCAGCAGAGTGTAGAAGTGACTGAGATGATCAGAGCTTCCCTTGTTTAACCAGAGGTGGTGCTGGAGTCAGAAATGGTGTTTATGGATTCAGCAGGAATAAGAGATGTGAGCGCAGCTCTATGTGGTGCTTTGACCTGCTTAAACTCAGTGACAGTGATCTATTGGAGATCCAGAAGATAGGAAAGCAAGCTCCTGATATTCCCATCCTAATCTGTCTTTCTATTAATGCTGAAGCTCTGTGTGCTTTACTTTTTGTCTTAAATTAGACAGATCAAAATCTAAACTAACCCTGGAGTTTTAAACACTGCACTCAAGTCATTTTGATTGAGTCTGCCTTTAACGTGTCTTTCCTCTGGCCCAGTTCAGAATTTGGGCTGAAACAGAATCAGTTTATCAGAGGCAGAGCTTGCAGTAATGGAAACGCCAAGAACTGGGAATGGTGTCAAGCAAGCAGAAGCAACTAGGTGTAGCACTGGAACCAGTTTGGTGGAAAAGGGGCCAAAGTCTGAGGCCATGGTTCTCAATCAGAAAATGGTGGAGTGCTACCTCTTGGTTGGGGGTCAGTCTCTGCCTTAGAGGACTTCATGGATCTGTGTGTCTCTTTCTCTAGTGATGGGGTCGAAGATAAAAAGATAGTTTTTGGTTTTGTCTACAGTAATGTGGGCTTTGCTCCAGTCTGCTGTGGTGGAGTTGAGCCAGTAAGTAAGCTCTCGATTCACCAGTCCCTCTACGTTCTAGCCCCCACCTAAGTTCATGAGATATAGATCATGACTGAAAGAATGAAATCATGGACACGAGGAACTGAAATGAGGTTCCTCTCTAGGATGGGTGGACTCCGCCTTACAGATAGGGTAGGAGATTTGTCATATGGGTAGAGCTCTGGCCAGAGCTGCTGCTCCTCCACATTTTAGGAGTCGGCTGGTGTGGTTGGAGGATTTGATGAGGATTCTGGTTGTCTCCCGCTGTAGGTTTTTGAAGCATGTTTCACCTGGAGGAGACCTTAGGGGAGACTAGGGACTGTATATCTCTTCTGACCTGGGAACATCTTGGGATCCCTCAGAGTGAAATAGACCGTTTCGCTGAGGAGACTGTTGTCTGGGTTTTTCTCTTGAAACCTGTTACCCCTTCAACCTGACATCCGATAAGCAGAAAACAATAATAAGAATTTAATGCTGAGATTTCTCTTCTAGGTTTCCAAACGCTCAGGATTTTAATTTTCATGCTTTTCAGTGGCATCCAGATCTGGCCTTCTGTTCCCACCAAAGCTCTGTGCTTTTTGGGTCGAGCTCCTGCGCCTCCTCCAAGCCCAACATGGTTCTGCAGGGCAGAAAAACTGGAACTCATTTTGTTGAAGTTGGACGTTTTGTTGGAGGAGATTGCCGTGAGAGGCTTTGTTAATGAAGCTGGTCTGACAGGAAATGGTCCAGCTCAAAAGGCCTAAAGTAAAGGCTGTTTCATATGAAACAGAGAGCACACTCAGGAGGCCAGCCGTGTCGGGCTTAGAAGAGAACCATCGATACTAATTTATAGATGTAGGTGGAAAGGAGAAGAGCAGTGAAAGTTGGAGCAGAAGGAAGATGTTTTTACTTTCTTGGAGGATTTCTTTTTTGTCTGCTTCTTGCCATTTAAGACACTGTCCTCTCTTCTGTTTTCCTACTTCCTCCACTTTTGTCCCGTCTTAACCTCCTTAAGGCAAAGATTACCACCACCCAGACCTAAATCCCATCCACCCTCCAGCTTTGTATACGGCAGCAGCATCTGTCAGTCAGATAATAAAGATGTCCTTGGAAAATGCCACCTAGTACTGATATTTCCTTGATATCAGACTGCAGCTTGAGCCAGTAAATGTGTGTGCTGTACTTGGTGAATAGCTGGATGAACAGTGTGTTGGTGTATCCCTGTGGACAGACTGAACACACACACTCACATCGACATGCGGTGGCCAGATGGTGACAGACTTGGTTCACGGCTCGCCTGTGGCTGCTCTGAATCAGTGTCTGTGGTTGGACTTGTCACAATGAACAATTACCTAATTACCGTTATTTTGAATACTCTTGTTCATGTATGCTTATTAGTCTTCAGTGGCATATTGTTGTTTTTTTTTCCTCCATTTTGATCCTGTTTGGAAATTCTGACACATAACCTCTTTTTTTGTGTCTAAGATTAAATTAGACTAAACTTTTGTTGTTTCAGATCAGTTAGGACTACCAAAATCATTTCTGTTGGGTCATAACCAGAATAACGAAGTGCACCAGTCCCTCTTGCATCACATCACCACCACAACAGGATGCTGCCACCCCCGTGCTTCTGAGTTGGGATGGTGTTTTTAGGCAAGCACGTTTTCCCCTTTTCCCTCTAAATATCACAGTGGTCATTATAGCTAAACGTCTTCATTTTAGTTTCATCAGACCACAGGATATATCTCCATAAATTAGGATATTTGTCCTTGAGATCAGTTACAGACTTTGATTTGGCTTTTTATGCTTCCTTTTGAAGTAATGGCTTCTTCCCCTCTGAATGGGCTCTCAGCCCAGGTTGATACAGCACCTGTTTCTCTGTGGATAATAAAACTGTCTACCAACTTCAACCAGCAACTTCACAAGGCAGTTTGCTTTTGCTCTGGGGTTGATTCTCTCATTTTATTACAAACCCGTCCAACTCTGGGACACAGAACCCAATAAACGTGTCACCCTGAGTTGATCAGGTTGCACATTTTGCCCTTAAGTCTTTCGTAAATACCATGAAATGTGATTATTATACCGTTACATTTAAGACTGGATGTAAAGTCACGGACAACTATGGGCTTCATATAATTTTAGTTCCTCAAGGACAGAGCTACATTTAACTTATGCACATGTCTCTGCAAAGTGAGGCCGAGAGAAAGTCTGAAATGGGGTGTAATGACCTCTTACCTCTTGTATTTAAATTAAGTGGCTTTCTGTAAAGTTAAGTCACAATCGTAAAACAAGCTAGAACTGGCTTCCTTCACATCCGTGGCTAAAACCTTTTAAATGGCAGATCTTTATGTGTTTGAGGCCCATTTTTGCTCTTCCCCGGTGGTTTGGTTGTTTCTGTCCCGAGTCCATCTGATGCTCAGCTTCTCGTTCATTGTTAGATAAAAAAATAAGAGTTCACGTCAGGGTCAAAGGCTAGCTGCTTTTTAAAAAAATAAAGCTTTTTGGGATGTACCTGAATTCAAAAGTGAGACTGCATGAACTTTTGATGCATTCTGTGGGAAGCTATTAGATTAAGAATAACCCTTTAGCGACGACCTTTCTATCCATCCCAAGCTCTCCCTCCTTCTGCTGCTGTGATTCAGCATCTCTGTCAGTTACTCCCACCTCCTTTTTACTTCTTTTTAGTTTAATCTAATATGGTTTCCTCTCCTCTGCTCCTCTCTTTCAGCAACGTGCGCCTGGGAAAGTGCTTTTTGACCTGGTTTGTGTCCACCTCAACCTGACTGAAGGCGATTATTTTGGGCTGGAGTACACAGACCATCGGAAAATGACGGTAAGATGAGTTTAGGTGACCCTGGCTGGAAGGATTTGTGTGTAATTACTGTCTTTGTACATTTACATTGATGTAGATGTGAAAGCCAGTTTTCTGCTGTAGTCAGGTTCATGTAGTTTCTAACAGCAGCAGCTGTTTGTAATGATCTCCAGGCTGAATGTGTCTGGAAGTTTGGAATCACTGCAGTGGAAACTCCATTAGAGCTCAAAAATGTTGTAATGAAAAGAAGAACCTTGAAGGCTCATATGAAAGCTGGATCTTAGCTTCTCTGGAACCAGATCTGTTCTTTGAAGATCAAATAACATGAAGTAAAATAAACAATAAAAATCTAAACCTCCACATGGGGTAAATTATCCACAATATGTTATTTTGCTACATTTTTAAAGCCATTAGTAACATTTTTAGCTTTCTGTTTGCTTATAATAGACTTCTTAATGACCTCCATTTTCGAGGGTAATGATGTGTTCAGTGCCATTGTTTGTGCTTTTACATTTAACTGCTTCAGCATTCAGTTTCAGCCTTAACGTATCTTCCTAGTGGTGCTGACTCCTCTCTAATAGTGTCCCTGAATATTTTTAGATTAATGCAAGCTATCACAACTTATTATTCCTAACCGTTTAAGAGAAATTATTTGATGCTGCTTTTAATTGATATGCAGCCTAGCTTCAATATTCCTTTCCTTTTACATCAGGTATGACCCTCAATTTATCTGTTGAGCTAATATGTTGGGATCTTGTTAACAAATCAGACATTGTGGTGAAGAATCATTGCTATTAAATTATTTGCAGCCCAGCTTGAGAAATTTTAGGCCAATGGCTTAATTTTATAATGCAAATTATTTTTTTAAAGGGCCAGTGTTTCGAAATTAGTGACATCTAGTGGTCGAGTTGTAGATTGGAATTCTCTGTGTCCTTCCGTCTTTCCTTGTGTCCTACCTCCCTTCCTTATGTCCTTTCTTGTGTCCTCCATCATTTGTTTTCTCCTTTTTTCCATCCTTCCTTCCTTCCTTCCTTCCTAAAATGTTGCCCTTTTTTTGTTTCCTTCATTGTGTCCTACCACCCTTTCTCATGTCATTTCTTGCATCCTCCATCATTTCTTCCCTTATTCCTGCCGTCCTATCTAACAACAATTTCTGTTTTGTTAGAAAAATGTAAATTTTGTAAAAGTCAGGATTTTGGGAAAATTTGATGTTTCTCACCAACCCAGATCTGAACAATCCAATATGGCTGCCGCACATGTTGAGCTTAGTGAAAGGCAGATGTGATAAACTGTTTATTTGCACTTTTGTCCACATGTTAAGTGTTATATTGGTGTCTTGTTTTGCTAATAGTTAGTCTGGTCACTGAGTGCAATAGTCAGTAAAACTCACTGGTCTCCCAACCTGCAGTGGGAACAAATAGGGACCATGCAGCATATATTAGATATGGTCTCGGTTGTCTCCTGCCTTGCTTATATATTTGAACTTACCTTACTGAAGATCATTTTGCCCCCCGTATGTCTTCTGTATAACTAGTTTCTGCTCTCTTCAGGTGTGGCTGGATCTTCTGAAGCCAGCGCTGAAGCAGATCAGACGTAAGAAGCTCTCAGATGCTGCTGTTTTCTTTTTGTCATCATGATAATTCTGCTCTTCTCATAAATTAAATCAAATTATCAGATACCCCCATGTTCTCCTGGGTTCCAGGCAGCCCGTCTAACACAAGTGCAGAAATAAATGTTAAGTCCTTTCTTCCCACATCTCCACTTCCTCTCTATCCCATAATTTCTCTCCTTCAGGACCTAAAAACACCATCCTTCGCTTTGTGGTGAAGTTCTTCCCTCCTGACCACACGCAGCTCAAGGAGGAGCTGACTCGGTAGGTTTTCCCCAACACAGAAACCACACCTCTACGAAGCAGAGCTCTCGAAACTGAAAAGATGTGCTGCTTCCTCCACTGGTTCCAGTCTTTTTAGCCTTTCACTCAGGTTTCACTCATGGTTTATGCTTGTTTCTAATGATACCTTGTCATGTCTCCTGGTATTTTAAGCTGTTCTTGGTCTGAAAATTTAAGGTTAACTGTGATCTGGGAACCCGGCTCATAAAACTATTTCTTGTCCCAAAGCAGCTAAAAACGAAACTCCTGTTTTGCACGGTATCTTTTGTTTTGAGTCTGATAATCCGGTTCAAGCCGGCTCAGATGTTTGTCTAAGCTCACGTCACCGTCCCATAAGACATAAACAGGAGCCTCTGACCTTCCACATTTTCCCATGATGCTGCAGCTCTTAGAATATTTCTGTCACTTTGGGGATTTCTTCTCACTAAACAGATTAGTCGAAGTAAATTTTTGTTTTTCGACTCCTGGTCTTTCCTCCATTGCTGACGTTTGGACTCTGTTTACTCCTGCTGCTGACTCTCACATTAAACAGGAAATGGGCTGGCAGCTGTTTTTTCGTCCTTTTATTTGGTTTTCCGAAGGGTAGCAGGGGGTAACCAGGAGCCAAAGACAGAAAAGGGGTTTTTAAAAAGTTGCCTGTTGCCTCTGGTTTAAGTGAGGTGGTAGGAGATAAATCAGAGCTTTTACAGAAAGCTTTGCAAAAATATTCCTACCACTTCGAATTGTCAATTTTTAGTTTTTTTACTGGTATTTAGCTCTTCCCGTCTTTCCATAAACTCTCCCTGCTGAAGAAGAGCATCCCCACACCATGATTATGCCACCACCCAGTTTTATAGTGGAGATGGTGTGTTCAGGGTGATGTGCAGGATCCGTTTTGCTTCAAACAAAGCATTTTCTTGTAGGCCAAAAGGTTTGGTTTGGTTTCTTCTGACCAGAGCACCTTCCACATGTTTGCTTTGTCTTCTACATGGATTTCTTTCAACAATGACTTTCTTCTTGTCACTCTCTCATTAGGCCAGCGTTGTGGCTACTAATATTCAGGGTTCCTACAAACTCTGGAAATGTCTGAATAGGTCGGGAAGTTAATTTCAGTATTGCAATGTCTGGAAAAAGAAAACAAGAGTTTGGAAAGTTATTATTATTTTCTTACATTGTTCCCTAAGTTGTGTTCTTCTGTCTTCTGTTTAGGCTCCTTTCCTTTTCACCTTGTGTCCTTACTACTATTCTTTGTTGTGTCCTACCTTCTCCTTCCTTCCTCTTTGCAAAGTGGCTTTCCTTCTTTCCTTCCTGGCATCCTACTTCCCTTGCTTATGTCCTTTGTTGTGTCTTTAAAAATTTTTCTCATTCCTTCTTCCTTCCATCCTTCCTTCCTTCTGTTTGCCCTACCCCCGTTCTTTTGTTTTTGATTTCTTTCCTTCCTACATTCATTCTTTACCTGTTGTTGTTCTTCCTTCCTTCCTTCTTTCCTTTTTTTCTATTTCCTGTAGAAGCTTATGCCCTAAATATTTGGGGAAAGTGTTTTATATTTTAGTATAAATGTAGAAGACTGAGAACTTTGGAAAGCCTGGAAGTCTTACCCATTTAGGAAGGAGTTGAGGATCTCTGCAGCTCCTCCAATTACCTTGACTGATTCTCTGGTCAATGCCCAGCTGCCATTAATCAGTCATGTCTTGGTAGGTTGTGCCACACAGATGCTGATGTTGAGCAGTGAGATAATCAAGGCTTCATCCCTGACCTGTCTGCTGGGTTCCTTGGTCTTCATGATTATCTAACTGGTTGCAGATTAGAGTAAAGAGAATAAATACAAATGTACGCCACACTTTTCATATTTTATTCATAAAAAATCAAGAATTATTATTTCACTTCAAAGTTATGCAGTACTTTGTGTTGGTCCATCACATAAAATCCCAATAAAATACACAGACGCCTGAGGTTGTAAATGTGACAGAATGTGGAAACTGCTTTTCCACATTCAAACCCTTTTCCTTTGGGAATTTATACCGAGATAATATGGCGTAGCTCTGCTGAAATGGCGCTGCATGTTTAGAGAAGCATGATTATCTTGAAGATGTAATGCATTATATTTCTTCTTAATTCTGAAAGCAAGAAATTGGTTTTATTAAGCCATTAGGTTTGGTTTTGTGAAAATATATTTACTAAAACATGGACAAATGTGCAGAGCATGGCTCAAATGTGTGTTTTATGAGCAGTGCTTGTGTTAAATCAGCTTACATCTGTCTTTGAACTGATGCTTAACTTTAAGGTCAGTGAATACGGTCAGATTTTTTGAATTTTTAGTTGTTGCGTCATGACTTTTGCAGCATGTTCATGCTTGCTGAACTAATCTGAGCATCTGACTCTGATCATTCCCTGGAATAAGGATGTTTTTTCTCCCAAGTAAGGATTGGTTTCTAAGTTTTTCCTCTTCTCTTGTTCTCCAGGTATCTGTTTGCCCTGCAGATCAAACGAGACTTGGCCTGTGGTCGTCTCATCTGCAATGACACCAGCTCCGCTCTCATGGTTTCCCACATCATTCAGTGTGAGTAAAACACGGGTTTTACTTTCTGAGCTTTCTTTGTTGTCTCTTTCTGCTCTGAGAACATTTAGATTCCTGCACCTTTACTGAAAGTACCTGATATCAGAAAAGGACTCTAGTCCAATTCTAGGAAAAGGCATCCTTCTCTGAATGCCTGACGCTAAATCAAACATAATTCCTACAGCCTTTAAGGATTTTTCCAGGAGCAGTCCATACAATGTGTCCAGACTTATGCAATCAAATCAGTCTGGAAAAGTCTGGAACGTTATGGGATTTAATTTATGTATTTTTCTGCTCTGGAAAAGTATGGAGAAGAAAACCGTACAGAAAAATGTTCATCCATCCATTCGTCTATCCATCCATCTGTCTCCTTACAGTCTGTGGTGTTTGCAGCTTTCTAAATTGCAGAATTTCTTCCATAAATTGAGAGTAATGTTTTGCATAAATGCTAAGAACTCTAGAAGTTTGAGTTGGGAAAAACCTGTAATTTTGATGTGAAAATTGCAGGAACCCTGACATGGAGAGGAATACTGTGGTACCTGGTTGCATTAAAGACGGAAAAGAGACAGAATGCACTCTATTTGTCTAAATTTATTATTTTCTTTTATAATTCAAACACGCATCTTCTGACAGTTTTGCTCCCTTTCTAGTCTAAATAATTACTTCTTAATGAATTCTTCCCCCCATGCCACCAGCTGAGATCGGGGACTTCGATGAGACTCAGAGCTGGCAGCATCTGCTGCACAACAAGTACCTTCCTGACCAGGACGCCATCAGAGACAAGATTATTGACTGCCACCGCCAGCATGTGTGAGTCCCTTTTACATTCACAGACGTTCACTTTTAATCAGCAGACAGGCTAACGGGCAATGTTTTTTAACATTTTAAATCATTAAACATCTCCATGACAACCATTAGAGGCTTGCCAGGAAAAAGGGCTTCACGTCTTACCATCACAAACGTTAATATGTAGAGTGTGCTGAACTCTGCTGGAACTTTAAAAGGAAATGTGTGCTTTGGTCAGATGAGACCAAGGTTTATAGCAGCAGACACTCCAGATGGGTGGCGAAATAGGGGTTAATTATGTTGGAAAAACACCTCATATCCACTGTTAAGTATGACAGATGATCTATGATGCTGCGGGTCTGTTTCCCTTGTTAGAGTGCAAACTAAGCCTAGGTCCTCATTGGGTCTTTCAGCAGGATAATCAAAAACATGAACAGATCAACACAGAAATGGATTATCACACACAAAACCAGTCTTCTTCCATGGCCTTCTTATTCCCACTCCAAAATCCTGTGGAAACCTGTGAGTCAGCTGAAGAGGAGAGGGACCCAGGATTCTGGATGATCCAGAGAGATGGTGCAAAGAGGAATGGTCAAACATCCATATCTCTGCTCCAAGATTGTGAAATGGAGAAGACCAAGGCTGCTTGACCAAAGGGGATTGTATAAATTATTAACATTGTCAGTACTTGTAAAGGGGGCTTCAATTCAAACGTGATCTGAGCTTTAATGTGCTCTGAAGTGCCAACCCCAACTCAGTAGAGTGCCCTATAAAAGAAAACTGCACATGGGTAAACCCCCTTTTAGATTTCTGCAGCAGTGGTGGTTCACTGCAAGTTCAGTTCCTTATTTTCTACAGATGCAAATCCTGATAAAATCCCACCCCAAGCACAGATGAAGACAGAAAAACAAACCACTGCCCTGCTCACGGCCACTCGCCTTCCCTCGCTTCAATCCCTCAGCTCCTTCTTAGCCGACACAGGAAGGAATTGGGTTCTTCAGACGCTCATGCAGGAAACAGGAAGCGATTTTGTGGCAAATTTCTTTCCGCCCTGCAGCAGGCACCTCCGTCTGATGCTGTTGTTATTTTAGGACTTTTGTTGCAGTGGGTTTTGTTTTGAGTGGGTGGTGGGTTGTTCTGGACACTATACAGATTAGTGTTTCACAGCATCTTCTCTGAAAGAGTGATTGATTTAACTGATTAAATCCCTTCTTCCACAGTGGACATACTCCTGCAGAGTCAGACTACCAGCTGCTGGAAATCGCTCGGCGGCTGGAGATGTACGGTGTCCGTCTGTACCCTGCAAAGGACCGGGAGGGGACAAAGCTCAGCCTGACTGTGGCGCACACCGGGGTCTTGGTTTTTCAGGTAAAATCTTTCAGACTTGGAGCCCAGGGTTCTACAAAGTCTGGAGCAGTATGGAGTTTGGTTTCAGTATTGTCCAGTTCTAGATAAGCACGGATAAAGAAAATAAGAATACAGAAAAATCTTTGCATTTCCAGACTTTCCTGTCCAAGAGGTCTCAAACCTCAGTATTTGAGGGATGGCATTGTGCAACTTTTAGATGCACCCCCCTGGTCCAACACACCATAATTCAGCAGCTGAATTACCTCCTCAGCATGCAGTGCATTTCTACAAAGTCCTGCCAGAAATGTAATTCATGTTTTGCTGAAGTAGAGAAACATCTGAAAGTTGCAGGACATCAAGTCTCAAGAACTCTACTTTGAGACCCCCATCGTTCCTTCATTGTGTCCTTTCTTCTACCCTTGTATCCTTTCTTCTGTCCTGACTTGTATCCTCCTTCCTGTCTTGTGTCCTGTCTCGTTATCTTTTGTCCTTCTTTCCTCTTTCCTACAATCCTTCCTTTGTTGTCTCATACCTTTCTTTCCTTCCAACCTTTTTGATATACTTTCGTCTCTTCTCCCTACCTTGAACCCTCCCTCCCAGCCTCGTATGATTTCTTCTTTCCTTCCTTATGTCCTGTTCCCACCCTATGTCCTACCTCCATTTCTTTTCTCCTTCCTTCCTTCCTTCCTCCTGTCCGTCCTTCCCCGTAATTTGTTTCTTGCTTCCTTTCACTCTGTATTCTTCCTTGTTTTTCTGTGTTCGTTCTTTCTTCCTTCTTTACTTTTCTTTCACCCTTGTGTCCTATTTTTTTCCTACCTTGTGCCGTCCTTGCATGTTCTTGTTTTTTTCTCAGCTACCATCAATGAATCCTGTTCATAGTATAAATATCTGCCATTGATTTATGGTTAGGTTTAGTGTTGTATATTTTAAACTGAACAAAAATGGCTGAGAAGTCTGGAAAGTTGAGTCTAGAAGTCTGTCGGGAAAACTTAAGAACAATCTGTCTTCTTATGTGGTTGTACCAAATGTCACTGTTATTACATCGTGACCTAGAATTTAAAGGATAGTTTTTTTCATTATTGAGTAGTTGCTAGAGGCATAATTTCACACTGTTTACTGTTTTTATCCAGGGATACACTAAAATTAACGCGTTCAACTGGTCCAAGATTCGCAAGCTGAGCTTCAAACGTAAACGTTTCCTTATCAAACTGAGAGCTGACCCCACTGTAAGTCCAATTAAGCGTTTTTATTGTTCTTGCTGTATTTACAGTGCCTTGATAAGGTGCAACTGTTCATCTATTTTCTCCATTTAGAACCACAAAATGCTTTTATTGGGATTTTATGGGATAGAGCAACTCAAAGTAGAGCTTAATTGTGATATTTAAGGAAATTATCTAAAATTTTATTAGTTTTTTCAAATAAAAATCTGAGAAGAGGGTGTGTATTTGTATTCAGCCCCCTTCTGAGTCTATACTTGAAGAACCACCTTTTGTGGTTTGACAAAATGTGAAAAAATTAAAGGGTCTGAATAATTTTCCAAATGCTGAAGTGACCCTACGTGTTCTCCAGCAGAACTCCCATCATGACACGCTGGAGTTCGCCATGGCCAGCAGGGACTGCTGCAAGGTTTTCTGGAAGATCTGTGTGGAATACCACGCCTTCTTTAGACTCTTCGAGGAGCCTAAACCCAAACCCAAGCCCATCCTATTCACTAGGGGGTCGTCTTTCCGGTTCAGGTGAGCCAGGACCTGGAAAAAATAGTTTCTTTATGTTGATTTTTCTTACATAATTTTGTTTAAACTTACATTTAGATTTACAAGCATATGTTCTAACTTTGTTTCAGTGGAAGAACGCAGAAGCAGATCATTGACCACATGAAAGACTCCGAGCTGAAGAAAGTCCCATTTGAGAGGTGAAGCTCCTGTTTTTCAAACAGACCCTCCTGCAGCAGGGGCTGAAAGCTGTAATCAGATTTGCCTGCTAGGTTAGCTGATTAGTGGCACATGGTTTGACCTGGTGTCGCCTCCCCTCCTCACAGGAAGCACAGTAAGGTTCTGTCCAGCAGCAGCATGTCCCCTCACTCGTCTTCCTTCAGATCCCAAGTGCCAAAAGAGGTAATACACTGCTGAGCAGGGACCGGCTGTCCTGACATTTATCCACCAATAACTTAACTTATTCTGCACATTTAGACCTGTTTTTGTCACTGTCACAGTTCCTACTCATAGTATGGAAACAAGGTTTGGACATGTGTGGAAAAAGAAACTGATTATGAAATTGCATCCATTCATCCTTTATCCGATCTGTTCGTTTTCATCCTTCCCACCCTTGTTCACGTTGTTGCTGGTGTAGGCATCTCATACCAATGACCAATCACACACAGATGTCTGTTGCTCCCTGAGATTGGCTGTAGGTTGGGCGATTTATTTTTTAGAATTTGCTCCCCTATTGGACAACATAATCAGGCACCCATGATCGGAACCATGTACCGTTTAGATGTGGGTCTAAGCTGTGTTGTTTTCAGAGGAATAAATGTGTGTGAATAAGTGTCTGGGGCATTCTTTTAAAGTCCTGACTCCGGTTTTTCTTGGCGTATTTTGCAGTGTGCCACGTCTATCCCGTCAGCAGACCAGCCAGACTCTGCAAGACTGGAGGCCACAACTAATGGCAATGAGGGGCCGCCAGCCATTGCACCTCCCACCAATGGCTTCCTTGACAGCACTCTCAACTCAGATCCGAGCCGACAGAACCACAACGGAGCAGGCCAGCATCTCCTCAACCCAGGTCCAACCTGCAGGGCAAACAAAGGCAGCAGCTCTTCTATTCCTTACATAGACTGCAGCGACATAGACAGCGAATGTGATGTGGGGAAGAGCGGCAGGGCCCCCAGGGGCCAAAGCAGTGCAAATGACAGTAATGAGGATGAGCCTTACAGGCATGAGGGCGGTGCAGGGCACAGAGATGGGAGTCTGTTTGGGGTCGTAAACGGGTTCTACCACACCAATCACCATGGAGTGATGCAGCAGGGTGTGAGTGGCAACAGAAATGCTGTAGATCAAACTCAGGAGAAGTTTAACATGAGTCAGGAGCGAACAAACGATGACGTCCTGTCCAATGGAGGCTCCTTCCATAGCCGCCTCCCGCTCCACAGCACGCTGCTGGACGAGATCTTCCAGGGCCGAGACAAGCGCGGCGCGGGATTCGTTCGCCCACTGGGAACCGGGACTCGCAGTCAGTGCTCCAGCCCGGTGATCAGCAGCTTCCATCCGCGTACGAATTCACTCAGCCATGGCGAGATGACAAACGGCCATAGTCAGCCGCGCTCCGCCTCGCGGTGGGATGATGGGGGGCATTATTTTAGCAAACGTCCCGGAGCCATCCCAGTGGAGGCACCCACCATCCCCCAGTCATCCCACCCACCGAACCACTACGGCAGCTACTCACCGATCATCTCAAACCGCACACCAGCGCATTTGGCCAAACCGTATAACCTCAACAACAACATGAGGGATCGTTCTGACACCGATCCATTCATTCTCAGCCAGCTCACATCCACCCCCAACCACCGCGACCCCCACCGCTCCGGGATGCAAACCCCGTACTCCGCCCCGATGGAGCGAAAAGTTGCGATAACGAACGGCAACCTCGTGGTTCCAGGCCAGGCGCGGTCAAACAACGCTCAACGGCTGTTTGACCGTCAGGGTAAACCGAACAACAACAACAATACCCTGAGCCAGCCGGTCCAACTGATCGACGGGTCCACCAGCAGTGGCACCGACACCAGCGACACAGAGTCGGACACGGGCAGCAGCGCATACAGCCAGCCGCTGCTGTACGGGAACCCCGCTGCGGTCGGCTCGAATGACGGGAAGCTGCACAGGAAGCTGCCATTTGGAAGTCTGCGGCTGGAGAAGGGGGGCGAGGGCGAGCCGGGGGAGCGGGAACGCCGGTACCGATTCAGTGAGGAAGATGTAGGAGGTCACGTTTTTAGCTGCTGAGCAGGAAAAAAATCAGCTGAGCCACTTTTATTGAAAAAGTACAAAAATTTTAGAAATTGACATTTTAAAATCCAGTTTAGACTTTTTTATATTTTATCTTTATCTTTGAATATATAGTGGAACTACTGGGACACCCCGTTAAATATTGTGTTCTCTGGAAAAAAAGTGATTTAATTGCACTTGAACAAAAAATTTACTTTTTTTACTCCTTAAACAAAATATATCAACTAAAACTAGTTTTCTAGCCCCATCCTCACTTGCAGCTGTGAGATCTGGATCACATTGATTTAGATCTCTGGGTTTAAACCCGCATCTCATTAGTTCTGGTGTCTAAATAATTAAATTTGACTTTCAGCCTCTTTCTGACTGTAAAGACATGCACTTTCATTTAAACAGCAGTAAGAGCCTGCTGTTGGTCCCATGATGACACTGAAAGGTTTTTGGAGACTTCTTTTAGCATCTTGCTGTCTGCTTTCAGGGTGAACTTGCATGGATGGTCAGACCTGGGCATGCTGTCAGTTGTTCTGAATCTCCTACAGTGTAATGGCTGATTTCAAATCCTTCTAGGGCCTCCTTAAGGTCCTTTACCAGACTCGTAGGCTGCTACAATCTTCTTTCTGTAGACCCCAGACAGATCTTTGGATCTCACCTTAGTGTTTACTCCCACTTCAACAGTCAGGAGCACCACACTAGATATCTGAGGTTTAAACAGCTGAGTAATGATGTTCTCATCATGTCCTCCTGATGGGAATAAGCCTTAGTGTGTGATTTTAGCCATTTTACTTGGGAATAAATGGCTGAATTTATTCCTCACAAGAATTTGCATTTTTTTAAATTATGTTTGCATTTATACAATTTTAATTTTTCAGTCATTTTATCAAATTAATATGTTCGAAAACACGCAGGCTTTCTTGGGGTGTCCTAATTTTGAGTAGAGGAAGAACATTTTATAGACTTTGTTTAACAAACAGATTTTGCTCAACTTTAACCATATTTTTTAATTGTAAAATGTACAATTTTTAACAGAAATCTGTCGTTTCTCTACTTCATTTGATATATATGTAGATGATTTTTTTTTTCTAAACCCAACAATCAGATTTATTTAGTCTAAAACTTTGTTATGCAGCCTGGTGGCTTTGCTGGTCTAGCTTGTTGCTGTGAAACCTGTGAAGCCAGCCTTGTAAATAATTAAAATCTTTGCGTAAATACCCTTTAAGGAGAAATACTTCCTTTACAATGTGCCATAACTTAAAAACTGTGTACTTAGATGAAGATCTGGAGCTTCTTGGTAAGATTATTTTCTGTGCGTTTGTGTTGTTAGTGTTGATTGTATTTATATCAATCTGTTCTGTGTAGGAGGAAAGATAGATTTGTTGATTTGTAGCTGAGAGATTAGAGCGATTTCTTCTTGTTGACTTGGTGAGGAGAAAATGATTTATTTAGGGGCACTGATTTTTCTCTGGCATTCTACACGAATCTCTCTGTGTGTGTCCATGTTTGTGGCGTAAAATAAAACCTTAGGAATGATTTGAATTTGTATTGTGCAATAGCGGTTTTACTTAGGGATTTTTTTTGGGACAGTAGAAAGTAAAAAAGAGGGGATGGTTGTGTACTGCTCAGTTTATTTAAAGGATCTTAATTATAGTCCAACTCAACTGTAGCCTACAGTCTTTTTAATGTTTCCCAGAGAATGGGTTGTATTTCAGTACTAAATTGGTAGAAAAGTGTGTTTAAAATGCCAGAAGAGGAAGGTCTCTTTTCCTCTTTGGTACCGGCTGATGTCCGTTTGAGCACTTTTTATGCTTTCTGTTGATTTCTTTCTCTTTAGTGGACAACTACTGTATCTCTGGTATGGATGTATAAGAATGGCAATGGCTCTCACACCTTGGTTAAATGTGTTTTTCACTTGTTAATGTGGCATTTATGTACAATTTACATGAAAACTGGTTTTATTAGAAAAAATAAATATAAAACGCCCAAAACGCTGCACTAATCATGTTGCATAAGTGTGCACATCCTCAAAGTAATACTTTTCTTATCCACCTTCCCACATCTTGACTTTGTAAGGATTTCACACTCTGCCTTGCAACAGTTGTCAAAATCTCTGACATTATGAGGACATCTGTATGATTTCTGGTCTCCAAAACTCTTTATTTTTTTCAGGTAAGGCCATTCTTTTAACTTGAATGTGTGGACTCACACTGATGCTAAAAAACAAACCCCCCCTCACCTTCGGCTTTCTTACACATGAAGATTTTGGGCCCAAAACTGTTATTTAATGCTGATATAAGTCAGAATTTCATCCATCCTGAGAAAAAAAAAGTTTAATCTGAATAAAAGTAACCCCACATCATGATTCTGCCACCACCGTATTTCTCTTTGGGTATGGCGTTCTTTCAGTGATACACTGTTGTTCTTTATGCCAAACATCATTTTTGGAATTACGGCCCAAAAATCCAAGTTTTGGTTTCTTCTTGGTGTCTTCTCTTTTCATCATTTTTGGTGAGACATCATGAATTTATTTTTGTCCTCTTATCCTGACTGATACCTTTGAAAACACAGCTTTAGTTAAAGGAAGCAAATGTCAGGCAAACGCTACTAGGATTACTAAAGTTTATTGTATTTTATTCGGATTCATTATAATTGCTGTGAGGTGTGTTGAAATAGGATCAAAAGTTGCATAAAACAATTATTTTAAAGATTTGCACACTTATACTTTCCTGTAACAGATTTTTTTGTGCCGGATATGTGTTGCATTAAGGCAGGTAAAGGGTTTAAAATCATTGTTCATGTTTTTTACACAGTAACTGGGCATTGTAATATAGGTGTGAAGACTTTAGAGAGCCCCGTATGCAAAAATTCTTTGTTTAAAATTTACTCCTAACCGAGAACAAGATTAGCATTAAATGAACAGTTAGAAACAACTTTAAAAAGTGTGATTTTGCGATCTATGTTTCTGTTTTTCCTTCATATCTCTGTTTTTCCTCACTGTAACTCAAAAACACGACCCTTTAGCTGTCTGCTTGTGCTTTGCTCGGCCTCTGGCATGAACTCCACAGAAAACCTGGATGTTATCATTCACTCTGTTCTGCTGCTTTTTTCTCACCTCTTAAACTGCAGTTTATGTAAGGCCTCTCATCTCCATCTGTCATTTGTTGCCCGTTTGGCTGCTTGTTCTCCACTTTTACTTTTGCTCTCACCGAAGGACTAAATCAGAACAAGCAAATTCAACTCAAACCAGTATTTTTCACAAGCTTAAGGTTATTTTTTCTTCATACTTTTGAACCTACTGCTTCAAATTAAATCAGATTGGGTTAAATGTGCAAGACTTTTTTTCCTGCTTTCCTCTGAATCAAATGCTTCCTGCTTTGTAAATACACTGTTTATAAGCATGTTTTTAAGAAAAAAGAAGCTTTTTTTAACAATGTTTTCGCTATTTCCTTTCTGTTTCTATAAATGCATGTTAACCAGGCAGAAAAAGTGTCACTTTACTCTTTTTTGCTCACTTGGTGTTTGTGTAGAGGGGCTCACAATGGTTCAAAATGTTTGAGACGCAGATGATGCAGTCAAACAGGCAACCAAGCACATGCTCTTCTTCATTTTTGGAGTTTTTGTGCCTTTCAATCGCTTTGCCGTCATAAGTAATCACCTGCACCATGTTTATTTCAAACATTTAGAAACCCTTTGTGTTTTGGCCCCCGCCAGGGATCTGTGCACAAGGACACAGCAGGCATGACTTAGCTTCAGTTTTCTGTTAACAGAGAGTGGGAGGGTGAGGGAAGACAGACACTGGTAAAGTTAATAATAATGCATTATGTAAGTGCACAAAAGATATATTTGAGAAATTAAGCGTTCATGTTGTCAGGTGTAAAAGTCTGTGTGTTGTCAGAGCTTGGACACATGTATAAACACAAGAATACTGGAGCTGAGTCCCTGTGTTGTCCTAACACTTGCCTGTTTAATTTTTGCATTTTCTACCACCCCAATTTAACTTATGCTTCTTTGTAATTTTATTGAAACTGAATGTTCATTATACAGGAACTGTCATGGCAAATTAGGGTTATTTTAGGTTGAAAGAAATCGTGGAGCTAGGGGACGTTTATTCTTCTACTTCTTTTCCCAAAAATGGTTCGTAAAGTTTTTTTCCTAATAAATTAGCTTTTGCATCCTATGAATTTGACCCTTAAATTTAGAAAAAGGTATAGATTGTGTTTTCTAATACTAAACCACTTCCACTGGCTCCCTGGTTTTTTGAAATACCTAGAAGGCCTCTTAAATGTCCTTTCATTGTAACGGGCTACTGCGATTTTGTGTTCATGCTGTAATTTGTACATTTACGGAGTTATTCAGAACCAAATTTGTTCGTTTTACCAATTTTAAAACTCATATAATTGTTTCTTCTTGTCATTATTATGTAGCTGTGTTGATATTTGGTGAATAAAGGGAACTGATGGACCTTTTAGGAGGAAAAAAAACATGTTAGATGGGATACCAGCTAAAGCTAACAGCCGCTTAGCTTAGCTTAGTTTTTCTTATATTAGCTTTAAAGTGAGCATAAATATTGAAGTGTCACTTCACAAGGTTAAAGCTTAATAAACAAACAGTAAAATGTATTTTTTTAGGGGCGGGGGAGTACTTTGTCACCTGCTTTTATTGATATGGGGTAGTTCTGTTAGCCGGGTGCTGTTATGAGATTTTCATGGTATTATAAGAGTAGCATGATTTAAAAATACCAATCTAGTAGCTCTTATTCAACACAGAAAAGTAACTTATTCCCAGTGTTGTCAAAATAATGTAGCATCAAGTTTATCAGAGCAACATTTGATGACTGTCCGGTTTTTTACTGTCAAAAATATTTCAAAACAGCTAAATTTCGGTCTGTTGCAAGCGAGTGAAAATTGGAGGGGCCTTATTTCAGTTAACTGGTAGGTCATACCAACAAGTGGGGGACACTTTGTATTATTGAAACTAAAACTTTTTAAAAACTCTGGATACCTTCGTACCGGAAACCAGCCCATTCCTAGTGTCAGCGCTAAGCTTAGCTAACTGGCTAACAAAGCTATGCCAATGGTATTACCCAGAAAGTAAACCAGTTATTCTCCATATCTTGAACTAATAACTTCAAATAAACTTAATGAAAACGTAAAAAATGGAGTATCAGAATTAAATCTGTGCATGTTTTTATGCTTTTAGCTGCCTACTTTTTTTAGTTTTTCATCTGACAAGTTTTGAAGCATTAGCTAGCTATTTGCTGTGTTTCTGCTCACTAAAACATTAGCGGCTGCTCCAGTTTGCATGAGCCACATCTGTTTTTTTTTCTGTTTTACTACTTTCTTTAACCTTTCGCATGCAGAAGGTTAAACTAAAGAGCTGCCTAAATACGAATGATAATCTCTCACTTTCTGATAAATATGCAGTTTTACTTGTTTTCTATCACATTGATAACACTGTTCCTTCACATCCATCTATCCTCAAAAATTTGCTGGATGTTCTTTTTGTCGCTTCTATGACTTTTCTTTCTTTCATCCGTACAACTTTTTACGATATCTGTTTGTGGTGCACTAGTGTCAATAAAAAAACATTTTTTAACATAAAAAGGACTCCAGCGTCCTCTGTAGGGTCGATAGGCCCCTCACTTTCCCTACGACATCCCATTCCATCCACCTGCTTGGACTGTGACCCCTCTCCATGTGTTGTATTGTGGTAGATGGTCTGTAGTGTAGAGGCCGTTTTATTTGTTTAGTGTTGTTCACCTTCCTGTTAGCTTGTTCCTCCATGTGTTGTGTTCAGAGTTATTTGTCCGTTGAGTTTTTTGTTTTTTTTATAGCACCGCAGCATATATCTGCTCTCATTGGTTGCAATGGGTGTACCCATGATCCAGTTTGATGTATAGCAGTGGACGTTTTGGAAACTTTGCAAAACTGGGCAAGTATACAGTCGAATTTAGAATCATGTAGTTTACATAATAGCAGCAGTAGTAGTATTAGTAGTAGTGACTCTAGCTGTAGTTGCAGTAATTCTACTTTCTCTGGATGTTCCCATTAAATTGAAGAGTTGGGAGATGTAATATTAGTCTTGAGCTTCTACATGCATGGTTCAGATTCCTTTCTAAGACCTTTTAAAAAATATTTTTTTGTTTTTTCCATTTTAACCAGCTTGGGATTAATTTGCTAGTTCATAACCCCACTACGCCTTGACCTATTTCACCATTGTGTCATTGATCATCAGTATATTTCTCTTAAGTTAAGATTAATGCTAAAAATGCTTAATTCTCCCTTATGCTTTAACTTTGTTGTGATTTGGACCCATTGACCTCTGATCAAACCAAAATAACTAAGTGACCTCCTGCTAGTAGACATCATTTATTCAGGCTTGGAAAGCAGCAGCAGACTATTTTAGTATTTTATAGAAATTTAAAACCTTGGTAATTAAAGCAGGTACGAAAAATAACCAGTGATCAGGTTTAACCACATTTTATAAATGCTTTCAATTAGAAAATATTTTTTTGTCACGTCTGACCAGGTTGTTAGTACAGCTTTTCCACCAGATGATTACAGTGAATTTAGAAAACCAATGTTTCACAACTCAATTGTCAAAATAAAATTCCAAAAAGTGAAAAACAAGTTGGCACCTAATTTCATTATTATACAATCTGATTAACCCTTTGCCTTGTTGTCCACTCTTTGTCCTGCCCTCCTTTCTCCTATTTATCTTTTGAACTTTCCACAATTAGAAGGCCCCGATTCCAAGGAATCCCCGCAGGAAAGTCCCCAGGTGGTTGCAAACGGAAATGGCCCTGGCGATGAGCAGGAAAGGGGCGTCACCGGCATTGTGGATGTGGTGCAGATTCCAGAGGGACAGCAGCTTTCCCCACTTACCAGCCCGCTGCTCATCGAGGCCGGATACGTCCGCCACGAAGATGAAGAGGAGGCGAGAAGAAAGGTGGGGAGGCTGTGCGTGCTTAGAAGTGGAAACACAAAGAATTTAGTTGGATGACTTATTGAAGAAGAGAAGAAGAAAATTATCAATATACCTGCAAATCTATTCAGATGTTTTATAATTTGTCATGTTTCAAACGCAAACTTTAATGTGTTTTACTGGAATTTTCTGTGATACGTCAACATAAAGTAGTGAATAACAGTGGAAGTAAAAGGATGCACACCTCACACAGCACCCCACAGCATGATACTGCCACCACCATGCTGAAGGCTGCAGCATCATACTGTAGGATTGCTTTCACCACTGCCTTAACTTTTCTTTTAGCCACCCAGGGTTTTTTCACGTAGGCCAAAAAGTTCAGTTTTGATCCCATCTGTCAAGATAACCTTCTTGTATTTTAATTAAAATTTTATTTAGGAGGGTATCAGAGTAATGGGAAATCAATTTAAATGCAAACCACATTTTTCAGTTTTGTATTTGTAGAACATTTTCAAAATCATGCTCCTATTACTTTATTTTGATCTCACATAAAATCAAATAAGATACATTGAGGTTTGTGGCTGTAATGTGACAGAATATGGAGAGGTTTAAAGTGTTCGTATACTTTTGTAGATTTGCTGTAATATAAGTAGGTGTGGTAGATAGATCTGATTTTTCTGTTTGTGTCCAGAAGTTTCCCACAGACAAAGCTTACTTCATAGCCAAGGAACTGTTGACCACAGAGCGGACCTACCTCAAAGACCTTCAGGTTATCACAGAGGTAATAATTCCCATATCTTGCCTGGTTTGATTTCGGAGTTTAAAAGGAGCAATATCTACATGTGCTGCTTGCTTTGTCTGGCTCAATGGAGGAATTTCCTCACAAATCAAGGCTTGGCTGTTTGTCCAGGTATATTTCAGGATTCCTACCTCAGTATAGATAAATTTGATTTGAGCATTTTCCAAGTCTGTTAACGCATGGAAAAATATTGTATGGAATATTAGTTGATATTCCAGACTTTGATTCCTTATCCCATTAAAATTCTTCCTCCCTCATGTCCTAACTGCTTTCTTTCCTACCTTTCTTCCTTGCGCCCCTTTTCCTTACAACATTACTTGTTCTTCCTTCCTTCTGTCCTTCCTTCCTTATGTCCTGCCTCCTTTCCTTCTTTGTTTCCTTTCTTCTTTCTTCTCTTTATGTTCTTCCTTCCTCTATTTCATGTCCTGCTGTCATTTCTCCCTTGTTTCCTTCCTCCCTTTATTTTCTTTTTTGTGGTGTCCTTCTTTCCTTGTGTCTTCCTTATGTTATTCATTGTGTCCTCCTCCCTTCATTTCTTCTCTGTGCACTTCCTTCATTTCTTCCTTCCTTGTGTCCTACCTCCCATCCCCATATCCATTTGTGTATCCTCCTTTGTTCCATCCCTCATCCTCGTGTCCTCCCTTCCATCTGTCCTCTTTCCTTCCTTTGTCTGTCATCCTTTCTTCCTTCCTTGTTCTTTATTTTGTCATTCTTATTCCCTTGCCTCCTTTCTTGTCCTTTCTTCTTTGTGTCCCTCTTCATTTTAATCTCTATTCCCTATGCCTGCACTTGTGTTCTCCATCCATCCATCCATCCATCCATCGACGTTGACTCTGGGAAGTTGGTTCTGGAAAAGTCTGGATTTATTTCCACTTGAAGATGTGGGAAACCTGATTTTTGTTATGCTGAAGGATGTGAAGGTTGATCTTCTGATGGTCTCTTACTAGGGCTGTAACAGGTAGAAAAACTATTATCCAAAGCAGAAACTTTAGGGTAAGGAACTAAACTTAAATCTTTTCAAACACACATGTTGGGAAGGTTAGAACTTGTTTGTGAAGCCTGTTTTATTTTTGGCACAATTCCCAGAAAGTCTGTAGTGTTTTTCTGTGAATCAAAATCACGAGTGAAGAGTTTCTGTTTATTGTTCCTCAACCTTAAAATGAAAGCTTAGCTATAGCTGCAGGAGCTGTTTTCTTTTGCAGTACAGCTTCTCTGCAGGTTTTAAAATGGTCTTTTTAGTGTTTGCTCACTAAGTGCATGTCCTCTCTGCAGCTAAAATACTCAAGCCTCCTCTCTGGGTTTGCATATAAAAATAAAATGTCTGCAACATAAATCCTGCAATTAGAGGGCAGCATATCATGGGTCAGACTTGGCTCTTGCGTGATTTAACTGTGTTTTAACAGCTTTTATTCCAAATTACGATGAACAGCAGGAGCTCTGAGGTTGACCATGATATCTGACCTTCCTGTAAAGAAAATCTCTCTCTGCTGTCCTTTTTTCTCAGTCTGAATGTTTTATTTTTTCAGTTTGACTTCAGTTTTTACTCTCTTTGATGTGGAAGGAAGGCGTACACTGGCAGCCTTTTACAGCCTCTTAAATGTTTTCTTTTGGGTGGTGCAGCTCAGGCCCAAGGTCCCACACCCTCCCCTCTGCTTTCTCGCCGTCACCCCTCCATCTTCCTCCTGTGAGACATCTGGACGACCTCTTGTCTTCACTAGATGTCACGCTGCTCTGTAATTTTACTCTGCCGAGGGAATCTAACACCTCTGTGTTTGGGGTTGTAGACACACATCAGTGTTCATCTCTTCTGCCATGTGCCTCTTTTCCTTCTTGTTATACATATGTTGTCTTCCTTTCTTCCTCTCTCAAGTCCTCCCTTATCCTTCCATTCTTATGCCCGAACTCCCTTCTTTCTGCCTCTCCTTGTGTCCTTCCTTCCTTCCCTTCTCTTGTCCTTGTTTCCATCTGTGCATTTGTCTTTTCTTTCTTCCTTGTCTTTCCTTTGTTTCTTTACTTTTAGTCCCAGCCCCCTTCTTCAGTTTTGTCCTTCATTTTTTCTTCTTTCCTTCTTTTCTGCTTGTGTCATTCCTTACTTTCTTGTGTGCTTAGTTTTAGTGTCTTTCCTACTTTTCACCCTTTGATTGCTTCCTTGCATCCTCATTCCTTCTTTTTATCCTTCTGTCCTTCCATTCTTTGTGTCCTTCACGACTTGTTTCTTTTCTTCCTGTCCTTCCTCCTTCCTTAAGTCATTCCTTCTATCCTTCCTTAGTGATATTCGTTGTCTTCTTTCCTTGTTACTGTCCTCTTATGTGCCTTCCTTCCTTCCTTTCCCCTTAAGTCTTTCCTCGTGTCTTACCTCCTTCCTTATCTTGTCCCTTGTATCCTATCTCCTTTTTATATTTTAAAAGGAACATGAAATACTGAGAATCCTGGGAAGTAAATCCTGGAAAGGTCTGGAATTTTTACATGACAATGTGCATGAGTTAATGGGGACGGATATCTTACCATTCCATGTTATGTATGCTTAATTTTTGTTTGCGACCACACTTTCAGTTGGTTCTCTGTTTTCCCTCATTGGTACGTGTCTTCATCTGTTTTCCAGTTCTTCCAGAAAGCTGCAGGGAAAGATGAAGCATTTCCAGACGCCGTTAAGAACCTGATATCCTCCCACTACGATCCAGTGTACAGGTTTCACCAGGGATTCCTCAAAGTGACGGAGCAGCGGCTGGCTCAGTGGTAGGCAGTTTTCTGTTGTCCCTCTTAGAGGCCCAGAAGTTGGGCATAATGTGCTCTTCCTTTAGAGGAAACCCAACAGCTGCAACTTTAGTTGAAGCATGGTGGTGGACTGATCATGATATGGGCATGTGTTGCACAATTTCTGTTGCATAGAAGAACAATTTGTCCAAGTTCATACTTTAATTAAAATGCCTGAGGAACACGATTTTTTGCTTACAAGCTTAAACATAGCAGATAGCATCCTTACAAAATATAGGATGAAGAAATCTGGCTCAAACATTAGAGGTCTGGAGAATTACGAAGAGGAAACAACTCACTTACTGAAATTAAACAGAAGATGTGCAAAAACAAAGAAAAAACCATTGTAAAATCAGATTATTTTTTTGACTTTAAATATTCTTCAATAAATATTCACTTATTTATTCAGGAATCTTCCCAAATCAATTTCTAATACATTTTTTTATCCTTGTAAAAGTAATTATTTTAATTCCAGATAAAAACCAAAAACTAAACCTTTGCAGGACTTTTCCTTTTTCTCTAAATTGTCAGCCAGGACTTGACTGGTGTGTTTTGGGTCATCATTCAGGATTTATGGTGGTCCTGTTGGAGCAAAGCATCCCCAAAGCATCTTTTCTGGTGTCCAAGTAATAAAATTATAGACTAATGTGTCCAAAAGAACATTATTATAGAAGTTTTGGTCTTTGTCTATGTTCTCTGTGGCACACTTCAATCTAGCCATCCTTCTTGCTCACTTCCAAGAGTGAAAGAAGGTCTCTTTCTGATTCTACAAGCATCGCTTCCCATTAAGACATCTTAGGGTTTTTTGCATATGTGGTGTGATTAGTAATTTTAGCCAAGATGGAATAAATATCCATCTATCCAAACATACACAGGGTGTCCTTATTTCTTCACACGACTGTAAATTTCTTAAATTCTCGCTTTCTTCCCTCTGGAAGTCTGTTAGGTGATTGTTTTCTCCTGAAATGACTTGGAAAATGGAGATGGACTAAAAAATATCCCAGCCCTGGGGAAACTTTGTCTGTGCCTGCCATCTAGTGGTTATTCGGTGTAACTACACACAAGTCAACAATAAATGTCCCTCTGCCTCCTACAGGGAGGGCCGGTCCAATGCTCACATTAAAGGAGATTACCAACGAATTGGTGACATTTTACTGAAGAACATTCAGGGTTTGAGGGTAAGTGATCTTCTGCATTATCTCACAGATGGAGGGGGTTATGGATGTAACAGTTTGGGTGCTTCATTTTGTTCCTGCAGCAGTTGACAATTCATCTTCAGAAGCATTCAGAGTGCTTGGTGGAACTGGAACGAGCTTGTAGGTAAGGCAGCGGACCTGAAAGCCGTGAAACGTTGCTGGAGAAAGCGGGTACTGAACTTCTCCCATTTATCTGCAGGTCGAGTCGGAAGGTGGAAGCCCTGTGCAAGGACTTCGAGCAGCAGAGAGTTTGTTACCTGCCTCTGTACATCTTCCTCCTCCGGCCTCTCCACCGCCTGCTGCACTACAAGCTGATCCTGGAGAGGCTCTGCAAGCACTACCCGCCCACCCATGAGGACTTCAGGGACAGCAGAGGTGCTCCTGTTCTCCCCTGCTTGTCTTCTTGTGTTCATCTGCCTTTCTTATACCATGACTCTGAAATCCAATCGTCTCCAACACTTCAGCCGCCCTGGCAGAGATCTCTGAGATGGCGCTCCAGCTTCAGGGCATCATGATGAAGATGGAAAACTTCCAGAAGCTCCTGGAGCTGAAGAAAGATCTGACCGGCATTGAAAACCTTGTCATGCCTGGGAGGGTCAGTCTGTTTCCTCTTTATTTCCTCGGGTCTTCTGACTCAATCTGAGGATTCCTGACTCCCTGACTTGCTTGTTTTTGACTTGCAGGAGTTTATCAGGTTGGGCTCCCTCAGCAAACTGTCGGGGAAGGGCCTGCAGCAGAGGATGTTCTTCCTGGTATGAATCAGAGCTTTACCTCAGGACTTCAAACTGATCTTACACTGTTGGAAAATATCTGGAATTTCATTTCAGAGTGTGGGAAATATTAGTCTTTAAAGACTTTATTCCCTATCCCAAAATCTAAAAGTTGTCCATCCTTATGTCAGGGTGTTCCTTCCTTCTTTGTGTCATTCCTTGCTTCATCCCCCATGTCTCTCCTTTTCTCCTTTTCTTTATTTTGTCTTTCCTTCCCTCTGTCCTGTCTTTCTTGTGTTTATCTCTTCCTTCTCTGCTATCTAATAATCTTTCCTTTGTTGCTTCCTTCCTTGCATCCTTCACTCTTTCCTTCAATGTGTGTCCTTCCTTCATTGCATCAATGCCTCCTTCCTGCCATCCTTTTGCTCCCTTATTTTTTTCCCTCATGTCCTTCTACCTTCTCTCTCTTCTTCCTTGTCTCCTGTCTTTTTTCCTTCCTTCTGCCTGACCAATGTAGAAATTTCTGTCACACCTTCAGGGTGAATTCGTTTAAAATGTAATTTAATGACGTGAATTTGGAATTTTTACATGATAAATGTGTTGAAGGTTGTATTTGTGATGTTAATGTTTCTGATGATAACCGCTTTCTGTTTCCTCCAGTTTAGCGATTGTTTGATGTATACCAGCCGAGGGATGACCGCGTCCAACCAGTTTAAGGTCCATGGGCAACTGCCTCTTTATGGCATGACGGTGTGTTATATTCTCTCTGAGTGGATTTTTTAATATGAGCAAAATAAAACTGATTTCTCAGAAATAGGTCGTCTGTCATTTCTCTGTTTTTCATGCGTTTTTTTCTGCTGTCTCCTGCAGATCAGAGAAAGTGAGGCAGAGTGGGGAGTCCCTCATTCGTTCACACTGTTTGGGCAGCGGCAGGCTGTAGTGGTCGCAGCCAGGTTAGGATTAACCATCAGCAAGCAGGACATTTCCACTATTTTTCTTCTTCTCGAGTGTTGAAGAACCATAGATTTACATGCCTTCATTTCTGCTTTGTGCATTTCTGCAGCTGTGCTGCAGAGATGGAGCGCTGGGTGGAGGACATCAGGATGGCCATTGACCTGGCAGAACAGAACAGCAACCCAAACACCGACCTGCTGTCCACCAGCCCACCTGAGAGCAGTAAGATGTTTTTCAACACCTCTCACCACAAGGTGTCCTGTATCAAGCAGTCCTTTTTTCATCTTAAGCATCTACAGGTGGCAGATGTTTTGATTTAATCCCTGATAAATCATTCAGTATGGAGAAATTTTCTAGAAGTCTTTGATTACTCAGCTTTTATTCCCCTGTTCTTTGTGCTGTTGAGAGGAGCTCCAGTGTCTGGTCCCATTATAACAGCTGCTGCATGCCGGATGCTATAATCTGAGTGAACTTTTGTATTTATGATTTGATATCTGGGTGAAAATAGGAAGACGAACTCAAGAAATAAGGACATTTTGTTAAGGAAAAGGTTTTATTGTACCTCTCTTGCATTGCAAGAAACCTCCACCTTGTATGGACCAGGAGGGGTACCTGGTGACATAGACTAAAACTCTTTCTCCACCTCCTGTGATGTAGTTTTGGTCCATTAGGACAACCAGAAGCCTCTGTCTCCTGTTGTTTATCTAGGTCTATATGATGTTCTCCCTCGTTGGCTCATCATCTTTATACCTTCATTATAGCAGGTTGTTATTTCGGTGCATCCTGCTTTAATCCCAGTGACTGCATGAAATTCCCAGTAGACCATGGGTCTCTGATAATGGTCTGGCTCCAACAACCATCCAGACAGAGTTACTTTGTTCCTCAGTCAGATGTTAACAGTGTCTCTTCTACATTATTTCTAAATGACTGTGTCGTCTTTGCTTCAAAGTTAATTTAACTCAGATGGACTTGACCTCAGCTGATCTTATGTTCCTGTAATTTATTAGCGTCAGTCAAGATCTTTTGGTTTGCTCCCCAGAGCTTTTGGAGGACGGAGCCGAGCTGGAGTCTGCAGAGGAGCTCTGCGGCTCGCGCTCATCCCTCGAGCGTCAGAGTCACCGTGGCAACACCATCGTTCACGTCTGCTGGCATCGCAACACCAGTGTGTCCATGGTGGACTTTAGCATCGCCGTGGAGGTACTGCGCTCTGTCTTCTTCACTCATTTGTGCTTCATTCTGTCTTTATCTGCTATGGTCTTCTTCTCTACTAGCAAAGGTCAATTATCTCAGTGTCCGTTGTCTTCTCTTTATCACCGCTTTGTCCCCTTTGTGCCTGTCCACCTGTCCTCTTCCACTCCATCTGTGCCTTCATTTGTTTATCTGCTCACACTGGCATTGGTAGGGCCCAGTAGGCCGGTCAGTGAGTTCACGAGGCCCCCTTCAGCCATCAGGGGCCCCTGTCTCACCTTGTGGTTTGCAGCCATTCTGTTACTGGCATCTGGTGGCGTAAAGAGGTACAGCAGCACTTGGGAAAGCCCTTCTCTGTTTAGAAAGTTGTTCTACAAGTCAATTTGGTGAGGGTTTTGTGAAGGTATAGAGTAGATAGTAATGGAGGCAAGCAGCTTTCCCCTTCTGTTAGCAGGGGTCTTGTTTAACGAGGTTTGGGCTTCCTGTGGTTATGTTTGCAGAACCAGCTCTCAGGTAACCTGCTGAGAAAGTTCAAGAACAGCAACGGCTGGCAGAAACTCTGGGTGGTCTTCACCAACTTCAGCCTCTTCTTCTACAAGTCGCACCAGGTAAGACGTGTGTGCAGAGGTGAAGAAGAGTCGCTCTGTGATTTCTTCAACAATAAACTGTCTGGTGTTCCTGCAGGATGAGTACCCTCTGGCCAGCCTCCCTCTCCTGGGCTACTCCGTCACAGTCCCGGCCGAGTCCGAGAACATCCACAAAGATTACGTCTTCAAGCTTCACTTTAAATCCCATGTGTACTACTTCAGATCAGAGAGCGAGTACACTTTTGAACGGTGGGTGTTCCCTGAATGAAGAGCAGGGATTTCTCCTTGTTTACCTGTGATGAAACAGATGTAGGTAAATGGCAGCAGAGACGTCCTTGTTTACTGAGGTTGTGCAGCTTCTCTCTGACATTCATGAATGCTGCAGGTGTGAATGTTTATTTCTATTTATTCAGAACCGACAGAGCAACATTATTAAAGCTAATAATACACAGGTGGAAATGTGCATAACCCTACATCACCTCATATATGATAGATATCTAAATTAGTAAAAGCAATTTGCTCCAATCAGATAATTTCTTTATTTATTTCCTCCACAAAAGAGGCACAACCAATCATGTGTCTCTCCGCTTATCCATCTTCATGTCCATCAACCATCTTTCTGAATATTGAGCCACCTATCAACCCACCCCTCTACCTATCATTACACCTATCCATCAGTCAGTCTATCAACCCAACAACCCATAAATCAGACAAGGACTTCATCTGCCGATCCATCTTTCCATCCAACCATACCTAGAAATTTGAATTTGAAAAATGAAAAAACGAGTAAAAACCGTGGGGACAAAGTGAAAATATGAATTGAGTTCTATCACAAACTAAATCAGTCTCCTTTTGTTTTGGGTTTCAGGTGGATGGAGGTGATCCGCAGCGCCACCTGCTCCGTCAGCCGTCCCCTGCTGAGCTCTAGGAAAGATCTTTACTGATGAATCAGTCACCTCCTTCTTGGCCTTACACTCGCCCGGGTTGAAACCACGGACTTGTCTTACAGCTTTTTAATTCACACTTTTTTACACACCAACACACATTTAGAGGTCCTAAAAGTTCCTTTTTACACCAGTTATCCTCGGTGTTCTTACTTTTTCTGTGCCAAACTGGAAGATGCTGGTGGTGGTGTTCTCAATTCTGACATTTTTTTCACTTTTCAACTCCTATTTAGAGCTACACACATGAAACTCTCGTAAAGCAGATGTGTGGATGTGAACACGCTCTAATTAAGCATAATGCCAGTTTAAGGAACTGTTAGAAACCACGTTTTTCTGTTTTGTATTGCGTGTCTTTGTACAGTATTTTGATAACACTGTGAAAATTCTCCTTTTCCTTCTTTACTTGTCTTCACTGAAAACACTTCAGACCTGCTTCCAAAGCCAACAGAGATTTCCAGGCTTTATCACAGTATTTGCAGTATTTTTCCAGCTTTCTGGAATTGTTTTAAAAAGTTTGTGTTCATATGAAAAATAAACAAAGTAAATCACAGATGATGTCTTATTTTACTTGCAGAGACTGCAGGTTTTGATCATGTGTAGGCTTTTGTACAGTTTCTGAGGGGGTCCTGGGGGTTTGTGGATCTGGAGAAGGCTTCACGACGGTGTTCCCTGAAGGAATTTTGTGGGGCTCCTGGAGGATCACGGGAAGCTGGGTTACTATTGAGGTCTAATCAGATTTTGTGTGTCTGCATTCTTGACACTAGGTGGACCTCTAAGTCTACGGCCTAGATTCTCAACCAGAAAATGCTGGATTTCTTAGGTGGAACTCCACAGAACCCCATTTTAAAATCAATCTCAACAATCCCTCTAAGGTTGAGAGTCCAGGGTGTTTTTATCATGACCTGCTTATTGTAATGTATAACTGAAGCACTTAAAGCAGCCGGAACAAGCAGTGACTTGTTAAAAAAACTGAAGCAGTGAGAAGAACAGAGGAAGCAGCATTAACCCTGTTAACCCCTTCTGACCTCATTTTTTTCCTACTGAGCAAAACATTTATTCAACTGATTTTTACTCGTCTTCGGAATAGAAATAAAGGGGAAATATTATATTTTTGCTAACTCGTGTTTTTTAATGTCCATTGCAATGGATGCCACGACTAAATGACCATACAATGTCATGAAAACCTACGTACAAAAGGCCATACATTGATTTCATGTAATAATTTGGCATTACCTCAAAATTTGAAACTCAATGTTAGTCAAGTTTATTTATACAGCCCTTTTCAGCAACAAGGGACTCAAAGCGCTGTACATGAGGAAAAACATTACAATGATACAGAAAATCAAACACAGAAAAACAAATCAAATGACATTAATAATCCTTGGGAGTTTACTGGTAAGAGCTGGTTTTAATCCAATCTCTCTAACAGAGGTAATTAGATCATTAAGTCCTCTGGTAAGGAATTCATCTGGTGCTAGAAGAAAAATTATAATATTAATCCTTGAGGTCGCTGGTATGAGCCAGCTGTGGTCCCATCATTCAATAAGCTGGGTCACTGGTATAAAACAGTTTTAGTCCAAACTTTTTAAATACTAATAATGTTTGGCCTTTACTGTTATGAAATTGTTGTCATACAATCCTAAGAAATCTAAAAATCTCTGGTCATTGATGTAAAAGCAGCTTTAGTCAAATTTTCATATAGTAATAATATTTAGCTTTTGCTGGTAATCCTTCTGAGAAATCTGAAAATCTATGAAAAGTAATGAAATCACACATTTAGGTAAAGTAAGATAGGAGGGCAAAAAAATTTAGACATATTTATGTATCTGGTCACTCAAGGCAGAGACCTTACGTCCTGAACTTCTTAACTTACCGTCTATCTTATTCTCGTTCTCATCTGCCTCATTTCCTGAATACAGGCACTAAAGTTCAGATAACTCTCCATTTATAAGCAGTTCAAGTAGGTATGAGACTAAATACTATAAAAACATTATAGATAAAATAGGTGCAAAATCAGAATTTAGCATACGTTTCAATGATAAAAAAATATTTTCAAAATTTGTTCAAATATCATCACTGGAAATACAATTTTATTGGGTTACCATGACAATAAACTTCTATTTTTGGTGGAAATTAGATACTTATTCCTCCCCTTCTCCAGTTTTAGAGCCATGCTTGTATTGTCTGATGTATGAAGCTCACTCATATCAAGTTAAGAGTCAATACTTCGATGCCATTGAATAATCAGAAACCAATCTGTAATATGCATAATTCAAATCCCGAAATCCCAAAGGTGTCATTGGTTTAGAACCAGAAATGTTATGTGGATTCAAGTGGACATGGGGTCTGTTTATGCTGGGTTGAGCTGATGTATAATTTCCATGCTGAAGACAAAATTAGACAGTTTTCCTCGAAGTTTTTATTAAAGTGCATTGAGTCTAAGTCTCAGAATCAAGACAATAAGAACATGACAAATAAAAGCAAATACGCTTTACTGTCCTAATCTCATGATTCTCTATTAAAAATAAAAATAAAAGTATAGCTTTTAGGGAATCACCTTGTTGGTGCTAAGATACATTTTTGACAGTGTCCCTGACAAAAATAGTTTTTATTTTACAATCACGTTATGACATTGATGACAGAAATCTTAGCAAATAAAAAAAAAGTAAAAACAGAAAGAAAAATCTTAAGGAAGAGAAAAAAAAACTTCTGTACAAATGTTCAGGAACATTTTTAAAAGATAACATGATTTTTTTGAAGCCAACCTTTTGCATAGTCTTGTAGAAAAGTATTGACATCATCATTGGAAAATCCTACTCTGAGTTTAATGCTTTGCAGGACAATTTAAGCAATTAAAAACACACCAGTTACATAATTAGAGTTTTTTTACACACATTTTCAGATTCAGGATTACTTTTCTATCCATCTGTTTGGCCCTTTTTTCTAGATTTAAAGCAATGTGAGGATAACTACACGCAATCACTGCAGCAGACTTCATTTTCGGTCTTCTCTCAGTACAAACTTCAACCCATGATCTCCATTGGAGTCGTAGCTCTCGTACGTGGGCAGTGAGGGCCAGTCTGGCTGGTAGGTTGTGGTGCTGTACACAAACGCCTCTGTGATGCTTCCAGGCGATAGCTTCTCCTCCTTTCCCGTCCTGCCTGCCCACTCACTGATTTCCAGCGCCACTACAGTTCGCTGGTACATGGTGGGGACCTTCTCAAACCAGTCCAGGTATTCCAGCATCTTTTCGTCCACTTTGTAGATTTCCCCGTGGACTCTGTTGCCTTGTCCGGGCAGGTTAAGGAAGAAGGGAAGGTTGTGCTTCGTAGCGATCACCAGTGGGTACTTCTGGATGGTGACAGCTGTGGCGAGGAACTCTGCCTTTCCATTATTGCTGTCTATCATGTAAGGGTAGTTAGGCTGTGCCCTCTTTAGGGAGCCGTAAACAAAGACGCGATGCATGAAGATAGAAAGCACCTGGGAAATAAAGAAGAATATAGCAATACAGTAAATACCAGTATCATCTGCATAAAAGTAAATGCTATAATTTTTATTTTTGCTATTTCACAATCAAGAATCCTGGTATATATCAAATTAATGTGACCCAAGTAGTAATCTCTGTGGAACACCGTCGGCTGCAGAAAGGTTGCTAGAAGAATTTCCTTCTACCTTCACGCACTGAGTAATGTTGGAGAGATAATTCCCTAGTTCAGAAAGTAAAAAAAAAAAAAGCGAGATCAGCCAAAATTGCAAAAATAATTTTACATTTGACCTTATATAAAACATAGCCCACTTTTTTTTCTTACTATGGTATTGTTGAGCAATACCTAGCAAGTTGTTTGAAGCATAATTAAAGCATTTAAAACTCTTGAATGATTCAATAAAAAAAATTAAATATAAGTCTCCATTTTGGGTTCACAAGCATGCAGCCAGCGCATTTCTTATAAAAAAAACAGCAATAAATTAACAAACGTCCTCCAGAAACCCTGCAGACCCGACCTAGAGCGGATTAAATGTAACCCAGAGTCAGTAAGTGTGATTCTGGGTTAGTCTGGAGCCAAGTGACACGGAACTGAGGCAATCAAAACACATTTTATGCAAATATACTCCTAATATTTCAGCTTTTTTCCTATCTGAACACCAGCTGAACATTGTTATTGCCGCTGTGTTATTGCAGTGTGCGGACCTTTAATTATACATATTTTAACGTCTTAAGAGGTCAAGGAGAACAGCGCAACCTGCGGCTGTAAGTATTCATCTGCCTTCGCTTATCTGCAATACAACACGCCTCTCCTTTCGGGAGCAAAGATTTAATTTAACTTGGTCAAAAATAATAATACTAAAGACAAAACAAGACGTTCAGATTTTCCAAATACCAATTACATATTTCCTACAGTGCATCGTCTCCGAATGGAGTAAATAAAGACAAGAAAACATGAATGATAACAGTGCAAACCTTCAAATTAATACCAAAACCTGAGCTTTGGGGAAATCCTCTTGTTGGTGCATAGGTAGTGTGTAATTTTATTCCAGCCATTTTTATACTTATTCTGTACGGATTCTTCCGTCTGTTGCTTCCCGTTGATTGTTCCTCAGAAAATGGTTCAGTAAAAGACAGAGAGCTAAGAAAAACTTCGAGAAGATAAAAACATTTAAAAAAGACTTGAACAAAGCCTTCGGAATGAATGCTAAACCAAACATTGTGAGATAATGACTTATTTCAATTAAAAAACAAAAAACTACAGTATGTATGACTCAAGACTTTTGTAAAGTGCTGTAGAAAAGTCATTACACCAGCATAAAAAATCTCAATCTGAGTTTATTGCCTTGCAGATTTCAAATAAAAAAATATACACTTTTATCAGTTACACATTTTCAACTTTTAAGATTACTTTGTCTCTATCTGCTAGAATACCTAATCAGTTTTCTCTGGATTTAAAGGCAAGGTTCACTGCATGGAATCACGAGTACACAGGAGGTAAAATAAGTATTGAAATAAGTATTAATCTCAGTTTAAATATCGTTAATGGGGCCACTGACATAACATTAACATCAGAACAACCCAAGTAAATCCACACATACAAAGAAATCAAAGCAAATTAGTCCACAAAGTTATGGGTATAAAATGGAAATGTCACAGGAGATGAGTACAGACCACACTTACAGAAAAGTATTAAATACTTTGTGGAAAAGCCTTTCCGCAAAGTTGTAAGTCAACTGCTTATGGAGAACATAGTCACATTCATTGCAAAGGTATTCATTACTCCAAACATGGAGTATGAAATGAAATCCAAGGTGTTCAGCTTTAGTCTCATATGACAAGAGACTACTCTTTCAGCATTTCATGTTTGTCCAAATGTTATGCAGCAAACGTTAAACAAGCTTCAACATGCTTTTTCTTCAGCAGTGGAGTCTTGTGCAGTAAGTCCATATACAGGCCATCACAGCTGAGTGCATTACTTATTATTTTCTTAGGAAAAACTGTACCTGCTACTTCCAGGTCATTTAGTCCTTGATTCATGGACAACTCTTCTGATTTTGACTCCTCCGTCAGAGATCTTAAGATAAGAACTTGGGTGTGGAGGGTTTATGGTGAAATTATTCTGTTTCCACTTCCGGAGTATGACTACAACAGTGCTCATTGGAACTTTTAAAAGTTCAGAAATACAGCTGTAATCATTGTCACTAGTATGTTTTGCAACAGTATGACATTTTTGTGAAAATCTCATTGCTTTTCCAATAGTACCACTCTGTGCAAAACTTTGGTCATGAGTAACCTTTGTATAGGCCATCAGTTAATATTAAAGGAGCTGATATGGATTTACACATAGCACCAGGAATGCTTTCTAAATACTGACAGACTTCAGCTGGTTTCTTGGCTTTCTGGGCCTTTTTACACATCCTTTTTATCATGTACTCAAATCTATTTCATAACACATAATATATGGACAAATTTGTTTTGCTTTATTTTAATTTGTGCATTACTTTTACTGTTGCTCACATCTGGTGTGCATTTTGCTTAAATTGCCCAATAGAAATATTTAAACTAGTAAAATATTGCCATGTTAAGTCCTACTTTTACCCGCTGTATCAGTGTGCTTATTTCCATGGTGGTAGAAATCATTAACATCACTGCACTGAGGCCTAGGTTCGGTTTTCCCTCAGCACATACTGGAGGCCGTGATCTCCATTGGAGTCGTAGCTCTCGTATGTGGGCAGCGATGGCCAGTCTGGCTGGTAGGTTGTGGTGCTGTACACAAATGCCTCCGTGATGCTTCCAGGCGATAGCTTCTCCTCCTCACCGGCCATCCCTGTCAACTTGTTGATTTCCAGCTCCACTACAGTTCGTTGGTACCTAGTAGGGATATTCTCAAACCAGTCTAGGTATTCCAGCATCTTTTTGTCTACTTTGTAGATCTCCCCGTGGACTCTGTTGCCTTGCCCAGGGAGGTTAAGGAGGAAGGGGATGTTATACTTGGTAGCGATCACCAGCGGGTACTTCTGGACGGTGACAGCTGTGGCGAGGAACTCTGCCTTTCCATTATTGCTGTCTATCATTTGAGGGTAGTTAGGCTGGGCCCTCTTTAGGGAGCCGTAAACAAAGACGCGATGCATGAGGAAAGAAGGCACCTGGGAAATAAAGAAGAATATAGCATTATAGTAAATACCAGTATTATCTGCATACAAGTAAATGCTCGAATTATTATTTTTGCTACTTCACAATCAGGATTGCTGGAATATATCAAATTAATGTGACCCAAGTAGTAATCTCTGTGGAACACCGTCGGCTGCAGAAAGGTTGCTAGAAGAATTTCCTTCTACCTTCACGCACTGAGTAATATTGGAGAGATCATTCCCTAAGTTCAGAAAGTAAAAAAAAAAAGCGAGATAAGCCAAAACTGCAAAAATAATTTTACATTTGACCTTATATAAAACATAGCCCACTTTCTTTTCTTGCTATGGTATTGTTGAGCAATACCTAGCAAGTTGTTTGAAGCATAATTAAAGCATTTAAAACAATTGAATGATTCAATAAAAAAATTCAATATAAGTCTCCATTTTGGGTTCACAAGCATGCAGCCAGCACATTTCTTATAAAATAAGCAGCAATACATTAACAAACGTCCTCCAGAAACCCTGCAGACCCGACCTAGAGCGGATTAAATGTAACCCAGAGTCAGCAAGTGTGATTCTGGGTTAGTCTGGAGCCAAGTGACACGGAACTGAGGCAATCAAAACACATTTTATGCAAATATACTCCTAATATTTCAGCTTTTTTGCTATCTGAACACCAGCTGAACATTGTTATTGCCGCTGTGTTATTGCAGTGTCAAGGAAAGGTCAAAGAGAACACGGCGATCTGCGGCTGTCTGACCGCTTTAATGAGCCATAAAACTGACGTCAGCAACCAAAACCTATTTTAACAGCTCTATGACGGCCTCTGTAATTTACTATATTCAGTCATTTTATTTTCGTGAAAGTAAACGAGCGGAGTGGTATTACCTTGCAGGTCGTGAAGAACCGGTTATGAGTTATGTAGAGAAATCACAAGTCTATAAGCTCACACATGCGCACAAGGGCCTCCGGTTAGCGGAAGCTGGGGAGATAATGTGGCCTTTCATTTGTCCCACCAACCTGAGCGCTCAGTGAGGCTGATGTGAGCCAATATATCTACATGAACAAACTGTAATTTGTGGTGTGTGCGTTTAAATCTCATATACTCAATTTGTGTTCTGGCACGCGCTCAACTCTTCTGCTCCGCCTGTACGTCCTCGCGCTCGGCCCTGTCCCTGCGCGCGCAGCTTGATAGTGTATGTACATGAACCACCCACCAGCCAATCATATTACAGTTCTAACACTCCTTGCATTGACACAGAGAATTGAAATTGACATTCAAGATTTGAATAAACAAATTAAGGAAAGTTTGACCTAGAAAAACTCAATGGTTTTGTTATTCTTAATGTTTATACTCCCATTGAATATTCTGAAGATAAGGAGGAATATTTTAGCAGGCTGGCCTTTACTAATGCATTTATCCAAGATAATGATATTTACAGTATATATGTTGTGGGTGATTTTAATGCTGATCTCACAGACAGTAATTCTTGGTTTGCTAACCACTTAATTGATTTTTGTGAAGATGTTACTGCCTGCCGACCTCATCTGTACAGCGGATGGACATGCAGCATTTCGGGGTAGCTGTGTCAGACCATATACCTTTTGGTTCTAATGTAAATATGGAACAGCTCCCTGCAACAACTGGAAATATAACATCGCTAACAGTGTTTCCAGTGTAAAATTAGGCAGGTCTGTATTTAGTAAAGATGACTTCCTTGCTTGTTATAATGATACAGATATACATCTGAACAACATTTATTTACCTAAAGAAATTTTATTTTGTGCAAGGATGTCAAGTGTAAAGATGCTGAGCATAAACAGGAACTTTGCTCTATGTATGATAATATAGTGGCTGCTCTGTATAAAAGTGGTGAACCCTTTGCTAGACATAATAAGCACAAGAAACCAAACATCAGACCTGGCTGGAAAAAAAAACGTCGCCATATACCAGGATGAAGCTTCTGTAACTTGAATTTGAACATAAGACATATGTGAATGCCAGATATAAGTATGCTATTTGCTTTATCTCTAAAAATGAGCAATTGATGAGAGCAGATTCTTTGGCCAGGAAAATGATGTGTAAAATGTCACAGATATTTGGAAAGAGGTGAAAGCTCTTAATAACTGTAAACCATCTCTACCATCAACGGTTGAAGGAGTTTCGGGGGCAGATAATATTGCTGCACTGTGGAGACAGCATTATTGTGCATTGTTCAACAGTATAAGACATGTACCATATGATGATAAACCAAACATCAGCGAAGCACCATTCCTGGATATATTGTGAAGGTTCTCTCTTACTGGTAAGCTCATCGGAGGATGCAGGTTAAATGGGGAAGCAGTACTTCTGGGCCCTTTGGAGATAGCAATGGTGTTAGACAAGGTGGGATTTAATCTCCAGTTTCATGTAATTTATATGTTGATGATCTGTCCATACAGCTGAAAGCCTGTTATACTGGATGTATGCTAGGTGAAACGTTGATAAACCATCTTATGTATGCCGATGACCTAGTAGTATTCAGTCCAAGTAGTGCTGGTTACAGCAAATACCTAATGTCTGAACTGAATACAGTGTGCAAAATGAAATACAGTACAATGCTGCTAGAAGTGGTATTTTGATATGTAGAACCAAGCAGGATAAACAGCTAAATTTCACTGTTTTTAAACTGTCCAACAATGTTCTGGAGAGGCAAAAAAGGTGAAATACCTCGGTCATTTAATGACTGATCAAATTAAAGATGATGATGATGATGATATATACATACAACTGTGTAAGCTTTGTGTGAAGGCTAATACCATTGCAGGAAAGTTTAGCTTCAGTAAAAGCATCTTTGTTTAAAGCTTATTGCACACCAGTATTTACTCCCTCCTTGTGGGCATCTTACAGGTAATGTAGCATGAAGATTCTGCATGTTGCATACAACAATGCAATGAGAATCATTTGTAGGATGCCCAGAGGGGGAAGTGCCAGTCAGATGTTTGTAGCTGTGGGTGTTTGCACCCTTAAATCACTTTTAAGAAAGTTAATGTTTACTTTTAGAGAACGACTGGATGATTCTGGTAACAGAATATTTTTAGACCTGACAGAGAGTAGTTCTCGTTACCATCCAGTCTGAAGAAGCACTGGTTGAGGTGTCTGTGTGTACATTGATTTCTTTTAAGCAATTTTGATTTTTACCTTTTTTATAGATCGTTGTTTTATATTCTTATGATTTGTTTCTTTTATTCATTATTGCCTGTTCTTTTATGTAATGTGGACCATGAGTCTGCAATAAAATCACTCAATCAACCAATCAAACGCACAAACTCTCTTTTTACTCCTGCTTATTCGCACAAATTACTGCACTAATTGCCTTATCTACATTTAAAAAGTAATGTTCTTACCTATAAACACGATTATGTACTAATTTTACTCTTGTTTGTATTGTAGGTCTTCATTCGACTTTAATTTATTTTCGGTTCAAGTAGACCTTATATCCAACATAGCACACCTTGTCTCTTTTCAGCCTCGCAGCCTCCACAGCCAACCAAAGGCAACATCTTAATGCTCGATCAGCTGAAATGAGATTGACGTAATTTTCACCCAGTAGAAGAAATGGACCTTTGCATAATTTATCGACGATAACAGATCCAGACAGTCACTTTGTTTCTTATTAAGATGTTTGTTTCAGACCTCAGCTGATCCTCACTTTATCTCTTCTACATTATTTCCAAATGAAGATTTTTTACTCTGACTTGCTTTAAAGTTAATTAAACTTGATTTAACTAAGTTTTAATTGGCATCAGCTGAGGGAAGGTGTTTTACTGACATCTACAGGAATAAAAAGGTAATGCAGGAGCTAAGAAAGCACTTTGTTTAGATTTGTTTTCTACTAAACAAATTGGTGAAACTTCCACCCATCCACAGGGATAGTAGTTGTCTTTTAATTGAAAAGTTGCTAGTTTGATTTCAGCTACCTCCACCACATGTCAATGTGCCCTTGGACACACTTCCAATGAGCATTGATAGTGGTGCTGGGTATATGCATTGATTTGAGTGGTCAGTATGACTATATAAGTTCAACCATTTACTATTCATCGATTGAGCCATTTGTCTGTCCATCTTTCTGTCTGTCCAGCCATAGACCCCTCTGTCCATTGGTCTGTCCTCCCCCTCTCTGCCTTCCACTTCCAGAAAAATTCCACATAGTTACTGTTCATATTTTAACAAAAGGACGTAAATTGCTTGAAAATTTGGAAAATCTGGTGCTAAATATAAAGACTAAGCAAGAACCCTGGAAGCCAAGTGAAAATATTGCTTTTGTTTTGGTTTCCAGGTGGATGAAGGTGTTCCGCTGCACCTCCTGCTTCACCAGATGTCCCCTTCTGGGGTCCACAAAAAATCTTTACTGATGAATCTGTCATCTTCTCCTTTCCACCTCCTCCTCCTCGGTCCTACCCTGTTACAGTATCTTCTTGTACTAGAAAAAAATCTTGATCTGACAATGCTGCTCATGAACGGCTGTGCTCAAGTTGACTTTTGAGTAAAATCTTTGTGGTGCTGTTTACTACTGAGTTAAAATAAAAGCCAAAACTGTGGTTAAACAGTTTTGGCTTCCTCCTTGGAACACAAGGTGTTCCAAGGAGGAACACCTTGTGTTGTTCCGAAGATTTAGCATTCCAAACTGATGGTTAGGAAGTTTTTTTTGTTAGAAAATTTAATCCAAAAAACTGTTAAAAAAGTATTCATCTGCCTTCGCTTATCTGCAATACAACACGCCTCTCCTTTCGGGAGCAAAGATTTAATTTAACTTGGTCAAAATAATAATACTAAAGACAAAACAAGACGCTCAGATTTTCCAAATACCAATTACATATTTCCTACAGTGCATCGTCTCCGAATGGAGTAAATAAAGACAAGAAAACATGAATGATAACAGTGCAAACCTTCAAATTAATACCAAAACCTGAGCTTTGGGGAAATCCTCTTGTTGGTGCATAGGTAGTGTGTAATTTTATTCCAGCCATTTTTATACTTATTCTGTACGGATTCTTCCGTCTGTATTGCTTCCCATTGATTGTTCCTCAGAAAATGGTTCAGTAAAAGACAGAGAGCTAAGAAAAACTTCGAGAAGATAAAAACATTTAAAAAAGACTTGAACAAAGCCTTCGGAATGAATGCTAAACCAAACATTGTGAGATAATGACTTATTTCAATTAAAAAACAAAAAAACTACAGTATGTATGACTCAAGACTTTTGTAAAGTGCTGTAGAAAAGTCATTACACCAGCATAAAAAATCTCAATCTGAGTTTATTGCCTTGCAGATTTCAAATAAAAAATATACACTTTTATCAGTTACACATTTTCAACTTTTAAGATTACTTTGTCTCTATCTGCTAGAATACCTAATCAGTTTTCTCTGGATTTAAAGGCAAGGTTCACTGCATGGAATCACAAGTACACAGGAGGTAAAATAAGTATTGAAATAAGTATTAATCTCAGTTTAAATATCGTTAATGGGGCCACTGACATTAACATCAGAACAACCCAAGTAAATCCACACATACAAAGAAATCAAAGCAAATTAGTCCACAAAGTTATGGGTATAAAATGGAAATGTCACAGGAGATGAGTACAGACCACACTTACAGAAAAGTATTAAATACTTTGTGGAAAAGCCAATTCCGCAAAGTTGTAAGTCAACTGCTTATGGAGAACATAGTCACATTCATTGCAAAGGTATTAATTACTCCAAACATGGAGTATGAAATGAAATCCAAGGTGTTCAGCTTTAGTCTCATATGACAAGAGACTACTCTTTCAGCATTTCATGTTTGTCCAAATGTTATGCAGCAAACGTTAAACAAGCTTCAACATGCTTTTTCTTCAGCAGTGGAGTCTTGTGCAGTAAGTCCATATACAGGCCATCACAGCTGAGTGCATTACTTATTATTTTCTTAGGAAAAACTGTACCTGCTACTTCCAGGTCATTTAGTCCTTGATTCATGGACAACTCTTCTGATTTTGACTCCTCCGTCAGAGATCTTAAGATAAGAACTTGGGTGTGGAGGGTTTATGGTGAAATTATTCTGTTTCCACTTCCGGAGTATGACTACAACAGTGCTCATTGGAACTTTTAAAAGTTCAGAAATACAGCTGTAATCATTGTCACTCGTATGTTTTGCAACAGTATGACATTTTTGTGAAAATCTCATTGCTTTTCCAATAGTACCACTCTGTGCAAAACTTTTGTAATGAGAGAAAGCAGCAGATATCGATTTACACATAGCACCAGGAAAGCTTTCTAAATACTGAAAGACTTCAGCTGGTTTCTTGGGTTTCTGGGCCTTTTTACACATCCTTTTTATCATGTACTCAAATCTACTTTATAACACATAATATATGGACAAATTTGTTTTGCTTTATTTTAATGTGTGGATTCCTTTTGCTGTTGCCCAATTCTGGTGTGCATTTTGTTTAAATCGCCCAATAGAAATATTTAAACTAGTAAAATATTGCCGTGTTTAGTACTTCTTTTACCCGCTGTATCAGTGTGCTCATTTCCATGGTGGTAGAAATCATTAACATCACTGCACTGAGGCCCAGTTTCGGTCTTCCCTCAGCACATACTGGAGGCCGTGATCTCCATTGGAGTCGTAGCTCTCGTATGTGGGCAGCGATGGCCAGTCCGACTTGTAGGTTGTGGTGCTGTACACAAATGCCTGCGTGATGCTTCCAGGCGATAGCTTCTCCTCCTCACCGGCCATCTCTGTTAACTTGTTGATTTCCAGCTCCACTACAGTTCGTTGGTACATGGTAGGGATATTCTCAAACCAGTCTAGGTATTCCAGCATCTTTTTGTCTACTTTGTAGATCTCCCCGTGGACTCTGTTGCCTTGCCCAGGGAGGTTAAGGAGGAAAGGGATGTTATGCTTGGTAGCGATCACCAGTGGGTACCTCATGACGGTGACAGCTGTGGCGAGGAACTCTGCCTTTCCATTATTGCTGTCTATCATTTGAGTGTAGTTAGGCTGGGCCCTCTTTAGGGAGCCGTAAACAAAGACGCGATGCATGAGGAAAGAAGCACCTGAGAAATGAAAGAGGGGGGAAATCAATATGGTTGTGGTTTGTTCTGAAGCAACTTAACTGAACAAAACAGTTTGAACAACATTAAATTATAACAATTTGTTAAAAATCTAGAAAAAACACTCTTAAAAAAGACATAAAATTCAAGCACTTTAAAATTAGGGAGTTGGTGAGCTGCCTGTTGAACTTTAATCAGGGTGATTTTAAGAAGCTGGGCCTTACTGTAAACTGTTTACAAAAATGCCTGTGACTCAGTAGGCTGCCATTTCCCTATGTTGTGGCAAACATCAGGTAAAACTATTAGGAAATCCAGAGTTATTGCCCAGTTAAATTGTCCTTGTAATGCCGAAGAGATGGCTGTTGCTGCAGAAAACAACAATTTCCCTGTCTTTTGGTATGAACTTACTACAGTTGATCACCTCATTATCAAATATTCTTTGCAACACGATATTTATAATTTCAAAACTCTTTTTTTCTATTATGGAAAGTGCAAAAGAAAGGATGTTATAGTGATGGGTTGTTGGATCAGATCCTGGACAAACTGTGCCCAGCAAATTTAAGAGGTTAATGGAGCTAACAGGGTGTGTGATAAGGGCTACACATGCAATGGTAAATACCAATATCATCAACATAAAAGTAAATGCTATAATCATTATTTTTGCTACTTCACAATCAGGATTGCTGGTGTACATCAAATAAATGGGGCCCAATAGTAATCCCTGTGGAACGCCATTGGTTTCAGAAGGGTTGCAAGAAATAATTCCTTTTGCCTTCAGGCACTAAGTTCTTAAGAATTATCATTCACAAAGTTTAGATTAAGAGAATTTAAAACATTTTAAAATAATAATTATTATTGAAGACATAGATGAATTACAAAGAATGACTGTATGTTGTACATAAGTTACCTAATAACTTAAATAACTTAAATTTAACTTTGTCATCTTATGTTGATGTTTTTTTGGCTCTGGTGTGTCAATAGAGTACTTTTAGATCTGAGTAGCCAAACTTTAATTCCTTTTTTGCATTGTATATAGAAGGCTTTATAACTATACTAAAATCCTGTTTTTCAATCCAAACCTCGTTCAACTTAGAATTTTTCATGACAAAGAAGCTTGATGAGTATAACATAAAAACTTTTGTATTTAAATTCTCCGAACAACAAGGATATCGAACACACATTTATTTGGGGACATTAAAAACTTTGTCAAAGGCTGAACTAGATTAAACAAATGTCTCTAACCTGTGCATTTTTTTTCATAACAAAAAACAGTAATGAAATAATAAATGTACAACTTTATGACCCCCTGTAGAAACACTGTGATAAGTTATGTTCTTAGTATTACATAATCCACTGTGTCAAAAGCCTTGGAAGGAGCAATAAGAACTGCTAAACAGTGCAGCTTGCTGTCTAAAGTCTCAATAAAAGTATTTATTACTTTGGAGGATGGCTATTGCTGCACTGTGGCTCTATACAAAAGTAGACTGAAACCTTGATAAGGTGTTCTTACAGTTTAGATATTCTTTTAATTGTTTATGAGGCTTAAGGTTATATTTCTAAAGATACAAAGGGGTAAATTAGGTCCTTTTGTGGGCTCATGGACTGCTTAAGACTGGGTCCAGTTCTACAAATACATCGATTAGGCTGGTTACATGTGGGCTAGAGAATGACGCTGAAGTTAGCATGTGATTTGTGCTTCCTACTCAGCTCTTAAATAAATGGCTATTCTGCAGCTTTCACCATCCCTATTATCTTTGATCCACTGTAGTTAGAAATCTAAAATTCTTCAAATGGTCAATCTTAAACTAAATTACTATTTCTTCAATACATTTTCAATACTCAATAATTACTTAATTTGTAAAAACTCCAACAGTTATTTTAAGGATTTTTTTTTGACTTAGGACCACATCGAAAAAGGGTCTGCTATGAAAACTTCACCTGGACAAGTCACACTTGAACAGAATTATTCTATGTTAACAATAGATTCCAGTGGTAGTTCTTGCTTAAATGGCACCCTGGGCAGGACCCTCCTTCTGCCCCAATCAAAATGCAAGAAATTATCTGTGACTCTGCAGCAGGAGTCTTCTGTACATCCATACAAGAAATAGAAAACTTGTTCCAAGCACAACAGACAGAAAAGTTGTATTTTTTTATTTGGTGCTTGTCCACCTCCCTTTCTATTGCTGCCCTGAGAAACTGCCCATATGGCCTATTTCATTTGTTTCACAAAAAAGAAAAACAATAACTTTGAGGCTCTTTTCCCCCTTTGAGACCACCTAAGACCAGGTCCATCTTGAATAAAATTAAATATAGAATATGTCATTAATATAGATTAATTCTGTCCATGTTTCAACAGTATTTTCCTGGGTCACTAAATTTACTCCTGGTATTTCATCCTTTTCTCTATAGGAACACCAGAGCTGTTACAACTGAACGTTTGTTTTGTTGCTGTGTTATTGCAGCATGCACATCTTTAATTATACATTTAATAACGTCTCAAATAATCACACAAGACCAGAAGCGACAGAGGATTAAAGAGTGAGAGTGATCTGCGGCTGTCTGAGCGGTTTAATGAGCCATAAAACAGACGTCAGCAACCAAATCCTATTTTAACAGCTCTATAATGAAGTCATCACGGCCTACGTACGTTATTATATTCAAAAACTTTATTTTCGCACTGAACCTATAGCTGAAATAACTAAACCGGCGCAGTGGTGTTACCTTGCAGGACGCGAAGAACCGGTTTGAGTCACGTAATTACAGCCTCTGCTCACACATGCGCACAAGCGACTTTAGTAAGCGGAAGCTGGGGAGAAAACTCAGCCGTCAGCTCTGACGTCATTTTCACGCATTAAAAAGGACGCTGTATTGGCTTCGTTGCCAGTATTGATGAATCGTTTTTGATACAAATTCATTTTAGTATTAATGATGGTGATTACTGGGGCAAAACCGAACAATCACTGCCTAAACTGACCTTAATTTATCCATAAATGTACCCAACCCCCTAATTTAAGTCAGATTGTATTACACTAATTAATCAATATTCAATTGAGCTATTAGGTTTTTGCCAAAAAAGTTATTTATAAGGTGAAGTTGATATTTTTTCTCCTTGTTTGTTAGATTTCATGTTGTTTGTGTATTTATTTTATTTAGTGAACCAGTAGTGAGAAGACCTACTTAATGTTATTGCAAAAGTAAAGAAATGCAATTTTTGATGAGAAATTGACACTGCCTCCCAGTTTGCCCTGTTTAAACCTCATTCAATTCAATTCAAAAATACTTTATTAATCCCAAAGGGAAATTAAATAAATATATTTAGTTTGGTGCTCCTGACTGCTGAAGTGAGAATAAATACCATGGTGTGATCCAAAAATCTGTCCGAGGCCTTCAGAGAGAAGATCGTAGCAGCAATTTGAAACTCAGCCATACACTTGTATAGACAATGATCTACAAGTGGAGGAGAATTAAAACAACTGCTAACATGTCCAGGTCTGGCTATCAAAGCATGTTCACCTTAAAAGCAGACTGCAAGATGCTAAAAGAAGTCTCCAAAAACCATAAATCTTATAAACGAACCTACAGTAGGTTCTAGCTACTGTTGATAGGAAAGTGCATGTCTGTACAGTCAGAAAGAGACTTAACAAGCTTAACGCTCATGGGAGGTGTAAAAGGACGAAATTTTTGGCCAGACCCAGACAAAGACTTCTGGAATAATGTTTAGACAATAAAATAGAGAGCATGTTTGATACAAACCATATGCAGCATTCCAGGAAAATAACCTCATACTAACTGTGAAGCTTGGAGGTGGAAGTATCGTAGTTTAAGAATGCTTCACTGCAGCAGTACCTGTCCATCTCATCATCATAGAACCCACCATGAATTCTTGCATGTATCAGAGGGAAAATGATCTGAAGGAGAATTGGACCTTGCAACATGACAAACAACCAAAACACACTAGGAATTCCACAAAAAACTGATTATAAATTAAGAAATGGAAAGTTCTTGGCCTAATCAAAGCCCAGATGAGCTGCTTTGAAGACGTGTAATAGGTGGTACATGCAACAAATGGGGTGTCTAAATATTTTCACAGGACTATAGATTGTGGGACTTTAGTTTACGCATGATAAATATAGATACATCTTCAGTACTGATTTCTAAAGCAGGAAATAGTCGGAATAGGATGAAAACTAAAACATTTGCCACAATAAAAAGACAAACAACGCAAGTGATTTCTTAATAGGCTTCAAATCTTCCCACCTACAATTAATACAAGTGGTTCTCAGAAGGTGGGTTGTAAATAAAAGCAAGGAAACAAAGCAATTTTCTGCAATTAGCCATCTGCAATTTACACAGCTGGCTCCATAAAATCCACTTAACAGAAATGAGATATGGCCATGCAACTTTAATACGCTTACAGCAGAGGAGGACATTAAGCAGAATTATGGAACAGGTTTTACATCAGGAGTTCTTCCAGACCCAGAGCCAAATAGACTCATTACTGTGACACTAGAGCTGTGTGAAAAAAGTCATGCATGGTGCAGAAGATGGATCCTGCAAAGATTAAACTCTCTCAAAGACCAGCTTTCCTGTTTTGGATGCCCTCCTCTTAGCTGTGAAAGAGTGTTTTATTGTTGGCACCAAAGTGGATCTGTGTTTTTTCCCCCAAATCAAGATGTCTGATCGAAAATCTAACAGCAACCCACTGACTCAGCCTGCCAACCCACTGAGATCTAATAAACTTTTTGCTTCTGCAGCATGAAAGATCTTCACCAACTCTGCAATAAGGAGGAATTTGTCACCTCTTTCTGCCAAACTGTGTCTTTATTTCACTATGAGTTCACTTCAACCAAGTGAATAATTAAAACATGCAAACAAAGAGCTGATATAGATAGTATAAGTGTTTTGTGCAGCTACAAATACTGAACATGAAACTTCTTCATCCTAATCTTTCTAACCCTCCTTGTTGTTCCTCTATTTGTCCCCTGATTTTATAACAAACATTGGTCAGCATCTTGCATCACCACCTTCAATTAGATTAATACTCCTTCTGTCAGAGTAAAAAGGGTTTAAAACTTCAATTAAATCAGGGCAATTAAATCCAGCTCAATTAGATGTTTTTTTAATCAGACCAAGAAGGCATCTATCCAGGATCCTGTGTGACTGATTTCAAATCAAATGTTAATCAAATCAAATGTTGGATCAAATCAAATCAAATGTTAGAGCGAAATGACAGAAATCCACATAAATTGGCCTTTGTTAAAAGCATTTTGTTACTCGGTGACTAGCAGAATCTTGTAAACACAAATACAACTTTTTATACAGCTATGGCTTTCACCTTTGAACCATTTTTACCTCTTAACAAGTGAGATCTGTGGAGCTTTCGATGTTATTCTGGGTTCTTTTGTGACCTCTTGGATGAGTTGTTGATCTTGGGGCAATGATTCTCAGTCAGGTTCATTGGAGTCCCACAGCTTTAAAGATGGCTTTGTAACCCTTTCCAGACTTAAAATGACAAAGACTTTGTTTCTCCCGTCTTCTTTAATTTCTTTTGATTAGGGCATAATTGTGATGCTTTCTGAGATATTCCTACTTTATGTTGTCTGACAGGTTCTATTTCAGTGATTTATTTATTTAATTAGAAAAACAGGTATTTTCGGTTAATTCATGATTTAACAAAGGTGAGTTTACATTATCACAAAGGGGAGGGTTGGTTTGGGATAGTTTTTTTTCCCAAATAGACCAAAGAATTGTCGCGAAAACTGCTTTTTTGTATTGTCTCAGGTTATCTTTGAAATTAATAAATATTTAATGATCAGAAACATTTGAGTGTGACGCTTTTTTTTCTACAGCAGAGTACAATAATAAAATCAAAAAGTAAAAACATAACATAGCATTAGATAAACGTAATACAGCAATTGTTTCTATGAATGTAATATTTACTATCAAAACGTTAAGATTTTACCCGAAAATTATAGGGAACAGAAATAGGTAATAAAGGAACCTTGAACAATTTGGCGTCTGCGTCGGACGCTCCATGGGCAGAGCTGAGGAGATGACGTCATTACGTCCGCAGCCTAGCAGCAGAAACGACGGCGTAAACAAAGCGAGCCGCTACAAGCTAAGTAGACGATGTCTCTTTGGTGAAATAATCGGTGTAGAGGTCTTGGCAACCCACCGACGGAGCTCGGCTCCCAGTCGCTGCCTGAGGGGTTTCCTGCCGAGACGCAGAAAAATTAGCTTACCGTTACTGCTAGCTGCGTTAGCTTCAGCTAACCTTGGAGAACAGGATTTTTTTTTTTTTTTTTTTTTAGTTCTGGGAATCGTCTTAAAACAAGCCAGTGTTGTTTATTAAAGCTGTTTTATTATTTTCACTCATGTTGAGTAAGTGGAATACTGTTAAAGCGGCTGACACGACGAGTTAGCTCGAAATAATGTAGCAACTCGTGATTCAAAGAGTCGTTCATCTGGATAGATAGAGGATACCCCTCTCTTGGACCGATGGCCACCTAACCAACTGCTGCGATCTGGAGGCGAACTGCCATGTTTAGTTTGATGGCGAACTGCTGCAGCTGGCTGAAACGTTGGCGAGAGCCTTCCAGGTGAGTTCAAGTGTCTTAAAGAAACCAAAATATGTAACAACTGGGCTGGAGCTACAATCAGTGCAGATTTCATCATGTAGTTGAAGATGCTTGAAAGCTGGAGAACTTCTAATAGATTTTTAATAATATAAAGGTAATTGACTGGTCACACAGACCAAATCAATAGCTGGGAATGATTTTTCCTGTTTAGCAGTGTTAACGTGAAGTATGATATTTTGTTATTAGAGCAGGGTTTGTTTTGTGAGGCTCTGGCTGTATGCAGGGGTAGATAAATACATTTTTAACTGCTTGTCATTTTAAATGTTCATCGTAATAAATGCAGCTAGATTTAAGATCGTATCACCTACCCTTAGACAGAAGCAATGGTTGTTGCACCTACAGTTTTTTTTTATCAGTTTATCACAAATGGCAAAAAAGATTAACTAGATTCACCAACTAAAAATATACATTAAATTGGGGCAAATCATGTTTATCGTCTCTGTTTTTTGATTTATATACTGTGAACAAGACTTAGACTCAATTATTCTACATTTACTACTTTTATAGACGTTGATTTGTACTTTTCTTTGGTTATTTAAATGAAAGCAACAGTTGAATACTGTCTGGAAGCAGATCATTGGATGCTTTGCACATCATCAGTGCAGTATTAAGTTCTACTGAGAAATGTTTTCTGTTAAAATAAAGAGACGTCAGTGTTAAGCTGAATTAAGGGAACATGTTTTTTTGTGTTTTGGATTGTTTATTATTTGTTCACTACCTGTTAATTATACAACATCTCACAGTCATGTTTGATCTCCCACTATACCTATGTTTGATGGCTCAAATGTACACAGCACATATACAGTATCTTTAATTCAGCTCACTTCCATTCAGTTCATTTGATTTAAAGGCCCAATGCAGTTAAGTTCAGCTTATTGTGCCAGTTGGTAAAAGGTTTTCTAATTAAAGAAACCCAGCCTTATTGTATTAAGTCTCTGATGTTGCAGCAGTTCCTCATACTGAACGAACATGTGGCGACAGTGGGGAGAAAAACTCCAGCAGAACTGGGCTCAGTGTGAGCCGCTACCAACTGGGGGTCTGAGAAGACCGAGAAGAGACCAAAAAACCCAGAAGCATTAATCCAGGAGTACTTTCTATGCTGAATGAGAAAGTAAAGGGTTGATGGCAACAGTTTCTCAGTCTTCTTGAGTTTAGAGTTTAATTAATTTGTCATTCTGGGCATAATTATTCTATAACACGTAACCAATAGTGACGTTGTGTTTATTATTTATTCAGACAACGACGGCAACACAAAGTTCTGTACAAAAGATAAAAACAGGAGGAGAAAACCGCGACAAAGCAAACAACTAAACAGTTCACAAACTATTAAAGGGTAATGAAATAAACAAAAAGTGCAGTTGACAGAGGCGATGTTTGTTTGAAAAAGCAAGGAGACGCCGTTGTGTTAATGATGAGATCTTGGATTCCAGAAACTAGTTGAACAGCAGGAAGTAAAACTGCGACAGAAACATGTCTGATTGATATCATTTTCACTCGTGTTTTTTTGCATCGTATTTGCTGTTCTTAGTATCACGTATTTTGTTGTAAGTTATCAGAGGAGCAGCAAGTAATTAACAGTAATCAACCCACGTGGTGACTATGAGGCATCTGATCCTCAAGACTTAGTCAGAAATCCCCGACTAATCTCGCAGCCAGGTCGGTTCAGTGGGTCTCCTTCATGCTGCCTGCTGCCGACGGAGGTTTCCAGCGGCAACTGCAGTAGGGTTATGGGTTAGAGGACGCCGTTTCAGCTCCTGGACCAATGAAGGCCAGCTGGCTGCAGAGGACTGTTACATGGATTGTGTGTCTGATGTCTTTTAGGCGCAAATGTCAAAGTTAAGTATGCAGCCAGGAGACGAAGGATGACTGTCATGTTGTCGATCGCTGCTACGCTGTTCTGTCTGCTTGCTTAGAAAACGCACAGCTTTGAAAAGGATAAATCGCGCGCCTGTTTTTTGTTTTTAATTCAGAAAAGCTTCGCCTTCAGGGAACTTTAACATGCATTTAGGTGAAGGGCCAGCATAACATCTTGATGGTAAATGTTTAAACCCTCCTCACTTGCTAAATGCATCATCTGTTTCCTTGTTGTCACTATAGGGATGCTTCCTGGCAAGCAGCACTGCCTAAAACTCTCCTGTGACATTTACAACATCATAATAGTTTTCAAATATGTGATTAGGAGCAAAGTTTGACAGCAAGAATAGCAAAAAAATGTATATTATCTTATTGATCAGCTAAAAACCAACAAATATTGTCTGGAGGAGTAATGTTTTGTCAGACCTGCCTCCTGTTGCTGACGCACCCCCTGCGCCATGGAGCTCTCTGATTATTTCCTAGCTTATCTGTGCTCTCAGATGCGTCATAAGGGGGATAATACCAGGCGAGGCTGCAGGTTGGCTCTGTCTAGCATTAACAGTGATGTGTTTGTGTTCATTCTTTCTCACAGGAAAGTGACCCTGGTCATGGTGGGCCTGGATAATGCGGGGAAGACAGCGGCAGTGCGAGGAATCCAGGGAGGTCGGTACCCTAGTCACCTATTAAGTTGCACAAAAGAAGTTGCCTCCATCCTGTGCTTCATTTTGGTTCTTCTTTTAGAAAATCCACAGGACGTGGCTCCCACTGTGGGCTTCTCCAAGGTGGACCTGAAGCAGGGAAAGTTCGAGGTGACCATCTTCGACCTGGGAGGTGGGAAGAGGATCCGCGACATCTGGAAGAACTACTTCTCGGAGTCTTACGGTGTGGTGTTCGTGGTGGACTCCAGCGACGTGCAGCGGATCCAGGAGACGCGGGAGACCATGGCACAGGTCCTGCAGCACCCGCGCATCGCTGGGAAACCCGTGCTGGTGTAAGTGCTCTCTCATAATCTTTTTAGCAGCACTCGATTCGATTTGTGTTTTCTGTGCACTGCTTTTTGGGTCATGGAAGCATCTATTTAAATAGTATGGAGAGCATCAGGTCTAGTTTTTAGTCATGATGAGTGTTTTATTTAGCAGTCAGCACAGTCAGTTTTTATGTGGTACCCATGCAGATTGCAAACATTGATTTGGCATGTTTTTTGTTCCAGCTGTATGATTTCTCTCTTTTTTCCCCCTATGCTCTCAGACTTGCCAACAAACAAGATCTGGAGGGAGCGCTAGCTGAAGCAGACATCATTGAGAACCTGTCGTTAGAGAAGCTTGTTAATGAAAACAAGTGTCTCTGTCAGATCGTGAGTGTTTCTGCACCTGGTTTAAAACACATAGTCTTGCTTTTATTGACAGCGTCTTAATATTCTAGTCATTTAATTTATGGAGTGCTAACTAACAACAAATGTCATCTCCAGGCGCTTTACAGGAAAAACGGATACGGCTCATATCCAGTTATATAGAATCCAGATACGCTCAGAATTACATTTTAAATCAATGCAATTTAATCTAATTTGACATAAAATTCAGTCACATTATAGACAAACCCATTCAGTCCAGCTCATAATACACTACGGTCAAATGATTAAATAATCGTAATGGTTAAAATCATGATCTAGCCTAGCCAATTGCAGTGAGTAATCAGCTTTGCAGCAATCCCTCATCCTGAGCAAGCATGTGGCGACAGTGGAAAGGAAGAAATCCATTTTAACAGGAAGAAACCTCCAACAGAACTCCGGTCAGCATAGGTGGCCGTCTGCCAGAACTCGTTGGAGTTATACAGGACAGGCAGACACAGGAAAAAAGCCCAGATTCGCTGAACCAGGGGTACTTTCTATAGGGAAATCCAAGCAGAGTGCACAACATTAACAATAGCTTTGTTAGTGGCTTTGTTGACAGATAAATCCAGCTAAACACAAGAGAACCTTTTGAGGAGTACTTTCTATAAAACAAAATACATGTGCATGAACATGTATTTTCTGTGGAAAAACATAAGTACAATAAGTACACAGAGTTAATGGCAGCAATAACCCCTCCAATAACTCCTTCAATGACAAAAATACAGAAAAACAATGAAGCACTCTGCTAGGATGACTTTAGATGGTAAGAAAACAATCAGTACCTAGTTAAATGAGGTAATGGTAGCGATAACATTTATGACTACGTCTGAGAAAAGGACCCAGTTAAACACAGAAGTATGGAACCAGGAGTGCTTTCAATGGGAAAAAAAACGAATGTTTATGTCGGCAATCTTATCAAATTATGAGAATACAGCGAGGAAAAGTGGCCAGTATGTCCTGCTGCATCCCTAGCTTGTATCAAGAGGGAAAGTTTTAAGCCTGGTTTCAAAAGCATATATTTGTGTCTCTACTCCAGGAACCTTGCTCTGCCATTTTAGGATGTGGAAAAAAGGTGGACAAGTCCATCAAGAAGGGACTTAACTGGCTTCTCAGCAACATTGCCAAAGACTACGAGGCCATTGCTGAGCGTGTGCAGAAGGACACGGCGGAGCAACGCGCTCTGGAGGAACAGGACAAGAAGGAGAGGGCAGAAAGAGTACGGCGGATAAGAGAGGAGAGGTGAGGAAACAAGGGAGGAGAATGAAAAGTCAAAATATGGAATAAAAAAAGGTCAAAGAAACCAGAGAAAGGTCGACAAAAATCTGTCCACAGAGAACAGCTGGAGCGCGAGGAGGCCGAACGAGAAGGAAGGCCCGTCCAAGGGGAGGAAGCTGATGATGAGAACATACAAAGCCCCTTCCAACCCATAGGAAATTTGATCTCCAAGGTTCATGATAACTATTTAATACTGTCACATGATTCTGCTGTGTGCTTCAAATAACAAAGGAATTAAATGTTTCCTTTTCAGAACGAAAAACAAGAAACAGACAGGAAAGAGCAAATAGAATTACAGGAAGACAGGAGTAACGGTCCGAAGGAGGGCTTGGAGCATGAGGAAGAGGAGTATGAGGAGGACAACGCTGGAGGACCAAATGACACAAGACAAACGGCAGAAAACACAACTTCATGTGAGCTTGCTTCTGTTATCTTAGTAAAACTGAGATGTCCATTAATGTGAGATCAAAGCAAGTTAATGAAACCCAAGTACTGAATATTTTATACACGAGGGCCTGAAACTGTAATGAGATAATTACACAAGAAATTAGGCGATTAAAGCGTGCCCAAGGAATAAGGCACTGAGTTAAAGTTGGGTTTCATCAAGCGTACAGTTTTAACATCTGGCTCCTCCATCACCTCTGAATTGTCTCTGCGTGTTGGATCCCAGCAGACGAGCAGAGCAAGAAGAAGACGAGCAAGCTGCATCTGAAGAGGAAACACAGGGTGGACCCGCTGAGGACAGACGATGGGCCAGCAGAGAGCCCCACGCCTCCACCTCCACCTGGTCAGTCAGTGCGCCTTCATTAAGGCGGTGTGCTTCTGTTCCTAAAAGCTTGGATCAGTAACAGGCTGCCTTACAGAAAGCTCCACTTTATAGCCTCTTGGTTTTCAATGAAATATTTCTGCTTATAACGAAAATAGAGCCGATTTTCATTAGAAGAAATGCAGATGAAAATGGGCTCCATTGTTGCTGCTACTCAGCAGCTTCAAATCCTCTGATAGTGCAGGGTACCTACACCGTTTGGGAAAGTCTGGAACTGGTGTGTTTTCCTGGTCTGGAGGAGGATGGAAATTAAAAAATATCAAGTATGGCAAAATGATTAAATATGCAATGTTTTAAAGTTGTCCTTTCTTCTGTCCTATTATTGTCTCCTTCTTCCTGTCATTTTTTTCCTTCTGTTTTTCTTTTATTCCTACCGTCATCCCTCCTTTCCTCCCTTCCATCTTCGTGCTCTTCAACCCATCTTCCCTCATGTCTATCTGTTCTTTATTTTTTCTTATATGCTCCCTACCTTATGTCCTTCCTTCCTTCCACCCTCCTTTTTTGTGTCCTTTAACCCTTTCTCCCTCATGCCCTTATTACTTTGCATCCATCCATCCTTGCATCCTTCAGTCCTTCTCCCCACATATCAATCCACCCTTACTTGCTGTTTTTTTCATCCATCGTATGTAAAGTTTGAAGCTGTAGAAATGCCTGCCATAAATTCAGAGTAAACTCTGTAGGACCCCTGACAGTGACTTAGTGACTTTGAGCTGGTGAATCAGAGATGGAGGATCGGCACCACTACTGTCTCTTTGTGTTTGCCCTCATCAGTTTGTTTCCTTATTTTGTTCTTCTAGTGGGATGGGCCACACCCAAAGTCTCTAGACTGCCCAAACTAGAGCCGCTCGGGGACTCGGGACATTCTGGTAAAGCTTCCTGTGAACCATCAGTTCATTTCACGCATCCTCTACTAACTCCTTCTTGGTTTGACTTAACCTCAAACGTCTTCATGTTTAAGGCTCGCGGTCAGTGTTTCCTTCTTCAATCAAGCTTTATAGAAAACGTAGTAATAAAGGAAAACACTGTTTATTGGTATTGCGGGGGAAACACTGATCTATCTGCCTTAAAATGCGCCCTGGCTGTTAATTAGTGTCACAGACACTCATCTGCTTTTCCCCCTCCTGCATCTCACCAGGCATGTGCTTGAATGTTGTGCGGATTCTCCATGGCTGCAGATGTCTTAATCAGCACAAAAGCCTGTTTGTGCATTCTTACTCGTCTTCTCTCCACATCATAACCACCCCATCACCACGCCTTCTGTGGCTCCTTTAATTGCCGCCATCGTCTTGAATTATGGATAGAGCATTAACCGGGCCAGGCTGGGTTTTCTTTTTCAGGACTCGGCGGATATAATTTAGTAACGTAGCCAAACCTTTTTTCCTCCTTTCTGCAGAGTTTTACAAGAAACCCCTCCCGCCGCTAGCAAACAGGCCACGACCTAACGGTGACTCTCAAGATGTCATCTCTTAAAGCTCCTTTATTGACTGACTGACTGACTGAGGTCAGCTCACGACCAATCACAGCTCTCTTCTGTGCTTTCTGTCTCAAGCAAACGGTGTGTAGACAACCAAACGAAACGGACAACCGCGGGAGCTGGTGGCTGGGCTGAAGTATGGGGGAAAGCAGAGTGGGGGCATAACGCCTTGCTCAGATGCTGAGATTTCATGCTGAACCTGCCTGAACTGTCCGCCAGGTTCTATTTGAATCTAGATTTTGTTTTTTTGGGTATTATTGATCAGTATTGAAAGTTGGAGTCCAACTTAAATGCTTTAAAATGAGAAACAATGTAAATAAAACCTTATCTAACCTCAGCAGAAAAGGAAACTCAGTTGTTTCTTTGTTGTTACAATGCGTCTTGATTATAAATCTATAAAGTTGGAAAGATTTTATTTTTCCCTTAAATGGTGACTCATTTGTAAGGAAAATGCGTTTGTGGGTTACGAGTCCTCTTATCCAACCCCAGACAGTTTATTCAGCTTCTGGCGCAGTCAGGTCCATGATTACATGAGCCCTGGAACCGGAACATGCGGAGGAACTTTATGTTCAGCTTCGAGTACAGAACTTGGCCGAGCGCATTTGGTTGAAGCTGGTGTGATGCTGTGGAGTCTCCTTCACTGGAGAAAGAGACTGAGACGTGCTGTTTGTGGCAGAGTGACCAACACAACCACACTGGCTGATTTCCAACAAATGCAGGTTGAGGAATGGGATCCCACAGCAGTTTGTGACCACGCTGGTGACGTGGAGGAGAAGGAGGGGGTGCCAGGTTGTGGCGGCTGTGAAATTTTGTTTACTGAAGCCCATGTTTATTGCTTAAATGTCTTGTTTCTTTAAACTTCAATCATCCAGTCTAAAAAACGAGACTCTGCTGCTCCATAAAAATGCATTTATCTTACAATTACTGCAGCATTTAATGGCAAATAAACTGGCTTTCTAAAAAGCAGTGTTACAACCAAGAAACAATCGACCCAATACAGATTTCCTTCCTTTTTGTGCTAAGTTTTCTATGTGTTTGAACTGAAAAATATATTTGTATACTCATTGCCATTAAAAATGAATTGTCATTTATTTTTGCACTTTGAGATTCATAGTGTAAACGTAACGTAATCATGAAGAACATGAATGAGACGGTAGAAGTCTTTGCTTTTCACAGCTTAGTGCTTTTTAAACATTTATATTTGCTGGTTTTACGCCAGCTGCCCTCGTGGAACGTACATTTGGAAAAACACTAAAATTCTCAGTGCTGTTACAAGAAAAACAGCTGATTCACAACATCTTTTTGGCACATCTTTTATACTTTATGTACCGTTGGAAAATATGTAAAAGCTGGAGGGCTTTTCCATGCATTCTGCTGTTTACACTGTGTTTGTGTTTTTGAAGTGATATCACGGGTTCCCATATCCAAATTAAAAGGTTCTAATTGCATTTATGGAAAACAGACACGGATTTAATAGATCATCAGATGTGCCCAAGAGACATTTTCTGTTTTATTAGAGTCTGCAGAAGGAAGAGAGGAAACATGGCGACAGGTTGTGCTCAAACAGTGTGAACTACATATATCACTTTAAAAACAATATGTATTTTGGATCAGTAGTGCAGCACTTTTGTAGTGATGATCCAAATGTTTTGAGAAGATTGTTTTTTACCCGGTTGAAATTTTATAAGAACACTATTAAAGATGTTTTAAATATTTAATGAACTGATTGGGATCATTTGTTCATGCTGCTGCTAGATTAGAAGTGTGATACCTGTGAATGTGGAGTGTTGATTTATTTTTGGCTCCAAAGCAGTTGGGTCCAAATCCAGAACCAATAAACATACAGATCTATTTCTGTGTGTCATGACTTGTTTATAATTCAGGACTTTCTGCTGATGACTCAAAACATTACTGGGGGATTTAGTGTTTAATGATTAAAGTTACATTGGCAGCCAAAACGTATCATTTAAAACTTTTCTGGTATCTTATAAGGCACAAATAACCCAGGAAATTTAGTCGTGCACCATGAAACAAAAAAATATGAAGAAAGGAATTGCTCAGCCTCTTATGAAAGAGGGTCTGTGATTGTTTTTATGCGTTAAATGCGACCAAACTGGCCATACAGATGTACCACGATAAAATAAAATAGAACTAGTTGGGGCTCATTTAGCATGAATTATTTCTTCATTGCGGTGTTGCATGGAGGAGATCATTCTGTGGTTCTGCTGATGTGTTCAGGAAACCCAAGTTAGTCTTAAAAGCTGCCTTCAGCTCCTCTGCATTGCTGGCTCTGGTGACTCTCATCTTCCTCTTCGGTGATACTCCATGGGGTTTAAGTCTGGCCGTTTTGCCGGGCAGGTGTAAAGTCCTTTTGGAAAATTAAAGCATCTCCATCACGATTGTCAGCAGAGGGGATTTACTGACTTCAGACTTGATAAAACATCAGCGGATGATTTGGCTTCACAAATCATCATTGATTGAGCAAACAGGACCTCAAGTAACATGGATTCTGTGCCTCTCCACTCTCCCCCAAATTCTGGGACCTTCATTTCCTAATGAAAATAACTTTTATTTGAGAAAACGAAAGTAGCCCAGGTAAGAGACTTCTGACATTGTCTCTGGTTCAAAAATGACTCAACAGGAATATGACATTTGTAGTAGATGTTCTGGATATGTCTGTGTGCTAGATCTTGAAGCTCTGATTCCAGCAAAAGTCCATACCTTGTGAATCTCTCCCAAAACTCTTGAATGGACTTTGCTTCATAATTTTCTCAACATGGTTATCCCAGTTGCTTGTTCACCTTTTTTTTTCTACCACTTTTTCCTTCCACTCAACTTTCAAATAAATATGCTTGAATGCAGCATAAGAACATTCCTCTTATTTAGTAATAGCCTTTTATTGTGTACCCTTTTTTTTAGTGTTTAGTGTGACTTTCTACTGAAGAACTGTCAAACAAATCATCAAATTTGCAATCATTACTTTGATGTTTGCATGCCTTCATTTTGCATATGCACAGTAAATATCTAAATCTAGGCTAATTATTAAATATAGCGTAGCATAAATATTTTACTGCACTCTAAATTGCTCATTGTGTTTTTATCCAAACTGTTTTACTGTTCAAGGTTTTATATTTTCATTCTGCTTTATTAGCCTTGTTTTTAGTATTTTAATTTTTTAAATAACGGTATAGGAAGAACTTTTTTTTCTCAGCATATATATTTTTAAAGATATGCAGCTGTTAATTTTCATCACTAATGTATGTCAAGGTTAAAACCACAGCTAAATCTTGTTGCACAGATTTCCACCGCAGGGTGTTAAAAAAATACAAAGGTTTTAAAAAGCCCACTAAAGAAAATGCATAGCCTTTTCTGCTTTGTGTGTATTTAGGTCGATGACATCACAAGAGGCAATTTTTGCCCTAGATTCAGCTAAATGAAACTCGTTTAGAACCACAGAAAAAAGACAACTTATGATATTTGGCATTTTTAAACAACCACCATTTTATTTATTTGTTAAGGTTTTAAAATAAATAAAGAAACTTAAACGTTTTGCAAAACAATGCATATAAAAAGCATAGTTTTCTATTTAATGACAAGAAAAATATAACTAAAAAATATACTTTTATTGTAATTTTATTGTGGAAATTTAATGCAATTGGTATTTAAAAAGGATAAAATGCTAAAAGCAGCATTTGTTCGTGTGGTTTATCTGGAGCTTCAATTGGCTCTTTGGACTTTCCATAATGACTCTTAACTTTGGTTAAAAATGATAAGAGTCAACTCATATTTTTAAATACAAATATAATACCAAATGCAGGTTTTAGAAGTTTTTAAATTTTTTCATGGAGTAATTGCATTTAATTTCCACTACAGAAAGACACTTGATTTGAAACTATGTGGGTTTTTTTTACATCATTTCCCACAAATATTAACATCCCATAGAAGAAAACGTATCTGTCCTCTTTTTGCTAAAGTTTTATTTTAAAACCTAAAAATAGAAATAAAATGGTGGTTCTTTGAAAATGACAACAAATTCCCCTATAAAGTAATTTTCAATAACTTAGAATATTATTGAAAAGTTAATTTATGTCAGTAACTTAATTCACTAAGTGAAACATATATAGATTAATTACACACATTTCTGCTTGTAGTTAATGAAACACAACATTTAGGTTTAGAATATTACATGAGACCAATAAAAACGTGTGGGCTTAATGAAAACTATGTTTTACTCCTGCTTAAAGGTTTTTATTTTCAAAAGCTACTTTTAGTCTTTTAGTCTTTTAGACAAACGAGCTTTATCGGAACTAATATTCTAATTTACTGACTGTGACTGTTGTAGATATTTATCAAAAATTGTAAGTTGTCTTTTCTCAAAAGGTCATGTAACATTTGTGGCTCGAAACAAGTTTTATTTAGCTGGACTGTGGGCAAAAAAAGGCCAATTGGATTCTAAAGGTTGCAGATACCTGGTCTAGGAGGGTCTTCTGACTTTACGTTGCAAATCCAATTTTACCACGTCCAGTTCGCCGCCTGCGTTTGCTCCCTCCATTCTGAACACAGGTGGAAAACATCGATCAGAGGCACTGTTGGCTTGTGGGTCGTGTAGTTCGTTTGACTCGCATTATAGTTTATGCTTCTTGGAAAAAAACTACACAATGGCGGTGTCGATCCAAGTTTTTTTTTTCTTAAAGTTTATAACAAAGTCTCAGTTTTACATTTCCAAAGACAATTGATGCTAGTTTATTTTCCATCCTATCGGTTAGCTCCCGCTCCCGTCTGCTCCCGTTCATTTTTTATTCTGTACCGTCCCAATCACGTGATCTTTATTAATGCTGTCTCCCATCCCGCAGGGAATCCCATGGGAATCCCGTGACCCGTGGGATTCCCGAAAAAATGTCAACCTCTAGTCTAGACTCAACCACACCAGACCTCCATAGCCTCAACGAACTCCTCCCGAATTCTTCTGGTGAAGAAGGACTCCTGGTCTGGTGCAGCCCCAAAGTTTGTCTGAAGAAGTACAATTTTAGGCTCTGTAAGGAAATTTGTGTCTAATCCATGGCAATAACATGGACAATGACTTTAAAGCGCAAAACTGCCGACTCCTGGCCACGGTGAAGTTAGTTTTAGGTTGGATATTGGATATTCGTGCTCCACAGATTCAGCGGGTCTTCCTCCCGTTTGACCCGACAGGCACTAAAGGAGGCAAATGTATTCCACAGTAGGTTTAGGGATCTATCCTCTGGCCTTTACCTTGACAACCCAGTCTGAGACAAACTGTAAACGTTACTCAGTGCTTGATTTTGGGAAAGGTTAGTAGTGGCCAATGTGTCTTTTGCAGTTTAATGCTTTCGTATGCTTTAATAAAATGGGCATACATCAGTTACCCTTTTCAAGTAGTTGCATTCATTTTCATGTCAGAAGTTGTACGCAGGTTTAAAGTTGGCAGTTGCAGTCACATGCCTTCTTTTTCATTTGGCTCAGACACTCAGGAAAAATATACTTGGTATATAATTTGCTAGCTATAATTTGTAGCTAAACCCATGCAGGAGGAATGCTGGGTGAGTGTTATAATTGATTTATTTGTCTGCTGTGCTTTGTATTGAAGGAGAACAAATAAAAAGAAAACAAAAACACAAAAAACTATTTTTCTTGCCTTAGAAATCATCTTAACATTGACAGCTGTCGTCCTTTTGATGGTCTGGCTGCTGACTTCGCCACAGCTATCCATCGCCTGGATCTCTGGGGAAAGTAAGTGTGTTCCCTTGATTTTTAAAATGTATTCCAAATAAGCTGCTACACATCAGTATGACAAAGTCCCATCAGATAGGTACTTTACAGTATCATAATGACCAGACGGAGATTTATTTATATTATTAAAGTCATCATTTGTAGGTTTTCAGTCAAAATAAGATAAAATGTGGCCTATAAAATGATATTGGTGTTACTCTGGAAAAATAACCAGAGTCACATTCTCAGTTTATTATAAGAATGTTTTCTAAGTCATGATAAAATATTGTTACAATTTCCAGGTCAATCTTTTTGATGGAGCAGATCATAAAAGGTTTTTATGTTCAGCATCTACAGTTGGACTCATTCATCTTCCCTTCCCCCCTTTTTGCGATCATTTTGGACCATGTTGTCCAACATGCACAATGAAATGAGTTTTCCGCACAACTCCGCTGAGGCAGAACTTAATTAAATCATGTGAATGTCATATTAGTAATACATGAGATGTTCAAAGTGGGGCTTGTTTTCGCTGCATGAGACATGCTGTAGACTAGTCGTAAAAAGCACAGCTTCACCCTGTGCTAAGTCAGCAACAGTTTTAAAGGGTTTGGAGCCATTTTTTTTTTTTGAAGAAAAGCACTATTTCACCTTCTTTAATATTTATGTGTCTAAACTGCTGAGATATCTTTCATGCTGAGCAAAAACCTCCTGAATGTCCTGAGCCATTTCATCTGTTTACCCCCAAATAAAACTGCAGGCGCCACTGGAAACATAAAACACATCACTTCCTGTGCTTTGTGGCAGAGCTTTCATCCCTGGGAGTGACCTATAGCAACAAGCACTGAGCTGTTTTAAAACAGCAAACGTTAAAAGCTTTCATGAGCAGGAAATCGCCTGAATCACTCTTGTGTTAAATCACTCAGCAACAGCGAGGAGCAAAAGTGCCATGAACTAAGATGAAATCTTTGTGTGCTATGGCCATGAGGACTGCCATTTCTCAGAAAATGTTGCAGGCTGTGACTTTGAGTTGGCCACGTACAACCCTCTGGAGGCTGTGCTCTATTGTATAACATCGGGTAATATTGCTGCTAGCAGTGAGGGAGCTGTTCACTTCAGTACTTGTTGACTTCTTGAACATCTGGTACTGTAATCGGAGAAAATAAATATAGGCAGTAGGTGGGATTATATTTGTTTTATTGAATAGTTTCTGCACATCAGTCCAGCTGAGTTCTTTAAAATTTTGCTTAGAAACTATTAATGTAACGATGGCAAACAACATAATACATCCCAATAATAAATATATTTCGGCTGCTTTTAGGTGTCATATAGCAGGGTAGTCTAAAGTGTGGCACGCGGGCCATTTGTGGCCCTTGGAATGATATTTATGGCCTATAAGTGCAAGTCCATGAAGGTACAGGCTTGGGCTGCTAGCACAGGTGGTTGGTGCAGATGCACGCTTTTTAGAGCGTAGTTTATAAGTGACGAATTAAAGCAATTAAATTTTTTCTTTGTGTTTAAGAAGTCAGGCTTATGTTCATTTTATTGGACAGTTGTTTTTACTTCCACAGGTTAAAAACCGCAAAATTATATTTTTGGGTAAATTTAGTTTGTTTATTTAATTTTGGCTTGGGGCACCACTAAAATAAATTCAGTGACGTGATAACTTGCCAATATTGTAATACAGTTTTTGAACCAACATTATTGCATTTTGACAAAAGTTAGAAGTTATGATTTTATGGGCTGGGTCTCACGTTATTGTAATATAACAAAAATTCTCAGAAAAGGTAATAGAAGTCTAAGACATTTTCTAACTGCTTACCATACTTGCCATCTTGCCCCATTTGCTCTCATCGAGTCAGCATCCTCAGCTTCCACATCTGCCTTGCTGTGATTTTCAAAACGGGCGCCAGTGGGAGGCAGGGGAGATCTTCAGTCAGTTCCTCTCGGCGTCCTTAGGGCAATTAAATCCTTGGCAACAGTAAACTCTGCGGGTAGTTTCTATTTCAGGTTCAACTCCTCAGTGAATGGTGTTAAACAACATGAGAGGGTTGTCAGGCCATTGTGATGTGGAGTTATGTTTTTATTCAAATCTCCACAATCTGCTCTAGAACCAAAGCATAACTAAGGCTGGAGTTGAATTTGCTTAACATTCAAGGGCTGGTAACATTTTTTTCGAGCTCCCCTCTGAGTTGCTGCTGCCCTTGCTTGTTGTTTCTACCTATATGCTCTAATAAAACTCCCTCCTTCCCTCAAAGGGTTTCCTGTCATAACAGGAAACAGAAAAACTGGTGCCTGCCTTTATTTAGTGTAGGTTGGATTACTGCAACAGTGTCTTTACTGGTCTCTTGGATTCAGCCCATCCAAAATGCTGCTGCCAGAGTCCTGACCAACACCAGGAAATGGATCAGTTCACTGTACTGGATCCCTACTTGTCAAAGAGTAGATTTTAAAACTCTGCTATTGGTCTATAAAGCAGCGAATGGTTTAGGGATGAAATACATTTCAGAGTTGCTTGTAGGATATGAACCTTGTTAGACCCCTCAGGTCTCCAGAGACCTGCTTATGTTCCCAGATTTAGAGTAAACAAGTGGAGGCAGCATTAAGTTTTTATGCCCCTCAGCTCTGGAATAAACTCCCTGAAAACCTGAGATCTGCAGAAGCTGTCGGTTCCTTTAAAAAAAGGACTGAAAATATTTTTATTTACTACAATTTTTGATCAAAAAGTCTCTCTAAAAACTGTTTGATTGTTTGAAGCTTGGGATTAAAGGGTGGGTTAGATTTAAAATTACACTTCATTCTGAAGTTGGATTTAAATATGTTTTCAGCATATTTGATATGTTAAGCGCTTTACAGCGATTTCTTAAAGGTCGTATTTTCTTTTTGGTCTTTCCTTTGATGTCCTATAAAGCACTTTGATTACCTTGTTAATAAATGATGCTCCATAAATAAACTTGTCATTTTCTTTCCTTTCCTCACTTGTGTCCTTGCTCCCTTCCAACTTTTCTATTGCCCGTCTTTCTCTTTTGTGTGTATCTTTTTTCTATGGTGTCTTTCGTCTTTCCTTGTGTCCTACCTCCTTTCCCTTTGTCCTTTGTTTTTTCCTTCCCTCCTTTTTTGTTTTACCTAACTTTCCTGTGTCATAGGTTCTTTCTTTTCCTCTGCTATTCCTTCCTTCACTTATTGTATTTTTTATTCCTCACAATTGTCTTTATTTCCTTTATCATCCTTCCTTCATTTCCTTTCTTCTTTCTTTGCTTCCTTCCATCTTTGTGTAATTCCTTATGTGCGTCTACTTAATTTTCTTTTGTCCTTGGTTGTTTCTTTCCTTTAAGATCTCTTGCTTTCTGATATTATGGCTTTTCTTCCTTCCCTACTTCCTTCCTTCCTTCCTTCCTTTCCTGCCTGCCTGTCTGTCTGCAGTTTGTTGTTTCCACAGGATCCATTCATTAGTCCTGCTCATTGCCATAAAATCATGATCAATGTTTGTGATTTATATTTTAAAAGGAAAATCATTGACTAAGAATTCTGGGAAATGGAGTCTAGATTCTTGTGGAATTCTTAAATAAACAATGTGGAGGGATCCTGTAAAACTTAGGCTATAGTATAGATTATATGACAAATTTCATAGAGCACCTCTTTATTTGTCTCCAGTTTAAAGATATTTCTCACCTAATAGATTTCTAGCATCAACTTTGTGCCTTTACTCTTCAGTTGCTACTCTTCCAGGGAAGCTGGCAGCAGATGAAACCCACACGGTTGCTCTCATGTACCGTAACGCCCACACAAGATCTCTGCAGCACGTTGGCAGGAACTTTCGTCTTTTTTTCTGCTCTGAATGTTCATTTGAACTCAGCTCTCTGAGCCTTCAGGTGCTGCTTTAGACCTCGCTGCCATTCAGGTATGACGCAACCTGCAGTACAAGGGTACATTCACCCAAGTGCAGCACCAAAATATAGTGATGTTTTCAACCTTAAACTAGTTTTAGCTTCTACCTCAGAGGATCTGTTTGTGCATTTTCTTCCATGGTGTATTTAAGTGACTTTATTTTTACATATTGGTGTTGTAACTTAGATATGCATGCCTAGCATTAATAATTGTTTATCTAGATATGCCAGTTCTTAGCAATGAGGAGGTAGAATATTTAGGAATCTTTAAAACGTAGAAGAATAACTAATGTAGGATGTAATGTAGGCATATTTGGGCTTTTATTTTATTTAGGAACAGGATGCAACTACTTTAGGCAATGATTAGTCGGATTTATTCTGCTTGTTGGATCTGGGAGTAAAAATATTCCCTTGACTCTTAAGCTTTAGTTAGTACCCAGCAGCGACTGGCACTCACATGCACCTTATCACACCTTGAATAAGCCCAACAGCTCAAATCTATGAAACAGCTTATGGTAAATAAGCAGAATAACATTCAGTGTCTCTGTCAAGGACTTCTGGGCAGATGGATGCACCAACAGCATGCAGCCCGTAGCCATTAGTTCACAGGTGTTGTATTATTGTTGAATGACCTTTTTACAATTTTTGCAAAACCTCAGCTAAGTTTTCTAAACTGTAGTGATGCTGATTACTGTAGCGGATCTGTTGGCTACTTTTTGCCATATCTGGTAAAACATTTAGTGTGAATTTGACTTGAGGAAACTTTCCCTATCTTCTTGTGTCATTGAAAAAAGGCTAATTTTAATATATTTTAGAAATACAAATCTGAGAATGTGACAGCAAGTCTTTTAGGAGATGTCTCCTAAAAAGATGCAGTGTTTGGAGAACAGCTCATGCTGAGGCAGATTGGATGGAGATCTATTTTCAAGTTTTGACAAAGGTTCTCAATTAGACTTAAGTCTTTACTTTGACTGGGTAATTGTAAGACATGAATATGATTTGATGTAAACCTTTCATTGTAGCCCTGGCTCTATGTTTAGGGTCATAATCCTGCTGGAAGGCAAATCTTTGCCCCAGTCTCAGGTCTTCTGCAGCTTCTAACAGGTTTCCTTCCAGGATAATCCCGTATTTAGGTCCATCAATCTTCCCATCCACTGTAACCAGCTTCCTTGTCCCAGCTTAGAAAAGCCTCCCCCCAGCATGATGCTACCACCACCACAGTGTTTTACAGTGGGGTTGCTACATTCAGGGTGATGTGGATAGTTACATTTTTAACACACAGCCTTTTACATGTAGGCCAAAAAAGTTCAATTTCAACTTTATCCAATAGGAGTAGCTTCTCCCATGTTCGCTATGGTTACTAGTTTGAAAAAAATGGACTCTATTTCCCAATTAGTGGACTTCTTAGGGAAATTGGTTAAATCGATTTTATTTAGGGGTGTCAGTTGAAGTATTTTTGTTAAATGTTTACCCTATAACCTCTGTTCCTTCCACTTTACAATTCTGCACTACTCTCTAACCACATAAAATCCATTAACAAAATGTGAGATGTTCAAGGGGTATAAATACTTTTGCAAGGAACTGCCTGTGTTTTATCATGAATAATCAGTTGTAAAGGTGCCTGCAGTGTGCCGCATGTTGATAGAACAGATTCTCTAATGAATGCTTGAGGGTTAAATAAGAAGAAATTAATGAAGGAGCTGAGAACTGGCTTGCTGCCTGTGCATCTGTCTTTAAAATTGATAGAAAGGTAATTGCTTGCATGCTGCAGGGGGATCAGACTGTTGGGAGTTACTGCATTGTTATCCTGCAGCGATTTTAAACTGCCTGCAGAGGGCAATGCGGCCCCAGTAATCTGAGAGCTGGGAATATCTGGACACCAACAGGAGACTCAGCAGTCATCTGCACTAAATGGCATTTTTCAGTTTAATTCTAAGGTCAGCTAAGCTTCTGACTGAAGCCTGTTGACAGTAAAAGAAATAAAACGTTGCTCAGCTGAGGCTAAATCCATGTTGCTCAGCAAAGAATTGAAAGCTGGCTTTTAACTAAACGACATCAAGGTTTCATGTGATTATTAACTCATGTAATGTTGCACTAAATGACAAGAGAAAAGATGGCTCATGTGAGCAGAGGAACATCTGAAGATGTAACATACATTAACTTTAGTAAAGAACAGAAATAATGGCAGCAAATTCAGCTCTTCCAGATGTTAGTATGGGTCACAAGCTATCATTAGGTTTCTGAATCGTTTTACTTAGTCTGACAGGAAATGTGAGCTTTTAGCTGGAACACCATTCTTTAAAACTCTTTGCAAACGTATTTGATTGAAATCCAGCTTGAAGTCAAATTCTGAACAATAAAATGCATTTTATTTAATTCATATACATAGTCACATATTGTCTTATTATGATTTTAGAGTAATGTCTCTATATTGGAAGTCTGTTTGAGGGTTGTTAGGGAACTTCTGCCCCAGCAACAAGTGCCCCAGCTGGGTCTGGTATATAAGGAAAAGATGAATCTGTGGGAGAGTAGCTCATTCCCACTGTTAGGTGTGGTGGTGGATCTGTGATGCTGTGGGCCTGTTTCTCTTCCAAAGAATTTTGGGACCTTGTTGGCAGTGAACCTCTTATTTTCAGTTTCATCCTGAATGAGTTTCCTGTTGCTTGTGCCCCCTGCATGCTGACATTAGAGGGTTCCTCTGTGTGTTTTCCAACATCTGACAGGATTTCCTGCATTTCGATTGGTTTTCAAGAGGCATGGTTGTGTTTGCTGTCCACGTAGGGAGAAGATCAGGTTCATCTGTGACATCTTTTCTTTCTTTAACATGCGTGCCTCAGCACTTTATTTATCTTTGATCGTTACTGTGGATGGGGAAAAATACAGCGATAATATGGACACATAGCAGTGCTAGAGGAGCAGCTGGTAGCCAAAGTGAGCTGCCTGTTCAGATGGAGCTGCAAGGAATTTTCCATCAGTAAAGATTCTGAGGTAAAATTCACCCCAAAAGTAAAATGATTTTTTATATTATATTACATCTGTTTGTTGTGTGGTTTGTCATGTTGTCTGAACAAACATGAAGAACAAATGAACATTAACTGTTCTTTAAATAAATATTCAGCGCACTGCATTCAAACATATCAAAGGAAAGTTTAGTAGAAGGAAAACGTGTGATAGACTAAGGTGCACAAAAAATAAACATATAAGGATAACCACATCTATTCAAGAATTTGGTGGAACTTCATAAGCGCATCAAGAGCTAGTATTCAGACTAATCTTACACATGGGCTACAACTGTTGCTTTTTTTTTTAGACTTTTCTTGTGTCAAGCGACTCCCGAATCAGAGACGACATCCAAAGCATCTAGCCTAAGCTAAGGAGAAAAAGAACTCGAACAATCTCCTTTTAGATGAACGTCAGGTTTGCATTTCATTTTGAAATCAAAGTTCCAGAGTCTGGAGGAAGAGTGCAGAGACCCAGGGTCCACGTTGCTTGACGTCCAGTGTGAGTGATGATTTGCGTTGCTGGTGTTGGTCCATTGTGTTACCTGACCCGGAGAGAATCTATGGAGTATTGTCAAGAGAAGGATGAGAGACATCAGACCCAATAATGCAGAAGACCTGAAGGCCACTATCAAAGCAACGTGGGCTTCCTTTACACCTTAGCAGAGCCACAGGCTGATCGCCTCCATGCCACGCCGCATTGATGCAGTATTTCATGCAAAAGGAGCCCCAACCAAGTACTGAGTACATAGAAATGAATATAATTTCAGAAGCCTGACATTTCTGTTTTACCAATTAGCATAATAACGACTGGTTCTGTACCATTTTAAATAGTTTGACCAGGTAAATAACTTCAACAAAAAGAACAGAAAATATTATATATTATTATTCTTATTATCCTTATTATAAACCTTAAGATTCTTGTTATTTAAACAAATGTATTTCAGTACTTGGGTTTAAAAGCGTAGCTTACAATGTGTGTTTAGTTTTTGTTAGACATTAAAATTTTAGCAAGTTGCATCTAATTTCAGCATAAATAATTTGGGTTTGGTACAAGATCTTAAACTAAAATATATTGATTTATAAAATAAACGTAATTGTGTAAAATCTAAATATTTGTGGAGCTGTGGGGCTTGAAGCTGGTTTATGAAATGACACCATCCTGACTTATTTTGAATTAGCTTAATGCTTTAAAACCTCTGTTTAAAAAAGCACAAAATCAAACAAACGTGATTTTAGCTGTTAATGGTTCTGAAGTATAAATAAAAAACATCAGTTTATATGCTGTAAATTCTAACTTTGTGTGTGTATGTGGGGCAGCATATGCTAGACTTCCTGGCATAAATAAGCATACAAACAATTGGCTGCACTGGAAATGTCTGGTTGAATTGAGTTAGAGACTAAAGGTAAATTGTTCCTCCTCTTCTTGGCAAACATCCTCCTCCTGCTGCAATGGATAACTACATGCATTTGTATACAAAAAGTTATTTAAATTCACAAAAATCACAAGTCGAACCACTTTTGGTTCGACCTGGAAACCATTATTTCATTTTTTCTGACCTTAATGGTTAAAACAAAGATAAGATCGGGTAAAAACAGCCTCGGTATAGACTTACAGTTGTCTTTAGCGTTCTAATAATCTTAGTTTTAAAATAATAATTTGTCTGAGATCATCACAACAGTAAAATCAGTTTCAATTTAATGTGATATTAAACTTTAGCAGGAATTTACTGCCGGCATAAAGCTTTATGTTTAAAAAGGACCTTTTTCATGGGCGATCTGTTGTGACCCAGAGTATTACATAACTGAGTCAGTTTCTTCATTTAGGATTTGACTTTGAGGTGATTAACTTCTGACACCAATCTTGATCTGGGTCTAGTATATTTTTATCCAGCTTTAATGAGGGCACTCAGTCCCTGATTGCCCTTCTTCAGACTGCCACTTCAATATTTTCCAGGAAACATTAAAGTCATAGTTCTGCATACTGGGTGAAGACATAATATGTGTCAGTTTGCCTTTATTTCTATATTTTAATGCATGTGCCGATCTAAGATTGTTATTATTTGGGGTTGTTTGGTTTTTGGTTTCTGGGTTTTTCTTATATTTGTCTCACAGTTTTTGAATCATGCTTCTGTTTATTATTTTTCTGGTTATGTTTTAGTCTTGTTCATGTTTTGTCAAGTTTGGTTTTTGGTCCTGGACATGCTTTAGTTTTTGTTTGTATTCAGGAGTCTCTGTTCTTGCTCCAGCCACGTACTGTTCTGTCTGTTAATTATCTGGTTCACCTGCTCCAAACTAATCTGTCTCCTAGCTCCACCTGTTTCACACTCTATATATACACACCTGTTCAGTTATTTGTGGCGGAAACATTTTCTCAAATCATGTCTTGTTCTCAGCTCATGTCTTGTTTTGTGGACCATGCAATGCCTGTCTAGCCAACCTGCTTCTGTTTTGTTCCTGTCTCTTCTGAAAGTGAGTTTTTGTTTTTTTATTAAATCGTTTTTTTTTTTACCGTCATGCTGCCTACTCGTCTGCATTCTGGGGTCCCACATAACGTAAGTCGTAACAAAGATACTGTATCTTTTAGCTGTCTCCTTTACGATTCATCTCTTTAAGGTCATCTTATCGATCAACTCTATTATTCCCTTACTACAAAAAGAAGCCGTTCCTTAACTGTTTTGTTTTCATCGCTGTTTGTCTCTTTTGGACTTTTGGGAGATCTTGTCCTGATGAAATGATCGGAAAATAAATTTTCCTTTCATTGGAAATAGTTGTATATCCCACAGCGACAGAGCCGGACCTTACCCTGTGCTGTTTATAGAATGCATTTTTATCAAACTCGGAGACCTCAAGGTAAAAACTAGAGTCCGAACAGGTCTGTGGGGGTGCCTTAGTGAAATTAACTTAATCCTGAGCACTGCCCTTTAATAAATTGAACCTGGAGTTGTTGGAGATGTTGCTCTTTCTTTTTGGCCTAAAAAGAACCCAACATGTTTGAGGGTCTTCTCAGTGGGGAACAGGCTTCAGCCACTGCCTGTTGTGGGGATCCGGTGGTTGAAACGGACAACAAGCTGAGCATGAGACAAATACATTTAGTAACTATTGGGATGAGAGTTCACATGTTCACATGAGTCTCATCTGCTCCAGCTTTTCCTCAAGTTAAGACTCCGATATGTGGAAAATGAGGACAGAATCACACAGTTTGATGTAGAAAAACATGAAATGTCGTTCAATTTGTGGATTTGAAGTGTCATAAAAGTGGAGGCATTTCCATGTAACCCTGTCCTTTGGAAATAAGACTTGGAAGTGTTGTTTGAACCTTGCAGCATCTTTGTAAAACCTCGTTGAAGCAGAGAAAAACATCCAGAGCTGTCAAAAAACAAACAAAATCACCCTTAATAGTGAGCAACTTAGGTCCAACACAATCGTAAACCTGCTGTGGATCATTTCAAACCATAAGCTGAATGGATGTGGAGCATCTGTGACCAGCAATTTTCAAGTCTTGCCACAGATTTAGGTCTGGAGGTAAAATGGTTTGCAAAATTGCTTGAATGTATAAAGTTCTAGTTCTAATAATGTTTGTCATAATCTGTTGGTTTCTGTTTATGGGTTCAAAACAAAGACAAAGGTGGATTCTGACAGCATCATGCTAAACAGTCAAGAAAAGAAAATTTACCACGTTCATTGTAGGACAAGATCTGCATTCAGATGCTTTAGTTTGTTTATTTTAGTGCAGTTAAATTCATCTAAATGACCTTTTCTACCACATCCAACTTCTATTCCAGTTTGACAGAGTTGCCAATGGAGTACCGCAGGGCTCAGTGCTTGGGCCAGTTCTCTTAGTAACTGTTTTATTAAGTTTCATATGAAAAATGGTCTACTTTTTATTTACCAAAATACTTGTAGATATCTGACAGGAAGATTCTCAAGATCTTAACAAAAGCATTCAGTTAATCCCAATAAATTTGAGTTATTTTTCTATTAAACTGTTTAAATTAAAACATTTTGAAGGTGTTTAGGCTTTTTAAGACTAAGCAAGATTTCTAGTGTATATTCTGAGAAATAATAAAAAAATTGGATAAAAATAAAATAAATTTATAGGAATATTAACTGTTTCATACTATAAGTATTAAATCAGTTGTTTTGATGTTCCAGTGCCGTTGGACTTTCAGTGAAGCAAACGTAATTTCACCAGATCAGATCTTCAGACCTAATCACGGATTTAAATTTTACCTTATATTTTATGTTTTTTCTCCCTTTTTGCCATGTGTTTGTCTATTAATTTCAGATCAACACCCAGACCTTTATATTAATGCCAACGCACTGAGACCATTTTTATGGCGATCAGCTTTTTAATTGCCATGCATTTTGCAAGCTAATAGAAAAGGGTTTTCATTGAAACATGTCATTAAGCTCTGCTGCCTCTTGTGGCTCAAGGGGTCATCACACCTGAAAGCAGTTTATTTTATTTATTTTGAAGGCAGATCCTTTCATTTATTTTGTATTTATTGGAAAAGTATTAAAGTGAGTATTACGGTATGTCAAAAATATATTAGTGGGCTCAAATTGGTCTGTAGAGGTATATGCAAATCTCCTCAGTTTGAGTGAAGCTTCGTCTTCTGCAGCAAAATCTATCATAAAGCAACATTTCTCAAACAACTAGTAGTTTAACACATAATGAAATTTAGCTTCTCATTCTTCTCAAGGACAGTAACTTTGTGTGCTGGCACTTGCAGGAGAGTTGCATTATGTAGCAGCTAGAAAGCTTCGCGCTGGGTCATCAGATTCAGGCTTGATTCCACAAAAGCAATTTGCATGTGTTGGTGGAGATGAATTCAGTTAATGTTAATGAAAAATCTGCCCTATAACATAGTTTGAACTGAGTCCCTCACTGTCCACTGGCCTTATCTGCAAAGACACTGTATTAATGAGTGCCTTTTCTGACCCAACAATGCCATTACAAGCTGTTAATACCTGTTGAGAACAATAAACTATTGCATCAAATACACTCTACCGTTAGTCAGTCCACTTTCCTCAATGTATTTCTTGGGTAGTACAGTAGCACAGCTGATAAGCACACAATGCAGAGGCTTTATTGAGGTCAGTGAGATTGAAAAGGGGAGGTTAACAAATGGCATGAGGACGTGCAGAGAGGCAGCAAAGGATGAGGATTGGAGGGAGAATAAGAAAAACAGATAACGGATAATGAGGTGTTCGTGGGGAGGAGTGATAGAGAAAAGAGCAAAAAAGGTGCAAATAATTGGTGAATGGAGTTTAAGGAAGAGACAAGAGATAAAGGTGAAAAAGAGCAGAGGATGGCTGTGCTATCTCTGGCCTGGCTCAGCAAAACAGAGGTTGAGAGTGTGAGAGAGGACGAACCGGAGTCACACCGTGGGAGTAACAGGATTGTGAGAATGCTCGACATGGATGAAGCTGCTGGCCTTTGACAGGATGGAAAGGTGTGATGGGAGCTCCGAGCAACATGAAGGCCTGCAATGAGGCAATGAGAGGAAACTGGAGGGAGGGGGTGGGGGAAGGTTTGAATGACGGATTAGGAATAAAAAAACTATCCTAACTTCTAGCAAAAATTGCAGATCTGCGTCAACTCAAACTCTCAAATGACAGGTGATAGACGAGTGGTCTTCTGGGCAGAAATGCCAGAAATCTGCTTTTCACCCGACTGGATAAACATGTTGCTCGACAGACTGCTGTTGATTTTATCTTGGGAGCCTGTGTCTAATAAACGGCTCCAAGACAAATGAATGAAGGCCATTAAACCCATTACTTTTTAGTTGATTTTTGGGATGAATAATATCTATTTTACAGCTACATCTAAAGGAATTAGATTATCGTGAAAAAGTTCAAATTTTTTATCCCTTAATTCAGATTGTGAAACTCGTATATTATATAGATTCATTACACACGGAGTGGGATATTTAAAGCCTTTATTTCTCAAATTTGAGTATTACATCAAATCAATAAAAAAGGATTTTTAAATAGAAATGTCTGAAAAGTAGGTGTATTTCTATGCACTCAGTACTTGGTTGGGTATTCAAGAATAGGAATACCATGGTCATTCAAGTGTCTTTTGGTACCTTTGGCAGTGTGGGCCGGTACCAAGTTCTGCTGGAAAATGAAATCAGCATCTCCATAAAGCTTGTCAGTGGAAGGAAGCGTGAAGTGGTCTATAATGTCCTGGTAGATGGTTGCATTGACTGTGGACTTCAGAAAACCCAGTGGACCAGAACCGGCAGATGACATGGCACCCCGAACCATCACTGCACTTTATACTGGACTTCAAGCAACGTGCATTCTGGATCTCTCCACTGTTCCTCCAGACTCTGGAACCTTGATTTCCAAATGAAATGCAGAATTTACTTTAATCTAAAAACAGGACTTTGGACCACTGATCAACAGTCCAGTTCTGCTTCTCCTCAGCCCAGGTAAGATGCTTGTAGCCCATGTGTGGGATTCGTCTGTGTGTAGTGGCTCTAGATGCTCTGACTCCAGCCTCAGTCCACTCCTTGTGATGCTCCCATAAATTCTTAAACAGATTTTGCTTGACAATCCTCTCAAGGCTGCAGTTATCCCCGGTGCTGGTACACCTTTTCCTACCACACGTTTTTCCACTCAACCTTCTATGAATATGCCTGGATACAGCACTCTGTAAACAGCCAACATCTTTAGCAATGACTTTTTGTGGCTTCCCCACATTATTTTAATTTTCTGAGACACTGGATTATGGGTTTTCATTATCTGTAAGTCATAATTGTCAAAATTACAAGAAATAAATGATTAAAATATTTTACTCAATGTATAATGAATCTATATAAAACAAGTTTCACTTTCTGAAATGAGTAACAAATGATACTGAACTTTTTCCCAAATTCTAGTTGTTTGAGATGTACCTGTAATATTTTGGTAAATAGTCAAGGAAACATGGTGTGTAAAAAGATCTGCATTCAGGTGCTTTATCCAACTTACAGTCTATTCCAGTTTGTTCAAGTGAATGACATATCTTCTCTACACACCAGAGTTACTTATGGAGTACCACAGGGCTCAGTGCTTGGCCTACTTCTCTTTATATGCTTCCCCTTGGTAAAAAAAACACTTCTGTTGTTCGACAGAACTTAAACATGTGTTGAAGACTTGAAAACCTGGATGACTTCTAATATTCTGCTTTTAAGTTCAGACCAAACAGACGTTGTCGTCTAAAAGAACTAACGTTTTGGTCAGGCACTTACTCTGGATGGCATTAACTTGGCATCAAGATGTTTGTGGTTATCTAAGATCTCAGTCACTTAGTCCTCAGTTCAGGATCCTAAACATATCTGTTAATTTTTTGCAATTAGGCACAAATTTGTATTTTGTTTGAAAACATTATGGCTTGCCTTAAAACAGATCATCAAACATTTAGCAAATGTCTTTATCACGGCCATATATCTAAACATGAATTTCTACTCTTTCTGGTGTTTTCTGCAGTGGTAGAGAATTGCAGCCATCCCATCATTTTATTATCTAAATATAACCTTTTATGCATTGATTGAAGCCTTATGGTCTGTTGTTCTGCCTCATTTAATCTCGTACAACTCAATAACGAACGCCCATCTTTTTCTCGCCGGATGATGGTGTCTGCAAGCCCCTACAGATCACACCGTCTGTTAGTAATCCCTTAAGCATATTAGTAGATCAGACTTTGTCCTCCAAAACATTGTTTCTTTTTCTTTCCTAAATTTATGCATGAGTTTAATTTTTTCCTTGTCTTTGTAGGTTAAACACAAGTACATAAAAATGTACACCTGAATAGGAATTCACATGTATTCGCAATTTCTTTGGCTGATTAAATTTTTTGTACATTTCCGCCCGTATGCTTTGTTTGCAACCTGTTTTTGAGCCTGCATTTGTCAAGGACTTCTGGCTGTCATGGAAACCACAATTATACTTTCAAAATATTAGCAGTGGAGATGGGCTCTCTGTTGCATTTCTACATCTAATAAAGCCACTCAACAGGTTGTCTGTGTAGCAGCGGTGTAATTAAAACAGAGCTATAAAGAGGCATCAGTTTGCAGCAGACTTACCCAGGGGAAGCACAAAATTTAATTCATGAAGTTCTAGGAAAAGATTCAAGAATGTTTATTATTAGTCTATAAATATTGGCATTCGATTGTGGATGTGTTTTCTTTGATAATTTTATCTGTTTCCGTATTTGTAAAGAGAAAGTTCACCTTAAAATACGCTTTAAATTCCAATGTTTTATGTATGAAAACATTATAAAACTCATATGGTCTTTACCAGGTTGTATAGTTACGTAAATCTAACTGCAAGTGTCAAAGAACACAACAGAGATTCCAGTCTGTTAACTTTAAAGAAAGATAAAACCAAACTGGAAAGGGTTTTGTGTGGAAACCTAAGTAAACACTTTCCCCAAAAGGATTTAAAGGGTAAGGATTTGACCCAACTACAGAAAACATACGTCTCTTTACACTTCACAAGCCACCGTAGCAATAAACGTTATACTGAAATCTTACCTGAACCGCGCTCTGTTGCTCCTTCGGCTTGCAGCACGCATTCTCAGGGCTCCAAAATTATAAATAGATCGCAAAATCTGTGTTGAATGAGCTGCTCTCGACTCTCGTTATGATATTGCAGCTGTAATAACGGCACAAATATTCAGAACGGAGGGGCTACTTGCAGGACTCCCACAGTTGTTTTCCTCCATTTCCTGGTCTGTGCTCTGTCATTTCTGTCCAATGAAAGTTATAGTTCTCTTGCAAAAATGTGAAAGCAAACCGCACCAAATGAAAAAAATAAATGTCCACACCAAAAAAGCGGACCAAAGGGCTTTTCTCGTGTGAATACACCTTAGAAGTTGCAGCCTGGTCCTGCTAATTAAATAATCTGGCAATAACTGATCATCATAAGTATAAACAATTGTTCAAAAGCCTAATTCCAACATTTCCTTCAAAATGCATCTACAGTCACTTAAATCTTATCTTCATTTGACCACAGGCTGTAATCTGGCTTCTTCGTCTCTAAGTGGCCTTTCAGTACATGTTGGTCCAGGACTTGTTTCACTGTGTATTCAGTATTTCATTCCCAAACGTTTTTTGGTCCAGACCAGAATGTTCTGATTGTTTTCCCTGGGTATTTATTCTGAAATGTTTTACCTCATAAACTCATAGGAAAACAGTCCAGAGAGGGGCATTGATAGTCCTAGAGAAGATCCTGCTCTTACTGCTCGGCTCTAACTGATCTGAGCAAAGTTGGGCCATAATCACTTGCTAGCAGACGTTGGAGGATGAGAAGGCTCAATGAAATCTTGAGGGAGTTGTCGGCTGCATGCAATACTTTGATGTCAGTCCTGCTCGAGGTCAGTAATGTCAAGACGTTGTTCTGAAGCACTTCTGCTTTTAAAGTTAAAGGAGATGGTGTGAAAACTAAATCGGCCTCGAACTTGCAAGTTTGCAGTAGCAGCTGGAGAAAGAAGAACACTGTAAAAAATAAAAAGCTGCTTCAGAAAGACTCATCATGGTTACTTAAGCGTCCAGTTCTGCAGTTATGGTGACATTGGTACTCTTCCTTTCTTCAACTTCTAAGTATTTTGGCACAACCTAATAGAAATTACATTTGTTTGTTGATTCTGATCAGTTTTTATATGTTGTTCAGTCACTAAGTTGTCAAAAATATTTTTATTTCTCTATCGCAAATAGTTAGATTTAAATATATTCACTTAGTAAAATGTGAAAGTTTGAGGGAATTTCAACACAAAAACAAAGGTTATATAGAAATCAAAGCTAGCGTATATAAATAGGTATTTTCAATAAGAATTAATTACACAAAAGTGCCGAAGGGGCGAGGATTGGTCTATTTGATTTCAAAGTCAAGTTAAAGACCAGAAAAACCCAACCTGGTTCAGATATTTCTCATTATCGCCATGATTTGAAGTTAATAGAACATCTTCACAGTTAGACTCCAACAGGATGCACAGAGACGCTAATTTTTATGTTGTTGTTAATGTCTAAGGTGTTGGGAGTCTCATAACACTGATCATTTCTATTTGAAATGCTTTATGAATTACGGCACCATATAATCTTACCAGTGTTATGTCATCCAGCAGGTTTTTAGTGTGTATTTGATACAAACCTGTTTATTTAGGTCCTTTCTGTGTAAATTACCTCCTACAGAAAAAAGAAAGCACTCTTTATGTTTCAGTGATCTCACAGACTCTTGACATTCTTGTTTATTTTTCTCATTTCTGAGTTGGATGTGATGCATTACATGTTTTCACTGTCGAAGGGCAATCTAAGTTATGCAGTTATTTAGCTGCTTTCTTTGTCACAGAACCTTGTTATCTCTTTTTGCTTAAACAATCTGTTCGTGTTAGCTGTAGCTTCATAATAATGACCAAAGGAACGTCTCTCCAAATGAATGCTTTTGTAGTTGACTGTAAAAGAACCGACGTTCTCTCGCTGCTAAAGTAGGTCACTTCTGGCTGGAAATATCAAAATAAAACACTTCCTGTTCCGTTCATTCAGCAGTTTAAAAAGCATTTATTTACTTATTACAGTTTCTCATTCATTATGTAATTTACACTTTAAACTTGAACATATTCACTATTTATATTTTAATAAAACTTCTCCAGCTCAGCGTAAGGAGAAGAAAACCCTCCAAACCACATTTAGCGCGATATATAATGAAGGAGTGGACAGTATAAAGACAGGTATTAACAGGTGTTAACTAAGCATTTCTGATTCAATCAGAAAATCAACATTAACAAGTTTTAACCTCTTTTTTTTCCTCAGAGCATAAATGCCTATTCATAAATATAATGGCGTAAATATTACATTTGATCAGTATTCTAAATAATTTAAAGCAACCATTAGCAGATTTTTTTAATGCTAAATTAAAGATAATTGTAAAATGTAAAATGTTAGGCCTGCGGACAAACAGTACAGTGTTTGAATCCTAACCTACAGCGATGCCGAGTTAGAGGTGACCCGGATGTTGTAGATTTTATGAGAAAATGTTTATTTCTGGCATTAGAGACTTGAGTTGGACTTGGGAAAAATGACTTGTGGACATCACTGCCTCCTACGACCAGAAACAGGACAAAGCATTGATGGAAAGTAGCTAAATAAACGAACACACACTGCTAGGCTGTACAGTTTGAAATCGCTCCTAGTTTTCTATATTTTCCTGTGAGGCCGTTCCTTTTGTAATAAAAGGTGATCCGGCTTTCTGAGGGTTTTTCAAAGGTGTCTTGTGTCTTTGTTGAGGGAAAAAGATGTGAAAGGAATGATCTGCAGATTAACAGTTTCTGAAAGTCGGGTCTTTTAAGAAAGAGAAAAATAAATCCAACACAGAACCTGAGAGATGCGTCATTCCTCAGCTGATTAACTGGTGTTTGCCAAGTTTCTGTTAATATATCTTTGGAAATCAGCTTCTTTCAGTTAAAATACCATTTTTGATCTATTAAACTGTGTTATGTTTACCATTTTACATTGATTAAACAAAAGAAAGGGGAGCAAATATAGTTTTTGTGACACCCTGCTTGTAAAAAGTGCCCAATTTAACATTTTATTTAATATTAATTTGCTAATTTGTTATGTGTCAACATAACACTGATTTATCCTTCAGTCCAGGAGCCTCTGTATGCCTGAATGAGTTGTTGCTTTAACTTGGAGTTCTGATTAGTTTCCATGCTCTCAACACAAACATGAATGCTGTATTGATTTTTGAGGTATTAATGATTTATTTAAGCCATTCTTTTTCCAGACTGGAATGGTTATACAGCAGAATATCTTGAGTGAAATTAAAAAATAACAATATGGTTTCATAAGTTTTATTTTTTTGTGCTGTCTCTAATTAACACAATCAAAAATATATTTTAATCCTCAGATATATACATGCAACCCGTGTAACTAAACCCCAAATCAACTTTTTTTGCAGATAAACTGCATAAACTGGGCCTTAAGGGTGCTATCTTTATGTTACTGTCTTATTATGGGAGGCAGATCCTTTAGTTATCAGGCTCCTCTACCTGTGGAACCAGCTCCCAGTTTTAGTCCGTGAGGCAGACACCCTGTCTACTTTTAAGGCTAGGCTTAAAACTTTCCTTTTTGATAAAGCTTATAGTTAGAGTGGCTTAGGTTATTCTGAGCTATCTCTGTAGTTATGTTGCTATAGTCTTAGGCTGCTGGAGGACATAATGACCACTTTCACCCTCTCTGCTACATTCTCCTACTACTCTCCAATTTTGCATTATTGTCTGTTATTTCAGCTTTTAACTTTATGTTTTCTCTCTTTTCTCTTCCTAGAAGCTACACCTGGCCTGACTCTGTGTCTACCTGTGACACCTTCCTGGAGGGGGCATCGTCCAAGCCTCTGCTGGCAACAACTTAATGCTTACCCTCTACCGATGATCCACATGGCCCTTTCTTTCAGTGTTTAACCCTTTCTCTCTCCTAGACATGGGAATTGACTGAGCTTTTGCTGTGACTAACTCTATGTGGTCTCTCTCGTACTCTAACCTCGAAAACTGGCTCAGGGTTTTTCTGTTTTTACTTCCTAGATAAAACGACTAAAGGAGCTACATCCATTAACATTTACTTTTCCTTCCCATAGAAAGTACTCCTGGATCAGTGCTTCTTTGTTCTCTTTGGGTCTCTGCTCTGTTCTCTCTAACCTCCAGTCGGTCGTGGCAGATGGCCGCTCACACTGAGCCTGGTTCTGCTGGAGGTTTCTTCCTGTTAAAAGGGAGTTTTTCCTCTCCACTGTCGCTACATGTATGCTCAGTATGAGAGATTGCTGCAAAGTCAACGCCAGTGACTGTCCACTGTCTCTACATGCTCATCCGGGAGGAGTGAATGCTGCAAGTCACTGACTGGATGCAATCTGCTGGGTTTCCTTAGACAGAAAAACTTTTTATCCAATTTGAATAAATAACAGAATGTGACTGCACTGTTCAATGATTAAGATTAATTGTAATGTATGTACCTGACTTTTGTGAAGTGCCTTGAGACAACATGTGTTGTGAATTGGCGATATAAAAATAAAACTGAATTGAATTGAAACTGAATAGTGCCCCCACGTGGTCAGATAAGCGTTAGCAAAGTTAATCAGAAAGTAGGTCATGCTGTTGGTTTCACTTTTAGCTTCAAGCTTCATCACCGCAGACAATATTAATAGTGTTGCCCCATGTCGGCCCATTGCTGTAAAATTTGAGTGATGGTTGAGCAAAAGCTGATGCAGTGGTGCTTATATGTGTCATTCGTGGCAGGTAGCAGACTTTATTTACATGTTTTAAACACCTGTGGAAGCCAGTCTTATTTCTACATCAAATTATTTATATTCCACTGTTAAATGAGCAAAAGTGTACAAGCTTAAAATACAAATCGGTTTTAATTTTGTTCAGATATTCTCTTATGTTAAAGCCCCCTTCTTTCAACAAGACTCCACCCGGTGCCGCTCACACATGTAAAGGTTGATTTTATTATGTTTGGCCTCGTGTCCCACCAATCACTACTGATCAGCTCCTGACATTTCCATTAAACACACTGGCTGCGAGGTCTAGAAAGCAGTTCAGGTCATGTTACAGCAAATGAAACAGTCAGTAACTGATATTACGCCCTCTGCCATGTCCAATAACACAAAGCCTCAAATAATTCCGTGGGTTGTTATTAAAAAAGGAACGCAGGGATTGGTGTGTTACAGACACCAAATGTCAGTGGATATTGTGCTCAGGAGCCACACCTGCCTATTGACATTGTTGGGCATTTAAGCCCAGCTGTGAGGAAGCAAGATGTTGTACAAGATGTGATACGGTGCTTTGCAACAGCATTTATACCCCTTAAACTTTTCAACCTCAAGTTTCAATGTATGTTATTGGGATTTTAGTGATAGATTTTGTCTGTGGACATTTATTTTTAAGTCTTCCTACGGATTTTCAATTGGGTTTTTGACTTTACTTTGACTGGACCATTCTAACACATAACTATGCTATCATTTAAACCATTACATTGTGGCTCTGGCTCAGTGTTTTGTAACGTTACGTGTATTTGTACCAGAAATATCCGGTACAACCCGATCGGTTCGGTATGCAGATGTAGCGAACGAATACAGCCTTGTTTTATAGCTGAACTCATGCAGAATGTTGATGTGTGGAACTGAGTGTGCAATGCAACATTTTGGGGCAACTTTAATAGTGACCCAGCTAGAACTTTATGTCAGCCTATGCAGAGTGATTTAAACATGTTTTACTCTTAAATAAGGCTACAGTCTGATTTAACAATTTCTAAATATCAACACTTACTGTTTTCAAGAGATTATATTGTTGTATCATCCATCTAACCAGGCACTGGCTATGCCTGGTTACACTACTTTACTCATTAAAATAAATCCAACCAAAATTCTGATCAATTCCATACTTTCTACTTTTTTAAGATGCAGAACAAAATAAAATCAACTAATTTCAGGAAGTGAAAAGAAAACCCCACACCTTGTATTTTCTATAACCACTTCACAACTATACACTACCTTGTGCTCACATAAAATCTCTGCAAAAATACAGTGAGGTATTGTGAGGAAATGTGAAAAAGCTTAAAGGCATTGCCAAATATTAATATATTTGAACAAAGGAATACATTTTTATTTGGCTTATATAAAAACTGATTTTTCCCTTTTGTTGTTGCATTTGTGCCAAATTTGGAACAACTTCAAATTCATTTGCATTGCACTTTTCAGCAAACGATGTTAAGACTTCACAAAATAAATAAAGCCAGATGGTCTTACGATTCTCACATTAAGGCCCTCTTCTGAAAAGACACACGTCTGCATCCTAATATCACTATTTCAGAGCTAATCGTTGTTTTTTCTTAATGCATCACAAGAAAGGGGAGGGATCTCTACGTGAAAGTAGGCTTTTGGGAAGACTGATGGACAGCATAATGCCAAACTCGTCATTATGAGGCAGCCGTGAATCATAAACAAAAGACATTATGGTCAGAAGGTGCTTCAGGAGTGAAGGGGAAGATGGGTGTCCTATCTGGCTACACTAAATGCAGCAGTTAATGTCTTCTACTGATAATAAATCTTGGATGCACTAGGTCAACATGTGTTTATAAACACCGATAGAGTCTGTCATGGCGTCCCTTTTTATAATTTACCTGCAAAGGAGTAAAAAACACTGTTCTTTTCTCTCGTCATTACCTTCTGTCATTGTTACCGCAGTTAAAAAGCATCGGTGCGTCTCGGTCATTCGTCCGTGATCTATGTTGATGACACCAACTTGCCAGCACCTACAGTCCCAGAAACTCCACCTGGAATGACCTTAGTCATAACCCGGTCTTATGCTGCTAGCTCCAATAGATCCCATCATTCATCTTGAGGCGTCCTTTAAATTGGCCTTCTGACGATGGCTTCCTCATCACAACTTAGTAAACCAACAGCTACATACATACGGCAATATACAAATAGCTGTAATTATCTGCAGGGAGTGTGGCGCTATTAATCACAATAATGGGTCGGGCCAAGGTGGCGGAACTGTTAAAGGAATTATCTGTAGGTTTAGGACGCCGTGTCAGCCCACGTTTAGTCACACTCTGTCAAATGAGCCGCCATTAATTTAGCAATTACCTAATATGAAGAACAATTTCAAGACATTTTCTGGATTTTAAAACAGAAATATTGTAAAAAAAAAAGATTTGCAATAGAGTAGAAGAGGCTACTGTTTATCCAAGAGGGATGCTGGATGCCAGGGGTGTCCAAAATGAGGCCCAGGGGCCATTTGTGGCCCTTGGAATGAGTTTTTGTGGCCTCCAACAGCAATTCAAGAATGGTACAAGTTTGACCCACCAGCACATTTTTTCACTGACCAATCAGAATCTCATTCAAAAGGAAAATATTAGGTACAACACAAATAATTTCTTTCTGTTTTCATTTTAATCTTGTAGGATCACAAACGTTCAGTGACTTTCATTGAAAAGCAGACTTTATTTAGTAAACTTGCCTACCAATAACAAGCATTTTCAAAGAAAGAGTGACCCATTGTTGCTGAACGTAGACTTAATTTGTTTTTCTATAACCAACAATATGGAAAACAGCTGATCTCCAATAATGTGAGAAACTGTATGCCTTCCTTTTCTTAGGGCTACACTTATTTGCAGATCTGTAGAAAAACCCTGCTGCTTTGTTTCAATAAAATATGGCATGTTTAGTTTATTGTTGAGTGAGTAAAAATAAATGTTAAAAGTCATAAAAATCAGTACTTTCATTTTGCCAGTTTATGATAGTATGAACACCACTGATGTAGGCTGTTTGCTCACAAGCAATTTAAGTCGGCATAAACACACACAATGTTTGTACATTTTGTGTATAATCAGTAGTGGAGCCTTTCAAGCTGAAATGGAGACTATTTGCTTCCCATTGTTGGCAGGAGGAGTAATTACACTTCAGCCAGCTTGTTTGTGAATAATCTCGCCAACTTTTTAGCTTCTCTTATCAAACTGGAAACCGTTTTTAATTATTGGAGATCTTATCATGCACACTGATAACACTGCTGGTAGCAAGGCTATGGATTTATTTTAACCGTAATGTAGTGTCTAACTAGAAACATCTTAGATCTGGGTTAAATATTGACCAAGCAGGTGTGGGTGCCCCTATTTTCTTTTTCTTACTGAATGTTCGTCTAACAGCTGCAGCATTAACTTTTAAATCTTTTGACCACAGTTTAATCTTCTCATGTACACTCTGTCAGTCAGTTTTTGTCTTTTATTGCTGAGTTAATTCCTTTTGATCAACGACTTGTCTCTCCGTGCATCTTCCCACACTGAAAGCCATGGCAGGAACTGAAATATTTGGGGTTTCTTTCTTGTACTTTTAATTACATGAACATTTTAACAGAGCTCCTACTCAGATCTCCATAGTAGGACAATTTTTTATTTCTAGTTCTGAAATATGGACTTATTTATGTACCACTTATAAATGAAGATACACTTTAAGACAGATTCATTTTCATCTGTCTGATTTTCGTTGCTTATATTAACGTGACCAAATTATCAATAAATCTGCTCACATTCATATATTTTCCCAATTTAACATTTAATTATTTAGTCATCATCTCTTTAAATTAAGTCAATATTTTTTTTCCATTTGAGGAATATTTATTTGGTTTACGGTTATAAAACATTTTCTTTACTCAGTAAAAAAGTAAATTAATCTGTTTTTTTTAAACAATTTTTCAGTTTTTTTCCAGATAACTTAAAAATCAAAGCCCATGTGCCATATTTTTTTTCCTAAATAAAAACATCTTCAATTGAGGACCAGGCTTAACGACAGAACATGTTAGAAAAAATAACATTATCGACTTTCTCATGATGGATTTTGTTATATACATAATAAAACTAGGAAAAGGATAAATGGTGATGTGTTATTCATATATTCTTCATAAATAAAGAACACGTTTGGGCTTTCCTTAGGCTTCATTTGTTAAAATGTTGGCCTTAAAACCTTTGCAAGGATGCTGGTAGACTTTTATTAAAGATGACTGAATGCTGAAAGTGAATGAGAAAATGCTTAAAAAACAACATATTAGTCTGCACTTGCTAATCAGATGAAATGAGGAGCAGCTGAAGGAGGGAGACTAACCAGAACAGAAACTCAAGGAAACCGGGAGTATTTAACAGAAATCACTTTAGATGTATGTAGAACACTAAAACATAAAACAATGAACTACTAAGGAAAACAAAACTGAGCACAAAGAAATAAACTTGAGAAAGAAAGACCTAAAGAACAATATAAACAGTGAAGAAATGGTCAGAATACATACACAAAACCAAAGGATTGTGACATCACTCCTGCATTCAGGTCACTGCAGCATTTTATTATACTTCTCTTATTTACAGTTGTGTTATTTTAGCTTCGCAGGTTCTATGTCACATTAAAGGTGGAAAAAGTTTTATACTCAATTATTATGGTCTTATTGAACAAACTGAATAACAGTGCTTTCCACCTGCTAGAGAAATGGCCAGGTAGATTTATTGAAATTGGGGTTAGTCAATGCTTTTAATCTAATCTATGAATGGCGTGGAGCTCCTTTTTGTTTATCCTCTCTTTGTTCTTCTTACAATCACAGCCTGTATCTGCTCTTCCAGTTAGAGTACCTGCGTTTAGAAATATGTATTCAGCTTACAGTTTTCTGCTTTCTGGGCCAGTTTTCAGAGGCTCTACACCATCGCCCCATCCCAACTCCTGCCTGGTCGGAGAAAATCTACTGAAACTTTGGTAATTAAATTATGATTGATGGATTAGAAGGCAGAGGGACTCAGATCACAGCTCTTTAAAAGCAGGAAAACTGAGGAGTACGTTAGCGAGAGCTAACTCACAGTGCCAGCGTAGACGGCTAAATTACTAAAGAAATATGAGCAGAGCTTACTCCTTTATTTGTGGAAGGGTAACATTTCAAACATAACCCAAGTCCCTGAAGAGATCTAGTTTTATTCAGCAGAGGTTAAAAAAAAGGAATCAATAGCAATGTTCTGACTTAGAAAAGCACACGCAGCCCCGATGGAAATGTGTGAAATAGTGTCGCTTGTTGTAATACACCAATCTGCTGAAACATTAAGCCCACCTACCTTGTATTGTGTACGCCCCCCTGAGGCGGGAACAGCAGCTCTGACCCGGTGAGGCATGGACACGGGAACAACAATGCAGCTTGTTCCGGCACGTCAGGCGTATGAACTGGGACCTCTGGAGCTCGGCTGTGAGGTGTAACAGAATTTATTATTTTCTTTTAGGCTTATTGAAAACTCTTTGAAATACTATATTTTTTTCTTTTGTGACTTTCAGGCGACAACAAGCCTCCTTAAGGGTTGATTATGGGGAAAAATATAATTAGAAATGTTTTGGTTAGCATTGAAATCATAATTATTTAAAATTATTCCTCGTGGAGTTTAGAAAAACAATTAATTTGCTGTACTTGAATAGCAAATTGCATTGAAGATTATGTTTTCCTGATACCTATTTGCTCAAACTGTGATGTTGCATATTTAAAAATTAAACAAATAAGATCAGCAATGTAGTTGGCTTCAACAATCTCTGGGGTCTTACCTTTATTGCTGTACCAGAACCACCCAAATAAACCTTGTAGTTCCTGAGATATTCAGTTCATATAGGGCATGTCAGATTTCTCAAAAAGAGGCCCAGGGTTTAAGAGGTTAATGATCTCTGATGAGGAAAATATTTTTTCAGATTTTATACCTACAGTATCAATGCTGAGTCAGCAGAATATTTAAAAGCTAAAATAATCAACACCTATAGCTCTAATTCGAGAGAAAATCAGGATTTCAGCCTGAAAATGTCCTGTTAACATCATGGTTAGTTTTTTATGCTGAATCAGGGCAATATGCAGTACCTGGACCAGAGTAGATTCAGAAGGAAATTGTCCAAACTTTATGCACATTACCATGTGAATCCAAGTGTCTGTATTTATATTGGCTCTTTACAGTTATGTGTAAAATTTAAGCCATTCGTGCACTATAAAGAAGCACTTCAGAGTTTTGGCTGACTACTTTTGAAAAGCAAAAACATTTTTTACCACAGTGCTACAGATAATCTAGCTTATTAACCATAAGGATGATTCATTCAATAATTTTCGGTACATCCGGAGCTCAAAAAGGCTCAGTTAACTTTCTGAGAAGACTTGTTGTTTCCAGAGAAAATGTATCTGCTGCCCCCGTACTCACAGCCATGTAATTTATAAGTAGCAGAACAGGTGCAGTGCGCCATACTCATTGTGTTTCACAAATATTTTATGCAGTTGTCTGATCAAGATTACACCGAGTGCTTTGCCTGAATGTATCCCTTGCAGACACAGAATGAGCAATGAAGCAACTGCTGCCTCAGTGCTAACATGCAGATTTCCCTGAACAGTACTAGCAAATTAGGCCTGCTGAATGGCTGAGAAATTACATTTTGTTTCTAAAGTCATAAAGCACTCCTGTTAAAGTTAAGCCCAAATCCTTTAAGAGAGACATCAGGCAGAAATCATTCCTTTGTGTTGGGGTGAATCCCGGTGCTTGAGGTGATTACAGACTCAGATACTGACACAGTAAAGAGCTGTCACTCAGTGGGGGGTTTAGATTTGCAAAGTAATGTTACAGAGATGTCAGGAAGAGGCAGAATAAAGCTTAGAGTTCACATACATTTTTAAAGAGTTTATAAACGAGGATTGGTTTCACAAGTTGTAATCTAAATTATACATACAGGTAAAAATATACATACACCCCAGTAGTATCTGAATATTAAAGAAGCTGGACTATTCCCCCGGGGGCCCTGTATCAGGGGCCATCCGGTCCCTGTACGAGCGGAGCAGGAATTTGGTCCGCATTGCCGGCACTAAGTCGGACCTGTTCCCGGTGCATGTTGGACTCCGGCAAGGCTGCCCTTTGTCACCGGTCCTGTTCATAACTTTTATGGACAGGATTTCTAGACACAGCCAAGGGCCGGAGGGGGTCTGGTTTGGGGACCAGTGGATTTCGTCTCTTCTCTTTGCAGATGACGTGGTCTTGCTGGCCCCCTCTAGCCAAGACCTACAGCATGCACTGGGGCAGTTCGCAGCCGAGTGTGAAGCGGCTGGGATGAAGATCAGCTCCTCCAAGTCAAAGGCCATGGTACTCGACCGGAAAAGAGTGGCTTGTCCTCTTCAGGTTGGAGGGGAGTTCCTGCCTCAAGTGGAGGAGTTCAAGTATCTCAGGGTCTTGTTCACGAGTGAGGGAAGAATGGAGCGGGAGATCAACAGACGGATCGGTGCGGCTGCCGCAGTAATGGGGGCGCTGTGCTGGTCCGTTGTGGTGAAGAGAGAGCTGAGCCGAAAAGCGAAGCTCTCGATTTACCGGTCGGTCTACGTTCCTACCCTCACCTATGGCCATGAACTTTGGGTCATGACCGAAAGAACGAGATCCCGGATACAAGCGGCTGAAATGAGCTTCCTCCGTAGGGTGGCCGGGCCCTCCCTTAGCGATAGGGTGAGGAGCTCGGCCATTCGGGAGGGGCTCGGAGTAGAGCCGCTGCTCCTCCACATCGAGAGGAGCCAGTTGAGGTGGCTCGGGCATCTATACCGGATGCTGGAGGGACTATGTCTCTCGGCTGGCCTGGGAACGCCTTGGGCTCCCCCCGGAGGAGCTGGAGGAGGTGTCTGGGGACGTCTGGGTGTCTCTGCTGAGTCTGCTGCCCCCGCTGTTATGCAGAACCAGCTGTTATGCATAGTTTTAAACTTTCAACAGGGTTAAATTCAGGTCCATTCCAGAGGCTTAATGTTGGTGTGCTCTATCCGGTTCAATACTCAGATTGAACTAAAGTTTAGGAGCAATGTCTTTTTGGAGCGCCCAGTTGTGCCTATGATGCAAAGTTGCAGTACGTGGAGGTTATTGTGCATGTATAGCTTTAGAATCCTTCTGCAAAGTTAACAGAACCTTTATTCTGAGATTTGGACCTTTCCCTCTGGAACCACTTGCTTCTCAAGTAGCCACACTTCCAACTGCCTGAATAGAAAGCAGGAACTGTGTTCACATCTCCTTAACCTCTTTCAGCAGTGAGGTAGGATGTTACCTCAGCTACCTAGTGGGGGGCAGCAAACCCTTTCCACACCTCTCTGCCTTGGATAAAGGTTTGCTCCAGCTGCCCCATGTGTAAGGACCATTCCAGCCTTTCAAGAAGCCATGGCAAGACTTGAGTTTCTTAAAACGAGCTCTCATTAATCAAGCTCTGCCTGTAGCAGAGCACCAATATCTTTGTTTCAGTTTCATCTGCAGCATAAGCCTGAATTTCATTCCCCTGGAAGCTAAAGCTTTTAGTGCATTTGAAAAACAGAGAGAGCCGACTTAACCTGAAATTCATCCTTCAGAGACTACAAAAGGACTGACAAGACACACAAACTGTGCAAGGAAAGGTAGCTCAGTGGCATAGCATTAGCGCTACGCACATGGCTAAGGCAGCTAACCCAAATAACCCGGGCTTCCCAAGATCCACTGCCCTCTGCGCCGCATGGCTTAAAAAAAATCACTCAATACAGAGCGCACATGATCTTAGATGCAACATGTTGTCCTCCAGATCCTCCATCTAATTTCTTCATTGATGATGCTGCTGCCACCATGCTTGACAGCTGCTGCAGTGCTCCAAGGTTCTAAAGCATTTAATTGGCTCCTGCACTCATTTATTTTGTCATTGTGGGCAAATACCTCAATCTTCGTCATCATCTGACGGTAAAGTTTTCTCCAGAAGGCACGTGGCTTGTCTGTTTGGCAGCTGTATATTTCAGTAAAGCTTGAAGGTCTGCAGCCTTTCAGTACCTGTCAACTGAAAACCTGCTTCGCTGTGTACAGGGACGCTGGTTTCCAGTTCACAGCTGGATCTAGCCTTGGTGGTTCTTGCGTTTTAACCAGTTTGCCTTTCATCTGAGGGTGACAGAAAGCTGAAACTTGAACCCGACTGGGGAGTGATCCAAAGCTTATTTAAACTGGTTTCAGACTGGATAAAATCGCTAAGCTTCTGGAAAGACATTTCCAATGCTTTAGTCTTGTGTGGATTAGAGAAAATCCACAATAAATAACTAATAATAAATAACTTTTGAGCCCTATTCTTGTTTAGAAATCATTGCATGTGCATTCTCAACAGTCATAGAAAATAATAATTCAGATGCATGAGTAAAAGCTAAACCCCTTGTGAAACCCTTAACTAAAATGAGTGAATGTAAACTTCTAACCAGAACTGTGCATTCTTTTGAGACCTAAACATATTCCAGACCCTTGCAGCTGTGTTTTCTTAGGCGACCTTTTCAGCACAGCATTTCCATGCTCTCATTTTATTTTATTTTTTCCCATAATTTTTTACACATTCCAGCTGTCTAAAAACAACTTTATTTGATTGCCAATTGCTCTCCAACAATTATAGCAAACATCAACGTACAAAACGCTGCTCGTTGCTGCCAGACTTGGACATATGTGACACCATCTTTCAAACTTTAGTGCTTTCATGGTTGTAAGAAGAAGATGCAAACATATATCCCAGGCTGTGGTTAATTTCGAAATTACAACTCTGAGGAAAAGTGCAACTAAAATTGGTCTTAAACACCAGTTACAGTCAGCTCCATCCTTTTGAAAATAGGCGCACACAACTGTCTCTTCACGTGTCCGATAAACAAATAGTCAGTGCTCCATCCCTCTGAAATTGCTGCTGTATCAGATTGCCAATTACAGCAAGTGTGTGATTACAGTGATCATTTTCAAAATGACCACCCCTGAATGTGTTGTCACTCTCGCACGTTTAATTAAACTAGAGTGTCATGCTTGCCTCTCGCTCGACTCATCATCGGAGAAACATGGAGCCTCACTTTCAGCTGGCTTTGTGCCTTTTTTTGTTGGACCCATAAAGCCTTGTTATGGATGAAAATTTTACAAAAGTGAATAAAAATAAATCCTTTCACAGCTAACCTTGTACTTAAGGGTTGCTTTAAAATTAATGCGTCATTCTCATTTTTTGAAATTGGATGTTTAATGTTTGAACTTGTGCCATAATAAGCCTTTGAAAGAAAATAAAAGTGTGTGTGGGCAGAATGAAACAAATAAATCGTCATTTTACTGGATAAAACTAAACAGCAAAGAGCTGGTATTTTTACCAAAGGTACTTCATTGTTCAGGGTAAAGGTCAGGTCTAGTTTAGCTAGTTTAGGATGTTGGTATCCCAGCCATTTATGAAGTACAATTCAGTCTAAATTCAATTCACATCAATCCAGGTCCTTTTGATACAGTCCAATAACCTACGGTCCAATTCATTCCAAATGATTATACAATACAGCCAAAATTAAGTTAATCATAAAATTCAAGTTGAAAAAGTCAATACCTATGCGGCGATTCCTTTCTTGAGCAAGCATCTAGAGACAGTGAAGAGGAACCGCTCTCTTTTAACAAGAAGACACACAGAAGCAATGGGACAGAAAAACAAAAAGACTGGGCTGGGTTAATTGCAACTGTAACGTTCAGTGGCTTAGTTCACAGCAGCCATATAAAGATGTTGTATAGCACATTTGAGCAACACGACAATTCAAGGTGCTATGATAAAAACATCAGAAAAGAAAACACCAACTACATTGCAGTGGCAAAACAGAGGAAAGTTGGACTACATACTGAATTTAATGATGTTTAAGTTAACAGTTTAATATAAGAGTAAAAAGTAACTAAACAGATGGGTTTTTAACCTTTGGTTCAGCTGCAGCTGTCTGGTTCAGTTAAACCTGTGAAGACACTGTTGCAGTAATCAATTAAACTAGTGATTGTCTTTATGTGCCTCTGAAGGTTCAGATCTGAGTCCATCACTACATCCAGATTTTGGCCCTGATCACTAGATTCTAGCTAGCTGAAGCTTTGTTCCTCCTTTGGTCAAAAAACAATTACTTTAGTTTTGTTTCTATTCAACTGAAGAAATTAATGGCAAATCCACACATTGTAATGTAGAGCTGTGTCATCTGTGTAGTCATGGTACCTTATATTGGTGTTTGCTATGATCTGAGCTAGGGGGAGCATGTAAATATTAAAAAGGGAAGGGGTCTCAGAATGGAGACCCTTCTCCAGTTGCTTCATTGAAAGAAATGACTAAAACCGAAACACCAAGCAGGAGTAGTTCTGGGGGAAACAAAAAGAAGTACAGAAAGTTACTGACAGCAAATGCCCCGTCGAAGGCTCCAGTGAGGAAGGAGATGAAGCAAAACCCAGAAGCACTGAGCCATTAGTTCTTTATGCTGGAAACACAGAGTACAAATAGTTATTCCTAGGAATAGCGTGGTCAAAGGCTTCCTCCAGGAGAGGGATATTGCTGATCCAGTAGTACCTTCTATGGGAAAAGTAGTTATCATGCTTGGAAGAGACATTGGGATTGGATGGTATAATTTTTGCTTGTAAAAGATGATTAACAATGACACTAAAGGTATTACACTCTTTTAGTAGTAATGCATCTGTTGGGACCACAGCCATGGTTTACAACATGAAATGCGGTACGAACTTTTCTGGAACCTTCAAAATAAATTGCATTACCCTACTTCCGGCACAGCCAGGAAAAGGGGTAACGGCGGACTTCCCATGATGCCCCTGTCCGTATAAAACTGCCACCTTTCCTATGAATCGATCTCTTCTACGCGGGTTCCTCCAAGGGGTCTGGACAGAGAGACACAGCGCGCTAATGTCTCTTTGCAGGCAAACAGACATAAACTCTTCAAACTGGATCCAAGAGTGTCATACGATCATCGATCATATGCACTAAGTTAAGTACGAATGAATCACTGTTCGTGTATCCGGTAGATTCATTCATAACGGGATAATTAAGGTACAAGCGTTGCTTGACTTTCTCTCTGCGGTCTACAGAGATCAACTGTTTCCAGAGAGTTCCCAGCACGACGCCGAGTGAAGCAGTTTCCCAAGGAAGGACAACGGCACCGCATCACCGTGGTTACGGCAGTTAACGTGTGGTCAGCTGACAGAGCGAGCCGCCAAGCCACAGCTAAGGAGGTTAGCTGTAGCTGACCTTTTATTCACAGAGTTTCTTCAAACTTCGTCGTCGCCCGGACAACTTTTCCGCAGTACGGTTCACATATGAGGTTAGGGTTTGGGCAGAGAGAAGTCATTTAGGATGAAATGATCTAAACGTTTTTCATTTTAATGAAGTTTGGTTTTGTTTGTGTGAAACTCGGCTATCTTGGTGCTAGCAGGCTATCTGCTCAGCACGTTCTCAGTTTTGTGTTCTGTGTTTGTGTGTTTTTAAAGTTAAGACAAACTTTACTTGAAGGGTGATTTTAAACACAGAGGATTGATCATAACGCGCCTTCCGCGCTTATGCATGTTAACCCTTTTATTAACGGTATTTTAAAGGTGTGTGTTTGATTCTGGTGCGAAGCTATCAGCTTCTTTTGCTTTAACTGCTAACTTTTGCTTTAACTGCTAACAGCTAAGAACACGTGCTTGCTACTAAAGATCATCTACCCGGAAAGGTTGTTAGTTTTCAATCCAGTAAATAATATTTCCCTAAAAATTATTTTACTAAACTTGATAACTAAGTAAACACCATTAAGCCCAATTTCTCCAGAAAGCTTAGGCTCTTTTCCAAAATATTTCCTTAAATATTTTACCATTTCCTTAATAATATTTCCTTAAATATTATTTCAATAAATAAATCAGCTAATGAGACACCGTTGAGAATAAGTCATCCAGAAGGTTGGTTTTATTCAGCAGATCATTCTTTAAAACATTTTATTAAAATAATATTTTATCAGATCTTGCATTGTGAATGGTCATCTAAAGGTTTGCTGATTATTGTCTAAGTTGGTTCCAAGACTAACTTAACTTCAATTCCAGATTCTTCAAGATAATCCTTGGTTCTCAAACATAAACATTGCATGGTAATGTTGCATCACTCTTTCGGTCATGGTTTTCAACCATCTTTAATCTACGGTGGCCCAGAGGTGTCAGGTCGAAATCTTGCCCGTTTGATAAATAAAACACTTTTTTTGGATAATCAGTCACACTGATCTGAACTATGAGTCTACAATGAGCTTTGACTTTGTTGCGTAAGTTAACTTACGCAGTTACAACTACGGTCAAGTGAGCCGACAGCCAGAAATACGCGGTCACGTCAGCCGACACCAGCTCTCTCTTAAAGATTAGCTTCACGCATACAAGGTGCATTACGGTAATGGAGCAGAAAGGACGTGATCCTGGCAACGGTTGAGAAAATAAGAGGAAAACAGGAAAGTAACCTTCAGAACATTTATATTAATGACATTTTTACAACTTTCGCATATGTTTTTTTGTAAAAAAAATAAATATTTAATAATTTTACTGTACATTTTTGGAGAAATAACGGGTCAAAGTATCTACTAATGCTCAACCAGTATATGCTTTTGTTGCTTTTAATTGTGGTTATAGTATAGATGACCCTTTACTATAATCTGAAGAGATTTTGTTGTCACCTCATGGTTTTGGAGAAATAAAATTCTGAAAGTGGGTTAACAGCATATACTGGTTGAGTATTAGTAGATACTTTGACACGTTATTTCTCCAAAGATGTACTGTAAAATTATTAAATATAAATTTTTTTACATAAAACATTTATGTGAAAGTTGTAAAAATTAAATTAATATAAATGCTCTGTAGGTTACTTTTCTGTTTTCCTCTTATTTTCTCAACCGTTGCCAGGATCGGGGCCTTTCTGCTCCATTACCGTAATGCACCTTGTATGCGTGAAGCTAATCTTTAAGAGAGAGCTGGTGTCGGCTGGCATGACCGCGTATTTCTGGCTGCCGGCTCACTTGACCGCAGTGCAGTAACAGATCTATAGGTTAACGCCATCTGTTCTCGGCTTTTGAAACAGAAAATCCACCTAATCTTATGCTTAAGATTTTCAAAGTTTCCCTCATCCCACTTTCTGCTTACGCTTACTCATCGTTGGTAAAATGGCAGAGTGCACAGTGTATAACAAGAAAATAAGGACACTAAATAATACTGCTGTTGAATGACTTCCGTTGTGGTTTTATATTTCCATTGTTGCTCTTGTATTTGTGTTGCGGCTTTTGTATTTGACCTGACACCTCTGGGGCACCGTATTAATCAACTTGTTTATATTGTACGTAATTAGTCTTCCCTATTCTTTAATTAATGCTTTAATTCTGCTTAGTTTAGTTGGATAGTTTTAGCATAGTAAATAGTTTGTTGATTGACTTATTTTTGTTAATAAATTCTTGTATTTTAAGAAATTGTGCAAATTCATTCCATGTGTGTGCAGAGTTTTGCTGTTCCAAATGTCAGAGCTTGGCTCACCCTTTTCGATTTTGTCCTAATACCACCGCCTTACTGGGCTGGTATTCACAGGACAACAGACCGAAATATTATTTGACAAAATATTAAAGTATTAGTATTAAATATTAAATAATATATTCAGATTCATAGTCACAACACATCCAAAATAGTAATGGGCTCAAACCTTCAAAACTTTATTTTAAGCAGATATGTAAAGAACTTGGTGAGAATCTAAAGCAAACAAACTTACAATAATCTGAGATTAGGGGTTTATTTCCTCGCATTAAGACGTTTACGCTTTGTCTTCAGTGAATGTTCACCAGATGTGAAAACCATCCGGTCTGCAGAGTGAAAGCTGAATTATGCCTTTGGTTAAAATGAGCTATCATTATACACGGTGAGTCATTAGGTGCTGCACAATACACAGAAAGGAGTTATATTAGGTCAGCGAGGAGACAGAGCCTTGGTTGGTATTTGAGAATACTGTGACAATATTAAAACAGAAAAAGTTGAAAAGATGACATTGAAAGGAGTTGTTCACCAAAAGAAAGTTCAATTTAGGAGGCACTTTCACACATCATCAGTTTAGAACGTGTAAGGGGTACATCTGCACCACGTTGAGCTTTGTAATGGCCTCTCCAATTCAGCATGAGCTTTTCTGTGGATATTAGGTCTGACAATAACGGGCATCCGTTAGGCAGAAAGGGTGGCATAGAAAGGACATAATCAGCTTGCATTGTGGGAAATTAGGATTCAGTCTTGTTGGAGAATAGCCAGTACAATGTGATAATAGTGTTGCATATTTTAAAAGACAGCCCTGGTCAGAATAATGTGCAGATCGGAATTTCAAGTTATATAAAATATGGAGAAAGGTGTTGCTTCAGATTTATCTGCTGTTTTCTGGTAATTTCCACCACTGGTACATTTCTGTACTTTCAAGTTTTGTTCATGTTGCCGACAAAACCGACATTAGCATCCCATAAACGTTTTTACTGATATTTAGAATGGGGCTCGTTAGGAAGATGTTCATCCTGACATTTTTATAAAATCATCGAAGCACTTCAGTCCTAAACTTAGCTTTTGGATACCAAGTTACGCATTTGTCCTCCCATTTTCCTGTTAAGTTGATTTAGACCTAATTATTCTTTGGATTTAATACCAGCTCAAATGTGACAAACAATCTTCTCACTGTGATTAAACTTCACCTTGCAGGGTTCCCACACAGCCTTTTCCAGGTTTGAATAGGTGTGAAAAAATAAAATATTTATATGGAAAAATATTGGAATTTCCAGACTTTCCCTGACTTGTCTAAATGTTGTCCTTCTGTCTGTCCTTCCATCGTTGTGAGATTGCATTCGTCCTTCTCATTCCTTCCTTTCTTTTTTCTTGTGTCCTCTCCTTTCTCTCTCATTGCCTCAGCCCCATCCCGCATTTCTTTCTTTCCTTCATTTTCTTTCTTCCTTTCTTGCTTGTGTCCTTCCCTTCCTTCCTCCCTAATTTCTTCCTTCCTTCCGCATAACTAATTCCTTGCTTTTTTTTCCACTGTGCTTTCTTTTTTATTTGTTTTTCTCCTCCCTCTCTCGTGTCCCTCTTACCTTCCCTTCCTTTTTTTGTCCATCCTCACTCGTGTTTTTCATTGTTCCCTTCCTTGCGTCATACTTTGCTTCCTTTTGTCCATTTGTGGATAATAACTCCTGTTTCAGTCAGAGAATAATAAAGACATGCATTAACTGTGTAAGGAAGAGCTGTTTATTTCACACTGCACCAATTGAAACCAATAGATGTTTTTTTTTTAAATAATTAGGTGAATATTTTTTGAATGCAATGACTGCTTAGAAATCACAATTGTGATTACAAGCACAGTACAAACTTGAACAAATACCGTACTTTTGATCAAATATTGAATTGTCCTTTACAACCCAGTTTTGCGCATCGAAATACTTATAGTTCTTTGAAAATCTGCTACATATTTCATTTTCATTTTCAGCGACTTGACGACTTGCGTAGGTAGCGTGTGACCTTAAGCCCAAGCTTACTTGGACTATGCAGCAGGACAGTGATCCGAAGCACACCAACAAGTCCTCATCTGAACGGCTCAAAAAACCCCGAATTATTGTTTTGGGATGACCTAGTCAAAGTCTGGCCTTAAATCTGCTTGAGATATTGTGGTATGACGTTAAATAAGTTGTATATCCCCAAAAACTTTCCCATGGGCCTGAATTAAACAATTCTGCAATGAGGAGTGGGCCAGACTTAGGAGGCAACTACGACATATAGATGATCCTCAGAAAGGCTCCTCTGTTTATAAAAGGTAGTTGGTTTGAGTAAAAGCATTTGCACATTCATATATGTTTATTATAAGAACCTGCAGCCTTATAAGAGCATAAAGGACCCAGCTAACATAAAGACTGTCTGCTTCATTTATCTGCTGTTGTCATGGATGCGTAGACTGTAATTAGAGCTCTGCAGAAGTGAGTAGGTGTAGACATGAATGGTGTTGTTAGTTAAACGCTGCTCTTCCTCTAATCTCACTTCATCCTCCCTGTTAATGGCACCTTGTTATATATTTGGTGTATTAAAAAAACAAGTTTCAAACCTCTGACCTGCTTTACAGAACTGGTTGTTCTACCCTAATATCTGTTTTCTCCACCATTTACTATATATTTTTATCCACAGAATCCCCTAAAGGGTCGCACCTGATCTGAATTTAATGTAAAAAGGCAATAAAAGTACTCCTAATAAATCATCTGAGAATAAATTAATGACTTGGTTTTACAGTTTCGATACTGTGCTACTAATGAGTAGAAACTAATGAGCTGTATTCCCATAAAACAAGAGTTGTATTTATCATATATGGATGTACCATATTTTCCCTTTTTGATTCCTTACTTTCCAGGTGAAGAGACCAACTGGTTTTACAAATATATCTCCTTTTTATTGTTCAGATGTTTATTTATTAGACGGTTTTATAAAGAGCTCAATTTTTTTACAAGCAGTTTTATCTTAGCCAACATTATGAGTCCATCAGGTCTTTGTTTCCAGATCCTTAAATGTTAATATTTTCTGCTTCTTTCGGTTTTAAACACTTTGTTTTTCCAGTGTTGTGGGATTTTCTGCTGCTGTTCAATGAACCTGCACCTGACTGAGGATTTCTGTTTCATGCACCAAATATTACCTGATTAATAATTGAGTCTCTTTCCACTTCTTTTTCCGTCTTCTTTAGAAACATTTGGACATTGATTATGTTTCTGATGGAAGGTGTTATTATTTAAGAGAAGTGTAAACACTTCTCAAAGTACAGCACCAAAGTTTAAAATCAGATCCGTCACTGTCCTCATCATGAGTCTGGTCATTACTCTACAGGTGTCCAGCATGTTTTCCTCTGCTGACTAGTTTTACTAATTAATTTAGTTAATGGCAGAACTCACCTGATTAAACACCAGGAGAAATAACCGCTCTGTTTGGGTCCTGCACTGAACCTTTCCCCACATTGCTCTGCACCTCTCTGGTGAGCACCTTCACCTCCATCTCCACCTCTGTTGCCGTTTTTAGGATGAAGCAGCAGGTGCAGAGAAAACACACAGCAGAAGACCTGCTACACCAAAGCCAGAAGTTACGAGAAGGTCTGCATGCCAAACATTTAACATTTGTTGTCTTAATGCTGAGAAACCATTCATGTTTGGGAAAAGCTGTGATTTATTTTGACTATTTATTTTCCAGATGTGTATTAGATAAGTATGGAAAACTAAGAACGGAGAAATGATTGATTAATGTAGTTTTTATAAAGGACAAAAATCTAATAATGCTTAACGAATGCAGTGGGTTCTACACTGATTTATTTTTGATTTTTTTAACATCACACTAGGGCTGAAACAATCGGATTAATCATGATAAATTGATTATTGAAATAATTGTCAACTGATTTAGTAATCAAATCATCGTTAACTGGAGTATACAGTATACACTTCATTTGCTCAGAGAACAACTAACTCAGAACAATAATTAGGCCATAATAGTACAAAAACATATATAAATTTTGCATTTAAGATAAAAAACTTTCTTTGTCTGTAAATGTGCTTTATGGAGGACTCCTCAAGAGGCAAAGCTTTTGCTTCACCTGGTTCAAATTCTGTAAAAAATCTCCTATTAAGCACATTTTGCTATCTGATTATTATTCAATTAATCGGGAAAAATAATTACAGATTAATCGGCGTTTTGAGAGAACGATCCTTTTGTCCTTTTTGAGAAGCGGCTTTTTAGGCTCCTTAATTTCTCCTATTAACTGCAAAATTGGAGACAGAGAGTTTGTTCCCACATCCCTGTAATGTCGTCTAAAAAGTCAAACATGTCCACACAGAACAGTCATGAAGAAACCCTCATTCATGTTGAAAACAAGCAGTAATACAATGCTGGAAATAGCATGCTTTTCTTTTTATGTTGCGAATGACATTAAAACGAATTATTTCGCCGTACTGTTATGAGGATGCGGAGGTCATGTTCCCACCTCAGGAAAAAGTCCGTCAAACTCATGCTACTACGACGACACATCTGCTCATGAACAATCTCAACAGCAATATATAAATGACTTAAAGTAACATTGCCCTTACTCAAAAAAAATACCTGAATAAAGACAAAAGACCATGTCTCATTATTGTATACCAGCCTTCTTCAATTTTTTTGACACATTTCTTTTATTTTCCACATAACAGCCTTGTTTACCACTTACCCAGTTCAAACCCTCTAACATGGCCTCCACTGTTCCTGTTATTTATGTTTATTTCTTAACTGTTCAAACTGAAGGAAATTGCTGCGAGTTTTTGACACCTGAGTGGAGAGCTTGTAATGAAATAAATGGCACCAAGACGCCGGCTGGTCCAAGGAAACAAACAAGCAACGAGTTTGAGAAAGAGCAGAAAATTGTGACGTGCTGTCAAGAGGTAATACAAGAGGAGCAGTTTGGGGCCATTTACTCTGATGTGGAGAAGGAAAAACTGTTTAGATGACATTGAGCCGATTAGCAGGCGATGGGGGGAGATACAAAGGGTTCTTATGCAGCCTTGAAAAGTCTGGAATTTGATTTCAGTATTTTCAGGTATGGATAAGTACGGAAAAACAAAATGACTTTGTCCTTTATCCCATTGTCTAAATGTGTTAGGGTTCATCTTTTATTGTATCCTTCCTTCCTTCCTTCCTCCCTCCCTCTCCTTTTTAATCATATATTTAAAGAACGCTGTAAATATAAACACTATCCAGAGCAGGATGATCACTACTTTTAATCGGAATCATACCCATACAGCCTCAAATATACACATAGATTTCAATTCAATTCAAAACCTTTATTGTCATTGTCAAAATGCACTGCAGCCAAAGTGAAACATAGTGCACAATGGTTCTCCAGGTCCCATAAGCATCACTTCAGAAGTTCATTCTATACATTAATATGCAATAGGAATTCAGTGCAGGCTAGGGCTGGGTAATTAATCTGATTTTGATCTTGATTACGATTTGGGTTTTCAACGATCATGAAAACATAATGATCAATATTTGTTCCTTCGCAGTTTGCTCTCGTGTTGTTTTGTGTTGTGAATCCATGCTGTAGACTCCTCCCACAGCCCCAACCGGTTTTGTTTTCTTCAGCGTGAGTTATAAACACTTCTCAAGCAAGACTAAAAAGTTGAGCAAGGCTAAAGACGATAGGATAATGGCCGAAGAAAGAGAGCCGTTGGTAGAAAAGAGAGGAAAAACGATTTTAGTGGTGTGGAAACATTATGGGTACGCGGAATCAGATGTGGAACAAGTAGCAATAGTGTGCAAACATTGCTATGCTGTCGTAGCTGCACCACAGAGGAACACTACGAGTTCAGTTCAATCATTTGAAGTCCACTCACAAAGTGGTTTATGAGCAAGCAATGAAGAAGCAAAGAGAGAAAGGCCTCTCGACTCCTGCCTGAACCCTCAACCCTGAACCCCATAACTTTTTTCTCGCCAAAGACCAGGGCTCAATCAACACAGTGAGTAAACTGGGATTAATTTGCACTTTATTTGTCGGTCAAGACAAAGTTTCACTTATTTGTCTAATTCCTTCAAAAATGTTTGAAATCCTAAGGAAAACATTGTTTAACAGCCATCCTTTATGTTCAATAAATTCATGTTATCAAAGTTACAGAATAATCTTGTTAGATAATCGAGATCTCAATTTCAATCAAAAATAACTGTGATTATAATTTTTGCAATAATGCAAATAGTGCAGATACAAGCGTAATAAACAGTAACGGTACCATACTGCAGCAAATAGAGGTCATAACAACACAGAGAGAGGACATACTGACAGTTATGGTCCAGATCACAGATAATTAAATAGTGAGGAGTGGAGAATGTCACTGGGCGGGGCAGAGAGAAGAGGGGGGCAACTGTTTAGCAGCCTCACTGCCTGAGGGTACAGGCTCTGGGCCAGTCTGGTGGTTTGGGCTCATATGGACCTGTAAGTTCTATCTGAGGGCATCAAGTAAAACAGGTGTTGTACTGGGTGGTGTTGATCACTCAGGATGTGATGGACTCTATTCAGACAGTGAGTGGTAGATAGTAGTGATCTGATGTTTTTACCACCAGCTGGAGTGCCTGCTGATCAGCCTTGGTGCAGCTGGAGAACCACGCTAAATGTCTGTAGCTTGAAACACTGCTGATGGCGCAGTTATAAAGGTTTATCAGCTGCTTTGGGATTCGGGCACCCCTCATCTTCCTCTGGTGTTGCATGCATTGTTGTGCTTGCCCCACTGCTAAAAAGATGTTGATGCTCTAAGACGGGTCCTCTGTAATGGTTACCCTCAGGTATTTGAAGTTGGATGTGCTCTCCACCGCCTTACTGCCAATATAGAGTGGGGAGTGGTTTTGTCTGTTCCTGCGGAAGACCACAACAATTTCCTTGGTCTGCTTGATGTTCAGAACCAGGTAATTGTTCTTACACCATGATGCCGGATGTTGAACCTTGACCTGTATGATGTCTTGTTGTTGTTGTTGACCGAGCACTGTGGTGTCGTCGGCGAAATTGAGACTGAGATTTCAAGGACAGGAGGCGGAGCAGTCATGTGTGAACAGTGTGTAGAGCAGTGGGCTGAGCCCACATCCTTGAGGGGCCCCGGTGTTAGTGAGGAAGTTATACATCTTGGATGGATAGAATTCATTGTTTTCTTGGTGCGAACCAAGCTTTTAATCAAATTACCTATATTGTCATTAGAGTTGGAGTCGAGGTCAGTCCAAAACCTTAGTTTCCAAGTTTGGACCATTTTACCCTAACTGTCCTCCCCAGATGGACATCAATTAGTCGGGATGTTCAGGAACAATCCAGGAAGTCTCCAGCCTGTCATAAACGTGAATATTTTAGAACGCCAGTGCCACTATTTGCAGTGCAACTAATTTAACATGAATGTGTCAGGATCTGTCTGTTAGGTTTGTGTTTGTTTACTTTTTGCTGAGCCAGGTGCTTTTCTGTTCATTTCTGGTTCTTTAGATTCCTTCTGGTTGGTTTTGTTGTTTTTCTGTGTTCTGGTGTTAGATACGTTTAGTTATATTCTGAATGATCAGGCTCTTGTTTAGGTTCTTAGTCTAGTCATTGTTTACTTGTATTCTGGTCACCTCCATGCTCTCCTTGCTCATTTGTGTTAATTAGTCACTCCCTCTGTCTCCCAGCAGCCCCGGTCCACACCTGCGCCATATTGCTCCTGATTAGCTTCTCTCGCAGTTCATTGGTTCTCACTTCACTTCCTTCAGTTTATAAGCTCTCTGGTTTGCATTGTTCTCCACTTGTTCCTTCCGTTAATACTCCGTTAACACCTTGTTACCTACCCTGTGTCTTTGCCCTGAGTTTTTCCATGTCTGTTACCTGGATTTTCATGCACCTGTTACCAACCTGTTTAGGTTGTTTTTCACCTGCCTGTACCTGGTCATCTGTAAGTTCATTTTTTCATTAAATCCCTTTTTCTTTACCATTCTATTCTGCATTTGGGTCCTACCTCCAAACTCAACATGACAGAACGTGGACTGAGAGGGTCCCTACCAAGTGAAAAAACAACATTCGCTTCTGACACAAGTTAAATTTTGCAGACACATATTTTAAGCTAGTCAGCCACACTGACAAGAAGCGTGCTTGGAGTCAAGGTCAGGTTTTCAGACCAGAAAATAATCAACTGTCAAGCATGGTGGTGATAGCATCATGCTGTGGGGCTTTTTTTATCGAAGATTTATTTAATGGTATTTATTGCAACTATAGTAAAATGTATCTTTTTGCCATCTGTCACTACATACAGTAAAAGTACAATTACTGCTCTGTACACACCACCAAATAGGCCGCTTTGCTACACCAGTTACATCAAATTGTGTACCATGAAACAGCACACAATGCATTCAATCATATTTTTAAATAAATTGATTTTTGTTTATGCTCTAATGGAGCAAACAATGGAAAATTCCCAACTATACAATCAGATAGGGGTTCACGAACAGTGAAATAGAGTATACTGTTGTCACGAGGAATCATAGTTCTTTTCCAACAGGACAATGATCCCAAACAATTTAAAACGAGTTTTAAATTGTTTGAACCCTTTTTAAAAATTAAATTAACTATGCTTAAAACTCAGGTCTGTATTAGTTAATCATCCAATTTAAACTCTACTCAAACTGATCAAAAGAGCGGGCAAATATCCAACCAGAATAATGCCAGAAGCTTGTTGATGTCGTAGTTTCTGTAAAATAAGAAAAGAGAAATGTAACCAAACTGAATGTACGTTTATATTGGTGCCTGCATGTATAATTTTGACACTGTGTAGATGAATTAATTAAATTTTTCTTGTTTTTAATCAAAAGTTATGGCTAAATAAATCCTTAAATCCTTAGAATAATAACTTTTATGCCAATATATACAGTTTATATTGGAGCTGTGTGAGTTGATATGGTCAGAGATTAATCAATGTGGTTCATCTTCTTGATGGTATTTGGAAATTTGTTGAGCTGACAGCAAATATCAGACTCTCTGTCAAGAGGAGCAAAGTCCGTGCTGCATTTCAAGTTAATGTGCCAAAGTCTCGTAGGCAGCCAGCTGGTGCTTCAAAGTTCTCCAAAACTTCCTCGGCCAACTGGACTTTGTTGCCACTGCAACACAAAGGAGCCAAAACATACTAGAGCCAACACAACATGAGTAAAATATGAACTGACAATTATCACGAAGTACAATCTGCTTAGATTGTGTGCTTTCGTGGCCCAGATGTTGTTTTGCATTGTTATTATAGTTTTGTCTGAGCAGAAGCAGCTTTTGGTGGCTGTGAAATAATCTCAGCACTCTCGCAGTAACCCAGAGAATCCAAATCGTATGCGACAAAAAGCCTTGTTTGGCTCGACAGAGAGAGCACAGCAGCCAAGTCGTGTTCGCAGCTCCAACCTCCAGGATGTGTGAAGTATTAGCAGTGAGCTCCAGGGCATGCTGGGACATTTTCAACACTGTGGGTGAGGCGTGATTGTGATTCACAATAAGACCATGTAATCGCTTGGGATGCGTGTCTACGCGAGTCTAACAGGTAGCCCGGCACCCAATTAACTCCGGACCTGAAGCCGATTTCTCCCTCGTGTTTCCCTGAGGGTGTATCAAACTCTCCATCAGCTTTTCAGTCAGGCTCTTAACATGTGGATGGAAAGGATAACACGAAACTACTCTTGTTTTTGCGTTAAGATATATTTGTGTAGAGTTTATAAGCTCTTATAAACAACAAGAAGTAACATAACCTCACTGAACAATTTAGAAAATTCAGCTGCTAATTTTTTAAAATTTTTCAGCAATCACTGGTGGCACCGTTGTTGCCACCCCTAGTTTTAAGACTTTGTACAAACCCCCTTTTGCCGCCAGGACTGCATTCTGTCTTAGTGGGTAATATTTCACAGCTTGGAGAATACAGAGAGGCATCTTGCAGTCTCTCTAGATCATCAAGAGTCCATATATTTTGAATTTTATCCCACTGAAAGACCCCTGTTCAGTTTCTGATAGAAGCCACCAGATTTCTATTTATCACCAGGTCTTGCTGCTATGTCCATGATGCCATGCATTCTCAAAATGTCCTTTATAGGAGAAACAGGGCCACAGCATCACAGATCCTCCACCTTATTCAAGAGTAGGGCTGAGGTGCTTTTCCACTTGTTAATAGTTAATTCCCAAACCCATCTGAAGGGTTTGCTTTTGAAAGGCTCAGTTTGGTTTTCTTCTGACCGAAGCAGACCATTGCAGTCAAACCCTTTTAGATTATTATTGATTAGTTGCCTAAAAGTGCCTTCGCTGCCAAGATGCCTGTTGATGTGTGATTCACACATACCAAGAAACATACTAGGAGCACTTTGCTGCCAGTCTAAATGTTGATTTCTGGTTGTGATTTAACTGTAATAAGTAGTATTTGAAGTGCTGTGACGGTAGACCAGAATTGATTGTACTTAAAAATTGGTTTTAATTTCTTTAAGTCTATTTAAGCTATAATAGCATTAATATGTTTCAGATTTCTTCCCCGCTTTCTTTCTTCCATACTTAGCTACCTTGTGTCCTTTCTTTTTTCCTTTTCTTATTGCTTTCTTGTGCCCCTCTTTTCTTCTTTGTGTCCTACCTCATTGCCTTGCTTGTGTCCATCCTCCTTCCCTCCTTGTGTCCTTGTAACCCTTCTGTCTTTCCCTTTTTCCTCACTTGCGTCCTTGGTTTCTCTTTCTTCTTTATGTTCTTACTTCCTTCCTTCCTTTCATGTGCCCATCCGTCCTTTCTTAATATCTGCCATAAATATATGGCAGATATTAAGAACATATTAAGGATATCTTTATCCTTTTTTTTTCTGCAAAAATCAACATATTTTTTTATTTTTCTATATAGTTGTGATTTTTTTACAGTCGGAAAATTAAATACGCCTCTGAAAATAAAATGGAAATTTTGCCATGAGTTTTGTTGCAAACGTATTTAAAATAAACCCAAATATAACTAAACAAAATCCTATTATAAAAATAATGTAATATATGAGAGGGGATAAATAAGAAAGCTTGCCATGTTAAAGTGCATCTGCAGTACAGAAAAAATGTTTTGCACTAAATACATTTTCAAATTGTGTCCTAAAGTTGGCTTAAAAGTCCTGCTTTCTCTTGTTGTTTTTGGGCTTTGTTTTATTTCTGTTCTCGAGCATTTCTGCATGTTTGTCCCATGCTTTTAACCTTTGGCTTCTCTAAATCGTAGGTTTTCTAGGTCTTATTAGGGTGCTTTTCCTCCTCGTCCTGGTTTTCAGTGCTGAATGCTTTTGCTGTTGCCTGTTATTAAACTCTGGATATTTGGGCTGTTTTTCTTTGAATCCCTGCCTTCGACTCCTCTTCCTCCTAAATCTGTATTCTCCGATTTTCTGTTCCTGATCTGGGTTCTGAAGGGTGGATGTTTTCTTGTGGTAGTAGAGGTAAAGATGTAAAAAGCCTTGAAAGAGGTCCTCCAGAGCCATTTCCTACTGTCACAGCAAGCACAACAAAGCAAGCTGCCCTAAAATGACCTGCGATTTCCTGCAGAGGAAAACAGCCTAATGGCAGTCTCCTTCACTTTTATGTGACTATTAGATTGACAACATGCTGCTCCCATTTATTTTTGTGCAGACATTCATGTTCTTGTAGGCTGTGGGACTTCAGTTTTGCACAATCTTCACTCAGACAAAATATCTGAAACCAGATAATTTTTTAAAAGATGTAAAAGAAAAGGACTATTTTATGTTATTCTTAATTATGAATTGATTTTCTTTCTTTTGCCCCGATTATTCATGACTTGTGTGCTAAATATATATAAAGAAAAGGAAAAAAATCCCATTCTTTTCTAGCAGACATTCATATTTCACTGAAATATCTAAAGTTTACATGATCACAGCCTTATTATTTTACTCACTAAGTCAATTTCTTCTTACCCTGCTGGGATTTAGTATCATTCAGCTTCATCTTCTTCTTTCCTTTCAACTTTACCACCTTTACCCTGACAAAAGCCAAACACTAGACTGACAATCTTTTCCTTCAACAGAAAAAAGCATCAAAGGTGAGAAATAAATGGGATTTTTTTGCAATAGTATGTGGAAGTTACTCTTTTTAACTAGGTAATCAAAGAAATAATTGGAAAATTAATTGTGTTTAGTATTAAAAAGTCATCAGAGATGCAGTTTGGAGGTTAGACATCTAAACCACATCGCAACGATTCTTCAGTTCATTGCACACTGTCGGCTTTTCTAGTGTCCCACTGAGTTCTGGTCTTTGGTTGATCCTCAGAAACATTATTTTTGCAGCATTGCTTGCATGCTTGTTAATGTAGCCCTGATGCATGGCCCAGTTTTGGTCAAGCGTTTTTGGACAGATTGGCTTTAAATTGGGCTGCAGGATAATGTAAGTGAGTTTGAGTCGATGGATGTGGTCGGATCTGTGTATCTAAAATGAGACCAGATCATTAGCTATCTGCAGGCACATCGGCCAGGTGGTTTGAGATGCTTGTGTTTGTGTTCCACCATAACTAGCGCTGTGCGCTACGACCAAACGTTTACAACGTTTTTAAAAAACAAACAAAAGAACTTTAAATCGTTCCCACTTGTACTATCATGAAATTAGATATTTACCTGCAGTCTGAGGTTTGAAAAAGGGCTCTTTGGTTCTGCGTTGATTAGCACTTGTCTCTGGTCTGTTTTGGTTTCACAATTCCCCAAACAATCTAATCTGTTGTAATAATTTGTATTGCTTCAGTGCCATATTGCTTGGTACTAGTTATTTTTGTTATGCTTTAATACTTGGAACCATATATTTTAAAAAGGCATTTCTTGAGGTTTTACTTTGAAAGTTTCCTGGCATCAACTATGAAGCGAAGATGACCACATCCAAACACTTACAGTTGACATAAATAATTCCAATCCTGCTACATTGCCATGTTTTGTAATGTAAATAAGGCAACTAGATTAAATCTATAATTTAATAAATGAAAACTTAAAATTGCATGACTGTGTGAGCCCTTAAATAGATGATAAAGCGTCTGATTACAGCTAAATGAGTCGGGTATCAATGCTTTTTGAACTATTTAAATATCAATGCAATGATGATTGGGGACCAGCCTCTTGAGGGTCTTCATCAGATGTGAGGTCAGTGCTACCAGCCTGTAGCTGCTGACGTTCCTATGCACTGGTACCACTCAGGTGGTCTTCCACAGCTGTGGTACTTTACCCAGCCTCAGGCTCATGTTGAACATGTATCCCACAATGCCACACAGTTGATCTGAGCAGCACCTCAGAAGCCTGGAGCTGATGCCATCTGGACCTGCAGCCTTTGGCACCTTGATCCTTCACAGCTCGTTCCTCACTTGAAAGGTTGAAAGGGACAGGATGGTTGTGAGGGAGGGGGACTGTGGGATGGGGTCCTCTGAAGCATAGGGGTTGGTTGAGAGCTGAGAAGTGTGAAGTTCTGTGAGGAATATGAGGAAGGCGTGAAAGATAAGGGCGGGTTGCAACAAGGGTGACTGGGCTGGGAGACGGGTGAGAGTCTGATCCAATCTATTGAAATACTGACTCAGATCATTCACCACCCTAAGGCTCTTATAGCCTGGGAATTTGTTTTGTGACCTGAAATTGTTTTCAGGTTCTTCCAAACCCCACTGATGTTTTTTTGCTGCAGCTGGTCCTCCATCTTCTTCCTGTAAATGTTTCTTCCATCCTTGATCTTTCTTCTGTCTTGAAAGAGAAAACCTCTGGACTAAGTGGGAGCTGCTGAAACAGGCTGCCTGCTTGAGTAGCGATAGAAGTAAATAAATGCTGTCATGCCAAGAAATAAGGACACCCAACAACAGCCTGTGTGTTTTCACATATGTGGACATATGAATAGTTTAATTTTACAGTTTTAACATTAGGTAAGATAAAGAAGCAATATTAACTATAGAAAATATCTATTGTTGATTTTAAGTAGGGACGCACCGATCTGAATTTGGGCAGATTTAGGCAAATAACATCACACACCCACAATACCCGTCCTGCAAATCTTGCTGCAAGAATGCAGTGAAGAGCTGTTCTTCCAGGCCTTAAAATCCCCAGATAGCGCTCTGATGGAGTCTAATTGCATCTATGGAAAGCCTCGCCCCACCTCACAACCCATAGGACAGTCGAAACGTACCAGATGCTCCATGACACCCTCAGATGTTCTACGTTGAAATCCTGAAGACTCCAGAAACTACTTTGTCAGCAGAAAAAGGACCTACTAGATCTGTTGGTGTATTTAACAAGCTATTTCCTGAACCTCAATCTGTATTGTGATCTGTATAACCTACAAACATATTTCCCCCTCCAATGTAATGAGGTTGATGTCATTAATTTTCCGTCTTGTGCTAACGTACACAGCAGGCTGCCATAAAACACTGCAGCTGTGAAGCTACAAAGGTATAATTTCACCCATCAGCTAAATTAGCCGACAGAATCATGCTGTCAACTCTAATCGACAATAAAAGCTGCTTTTAAATGAAAAAGAGACAGCGGTAATTGTTGAATACAACAAAGCAAAAGGCCTTTGAAAAGGGCCAAAGCAAGATTGGTCCTGCCAGATTTTGGCTGATCCCCTGTGGCCTCTAAAAGGAGTTAGATGTTAAGTGATTGGTTTGCTTTCATCATACATAGATGAGCAGACATACTGGGTGACCGCTCACAATGCTGGGAAGCATTTAAAACATGTGAAGACAGAAACCATGCAACAAAACCACCAGAAGACAAAAAACAGCCAAAAACAAACATGATAAAAGGAGGACAAAGAGAAGGCAAACAGGAGAAAAAAATAACCTCAAAAAGACATGAAATAGATAGAGAACCTCAACCACAAAGAGACAAAAGGACCCCCTTGGTTAGAACAACCACAGAAAACATTAATAACCACACAACCAAACAAGAATAAAACACTAAACATGAATGGAAACCAGCTATGGTCAAACAGCCAAAATTACACAACCAAAAATGCTAAGGAAATCCACAAACCAGCCAGAAGAAGGCATTAAGAAAAGAAAATATGAAAAGTATTTAACATATGAAGAACAGACATGTACCAATACATATATGCAAGTAAAATAACATGAAATTCAATTAAAAATCCTAATAATTAATGCTAAATGGAAAGAATAAGACACCACTATCCTCATAAGGAGCACCTTTCATCTCATCTGCGTCGATAATCACAGCTATCAATGACCTAATTACCAAATGATTTTCATTTGCCATCTGTCGCCTTTTAATGCACATCTGTTTGTATCATTTACTATAAAATGAACTCAAAAAACTAAAATTAACAAGAGTAAAGCCTTTGGTTTGGGGTAATTGGTTTATTTCCAGTAACTGAAATGAAATATTTGCTAAATATACACCTGTTAAAAGATTTACAGTGACATAAAAACTGCTGGTAATGAATACATATAATTCATTTCTAAATGAAGAAGTAATACATTGAGGGATTCAACGTTGCATATTTAAGTTGTTCATTGAAATTAGATGCTTTTTCCTTTAAATCCTTCCAAACACACCATCCATGTTCAATATTTTCCTAGATTGCTCATAGCATTTAATCTTTAACACATCTATGGAATCTCAGTTGTAGATGCTATGTTCCTTGCCATTTCTCAGAGCACTGCACATGTCTGGCCTTGGCATACTTTTGCAGGGACGTCTGCTCCTGGGAAGAGTGGCAGTTGTCCTAAATAGCACCCACTGCTGAATAATCTTTCTCTCTTTAGCATGATGGACTTAACGTTGTTTGGAAATGGCCATAAAACCCTTCACAGATTGATGGACAGCAACAGTTGCTTTTCGAAGGTAATTGCAGATGTCTTTCCAGCTTGGCAGTGTGTTAAACGTCCCCTGCCACCTCCAGAGCAGCAATCTGCTGAAACTGCTGCTTTTATAGAGGTTTTCATACAGATGATGAGCAGCCATTTGTTCAGGAGCATCTTTTTGCTACTTTACCGCTTAAATTTTGTTGAACTAACAAGGGTGTACTTAGTTTTTCAGACAAAGTTCTATCATTTTGAGTGAATATTTGTTTCATTGATAATGAAAAGGATGAATCCTCTGTGTGTTTCTGTACTCTTGCAGTTAGATTTAGGTCTTGAACAATTTTATAATTTCCTGCAACATACAGCTCTAGAACCTAAAGAGGTGTACTTTCTTTTCAACAATCTTTGCACATTCCGTTTTAAACATCCTCTTCAATGACGCTCAAAAGGATGCTCATTCATTTTCTGAACTTTGCTCTCGATATTACACATACCCTTTCCTGTTCAGCTGGAAACCATAAATCACAAATCAGTTCAGAACATCTCAGAGGACAAAACGGACATGGGTTCTAAGTTCTCAGTTTGGTTCCTAAATTCATTACTGTCAAAGCAAAGCGCTACTAAAAGAAAACTCTGAGCACACAAGGTAAAATCTTAGATTGTGTTGGAGATGTTTCATGATTATTTCATTAGTTTTACCACCTGGTGTGGGTCTGAAATGTAAACAGAAGCTCACAGAAGACGGAGGGTTGCTTCCTATTACCGTTCCCTTGTTCCGTCGGCGCTCTGCTCTTGCTCTAAAGCAATGATCCATGACACCAATGAATCATGAGCGTGACATGTAATGTTTTATACTGCTGCAATCACACTTTTATAAATGTCACCCAAAACAAGGAGAGCAGGACCAGTAGGCGGGGTGGAGCTATAAATGGAGGTAGATACCAGAGCAAGCGCTGGGTTTGGGTGCATCCATGCAGATTATTAATCAGCTGTTCCAGGTAGAGCTGGGGGTAAAATGAAATGTCACTGGATAGTATGTTAGATCATGCTAAATGCTGTAATGGAGAGATGAATAGCTGTATGTTTTTACTGTAATGTTAGTACAAAAAGAAGGGAGCGGTTCCCAAATAATATGTGTGATGGGTGCGATTAGATGTTCATGATCCTGGAGGTAAGATTTTCCTCCAACTTCACTGAATCCAAACAATCATCTGCTGCCCATTTTCTCAGTGAATGATGTCTGCGAGCGAATCTGATTGCATAGTTAACAAAACTGAATGATGACACTGGATAATGAAGATTATAATCTGATTGGATAAACATACATTTCCCTGAAGTTTAATATTATTCAAATATTAAATAACCTCATCTTGTCCCCATTGTTCATATGTGGTTGATTTTCTGTGCCTTTCTTTAGTTTGAAGTGGACCAGGTTGGGTTTAATAACCAGTTGCATCCATTTTTCTAAAAGCTTCAAGTTTTCAGCCAAGATAAAACATTATTGTTATATAATGCAGTTGATTCACACAGATTTTAATGAGACTTAAATACTGAATTAAATTCATAAATCATAAAAATCAGTTTAACATCTCTACCAAACATAATAGTTGTGAAGTTTTATTCTTCTGTTTTCTGACAGTAATAAGATGTTCAAACCAGATCAACTGAATACTTTAAGAGAGGAATTTGCTTGTGGTCTCAATAAAAACAAAATGTCCTCCTTGTCGGACATTCAATCAGCGTTACCAACATGATCTGAACAACCATTCAGAGAGGAAGAAGCCATTTCTCCAAAAGCAAAATGGACAGTGACAGTGGTTTACTGCAGGAGGGACTGGTGCACTTTACAAAGCAGATGGCTTCATGAGGAAAGAACGTTATGTGGAAATGTTAATATCTCAAGATATCAGCCCGGAAGTTAAAGCTTTGCTACAAATGGGTGTTCCAAGTCGACAATCACCCTAAACACACTGCCAAATTAGTTACAAAGAGCTTTAAGGTCAACAAAGTCAATGTTTTGGAGTGGCCATCACAAAGCTCTGATCTCCATCCCATTGAAAATTTGTGAGTAGAGCTGAAAAGGTGTGTGAGAGCTTGAAGCCTAACCCAGTTATGACCGAAATATTCGAACAAGCTTTTTTTTTTTACCAGTACTTCAAATTTTATTGTGTAGTGAGTCTTTAATATGATGGAGTTCGGTTCTTGAGGACAGGCATTGAACCAGACAGAGATCGGTCTGGAAGAATTCGAAGCTACTGCAGAAAAAAAAAACCCATAAAGGGTGAAAAACATGACTTAAACAAAAGCTTTGTTATAAGAAATTCATTGTTTACCAGTGAAAGTGTTCAGCAGGGCTTTCTCGTCTTTTAAAACATTAGGCTTCATGACAGCTGATGAGTCACATTATGAAGTCTTTAAATGTTAGAGCTTCTCCACAGAATCAAATAATCTTTAATTGTACCTTTTCATTATTAGGAAGATATACTTAGAATGTTTAAAGGCAAATTCTCAGTGTCCCATGAGAAAACAGAGGAGCATCTCTAGATTTTCCTTTTCATTCGTTCTTGCTCCAGCGCTTATATGTTTGCAAATCTAAGGTTGGAGAAACATTTGAATTCAGCAGAAGTTTGGTTTCATTTCGCTCCTGTTAGTTTTGGTTCTATCATGAAATGCGGGTGCTCAATTTTTATAAGCCTAACTTTCAGATTTTAGTTGCTTTTCAAACATTTACCTACGTATTTGCTGTTTTTTGTTTCATCTGTTAGATTTCAGGCAAACCTAATTAAGCTTTGAAGTATTAATTTGATCCATCTAAACTAAAGGCTGGTTGTTCTGAGTGGAAAGCTGCAGGCATCTGGTTAAAGATGAGGCTCTACTTGCCTTTTAGTAGTTTTATAAAGCTCTGCTCAGTTTGATCCACATTACATTTCCTTTGTGTGTGGTTCTATGAAGTACACAGGTAAAAGAAAGTTCACTAATTAGGATATCTGTCACATAATCTGTTCTAAAAGTATTCCTTAAACTTCCTTCATCAACTTAGAAACGGTGTAGTTATTAGTATCCAATAATAAGCAGTAAACTAAATCCTAGATGTCAAAGATATCTTTAGTATCTTAAATAAGGGAGGCAAACCTTTCCCGAGTAGCCTAAACAACTTAAATTTACAGTTCCTGTCGGATGTTTACGTGGACTCGTCAAATTCAAGTAGATCATTTCATCTACTTGATACACCAGTACATGACGTATAGTTTTCTTGTTTGAAGGCCTCCCTTTGACTCCTCATCTTGTCATTATGGCCAAACAGTTCAATCTTTGTCTAATCAGACAGTAAAACGTATCTCTGGAAGACCTTCGGCTTGCCCATATGGGGCATCTGCAACTTTCAGCTTAATTTGTGTGGATTTTGGAGCTGGGACTTCTTTCTTGGTCTGTACCTCATTCTATGGTGATGTAAAACTGGCATTAGTGCTGACAGTGACACTGGTGGTCCTTCAGTTCCGCTTCAAGGCCGGTTTGAGCCTTAGTGGTTCCTGGGTTGTTCATGAACATCACTACCTATTTCCTTTGGATCTGAGGGTGAGTTTGGGTCAGATGGCTAAAAATGGACATCGATTTCACCCGCATCATGATCCCAAACAAACACTAAAATTTGCGGCTGCCAACATATAAATAAGTAAAATTTCTTCTGGAAAAAAGTTTGATGATCAGATGAGACAAAGATTTGACCAGTTGGCTACAATGACAAGATTGGAGTCAACGTAAGACTTTCATTCTTAAGAACACCACCTGTCTGTCAAGCACAGTGATGGCAGCATCGTTCAGAGGATCTATTTCAGGAATACCTTCAAATACTTCAACAACGCCTCAAATAAACAGCTCGAAGGCTGAAACCTGGACACAGTTGGCTGTTCGAACATCACAACGATCCCAAAAACATCAGCTCTACTTTTGGAATCGATAAAGTCGGCTGATTCCCAAGAAGTCCCAGCTAAACAGAAATTTGCGGAAAATGTTTAAAAGCCTAGTCTGTGCAGGAAACTAACCAGTTTAAATTCAAACTTGTGCAGCCAGATCTTACTTGTTGTATAACGAGTAAAAAAAGGACAGTTTTTAATCACTAAAAACCTAAAGTAATTGAGACATTTATGCCATGAAATGTACTGTGAACCTCTCCTCAAACCTGCAGATTTGCATTTCATCATCATAGATGGAGAGGTCACCTTAAATCACTTGTGGATGTCATGAAGATGTTCTGTTCTGAGTACAAACAACAGCAGAGTTTTATAGTGAACATTGCTGCAGTTATTTATAATTAGTGTGTCATCTGTGCCCCATTCATGGTGAATGTGGTAATTATAAATCTCATTTTACTAGAAGGGTCATCCAAGAGTCTGCATTTTGAGAAGGAGAAAGCATCCTAATGATATCCCAAGTGCTGGTTTAGACCTTAACTTTTAGATGCTTTGATATTATGAAGCTGAAAAGGCTGTTTTATATAAATGTATTAGTTGCCACAGTTGAGTTTTTGGTTAAGTGTCTAAACATGTTTTTAAGGACATGTCACAGAAAAGTAAATGTAAGCCCCATCGTGCTTTTCTTACAGTCACAAGAAGTATGGATTTTAGAAGTTTCCAATGAAGAACAGAGGGCAGAATGGTGCAATTCCTACCTAATAGTTGCACTAGATAAATATTAAGGAGATCAAAAGTCTGTTCAGACTAACGCTGTGGACTGAAAGAAATGACAGAAAGGATGGTTTTTGTTTGATGTGGTTGCCCTGCGGGTGTAAAACAAAACAATGTTGCAACTTGTTTAAAAAAGCACAGTAGTAACTAAAAAGATTTTAAAAAGCACGAAAACAACACAGATGAGCAGATAAAGACTCAGAAAACAGCTCTAAACAGCAGTCATTGGACAAGAAGCAGGGTCCACCATGGACAGATCCATCACATGGGGACTCAAACACAGGATGGGCCACCATGGATCCACACACTCACCTTAGGGCCACTTAAAGTGACAAACTTAGCTAACTTGAATAGTATTGGGGGTTGTATGAAGCAGGGTAAAAGCTATGAATGCAGCAGGAGAGCAGGCAAACTCAACACTGAAAGGTCCTCGTTAAGTAGTTGAACCTGGGATCATTACTTAGGATTATATAGGATACATTTAGTTTGGGTCTCCTGACTGTTGAAGTGAAAGTGAACACCATGGTGAGATCCAAAGAACTGTATGAGATTGCAGCAACTTATGAGTCCATTGAGGGGTTTAAAAAGTACTCAGAAGAATTTGAAACCAGCCATTTCACTGTACGGAAAATACTCTATAATTGGAGGACATTTAAAACAACTGCCAACATGTCAAAGTCTGGTTGTCCAAGCTTGTGCAACTTCAAAATGCTAAAAGAAGTCTCCAAAAACCCCAAAATATCATTCCTAGACCTACAGTGGGCTGTAGATCTAGACTGAGACTGCACAAGATTAACTTTGATGGGAGATGTGTAAGGCGGAAACCTTTGCTCTCTAAGGAAAACATGAAGTTCACCAGAGAGAACATGGACAAAGACCAGGACTTCTTGAATAACGTTCTTTCGATAGATGAGTCTAAAATTTAAATACTTGGATACCAGAACGGTGGGCATGTTGCAGGAAAAGAACCTCCTGCCAGCTCTGAAGCACGGACGTGGAAGTGTCATGTTACGGGATGCTTTGATACAGCAACATTTGTAATTTCCAGAACACAGAGTGACCCCAATGTGGAGGCAGAGCAGCTTCCCATGTTCCCTCTGTGGGATAAATTCAGCTCTGAAATAAACTATTTAAAAGAAAAGCAACCTTCTGCTGAAGAAGAAAGTAGCCCACTCTATGCTGGTAAAAACAGGCCCAAATGTTAATGTCTGAGCGTGTGATAACAGTCTGCTGGTCATGTTTCCTGCACCACAAATGAAACGCTCGTCTCATTTTCTTAATGTGGGTTCAGTGGAAGGAAGCCAGAGCTTGACTTTTTTTAAATAAATTCTCGCTTCTGTGAGCAGTGTGGTCTCACCCACACTAACTAATATCTCTTTAATAATTCAGAGACCTGTGCCAGAGAAACTGGCTGAAATATTAATGAAACAACACAAGTTTCTATATCCAAGTAATTAGCTTGAGTCCTATAAACTCTCTGGAGTAGGTTTGCACAGTCGGGGAGGGCTGGATCCAACCTCTGTAGATAAAAAATGCAGGTTTAATGCACTAAATGGAGCATTGTTTCACACTGAAAACATGATCCTGCACTTCTCATGCTTTTATTTTCTGCATTGCTCTTGCCAGAAATAAATAACTTATCTCTAAAAAGCTGCTTTATTTATTTTCAATTTGCTGCCTTTAGCGTTGGAACATTTTCATCCAAACTCTGAACTTTTTTCCTATTTACTTAAGTGCGTGATGTTTTTTGGGGGGTTTAATGGCAGATGAAATGTGCAGAAGTTATACACCGTGTAAAGAAGTATAGGAAGCTTAAACAGTTTGTTTTTCCAGACGTTTCTCCCTGCCTGGTTGCCTGCATGATAGATTTCTTATAGAAGCTCCTTCTACCAGTTTTCCATCCATCCGTCCGTCCGTCTGTCCGTCCATCCAAGAAACTAAAGTGTAGAAAAATATGTTTACTATTTTATGCCCAAAAAAACCCTATTTTTTTTCAACGATGTTGCACTTTTTCTTGTGGCCTTTTCTTTGTGTGACCCAAACTGCCAGTCAAGCAGCGGGTCACATTGAGATAGATTCCCGACCAGGCTTGTGGACTCCCCACTGGGCTGCACAGCTTCCAGCCACCCTTGAAACGGCTGCAAATGTCAGCTAGCAGAACATCCTGAACCTGGGCCTTTTCTTGTTCTGTGCTGCTGCGGATGATTAAAAGTTACAGAGCCTGGAGATGCTCCGACCTATATTGAAGGATGATTAACTCTTTTGAACATCAGTTGTTTTGGATAAGCTGTATTTTTGCTGAATCGTGAAAAAAAAACCATTGCTTCGAGGGAACGTCAGTCAATGTACAAATACTGATCCTCCTCCTCCTCCTCTTCCTCCTAAGCGGATCTGGGGGATGTTTTGACGTTCTGGCAGCCTCGGTCAGCGATAAGGTTGACCCGGTCAGTTCACAGCAAGATCCTTCACAACACTGTCTTTTCTTTGGAGAATAAGACAACACCCTCTGTCCTTACTGCATTTCCTCCCCGACTGTCCTGTCACTTTTTCAACAAATTCTTGAAGTAAAATGAATGTTTAAAGAGGACTTGTCTCCATTTAATTTTCAGGAGCTTTTAAAGACAGCTGATAGAAAAGGTTAAGCCTCGGACACCTCATAGATGTAACATAACGACTCCTTACTCCAACTTCTTCACATTTCCCTCTATTCAGTTCATATCAGCATTTTTTTTTTTTTACACTTTGTAACATAAACATCCAAATGTGTCACGAATCAATAGCCAGGGCTATATATTTACCAGCTACAAATAAAAAACAGGACCTCAAATTGCTCCAGTTTACTGTAATTTCTCCTGCTTTTAGCAATTATAGAGCATGTTCCTGCAGGCCTTTCGAGTTTACTTCGTTCAAAGCAGAAAACACAAAGGTTTTCTGCGCTCAGCAGCCTGCCGTCAAAAGAAGTGACACTAATAACGGACTTGTTCTGATACGTTTGTCTATGCTGCATTTTCCTCAAAGAAATAAGTTCTTAACAAAGAAAAATGTGTTCTTAAAATGCTGACAGGACTGTTAAATTACTGCAGTTTTCGCCACTCTGCTTGTAGGACTCGAGGAAGGATGTTTTGATGTTGCAGCAATGAGGATTTGACAGAAGTAACATAAAATGTTATAATTTGAACAAGCATAACAAAGAAAAATAGCATTTAGGAATAAAGGTCCAAAAAGTCAAAATTTCTGAATATTCTCATATGAAATTAAACGAGTTAAGTTAAAGTAACTTTTGTTTTGATGACACCATTGCGTGGCGTAGCGGTGGTGCTGGCACCCCATATACAGACGCTGTAGTCCTCGACGCAGCCGTCTGGGGTTCCATTCCCAACCACGTGACCTCTGCTGCTGTCAATAAAGGCCACTAGTGCCACGAAAAATCAAAGAAAATAAGCCACATTGAGAAATATCTTTATGTTGACCTCTTTTCGCCCTTTACTTTCTGAACAGTTTCACGTTGATTAGATATGAATAATGTTCTTTTTCTTCTGTTTTATCAACTATTTTTGCTCTGAGGGAAAGTGGTCATCTTTAGCCCATTTGGAGATTTATTTAAACCACGTGACAGAACGTAACCTCAGTGTTATTCTGCGTCTGGTTCTGGCAGCAGTTTTAATTATACAAGCTTAAAAAGTGGACATAAGAAAAAAATGCATGTAGGAGAATTATGTCCAGAACCTCTGCTGCTGAATTGGCTGTTTTCAGCACCAACCGTCAGATGAATAGACTATAGTCACCACAAATCAATTTCCTGGACGAAACGTGATTTAGGCAATAGTCCTGAATCATAGGATGGTTGCTATTATTAGCCCTCATTAAAATGAATGTCATTGATCAATGTTAGTTGTTATTATTGCGTCATACTGAAAGGTTTGTGTAGACGTGTCATATTAAACAGGCGTTCTGTAAGTAAAAGATGAAATAAACAATATCTAAATAAAAATCAAGTGTTTACAAGTGAACTCTCCTAAAGCCAAACAAATATAGCACTCTGCATAGCATTTATTTGTTTGCCAATGTTTTTCTATTCTTTCAACATTTCATTTATTTCTTATTATTCTTTCATCTCAACCAAAACCAGGTTAAAAAAAAACACATTGTGGATTAATTGGAAGTGTCTGCAGACAGAAACCCAGGGTTGAATCTTTATTATAAATACTCTTGTAAATATTACACCCGTGGAAATCATGAAGCCGCTCACAGAAAGCATTCATTAAAGAAAAAAAAAATCATAAATACTTGCAGTGTTTCCCTTTGATTCCAGTGAAGTAACCTGATAAATGAGTTAAATTTCACAGAAAGCCTTGTGTCCTTGGTGGGCGCAGCATGCTGATTGATAGTGGCGGATGCTAATTCCATAGCAAACGATGCTATTATTCAGAGGCTCAAATTGAATTACTTCATCCTTTGGATCTGCTTAACATTTTCCCTGTGGAGAGTTTAGCAAACAGTGTAATCTCACGACTTACTAGCAAGTCGTGTTTGTCATGCTCTGTGTCACGTCTCTGCAGACGTTTTGACAGTTGTCTTCAGTCAGGGAATGGTTTATTGGCCTAACTATCTGTGTGCTGGTGTAAACTGTCACATTCAGAAAGTTTACCGTGTTGCACAGATTTACGTCCTAACCACAGCATCTCTTTATTCATCCTGTATGTTTTAGCTTTGGTTAAACAAAATATATCCACCTTTGAGGAAGTGTACAGCCACTAGAGATTGAAAGGGTCACTAAAACATGTAGTTAGGTTTCATTCCCTTGTTTTGGTTCTGGATCTTTGTATGATATATTTCAGTAGGTTCTCAAAAGCATCTCTGTGCCACTAACTTAGTGAAGGGATAAGGTGCAGCAGCCATGTTGGCCATATTGAGGACCCTTTCCACTTTCCTTGAACTTATCAGGCACGTTCCTGGAACGTTCCTTTTCCTCCTTGTGTTTTACCTTAATTTTGTCTTTCTTTCTTTCCTCCTTCCTTTCTCCAGTCAGTTTTTTCACAGGTACTATGGTTTAATCCTTTCTGCTTACAAAATGTCTGCCATGAATTCGTAGTGAACGTTGAAGTGAATGCTAAAGGGATTGGGAACTCTAGAAAGCTGAGTCTGGAAAAGTCTGGAATTGAGTCCTGAGAAATGTGTAGGAACCCCAGGGATACCTAGAACGTGAGGTTTTTACAGCATTTCAAATAGATTACCAGTCCCTGGATTCGCCGCTCATATCCTGGGGAAGAGAACGTAATACAGCCAACGTCAACCTTTTATCACACTGACAGGTTGTCCTCTCACCTCTTTTTTTATTGAAGAAAGATAAACACTTTTCTCTCTGCTTGTCACAACAGTTAAACAAGTCATCCACCGACAGGTCCAGGAGAGAGCAGATGTAGTAGCCATCATCCATCATCCACAGGGCGGCTTATTGAACTAAATGGCACTGGTTGATCTGGCCAGAGATGTACATTTCAGGAAAGAAATACTATTCAAATTTACTCATTAGATTCAAAATAACTTTTGAATGTTGCATCTAAAATAAATATGAAAGCACAGTGCACCCTCATACTGTGCACAGAGTGAAAGCCGTCAGACACATCGTTATTCTACCCTTAGCTCGTACAAACTTAATTGTTTTATCTCAGAACGCGTCAGATGGCTACTGAAAAACCTGCACTGACATGAAGCAAGCTGTTGCTATGTGCAGATAAACGTATAGACACATCTAAGAGAAGAGAAACACTGATCTGAACATTCATTTATCATATTTATCATTACAAGTGGATTCCTTCTATCTAATAGACACATAAAAGATGATGTTACAGTACAGTGAATACGTGTTGACAACAACTGACAGGTGTTGGAGGGTTTGCCAGTATGAATGGCTTGTTTAAGGTCATACTACACATCTGAATTGTATTTTGGTCCAGACTTTGGCTAGGCCACTCCAAAACGTTTTTTTAAGTCATCCAGAGGTGGCCTTCCTACCGTGCTTTGGATCGGTGTCTTGCTACCGTTACGGGAATTCGTTCGGGTCTTAAGGAAGCAAAGCAACCCCAGACCATCATACCACCACCACCATGTTTGAGTGTCAGTTTGATGGTCTATTTAATGCTGTGTTAGTTGTAGCTCAGATGTGACATGATCCACAATCTTCCACTCCAATGTTTTCCCAAAAGTCTTAAGGATCATCAAGATGTTTGTTGGCAAATGTGAGGCGGACCTCTGTGTTCTTTTGGGTGTTGAACTCTATGTAACCCTTTCTAGACCGATAGATGCCAATAACTTTGTTTTTCTACTGTTTTTTATTTGTTGATCTGTTGCTTTTTCAAGTCATGCAGTGGTTTAAATTATTTATCATATCTGCAGGACGGGTAATATCAGGACTGGGTTCGACTAGTGAAATTGAGCTCAGCTTTCTAAAAAATGTAATTCAATCGTGGTTAATTCATGATTGCACAAGAAGGGTAGCTACTTTTTTCACACAGGGCCAAGTAGGTTTGAATAGCATTTTATTTAATGAATGAAATCATCTTCACCCGACATTGTTAAATAGATTTATAATATAACTTTCTTGTTGCCTCAGTTCTCTTCTGAATGCCTCAGTCCTATAAACCTGCTGTTACATTCTTTAAACATGTTTTATGATAACCGCAAAAGAGTTCTGTTACTTCAATTTTATAAAATACTTGAATTGAGCACGAATGCTATTTACATTGAAAATGTAATTTGGTGAGTGTTACCTCCTCGGTGGCAAAACATATGAGTGGAAGTGTAATAAAGTGCGGTCAAGTTGCTGCGTGGGCCTGAATTTTAAACTTTTAATATGCATAATTGGTGGAGCTGCTGAGGTTCTGAAGGCGGTTCTGTTTTTTAACATCTTTTTTAAATTAAAAAAGACATGAAAACTGTGATTTCCTGCAGCTATAATATAAACAAGGTAAAATGTTGTGCTGTAGGAGGAATTTGAGCAATGCTGCTCTTGTGGTAAATAATGGTAAACATGTGATAGCTTGAATGTGGAAACAGATCCTCTACAGCCTGATCTCATAGAGCATAGATTAGTAGTACTGAGTAAAAAGGGTACATTTAATTTGAAATGATTAAAATTTCCATCTGAAGAGCAAATAAAAACAAGCATTTTACTATTAACGGATTCCCAAGTCTAGACAATAACAGCACAGATTCAAACTAATGAACTGAGTGGACTGAGTCGCTGGCAAGGAGAAAGAAAATACAAAAGTCATTTAGTAAATGTGTTTGATGGGAAATAAGCGAAGCTTCATATCTGGATGAAAAGCAGAGCCCCACACAGATGCTCCCGCATTCAGGGGACCGATTCTGCTGTCTCCATGCAGTTAAGGCCTATTACTGAGTGAAGCCAATTTTCCACAAGAGCTTTGACATTGAGATCACAGTATGAACTCCAATACAATCCAGAGACCCAGAAACAGAGAGGTGCAACTTTAAGTGTCTGCCTGGCCCCTGGCAGCGGCTCTGTTCCACTTGAGCAAGTGAGTTGGACCGGCTAAGTGAATCTGATGAGCTGCGTTTGCATTACAGGCTAACAGTGTTAGACCCAGAATGGGTTTAAATGCATGCAGAGACTGAGGGACAAAATTAAAAACTGCTGTTATTCTGTCTATAGATCAGCAAACAAATAGGCCTCCATAATAAAGATTGAGGGAATTTAGTTAGTGGAACTTTATTAACCATACTGACCAGCTTTAGCATGTTTTTAAAATCTGTTATGAGGAAAATGCAGATACAAAGCTAGTAGCTGCAAGGATTCAAGACTCGGATTTGTTGTTTTAAAATGAGAGATGAGGTCAATTAAATACATCTTAACCAGTGTTTGAAGCAGTAGTATGTAGTAGGTAGTATTATAATCCAGAACAGGGGTTAGATTGGGCCTGCTGTGGTGGTCACATCTGAATAGAGAGATTTAGGTATACTTGACACTTACATATTTAGGTTGTTTCTACTGCTTTTCTCAGATTTTCGCAGAAATTTGATGTCCCTCTATGTAGAAATCCATACAAATTACATACAAATCTCTGTTGAGTTGCAATATATTATTTTTTATTCCGGTAGCAGAAGCCCAAAAGAACGGATTCAACATATTTGGCCCATTTTGATCAGATGTGGAAGAAATCTTCCTAGGGGAGAAAATTAGTTAGTGTCACATGGTATGAATTATATGAACTGATCTGGTTTCAAACCCGTTGTTGTGAAAGTCGTTCTTTTTTTTGCAGCCAGAAATTTTTGTACTAGTTGCCACACAGAGTAATCCCATCTTTCCTTGTAAATTACATTTAACTGGGATGGTAATCCTGGATACATATTTGAAATTCAAGGACCCAGCTGAAGAATATTTTCTCAGAATTTATGTTCTTCTTCTTCACATAAAATATAGTTGGCTTTATAAATACAAAGGCACTTTAAAGAGGAAATATCATGCAAAATCCAAGTTTTTAGCCTTTAAATACATTTTGTTGTGTACTTGGAGTCTGTAGGAGTACAGAAAAGTTTAATTAAGTCTATTCGGATGCTGCGTAGATTTCTTTACATTCTGTTTGGGTCATATTTTTCTGTCTGTTTGGTGTTTGTATTTGTTACGTCGTAACTGTTGCATCCCAGTATGTAAACCTGAGAACACAATCTCAACTGTAAGGTACGGAGGTGGCAGCACCGTGTTGCTGCAGGAGGGACTGGTGCGCTTCATTCAGGAAGTCAATGGCCAAAATCATACAGCCAAATAGATTACAGAGAGGCTTAAGGACAACAAAGTCAATGTTTTGGAGGGGCCATAATAAGGGTGTGTGAGCTTGAAACCGGACCCATTTCCACTAGTTCTGTCAGAAGGAAGCTGGAGTACCCGGAGAGAAATGCACAGGGAGAACATGCAAAGTCCATTTCTTGAAATAGTTTAGCAAAAGAAATAGATAACCCTAACTGACCTAAAAGAGGAATAAGTTACTCAGATTTAATGTCTGTTGGTTGTTATAAAAACATATACCAGTACAGTGTATGTAAATATCTGGTCTCCACTGTATGAAACATATTGTAAAGCCAGCAAGAACAGAAACACAGCTTGACCTGTAAGCAAATTTCTCACAGACAGTAATCACCTGTGACGTTCCTTCACCTGGACTCCTACAGGTTTAATTTTAAAGGGACGGACTGCTGAGCTTCCAGCAGATCTGCAGGATCCTCAAGAGAAATTAGGCGGTATGCTTCAATCCCCCCTCAGAGAGCCAGTGGTCTTCACTTTAAATTGAGAATAACAGAAACATAGAGATGGACTGTAAGTTCCATCAACCTCAGGATCATCTAGAAGAAGAGACAGCATTTTCATTGACCTGTGTCTCACTCCATCACCACCAACTTAGTATGAGATTGATGCCTTGTTTTCTTTCTTTGTATTTCCTTTAGAGGTTTTCTTTTACTTTGAGCTGTCTTCTCTGGCTACATGCAGTGAAAAGAGATTTTTATGGTGAAATCTTCTTGTAGAGGTCATTAAAAGTCAGTGTATAGTCCTCTGGGGTTCTTTGAGTTGGAAAAAGCATCCCAAATGGGTCCATAATCCTGCATATCTGCACCCATTCTTAATTTAAATAAAAAACAATAGCCTTTGTCTGTATGGAGCTTTTTATGCCCCAGCTCTCCTTCCTTAAACCTTCATTCCTTTCATCAGGTAGCAGAAATCCTTTCAACTCACCCCCATTCCTACTTCCAGGTGAAGTGGCTGCATTTTGTTGCCATCTGGTCTGAAGAACTTGATTGTCGGACACAAATTGTTAAAATTTTAGACATCTGGTGCTTTCATTCTCAGTTAGAGTTGACTAATTAGCCACTAGGTTAGTGGCTCTGAAGCATAGACAGGAAGAAGCCGAGGGATCTCCAGCACGCACCCCTAGTTTTTTACCCATAAAAACAATCAATTTATAAACGGCTTGAAATTATCTAACAGTAAAAAACAACTCCAGAAAATCTTTGAAGCAGAATGTAGTGAAAGGCTGTAATCTCTGTTCTGACTGGTTCATACTTCATGCTGCGCAGATTTAGAAAATAAATCCAGAGAAACAGTTTGTGGCTTGAACATTTTCTGCCTTTATTCGGTTTGTAGATTTGAGTTATGGATTTCCATTAAATATTGTATTGAGAACACAGCGCTGATGCACTGAATGGATCTGATCCATTTGTTGGAAAATTGTTATTTCTGCCATTTTAAACCAGTTAATTTCAGCGGTGGTAATAAATATTTTTGATAGGCTCATGGTTTTTGCTTTTCTTCTCCGTTTTGTGTTTTCTCTTAAAATGTGCTTCCAAGTCTGTCTTTTGTTTGCTTTATTTTACATTTCTGTGAACCTTTTGGGTCTCCTTTTCTGTACCTTTTCCTAAGAGCTTTGTGATTCTTGTGATTCACCAGGCAGTCGATGGACAATGATGTGTAAAGTTTATTATGGTTCATTTTCCTTTAAAAAGAATACAAAATGTTTGTACGAGTGCAGACCGTTCGACATTTGGTCACAGTTTGTAAATGGAAAGAATGTATTTTACTTTTCACCTACTCTGTGTCACCTTTTCAAACAACTGTAGGGAAGCAGTTCTCACTCGAGAAGCTGAAAGCCGAATGCTTCCTCTCTTGGTTTGCTGTCTTAATGGATTTTTAATGGCTCTTTGAGAGGCTCCAAGAAAGGTTGTACTGGTCTTGCTTGACTCGTGCCGAACAGATGGGACTCCAGGAAAGTGAAATAAAAGAGTTTATTGATCCAGCAGCTTAATTAAACAGGACTAAGTCTGAGTACTTGGACTGCACAGTGAGTGAACTTCACAGCATCTGGTATGAACTCTCCCCAACAGGCAGACGACTGGTGACAGCTGCATCACAAATCTTTGTATATACACACACACACGTCTGCACAAATACATCAAACATGTCCTTAGCTCCAGGCTCAGGAAAGCAGCTAAACGGAGAGAAGGGAGGTATAGGCGGAGAACGACAATAGCTTTACAGCATCCCAAAGGATTGCCGTATTTTCCTCTGCAGAAACTCCCTCTTTGGAAGCTTGCTGCAGTTTGTTTTCACCTCCGGGCTTTTATTCTTGTGCCTTTTCATTTGGCTGCTTGCTTGATACTCCTTCGTGATGTAAGCGCTAAAATAACTTATGTTCAATTAAATAAACAATCAGCTTTTATAAGTAAATATAAAAACATAACCAGTTTTAGTAAGGAAACATCCTCCATCCTGAGCAGGCCAGTATCGAACCTGGACCGGACTCTGGCAGGCTGTCGCACAGAGACTGATGAGGGCTGGCAGGCAGGCATTTAGGGAGGAGCCCGTCTGTTCCACGATGTGGCAGAGCCAGCCACCATCCATCTCCATTATACGCATCCACATGCCACTGGGCAGGGGACAGGTCCTCGGAGAGTGACCGAGGGTGGGGAGGAGGGGAGTGGAGAAGAGGCGAGAGGGAGCGAGCGACTGTCAGAGTCCTGTTATACTGTTGTTCCCTGCTTGAGCTCCTCCTCAGTTTATACATGTCACGCTGGTGTAAATCACTAACAGAGGAAGAGGAGCAGACAGTGGGGGGACATGATTTGAATGCATGCTCCATGGCAGCTCAGCTCGCTGTCACTTCTCTATATCGGTGTTGAGTTTTGGGGTTTTCTGTAGAAGACATATTTTATTTATTGTTTATCTGTTTTCCGTGTGGATTCACATGACACCCATCTCTGGAGGGTTGAGTTCATATAAAAGGAGCAATATAACCTCAAAACTATCATTTAAATACAGTACAAACTGTTTCCTTGTTACAGATTTCTTCTGTTTTTGCTGTTTTTCTGACATGTTTCAGAACATTTGGTGATTTTATCCAAAACCAACTTGTAATAAAATAATTGGTCCCCTAAACCTAAAAACTAGCTGTGTCACCCTTGGCAGCAACAACTGCCTTCAAACATTTCTGATAACTGGCACCAACCCCTTTTACTTTGTTGCGGAGAAATCTTGGCCCACACTTTCATTTTAGCCACATAAACGGCCTGTTAAAAGTCATGCTACGGCATCTCAATCAGATTTAACTAGGCCAGTTTTCCTTGGGGCATTCAGAGGTGGACTTGCTGGTCTGCCTTGGATCATTGTCCTGCTGCATAACTGAAGTGCGCTTAGGATTAAAGTCACAAACTGATGGCCGGACATCCTCCTTTAGTAGAATTCATGGTTCTATTGTACATGACAGGTCTTTTAGGTCCTGAAGCAGTAAAGCAGCTCCAGACCACCACACTACCACAACCAGGTTTGCCCGCTGGTATGATCTTTTTTCTGAAATGTTGTTGTTTTTACTCAAGATGTAAATAGAGGTGGCCCCCAAAGAAGTTCCACCTTGGTCCTTTCAGTCCACAGACTGTCTTCTTGGGATCATCAAGGTGTTTTTGGCAAATGTGAGACAGATCTTTGTGTTCTTTGTGGCCAGCAGTGGTTTTGGCCTTGGATCTATCCTATGAAGGCCATTTTGTCCAGTCTGACCATAATTGAGGCAAGAGAGGTCTGCGGAGTTTTAGATGGTCCTTCTGTGACCTCCTGGATGAGTGGTCAACACGTTTTTGGAGTAATTTTCGTAGGTTAGCCACTTCTGTGGATAAAAGTTCTCACTGAGGTTCTCTGGAGCCCCAGAGCCTTAGAAATGGCTTTAAACCCCTTTCTTGATTCATAGATGTTCATGACTCTGTTTCTTATCTGTTCTTGAGTTTCTTTAGAACTTCTCATGGTGTTGCTTTTTGAGATCTTTTACCCTACTTCATGTTGTCAGAGAGGTCCAATTTAGGTTATTTATTGATTTCTCAGGCCTGGTTTTTGCTAGTGAGATTAAACCATAAATGTGGTTTATTAGCTTTTAACCAGCTGAACTAATAGTTTCAAGTTTAGTTAATGAAAGAATTCAACGTTTGAAAACACGTTTTTGTTTTTACTTGGGTAATTTTTGTTTGATATTACAGTGTGTTTGATGATCTGGAGCATTTATGTGACAGGAGCAAACATACTATCCCACAGCAGAGTACATGACTTGAAATTTCACCTTATAGTGAACTTTAATTCCTGTTTAGCATAGATCCTGTGGGCATACCCACATTAAACCATAATCAGGCACCTAAAGCATAGCGTATGAGAAATAAAACCCAAATTATCCAAACAGATCTGGACACCCTCGCTTCATCTTGAGGGCAATATTGATATGTTTGCATTACTTTCCTAAAGTATGCATAAAAACCATGCAGCTAGAGCCATAATGAGCAACAACTGAACAGCTGTAATCCAGTGATGCAGGCCAGTCTTGTGCATTAAAGTAAAAGTGCTTTTATCCCCTGCTAACAGGCTCAGGTTTTTATTATTAGCGTCGTGTCTAACATCATTTTGGTCTTGCCAAAGGGGAGAGAGTCTGGTGCTGAGATTTTGTGGGAGGCGAGTCATTGCAGGAAGATAACGGTGTAAAAGTGACTGAGAGCAGAAAGCAGCCATCTGGAGAAAGAGTGAAATAACATTACGCACACCTGAGCTACATTAAGTGTCGCTTTCTAAAAACAGGGCAATTTTTGTGGAGGATAAAACGCTGAGCTAGACTTCATGGAGCTTTTATAAACTTCATTAGGGGGACTGGGACACCCTGAAGTCGTGACTCTGTGTTACAGATGGATGTGAACTCTCCCTTTTATATAAAGCTCCTTACAGCTGTTCCATTTATGGAGGAACCTGATTTAGACAGGTTGTAGGGGTAGAGAGGTTCTGGACTGGTCAGAGTAATTTGTAAATATTAAATAAGAACCCACAATGTCAGGATCTGCCAATTTGTTTTTTCTTTTTGTTTACTTTGTCGTTAAAGGTTCTCCCTGTTCCTTTCATCAATAGTTTACCTGGTTTAGTTAGTATTTGCTTAGATTCTTGTGCTTGTTTACATGTCCTTAGATTTAGTTCTCTCTAGAGTTACTATTTATGTTTAGCTTATGTTTAATGTTTCTATTGGTTTAATAGCTATGTTTATTGATTCCTTCTGTTTACTTTGTTCTGCCTTTCCTCTTTGCTGCTCCCCTAGTAGTTCCTCCTCTCGTCCTTAGATCCCCTTCAGTTATTATTTACTCAGAGTTCATTTCCCTTTTATATTAGTAATTTTCCCCAGCCTTATTTCTAGTATAGTTCTCCGTATTAGTCTCTACTGTTTAAGTTCCTTCCAATATCGGTCTTTGAAATTGTTAAAGTTTTAATCAAGCAAATTTGTTTATAAATGATTAGAATGTTCAGTAATTGTTAAATTGCACCAACTTCAAAAACTTTGTTTTGGTATCAAATCCAACCCAAATGGGTTAATCAACTGTTCTTGTCACTCGCAGTGTGTGGCTTCCAGCAGAGAACAATAATGCCGACAGGGTTAGATGTGTTGCACTGGGATTACGAATGAAACTTCATCATTCTGACCATCCACAAGCCAAGCGAAAATTTATGCAGAGGCTGAAACAAGTGTTGACATAGATGATGATCGTATACACAACCTAAACTGGTCCAAATCTATCCATATTCCATATTTCTGTGTTTTATTGATTAAATTTTGTACCCTTTAGCCACTCGTAATGCTGGTTTCTGTTGGCATCTCCTCAGTTAATGGATGGCTAAGACAGCAGCTATAGAAACAACCAAATGTTAAACTTTAGCCACTCTGCAAAGTGCACCTTATTAAAAGTCAAAAAGGAAGAACAGCATCTTCGTGATCATTTTGAAACTCCTGTTCCTACAATTCCTTTTATACTTCCTTGTGTCCTTCCTTCCTACCTTCTTTTTTCCATCTTATGTTTATCCTTTCTACCTTTATCCTTTCCTTCCTTCTGTTCTAGGTCAGTTTTGTTCCTTTCCTTCTTGCAAGTAAAGTCAAGTAAAGTCAAGCAAGTTGTGCAGCAGACTTTCTTTTATAACATTAAACAGTAGGACTGGAATAAGCACAGGTTGGATGGGTCATTTGTTGTGCTGTGCACCAATATCTGCAAATGTACTATCACCTGACATCCTGACATATTTTTTAAACCATAATTGCATTAAAATAGCTATTTACTTACTTCTTTACCCTTTACTTAGAATTCAGTGCTACACCAGAGGTTACATGATAAAATTTTTCAAGCTTAAAATCACAAGAGTTGCTTTTTGAACTCATGATGTGCCAGCTCTGGAGCCGAGGGTTACATTTTAATAGAATTTTAAAACTTTTCCAAGAGGAATGTCAAAACTTCTCTTCATTAACATGAAAAAACAAACTTTTGAACTTGGATTAAAGAAAATTGAAGACCCCGTTTCAGAGGAGGAATGCCAAGAGCAGTATTGTTACGATACATTAGCATAAGAAAAAACAAACCTCTTCACGAGAGGTTGAGGCTACTTTGCAAAAGCAGTGCTAGATGTTAATTTAATATCAATGTACAATTGAAATGATGAATTTGTTGAGACATTGGTTATTTTAGAGTACAAAGTGTTTCCAGAAAGTGTGTGCATACTTGACCTCTGTTGCTATAAAGGTCTGAGTGAACAATAGACTTTCAGAAACAGACCAAGTTGACAAAACCCAAACAAAATACAGAATTAAATTAACCTTTAGTTTATCTGCAAAGGTCCAATGGTTATATATATATACATATATAAAACCAAGTGATCATGGATCATTTGGATAAGGTGAGTCTTAAAGGACTAGGTGTCAATCAGACTGATTAACTCATCATTATATTTTCTATTCACATAATTTCAGTCCAGCTTTTTGAGTAATCAGGGGCGGAGCTAGAGGGGTGGCAAGGGTGGCATTGGCCTCCTCTGGAGCCTGATTGGACACCCCAGGTGCTACCTAAGGTGACTCAGGTCACTACACCAATCGTTGTAAGATGGAGGGCATGGCCAGGCATTACACCGGTCACATCCCCATGTTTTTAACAGTCCCCAAGTGGCGCTCACCCAAAAGGAAGAGGAGTGACATACAGTGTGAAAGCACGCTTGTTTCTACCAGCATATGCACATATGAATAAAAACATGAAGGGAATCCTTATGGCTAAATGTTTGATAGTCTGACAAAACTGCTAAAAGGTTACACTTATGAGACCAATCTTTGAAGTTAGTGATTTATGAGTAATGCGCTTCCTCTCTAGATCCTTCTTCTGCTGCCAATTGTTGAATACAGGCGGATTTTATCTGCAGTGCCGACCATTATTTAACATAAGAGGTTTAGCTGTTCCTCAAGCACATTAATGGCCAAAACATAGAGAATTTAAATGAGACCACATGAATGTCATGTGTGCCTGGGCTGAATAAAAATTGACCTTTCAGGTCCTGTTAGTTACTATTAGTTGGCTACTTTTCAAATTCAAGTGGAAAAAAGGAAGTTGTGAAAATCAAAGCTAGGTAAATAGAAATTAAGTGGTGCTAATCATTGGGCTCATTGGGAATCTGATAACTAATGGTCTTTTTTGCCATTTTGGATCAAATCGCAAAGAATGACCGCTGCAACTGAGAGAAGACTAGATGCTCAGGGCAATGCACTGAGCCAGGAATACTTTCTATGAGACATAAAAGTGAAGGGACTATGAAAAGTTAATGTCAGTAAAACCTTTGAAAATTTTTCCATCCAATGAAGGTGGCACAACAAAACACAGATGCATAAAGCTAGAAGTACTTTCTATGAGGAGGGAAGGGCAGTAGAGTTGAGCTGTCTTAGCATGGTCAGCTTGTGCATTGCTATATCTTGAAGCAGTTTGGGTTAGTTGTTCCAGGTTTTGGCCTGGGAGGTGGTGCTATTGTAAGCGTATGTGAGAAGGTCCTATTGATTTCCTGAATATTAAGAAGAGTGTCTCAGTGGCGCAGAAAATTGCACTGAAAAACCTACTTGACTCAGGCCTAACCTTGTCACGATCATCTTCACTGCTTAGGTTTTCAAAATGTGCATGGGGCCTTTTAATAGGTAAATGGTCTGAAGGCACTGATTTTATATAGCACTTTTCTACTCATACCGACCACTCATTGAACTTGGGAGGCCCCCATCACACTCAGAAACATGCACACGTTCACACACTGATACGCAGATCTATAGGCAATTTGGGGTTAAGTGCCTCGCCTAGAGGCACATCAACATATGACAGGAGGAAGCTGGAATTGAACCCACAGCTTTAGGATTGCAAAATGACTACAGTTCCTATTGAGCTACAGCCGACCGTTTTCCCCTCACATAGTTTTGTTTACTGTCTTTTTAAAAGCACCATCACAACAACTTAACCTACCTTTCAGAGTAATTTTTCCAACATTGATCTATTTCTTTAGTAGTTTGTGCTTTTTTTTTGACTCCTGCCTTGAAGCTCTGCAAGGTTCAGTGTGCAACGTAGGGCTTGGACTGAAAGCACATCTCTGATCTGCTTTAGGTCAGCAGAATTTCTGTTTCTTTGATTTTCTTCCTAACCAACTTTTATAGACTTATCTTCCTGAGTTTGTTCCTAGCGGCATGTCCTGACAGCATCTTTTCAGTTTTCTGGCTCTGGAACAGGACCTTTAAGATGTTTGAATGTTGCCTGTAGACTTCAGACAGTCTTTGGTAACGTCCTTCGGTATTTTAGTCAAACAGACTGTGTTTATGTTGATCCAACCTCAAGCAACCACCGAGAACTACAGTTGGCACATCCATGTTGGTCTCAGATTTCAGCTCCAGAGTTACTATGTGATCTGAATCCTATCTTCCAGATCCCAAAAACTGATTTTTTTGGCTGCCCTAATCAGTCCTCCCATCCCTCCTCCCTCTTCTTTGCATCCTGCACAGTTTACCACACTGTAAAACAGTATTTTCCCCAGACACAAGTAAAGAAGGGCTGTTGTTAAAAGTGGAGGCCTGCCAGCTGGTGTGTAATCACTGTTTTAACCTTCCTCTCGGTCATTAATCATAGTCAACATATTTCAGCGGGGTATGCGATCCTCCAGCCTCTCTAACTGCACCCAGTGTTACGTATTCATGTGAGCTGACGAGCAGGAGGCCTGATACAAAGCAGCTAATCAGGGAGCCTACCGTGACAAAAGCTGTGGACCTGGATAAAGAGCATTTATTTAAAGAATAGTAATTTAAAAAGTCGGTTAGCATTAATTTAAATGTATTTGAAGGGCCAGGACTTACCAGGGGCTGAACTTACACATACCATTTAAAATTGGCAGTGAAGAATGTCCAAGAACACCTTCCTCACGGAGGATTATTTCTCTTAACCTACAAATGTCTGCTTTGATAGTTGAAGGAGGGGATAAAAACGGTATATCTTCTTTTTAATAAATTTTGTAAAGAGTATTTATTAAAAAGGAAGAAGGAGCTTAGTATAAAGGCTACTATAAACCCTTATATCTTATTTGTAGGATAACTGTGGCAACAAGGCCTCTTGTCCTGCTTTTAAACCCACATATTAATTACAGACATTTGCTTTTAGGAAAATATCCTGCAATTAGGAAAAAAATTAATTTAGCTTAAAATAACAAATTTCCAGCCATTACCGGTTTCACAGTGCAATCTGGGCACGTTGGTAGTTCAGCACAGAAACAGACTCCCTCAAAATAGCCTTTTCACCTAACATGCAAGCGTTTGTGTCTGTGGAAGAAAGCCTGAGTACTTGGTGAATTCCCACACATACATACGTAGAACAAGCACGCTACACAGAAGGGTCTACTGCAGTAGAGTGCCATAGAGGTTATCTAGCAAATGCAAATGTGTAAAAAATATTCTTAATAAAGCTCTTATGCTGTTTTTTTTGTTTGTACGAATGTTTGTGTGTTAAAAAAAGTGGAGTAATGTGAGAAAATTTGAGAAAATGCAGTGGATTTTGTGGAGCATCAAGTCCTGTCAAGACTTGTCTTGTCATTTAAGTCTTTTCGTTTATGTTTTATTTATGATGTGCCGTTATGTTTTATAGTGTTTGTTTGCTAGGATGAAAAGTGTGGAATTTACAGTATCCTGCTGCGTCAGGCTGGGTATGTTACTTGATAGGGACATCTTACGTTGTGTCTGGCTTAGTGGACCTGAAATGACAACCAGACAAAGAATACGATTAATGAAGTTTATTAAAAAATTGGAGTTGGAAGTTCCAGATTGGTGGTTGACGCACCCTGGAGCAACTGGAAAGATGGAGGGAAGGTAAATGATCTAGACAAATGTGGATGACTTCATTGAGAAAGAATTGCTAACAATCCAGAACATGAGAGTTGGTAATCAGATCAGATGGCAGGTGTGAACTCAGAGTCGAAAACCTGGAAGCAAGGGGAAGCAAGGGCAAGCACGATATCCTGCAGGGGCAAGACAAGAGGCAGAGATCCTTGAGACAAAAACGAGGTTGAGAATGGGAGATCAGGAACGGGCGGAACACTGGACATTTACTCACACAAAAGCTTTCGATAATCTGTCAAAACAGCTTTCTGTCTTTGAGGGTGGCAGGATTGTTGACCAGCACATGCAAGGAGGGTCCGGCGAGGTGTCCATGAAAACACACAGAGATTTCCCTTTTAACCAGACAATGGCATCTGTAAGATAAGGCCTTAAAGAGCAAACGTCTTTGCTATGAGCGCCAAACATGGGACATTGTGAAAGATTTTAATCTGGACGGTCCTCATGGCTTCCAATTTTACTCGCATGATGAGGAGATTTTTGCATGTGGCACAATGGAGAAGGTGCATCCGTCATCTGGGAGCTTTTTCCTTCAATAGACCAATGGATCTTCAGGTTGTGCAGCGGCTATGTGGAGATGTTGCAGTGGACATCTTTCTCGACTGAAAGTCCTTGTCTATGTGGAGATGATTGAGTCTTTCAACAGGACATCTCTGCAGCTCTAGACACACATCTGAAAAAGTTCTTCTTCACCAAGAATTATTTAAACACCTGCAGTTAAATACCTTTTTATTATTGCCAGGACATGCATTCTTTTTTTTTTTTTGATTAATACGTATAAATATGGTATGCCAGAGGTAGATTATCCGCTAGTGTTACCTCACAAGGTTTGAGGCAGCGTTTGTTGCATTAAAAACGTTTAATCTTCCTCTTTAGCTGCAAACGCTGGGGCAGATTGTCATCTTAACCAAGTACAATAACATTATGTATTTGCACTGGTAAATTACAATGCACATTTCTTCTGGACTCATTTTTGATTTCCATCACATTTATTTGCGGAATTGAAGCCAGAAAGTTATTAGCCGGTTTAAATCTGGAGGATTTTAGGTTAGAGGACCGTTGACCTTACGAAAGCTTGGCACTGATGTAGATAACATCAAGGATGATCATTTATGATTTATTTTCACTAGGCATAGAGCTTCAGTTGTACAGATTATTTGTCCTCAATAAAAATAATGTGGTAAGTTTTAGCCTTATAAAACCAAACACACAAGCTGCTTCTTGAAGTATAACTAACAGCAATCAGTTGTTGACTTCAGTATCCTCCAGTCCCACCACCAGCTGTAAAGCCTGAAGTGCATTAGTAAGATAACACCTCTATTACTTTTAACAATACTGCCGATCCTCAGTGGCAGCATGCTGCTGGTTGTTAGTCACAGCCATCAACTCGAGGGAAGCGCGACTTCAAAAGGCGCTCAGATCTGAACCGAGCAGTCAGCCATTAGAGAGGGGAACAACATATTAGCCCTGCTGTGCTTGATGACTCCGTCTTCCAACTCAGAATGACAGTGTGAAATTATCACAAACTGATTCATGAGCAGACGCTGAGTGTTCATTCTCAGGACTTTGCATCTATTTATTCAAATGATTTTGCTTTTAGAGCTCATTTCTCTTTTGCAAACCTTGTAAATGTTTGAAAACAACAAATAACAGCTATGTACTACTTACATTCACCTCAATATCCCTATTGTTGAATGAAAATGAATTACCGGCATTAATTTGTAAATCTCTCCAGGCATTTCAAGTATAAAAACAAGCCATTAAACATCTCAAGAGATTGCCTTAAAAACAGTCAAAATATAAAAATACACAACTATAAGTGCTGCAGAAAACTGCCTTTGGGGAACTACGGGATTAATTCTGTTCTATATCTAAAAAGACTTTAGTCAAGCACATTTGCATATGCATAATGTTTAGCACAGCTTAAATGGTAAATGGACTGCGCCTTTCCAGTCATTCTGACCACTCAAAGTGCTTTACACTAGAGCCACATTCACCCAGGCACACTGACTAACGCACACACATTCATACACCAATCAATAGGCAATTTGAGGTTAAGTGCCTTGCCCAGGGGCACATCGAAATGTAGCAGGAGGAAGCTGGAATCGAACCCTGTGCTGTTTCATGATATGACCGCAGTTTTTGTAAAAATTTTATTTCATCTTCACAAGATATTAAATTTACAGAGGATGTTGTGGGAAATTCAAAGCAAAATTGTGAAATTTTGATATTCCCTGTTCTGAGTTATAGTCATGAAATTGGATTTTATTTATATTTTACTGGATTTGCTTAAAATGTCTTTATTATCCACAAAAACCTAAAGATCATTTAGGCATGAGCATTTAAGGCTAGAATTTTGAAGTGACTAATATAATAGTATGTACCCAAAAGAAAAATCTGTAACTTAGAAACATTTATATCTCACAGAACCACTAAATCTTGGTTTATTTATCCTTTAAACTGCATCTTTTTTATCTGGTCAATATAATAAGGACAGAAACCCTCTTTGGTGACATCAAAGAAAAGAAACATGCCAGGTCCTGACACAGCAGAACACTGTGAATCACTAAAATGTAAACATTTTTCCAAGTCATATATATTTAGATATAGAGAGTTTCCACTAGTCATCTAAGTAGTCATTCATCAATGTACCTTAGACCTTTTAACTAATTACAAAGCAGTAATTTAGGTGTTAAAATTTAACGTGTCAGTCAAAATTAAGGGCACGTGCTGGGGGAGGAATTTGTTGGATTTGTTGCATATTTTTACCAATCAAAAATTTTATTTTTATGGTCTTATTTTGATGTGATGACACAGACTATCGGTCAAAAAAATCAAAAAGCCATTACAGAGAAGTAAGACTTTGATTTCAGGTCTTAAGAAGTTTTTGAGCTATGACCAACAAGCCAGAAACAGTTTGTGTCCAATTGTGCTCACATATAAACCAAACAATTACAGATGCTCTCCTGTTGTGGATCATTACTGATAGGAAATAGCTGAAGCCATGCTGCATTCAAACCATAGCACAACCGTACTGTAGTGACATTAAAAAGAACCGTGTTTCAAAACATAAGAAGGCCATAATGCACTTTTTGTCATTATGTCACTTGGAGCATATGGGAGTGTTTTCCTCCATGTGTTGATAGTATGTTTGTACAAAATAATAGCTTTCCTGCAGTATTGCGAGCAAACATTGTTCTTGTGCAGCTTTTAAAGCATTAGTGCTGTTGTTAATTTTCAACGTTGCTTTGTCATAAAAACAACATTTCTCTGACTGCAGATACACATTCCCTGCAGCGAATGTTTCCAATTAAAATGTTGAGATAAAACCAATAAAACAAAAAATATTAAACATTATGTTTATTAGACCTAAACACACACCCTCCTTATTAAGTCATAAGAGTAAAACTTTTATACTAAACTCTTTCTTCCTTATTAAATATATATATCTATATATATATTTTTATATATATTATATATATATATTTTATAGAAATATATTTTTAATATAAAATATAGATATATAATATATAATATATATTATAGATTATATATATATAGATATACAGGGGTTGGACAATGAAACTGAAACACCTGCCATTTTAGTGTGGGAGGTTTCATGGCTAAATTGGACCAGCCTGGTAGCTAGTCAGTGATGGTTTGGGCCTTGGCCCAATACTTGTGCTAGATGGGCGCGTCACTGCCAAGGACTACCGAACCATTCTTGAGGGCCATGTGCATCCAATGGTTCAAACATTGTATCCTGAAGGCGATGCCGTGTATCAGGATGACAATGCACCAATACACACAGCAAGACTGGTGAAAGATTGGTTTGATGAACATGAAAGTGAAGTTGAACATCTACCATGGCCTGCACAGTCACCAGATCTAAATATTATTGAGCCACTTTGGGGTGTTTTGGAGGAGCGAGTCAGGAAACGTTTTCCTCCACCAGTATCACGTAGTGACCTGGCCACTATCCTGCAAGAAGAATGGCTTAAAATCCCTCTGACCACTATGCAGGACTTGTATATGTCATTCCCAAGACGAATTGACGCTGTATTGGCCGCAAAAGGAGGCCCTACACCATACTAATAAATTACTGTGGTCTAAAACCAGGTGTTTCAGTTTCATTGTCCAACCCCTGTATATACATATAGTTTTATTCTTTATTTTCAAAGTTTTTGCAAAAAAGACACTTAAACGTAACATGTAACCCAAGGGGTGTGCCATTGATGTATATCAGCATATATACAAAAATGGAAATACAACACAATCACTATTTACATTAGATTTAAATAAAAATCTTTCCTTATAATTGTGATAAACTCAATCCGCCTACTCCATTTTTCCTCAAATTTATCTTGTTGTAATCTGATTTTTATATTTTTTTTTTACCGTATCCTGTCCGGCAGAGTAGCGCTCGGAATTGTTGTCTGAGTGCCAAGAAATTGCCCAACAGATTTACTTTCACAAGCGGAGCATCACAGCTATTGATTTAAAGCTCTGCTTGATATTTATAAAAGAAACTTTATTATAAACTTCTTTGGGAATATTTCAATTGTTACGGACACGGAGACTGAAATGAAAAGGAAAACAGAAGCTTGACAAAGAGAGAGATGGGGCAAAAGGGAAGAAGGGGAAAAAAGGAGGAGAGAGTGGAGGAGAGAAAGAAGGATGAATAGAATAAAAGATTACACCCTGCTTGCTTATACGCAAAATAACACACGGTATTTATGAATGTAAAATGTACTTAATGAGAAGTGCAGCCCAATATACAGGGGTTAGACAATGAAACTGAAACACCTGTCATTTTAGTGTGGGAGGTTTCATGGCTAAATTGGACCAGCTTGGTAGCCAGTCTTCATTGATTGCACATTGCACCAGTAAGAGCAGAGTGTGAAGGTTCAATTAGCTGGGTAAGAGCACAGTTTTGCTCAAAATATTGAAATGCACACAACATTATGGGTGACATACCAGAGTTCAAAAGAGGACAAATTGTTGGTGCACGTCTTGCTGGCGCATCTGTGACCAAGACAGCAAGTCTTTGTGATGTATCAAGAGCCACGGTATCCAGGGTAATGTCAGCATACCACCAAGAAGGACCAACCACATCCAACAGGATTAACTGTGGACGCAAGAAGAAACTGTCTGAAGGGATGTTCGGGTGGCTAACCCGGATTGTATCCAAAAACATAAAACCACGGCTGCCCAAATCACGGCAGAATTAAATGTGCACCTCAACTCTCCTGTTTCCACCAGAACTGTCCGTCGGGAGCTCCACAGGGTCAATATACACGGCCGGGCTGCTATAGCCAAACCTTTGGTCACTCATGCCAATGCCAAACGTCGGTTTCAATGTGCAAGGAGCGCAAATCTTGGGCTTGTGGACAATGTGAAACATGTATTGTTCTCTGATGAGTCCACCTTTACTGTTTTCCCCACATCTGGAGAGTTACGGTGTGGAGAAGCCCCAAAGAAGCGTACCACCCAGACTGTTGCATGCCCAGAGTAAAGCATTGGGGTGGATCAGTGATGGTTTGGGCTGCCATATCATGGCATTCCCTTGGCCCAATACTTGTGCTAGATGGGCGCGTCACTGCCAAGGACTACCGAACCATTCTTGAGGACCATGTGCATCCAATGGTTCAAACATTGTATCCTGAAGGCGGTGCCGTGTATCAGGATGACAATGCACCAATACACACAGTAAGACTGGTGAAAGATTGGTTTGATGAACATGAAAGTGAAGTTGAACATCTCCCATGGCCTGCACAGTCACCAGATCTAAATATTATTGAGCCACTTTGGGGTGTTTTGGAGGAGCGAGTCAGGAAACGTTTTCCTCCACCTGTATCACGTAGTGACCTGGCCACTATCCTGCTAGAAGAATGGCTTAAAATCCTTCTGACCACTGGGCAGGACTTGTATATGTCATTCCCAAGATGAATTGACGCTGTATTGGCCGCAAAAGGAGGCCCTACACTATACTAATAAATTATTGTGGTCTAAAACCAGGTGTTTCAGTTTAATTGTCCAACCCCTGTAGATCATCTGTGTATCTATCAACACCTGTGTGGATGCGCTTTGTATACAAGGTTTCTCCACAAAAATATGCAATAGCGAGTGTGAGGACCCACTGACCTGCCCCGTGGTCCCCGTGCGGACACTGAGGAGATCCGAGCCACAGACATCCAAAGGCCCCCCAAAGCACAGGAACCCCAGGAGAACCACCGCCGGGACCACCGCAACCCCCCCAGAGAAGAGCAGTGGAGAGTCCCAGGGGAGCCACCCAGCAGCGACAGTGCAGAAGCCCCAGAGAACCGCAGCGACGAGCCCACAGGCCCCGCAGGCAGCCGTCCACGCCCGAGCAGATCCAGCCATGGACCCAGAGACCCAAGACCCCGGGACACACCACCCCCAAGGCAGAGGCCCGACAGAGCCCAGGGGTCCAGGCCCCGGCAGGCAGCCACCGGGAGTGAGCCAGCACACACCAAAGCACCCAGCCCCGGACACTGAGAACCACAAGTACACCAGCGGACAGAGACTCCAACCACTGGCAGGCAGGGTGGCGGGGAGGAAATAGGCCCCCCATAATATGGGGGGGCCTAAGCTGATCCAGGAGAGGGAGCAGTCCAAGACCCAACCTGTCACAAAAAAAACAAAAAAAAAACAGGCACTCACAGTCACAGTCACCCACTCCCACCCTCATCCACACACATAAAATCACTCGCTTCCAACGTAGAGACAAACAACAATGGACGTCATACACTCACTCACACTCCCCATGCATACTCTATACTCCAGGGTCCGGGCGCCGGTAGCCCCTAGGGGCAACAAGCTCCCGGACCCAGGAGGTGGTCCCCTTCCCTCCTGGGGCAGAGACAGGCACACAGGCCCAGACCCGGGCGGTCCCGGCCCGGTCCGGCCCGGCCCCCACCCAGAACCTCCACCCCCCCACATACGACAGCCAGCAGAGCAGCACACCACCAAGCCCGCCCAACCCCCCCAGACAGCGCCAGCAGCCCCAGCCCACCAGTCCACGAGAGGGATACATACACCAGCCGGGTACCTGGGCCATGCAGGCCAACTGCTTCATGCCAAGCACAGCCCACCAGCCGCCCCGGTGCAGTCACAAGACGCGCTCTGCCGCCCCACCCACCCAACTGGCAACCGCAGCACGGCGCCCAACCATGGGCCAGAACCACAGAAGCAGTGGAAGAAGGCCACGGCAGCACCAGTTACCGGGCACCCCGCCAACCCCACCCCCAAACCCCGGGGGCGCCCCAGCCCGCCGGCCACCCGCACCCCCGCATGGTGCACCACGGCCCAACGGCCCACCAAGTAGTCCAGCCGGCCAGCCCCTCCATCAGAGGGGGACCACATCCCAATCAATGCCGGCTAAGTCCCCCCTACCAGAGCCCGGCACCCCCCCCAGCCGGCAGAACAGGGCCCAAAGCCAGGGGCCGAGATCCAAGGGAACCCAAGCGATTCCGAGGGAGAGAGGCTGAGACGCCAGCCCCAGCACCAGACGGTCCCCAAGACCTGACCCCCCAAATCTGATTTTAAATAAATAAATGTTTTATAAAAATGTAATAAAAAATAAAACATACATGTTGGGGTCATTGATTTTGGTCGCACATTTTGACATGCGCAGCTCAACAGAAGTCGAAGCTCTGACGTCACCAAGAGTGTAAAACCCACAGGAGACTAAGGTTCAGGGCCATTTCCCGCATGTCTCACAGGACAACGCAACGGAGGCGCATATCTGGAGAGACAAAAGCTCACAGGCGAACTTTTGCTCCACAAGGCCATTCCCGGAAGAGCTTGAAAGCTGGAAATCTGTCTGATACGAGAAGATCAGAGGATTTATTCGCCGATCGAAGACCGCGCCGACACCCGGCGCAGGTGGAAACCTACAGAGGTTCTATTTCCAAGGAGATTAGTTTTCCTCCTTGTGTATGCAGTCGACTAACAGTTCTTCATCTTTTCCCCTCCTGGACGGATGAGAAGTTACCGTTTTTTTTTCTTAATTTGATCACGGACGCGTGATTCTCCTCCCCTCCTTTTCTTCAGACCTGATCCCTCCTCAGCCAGAGAAGAGAAGAAATCAACGTCAGCATAATTTCGTTCTTTTCATATTAAACCGAATAGGTGCATTTAGAGGTCTGGACAGAATGAGGCATAGTGAAGGTGATTTAGAATCACCAGTAGTTAATCTCAGGTATTAACTTGTTGCATGCAATACTGATTGAAGTGTTTTATGCTGAGCTGTGTTTTGATTTGCTGTGCAAGTGCTGCTGAATCGTACGTGGTTCATGTTTTGTCCGGCTGATCTCAAATCAGCCAGGAGTTAGAAGTTGGACTTTTAAAAGATTTTCATTCAAAGCAACTGTGGTCTGTACCTCGTGGTCTGACCACTCTTTGTTCCAGTTTTACTGCTGGAGATTTTCCACTGAGTTCCCGCCTCAGAGTTTATGACTCTTTGTTCGAGATTTGGGGCGTTCAGCTGCTAGAGGCTAAAGGGGCGTGGCCCCACCGTTTTACCAGCAGATCGCTGCAATCGAGACATCAGAACACTAGAAGGACTTCTCTTTCCATTTAACCCAAATTACACATTTTGTCCATAAAACTGCTGGTTTGATCTTCATAGACACTCAATGCGCATATATTTTTCTTTTATTATTATTGTTAGGTAGTCAGTTTTTATTCCGTTTGTGTAGAATAGTGCTTATTAGTTAGGTGAAGGTTTTTGGACCAGAGTAATGGTATATCAGAATAATTTGGCTTCAATAAATCTTCATATATATATAATTAAGAGAAGCGTTTGTGTTTATTTCATGCAAGAGTGATTTATCTGTCAAAACAAGGTCGAAGTTCCCCCACCTTCGGTGAAGTGGTTTAATAAACAGTGACAGTTTGTGGTGTTGGTTAATAATTTATAATTATTAAAGAACTTTGAGCCCGTAATCACAACACCAGAGGACATCTCTGATTTATATTCGTGAGTAATGATTTTTGGTTAAGAAATTAATATTTTTCAAATTATGATTTTAAATTATAATTCTTGATGAATATTAATAAATCAATAATCATAATCCTTACATACAGTACCTGTTTTTGAAATGGAAAATTGGTAGGAGCCCTGGTCCCTCATGTTCCTGATCATCTCTAGTTATCAATGACTCATTTCACTTGGTAATGGTACATAAAGTTAGGCTCAGAATCAATCTGATAGAGAATCTGTGGAGGGAGCTAAAGATTAGGGTGATGGAAAGGAGGCCTTCCAACCTCAAATACTTAAAGCTCATCACTAATAATGAAAATACCAGAGGAAACATGCAAACAGCTGGTCGACCAGTGAAAGGTAGAAAACTTTTCACATGCCCCTTTTTCAAGAACAACACGCTTTAATGCAGGGGTGTCCAAAGTGTGACCCAGGGGCCATTTGCAGCCCCTAACTGTAATTCAAGATTGATCCAAATCTGGACCCAGATCAGGTGTTTGATACAGATGGAGACTCTTTATTTTTATTTAGGGCAGACTTTGGTGCACCCAAATCTGCTTTTAATGAATCTAATAAACTTGGCTAAATACAACAAGAGTTTTCTTGAAAGATTGACCCAAATCCCGTAGACTAATTTTTTTTTCCTTTTTTATTTTTTTATTCAAGCCCAAAAGAATTAGCAAACAGGATGACTTTCTTTTAATAAGATGCAAAACCCTTTTTGGACATACTTTCCTACAAAACAAATTCTATATTTTCTGCCCATTAGTACTTTTGTCTTGAGGATTTTGTCCCAGGTAACTAAACGTTTAAATATCACTGCCTTAAACATGGTCTTATTATATTTTAGGAGATGCCTGCATCAGTGCCAACCAGAAAAAAACTTAATGGTTTAATGAAAACAATGTTAAACCTAAATCCTAGGGGGTATGAATCATTTTGAGCTTTATTGTGTCATTAGGACAGCATGAATGATCAGGTTAATCAGTTTCAATTTAAGTGATGGCAGGTCTGAACTCAAGAACACCAAATGCTTGATTTAAATCAAAAGGTGCTGCAACAAAATATTGCTGTTTTAACTGTAAGCCACTTATTTGTTCTCAGTTCAGTTGTACAGGATAAATGTTTAAAACAATCATGGTCTCAATGGTTTACATTACAAAAACCAGGAAGTTTGAAATTGGCAGTTTTTGGGCAGCCACTGTATATATTAAGCTTCTCTGATCTCTGTCTGCACTCTCTGTGTCTTTGCATCCAGCTGTGATTGGCTGCTTTCCTTTAAGCATCCAAAAAGATGAAAATGCTGTATGGGTGAGGAAAAGTGTTGCTGCTTTTGGCTAGAGATAAGTCTGTTTGGCCCCTGGAGAGCATCTCACCTACAGCTCATTCAGCTAGCACAGTAAGAAGGTCATTTCAAACATCAAAAAAGCTCATTTTTCTGCATGCCAACTCTCACCCCTCTTTTCAGTTTTTACACTGAGCTCCAAACTCCTGATTCATAAACTGATACGTTTTATTTTAATGAAAGGGAAGCAGAAAAAAGCGTATTATTCTTAATGGCACACTACCGTCATTGGATTAGAGTAGTTTAATGGATTAATAATTTACTTAAGAAAATATTTTTCAAGAATTATACCGTATTAAAATTTAAAGAATGTTCTGTTTTTGGTGTAAGTTCAGAACATTTGGATCCTAAACACAGATTAAATATCTTTAACCATTTACTTGGGAATAAGCATAGGTTAAATCACAGATGTTGACCCAAATAATTCAAATTAAAAACAAGTTAATTTCAATTTCTGTCCACATAGACTGACAGACCCGGGCAAGGAGAGCATTAATCAGAAAAAGATCGGCAAAAGAATCCCATGGTATCTCTGGATGAGCCACAGAGATCCACAGCTCAGGTGGAAGAATCTGTCAACAGGACCATTATTAATTATGCCCAAATCTGGCCATTACAAGACGAAAGCCACTGTAGATAAAAAGTCATAGGGTGTCTTATTTACAGTTGGCCACAAGCAGTGTAGGCCACACCACAGACATGTGGAAGAAGTTCTGGTTAGATAAGAACAAAACCCACAATTTTCTTCCACTTAGCAACTATGTGCTACTTTAATTTGTTCTATCATATAAATTTCCAATGAAATATATTAAAGCGCGTGACTGTAAAGTGACAGAGTGAAAAATTAAAAGTGGTTAAAGTGTTTTTGCAAGAAACAGTAGGTGTTTTACCAAAGTCACTTTCAGTTTCCACTCAGAGTTTCCTAATTACACAAGTGTGTACAGAACATGAGAAGGGCCGTCCCCTAGGTAAAATATTTTTGCTTTTAATGGCTGCATATGTAGACGGCCTATGATGGTGCATTTAAGTTCTTTTCGTGAACTAAATACTCTTTGCTAAATTGGCTGTTGAAGACCATTTTTTTTGTTATCAGCAACGTTTGGTTTTCTTGTGATAATAGTTATTCGTAGCAAGGTACTACTGTGAACTTCAGTAAATATCAGAGGGTGAAACAGTAGTGAACTCATGTTTGCACCGTCTCATTTTAACAGTTGGTATTTCTCCCATGCCAAGAAAACACCAGCAAAGCTGAGGATATATTTAAATGTCATTTTCAAAATGCCCATGGAGCAAAACCAATAATCATTTCCATTTTGGATTATGGTGTACATCCTCTGCTCATGTTGAAACATGTTTTTACTTTAAGACCACACCCTCCACAAACCCGTCAACATAAAGGAAACATTGAAACTCTAATAACGTCTGTTAAATAGACAGAAAACACTTTGACAATTAATCTGTTAAAGATTTTAGACAATTTGTTTTAGAAATCATCACGCTCAGATTTCTAGATTTCTCATTACTTTTTCTTGGTTTTCTCCATTTACTGTTTCTCTTTGTCTCTCCTACCTTTCCATCCAACACAACTAAATGAACAGGAACAAAGAAGATAAACACATCTTAAATTATGATGAGAATTGTGATAACAATCAGGTCTGCAGAGACTGCTGACCTTCCCTTTATTCTGGACTTATACAGGTCTAAGGTCAGGAAAAGGGCAGCTAAACTCCCTGCAGACCCAACACACCCTGCACATAAACCTTTTAGGCTTTTACCTTCAGGTCGGCGCTACAGAGCGCTGTCTGCTAAAACCAGCCACCACAGAGACAGTTTCTTCCCCCAGGCTGTTTCTCTGATGAACAGTTAACAGTCAGAGTTCCAGAACAACACCATGCATACTTGACCTGATCTCACTTTATATTCTCTGTAAAGTCACTTGTGTATATATGTGCATTTAAAAGATATTTTGTATTTTTCATTTCCATTCATTTTAAAAATAAAAAAGTAATCTTCACTGGGTGTAAAGTGTACCAGAGTCAAATTCCTTGTTTGTGTGTACAAACTTGGCAATAAAGCAAATTCTGATTCTGAGAAAGAACAATGATTAGATTTTAAAAATATATATTTTTGATGCCATTTTGAACTGGATGGTGAAAACGTTCTTCCCTATTATATATAATGTAAATGATATTGTAACATGAAAAAGTAGATAACCTAGATGGATGAATGGATGAACCAACAGGCGGACAGACTGGAGGACAAATTGATAAATGAATGAACAGACAGACAGGAGGGTGGACTGATGGATGAACAAACGGAGGGAGGGAAACAAATGGTAAATGGCCTGCACTTGTATAGCGCTTTTTCAAGTCCAAGGACCCTAAAGCGTTTCACACTACAATCAGTCAACCACCCATTCACATGCTGACAGTGGTGAGCGCCACTTTAGCTACAGCTACCCTGGGTCAAACTGACAGAAGTGGGCCTGCCACACAATCGGCACCATCGAGCCCTCTGAGCACCATCAGCATCAACAAGGATGGACAAATACAAGGGCAAATGGATGGTTAGGCGGACAGATGGTTAGGTGGATAGTTCCAGTGCTTGCTGGCCAATGTCCTGCATGTTTAAATCAACGAATCAAACTTTATTTATGGAGCACTTTTCATAAAACAGAAGGTCAGACATTAAACCACTGAAAGCCATTAGAGAAACACACATTAGAAATGACCACACTAAGCAATCAGTCAAACACAACAAATAATATCGATAATGTGACGATTAAGAATTTAGAGAGATAAACAGATAGCGTTTTACCTGCTGAACTTAAAGTGCCGAGGATGTAATCCTGAGCTTTGCATAAGGTGTTGAAGCAGAGAACTATCTAAAACAGGCAAGAAACCAGCACTGAGGGACAAACACAACCCACCTCTGCTTCCTAGTATCCTTTCTGGTACAGAGGATGTTTAGTTTCTGACTGAACAAAGCGAATGAATGCAGAAAATGTATTTTTCAGCAGTAGAGTTGGTTAAAACCGTTTGACATGGCTTTCTGTTCGCCTGTTTAAATGGAAATATCTGCAAGAGTTTAGCTTTGGTGCTGGTAGAACGTGAAAAATGAACTTTCATTCTTCCTTTGTAAAGACTCTTAAGTATTTCTGTGGCTTTTACAGAGCATTGCTTCAGCAGAAATAGGTGTCTGAACCTTTACACGTCTGTAGCCAGGGGGGACTTTTGTGAAGTGACAGTGGAGTGGATGGCCCCGGTCATTGGTTATTATTGTATTTTTGTGTGAAATTGCTGCATCAATGAAGGTGTAGGTTAGGAGTGAAGAAACTTGCAAAATGCCTTCCAGCACATTTTTCAAGACAAGTTTTTCTCTCTTTATCGTCTAAGCTCAGGGATAAAAATAAATGCTACTTGTTGGGTTGTGCAGAGGGATCAAGTGGCTGAGCTAAAAATATAAAGTCTGAGTATAAAATGAAAACATCTTTTTATGTCCTTTTTGTGATCACATTTGCATTGACGTGCCATTTTCAAACCTCGGTTTATTAAAAATAAGAGGCTTAGCAGACTGTTGCCATTTTTCAGCTGCTAAAATGAAACATGAGCATGAAAGAAAAACGTAAATGAGTTCACTTGATAGAATCTGGTTTAGAGCAAGTCCTCTTACAGTGAGGCATGCAGTATTAATATCAGGTACTCAAAAATACTGCCAGTATGTGCCTGACATCCTAACAACGCCTCTGCATGCATACACTCAGCAGTCACCCACCTTTCACCATGGAGAAAACAAAATATCAGGGCTCTTCTGCGCAACTATAAACTTGACACCATTCGTTTTCTTTGAGTTGCACACAATTTAGTGGCCAGATATTAAAACGATTATTTTTCTTTTTACTATTAACCAGTACAATTAAAACAGTCTGGTCCTGGTGAAATGAGGGAAAAGTGGTGGATATGAGCTTCAGACTGCGATATTGCTGCTTTGACGACCGATTGATAGTAACAACGCTCATCACTTCACCCCTTTATCGATTTAGACTTCTTGTTTTACATAGGATAACCCAAGGCCCTGCTGGGGGGTGAGGATCCTGGAATGAAGTAAAACCTGGTAATGATGGTCCATGCACTATATGCTCAAAATAAGAATAAATAAAAACAGATAAAAATAACATTTTAACCAAGGATATGTGTTATTCTCTATTGTATAAGCCTCTAAACAACGACAGGGAGCTCTCATCTATAAAGTCTTTAATATATGTCAACCATCTTGTCATTAATGGGGCAACTCATGACCTCCTTCCTGTCTCGCTTCCAAAATAAGAGTCTCACTACAAAAATAGCTTACATTGGTGATGCACAATAACTAATTTATGTTACGTTAAACATTATCTTTTTTCTCTGCTGTAGCTACATGTTATAGATGGACAGAAGCTGGTTAATTAACTCTACATCTCTCTCATTTTCAACAGTTTTAAGCCCCTATAGTAACATATATCAATGCCAACTGTAGCTTCCACGCAGATAAGATCTTGTCACATATTTAACCGCTTAAAAAGGAGTCTATTTAAGAATATCAAAGGTATTTATTATAAAAGCTATGTTACACACCTTTGCTATTATGATAAAAGTAGCACAATAAAATATATTTGAGAAATAGGGAATATAGACTGTAACTATTAACAGGACTAGCTAAAATAACCATAAACTCACATAGGGCACCAAAATGGCTGGAACTGAAGATCATCTCTGCTCACTATTTGTAAGTTACACAGTAGTACCATCTTCTGTATTGAGTATAAATATCTCCATGAGTCTCTAAGCTTTGCTGTGATCCACAACAACCTTACTTTTAAAACAGATAGGGTCATAAATGTTGTCCTCCTACTGTTATGTCAAAAGTGAAACTGCAGCTTTCACAAAACTGGAGCAGTCTGTTTCGCCATGCAAGAAGTCATGTTTAATCAATCTGTCTTCTTTGGTAAATCCTATCCACTGTTGGTTCCAGACTATTTGTCTGTTATTTTAAACTCTAAACACAGCAAATCTTGTTGCACAGTTTAGTTTGCTGCCATCAGGATGAACTTTCTCATCTGATAGCAAAACCCTAGAGAGTTTCAGACAGGAGAAGGACATTTATTGATCGAAGCATTTTGGAGTGTATGGGAGAAACTGAGCTTTTAGCAAATTAGTTGCAGAGAACTAAAGATGAAGTGAACATTTCTACACCAATTACTAGTCATAATATTCTGCCATTTGGAACAATGCTTGATACATCAGATATATTTGTTTATCACGTCAGCCCGAATTTTAAGCCGCAGAAATGTTTCCTTCCAGGGCCTGTTTCTCACAAGCTTTGCAAAGTTGAACCAATAAGAAATCATGCCCTGACACCTTCTAAGCCAGGTGTTTATTGGTTGATCAGATGACTGAAACATCTCAGCTCACTCCTTTCAAAGCAGAGGAGCAGGATGTACCCCACCACCCCACATACGAAGCATTTGTGATCTTATAGTCAAACTTTATTTAATAGCACCTTTCAGGATATAAAATCCTGCTTCACAAGAGCCAACAATGCATTAAAAAACCTAGAGAAATTAAGAAAAACTGTTTTAAAAATATATGTTTTTAACTGGTTTTTAAAGAGACCACAGAGTCCACCCCACCTCAAGTCCACAGGAGGAGTATGGGGGCCACTATCTCATTTTGTTTTCAGCTCAGTATGGGGAACCATCAGCAGGCCCTGGTCCTACAACCTCAGGGACCTACCACAGACATATGGGTGCAGTAGCTCTCTGATATAACCTGGTACATTTTAGTAAAGAGCTCTCCAAGTCAGTAAAATAATCTTAAGTTGCAGTGTAGTTGCATCATGATTGGACTCAGATGTGAAAAGTTGCTGTCAGAAGCCTTGCAGCAGCATTTTGAGCAACTTGCAAGCGTTCTAGGGAGGTTTTTCTAAGACATGTGTATAGTGCATTGTCAGACAATAGAGTAGTTTGGTAATATTTCTCAAATAATAAACAGGAACAGGAATGATCCAGACACTTGACATGTGCATCCAAACTAAAACCAAAATCGAAGTTTATGCCAAGGTTCCTAACAGAGGATTTTAACAAAGAACCAAGAGGTCTAAGTGTCTCCTTTATCCTTCTCATGCATTTTTCTGGTGCAGAGATAACTAGCAGCTATAGTGAGGGTTTTGAACAAAAGTGGAACAGTAAATCAAGAAATGTGCCTTTTGGTTCAGCTGTTTTTGCACCACGATTGCCCCAGTACTCCCGATGGAACCCATATCCATCTCTCTATCTGATGCTCCACCCTGCCACTCTAATATTTTATTAAATTATTATAATAAAGGATGATCTCATGTAGAAAAAATATGAAGACTATTCATAAGAAACTGTCTATATTATAGTAATGTGTAACAAGGAGAAATACAGCATCCAACTTACAAAAATCCAAAAAATGGTGGAGTTAGATAAAAGGTCTGAGAATCATTGATGGTAGTAGGCTCAATGTTCCTCTGATTGCTAATGTGCCAAATATCAGGGCAGTGCAGCACCACTACAGAATAAAGTGTGAGGCCTTGATGATTGAACCAAGAGTTAAATGCTCCTTTGTCAACAACCTGTATTTTTCTAAGAAAGGTTTAGAATGAAAGTTCTTCAAACTCTGCTGGATCCAATGTTAGCCTGACCCAAACCAACATGATTGACAGGTTTGCTATAACCGAAAATCTTGTGCTCTGTGTTTTAGAAATGTCACTTAGTGCACTCAAAAATACCTGCCTGCTCCTTGAAATTGCCCCCTTTTTGTGCTTTGCATGCAAACCTTTGAAAGATTTGAAAGGTACATCCAGGTAGATACAGCATTTGTTTTTCTATAGTTTAGAAGAATGTAGTCATAGAAACTTTCATAGACAAAAAACTTCTTAAATAATCATTCCAGACCATCATACAGACCTGGTTGGGGTGTGACTGAACCAGATACCTTTGAATAAAAGGATATCTGTTTCTAGCCTAGGCAGTAAACTGGGCCTGTTGTCTGCATCCTTCTTCATCTACTCAGTACTTCCAAAACGCTTCTTCAACAAAACAATTCAGAAGAAAAAGTTAATTTTCTCTGGTTTATTATGCCGCTTTCATCAGGTCTTTTTGAAGATCTCGTTGTGGAGGACAAAATGATCTTTGAAGCATGACATAGTCTTTTGATGTTGGTTAAAACAATCTTCATAACCAGTCAGGTCTTTAAATCAGTGGATTAAAAGGCAAATCACATTTGTTTGCGTACAGCAGAGATGGATTGCAACATTCTACTAAAGTTTCACTCCAACTGCTTCTCAGTTTATGCATTTTACTCCTTCCTCTTTGTTTTAGGTATGGATTCTTTAAAATTTCCTCTAGATCACAAGACAAATAAGCTTCCAGTACAGGCACACACAATAATGCCTTCCAGATAAAATCTTTGTAATTTCATGCAATGCCAAACCACAGACATGTATTACTTAAAAGATCAGGAAACTGGCAATAAATTATCTTACCTTTGGTGTTCCTCAGGGTTCACTCCTGGGTCCAGTGTTATTTCATTTTTTCGTTCTTGTATTTACTGATCTCCTTTAATTTTTTTAAATATTTCTTACCAGATATAAATATATGACATCTAGTTACATATTTTTCAAAGCCCCACCAGCTGGATAGGCTGTTAGTCTAACGTTTAACCATGCTTGTTTTAAAAGCTTACAATGCCAAAGCCTTGATCATTGCTGCTATTAACCTACTATCTAATATCAACCAGGCATTTAATTAATTATTGTTTTCTTTGGAAACCTGTACCTGCTATTTCAAGGTCCTTCTGAAGCTATCTGAGTTCCCCTTGGCTTTTGGACATCTCTTTTATGCCTTTTAACACATTCTTTTCTTCATGTGTACTGTACTTAGCCGTGTACCATACCAGTTTTTTTACCCATCACTTTATTTGTGGACTAATTTTCCTTTGATTACTTTGTATGTGTAGATCACCTGGCCCCGTAAGAAATATGTAACCGAGTTACAACATTGACGTTGATGCATCTGGAAATTATTTGTAAATTTTGTTTTCTTTCCTGACTTGTTTTTTCACTGACTTTCTCCAACAAACCTCTGAGGCCTTCACATGCATTTATACTAAGATTAATTACACACAGGTTGACTTTTTACTAATCAGGTGGTTCCTATAGGCAAATGGTTGCAGAAGATTTTATTTAGAGGTAACTGAAGAGGGGAATGTTATAATTTGTAAAAAAAATGCTGAAAACCAAGTGTTTTTCCCTCCACTTCACAACTATGCAATAACCTGTGTTGGCCTATCAGATAAAATCCCAATAACATTGGGGTTTCTGGTGGTATTGTGTGAAGAGGTGCAAGGCACTGTTTATTATACAAAGCACAGCTAAGTAAGCTGGTATCTAGAAGTGATTAAATGTCCCACCTCTATGAGTAATTGGGAAAAAAAAGGCCTGAAGGCTCAACGTTTGTTGAAACCAAATAAAAGCAGAATGCATGCAGAGCCAGAGTGTGCACAACTTTATTTCTCTTTAATATAGAACCTTTAAAGTGCTGATAAAGTCTCAGCATGTAATGAGTATGGCCTGAATCTATTAGTTCATTTTTATTTATTAGTATGCTCTGTATTGTTGCATTCAGGAAAACCTAAATGGAACGCATGAATATAATCTTAAAAATTGGCAATACCTTTATTGTTTGTCTTTTCCACACATTATGTTTTAGTTTCACAGGACAATATTGATTGTACTGAGAATATTGAGTGAATTATTTAATTTCTTTTATTATAGTCTCTCATAGATTTGTGTTTGAGTAGTGAAAAAGTTATATTAGATTCCACTTTTAGGTAAAGTAGGATAACGTCTTTGCAGTCAGATGTCTCAGGAAATTATCTCTAGCTTGATAGGAATCTTTAAAAGGGTTCAGAATACTTGCAGAAAATATAAATAAAAGTCAAAGCATATAAAAGTCTGAGTGCAAACTCAAAAATGTAAAGTTTTGTGGAAGAAAACTCAGAAAATGTGATGCATATAAGGCCTTGTTTTCCCCACAGACAAAAGCCAGTGAGTTCATGGCCTAAGGTTTTAGTCTGATGCGGGCTTTTCTCTCATAATTTAAAGACGTCTTAGATCAGTAAATGAATAATCTTACATTTCTGGTCCTGGAAAAGAGGTAGGCTAAGCAAAGCCCTCCCCATCACGTGCATGTCAAATGCTTAGTCTGTACTTTTTAGCGTGATGTATCATTAATTTAGCATAATGTAGCATTAAAAATATATTATTGTCAGTATGTAAATACATTAATGTTGCTATGTTAAGCTTGTAAATTTCAGTATTGCTGGTTAAGTCTAGTTTTGCAGCTCATATGCTAATTGTTAGCAATTATTACACATTGGCATTAAGCTAGCCGTCTCGGTGCTAATCCTTTTTGATAGTACTGTAAACATACAAGCTATGCTGCAATAGTTATCTGACAATATAGCATAATGGTGGTTTTGCATCTATGCATATTTAATCTCAAATAAGTTAATGTTGCTCTTACTTCAGAGGGGTTTCATGTGAAGCAAGAAAGCTTTTTTCTTTCTGGGAGGCAAAAAAACAATCTTAGCTATCTTTGATTATATCTCTGTATCTTGTTCTGCAACTCGATTTCTGATGGTAACTTAATAATTATGTACTCCAGTAGGTCCATAGCTGTTTCTGTTTTTAGGATTTGTGTTGGGTGTTATGTATGGGGTTTCTTGGTTTTTTATAGTCTGTTCCTCAGTTTGTTTATGTTTGTGTTTTGCTCTGCTCTCTTCTCACTCAAGCACCAAACTCAAAAGACAAATGCTCTGTGGAAAAGCGGTGTTTAAAGGTGCGTCCTGCCAAAATTTACTGCAAAAAAGAGCTATAATGCAAAGGCTACAGTGGTGCTGTAGTCTTTTTGTCTGGTGTTCCACATTCATTCATTAAGACCTTGGGAAATCGTGACAAATTGTCTGGTATTAGATCTACATACTCAGTGGCTGGAGATTTACTAATGCAACAAATTGACTATAAATAATTTGAATAAACCAAGCATCATAAATTAGACTTTTTTACATGCCCTTATTATATTTGGATAGATGCTTTTACATGAATTATATATAATTAATAGTGTTTTTTTCCTGCATTATTTGACCTTACATTCTCGATACAACCATTCAAGTTCTGACTCAAGGTCTCGGGCAACTTTTCTCTCATCACCACAAATCCTGAAAGTCAGACCTTATAATGTCTCACTCACCATCTGTATTGGTGACTTGAATCATGCACCTGTATTATATGGGCAGAATGGCAATGTGTGAACACGTCAACCTCTCCTCCTGGTTCAGACATTAAAGATCTTCTTCATGTTCCTCCTGCTATGCCACAGAGGTGCATCAGGGTGGAGGGTGTCCATCTCCAGCTCCTAAATGAATCTTCTGCCAGAGTTTACCGTTCCCGCTGTGTTTCACTGTTACATGCTGGGTGAATAAACACGCTGAAATCACAATTTACCCAAATGAGCTGTGAACAATTTACACACATGAACTGATAGATATGGTTTTTACTCCTAAAAAGTATGAAATCTTATTTAAGGATTTTACATTTATCTGCTCATCAGTCCATCCACCCATCCATTCATCATTTCATCCATCCATCCATTCTTTAATCCGTTCATCACTCTGTCCATCCTTCCATCTATCCATCCCCTTCCTTAGAGTCTCTGGTTTGGGCAGGGTCCATATTTAAACCTGGCATTTATCCTTGACAATGATCCAAAAACGAACTAAAAAATGTCAGATCTTGAAAAGAAAGAACCTTGTTTTATTTGCACAGGTCACCTTGAATTACTTTACTACAAAGAAGCAAGATTTGGTTGTAATCTGTAATAAAATGTCATGATTAATAATTTTCTAGGCTTTCTGAAAGTTACTCATGGACTCATTTGCTGTCCATTCTTTGTACTCGACCATGTCAACATGTCGTGCGGTGTATGTGGTTCACAATTTGACGGATTTCGTGAAGTGGCGGATAAAATAATGTCAGGCCTGAAAATCTGTCCATAGCAGAAAATCTTTGGGATTCGGCTAAAAAAAGGTTGCAAATAGAAATATCATATTTGACAGGCTGCTTGTAACCAAGTATCTAAATATCCAGTTTAAAACTTGTTAAACGAGTTGCTAAGTGGCTAAGATGTCTTGCAAAAATACTCAATCCCCTTGGTATTTTTCATGTTTTGTTGCCTCACAACCCGAGATTAAAATGGATTATTAGACAGTTAAAAAGGTGGATTTTGCATGATCTGTCCCCTTTAAGATGTTTTGATGGATTCCCAAACCCCTATAAATAGCTTTCCTGAATGATAGATATGTACTTTGATTCTCATCTGTTCTGGATTTTCTTTAACTTGGGGCAGGATCTGTTGCTTCCTTAGATCTTTTTGCCTACTTTATGTTGTCAATAAGGTTCTATTCAAGGGCTTTTTTGATCCCACAGGTCTGGCAGTAATTAGAATTGGATGTAGGGAAATTAAAATCAGCGTAGATTCACAAAGAGGGGCAGTTATATTTTGACATAGGACCGGGTTGGTTTGGACAGCTTTTTTCCCCTCAATAAATGAAATCCTCATTTGAAAACTGCTTTTTGTATATACTCCATTTATCTTTGTCTGGTAGTATATTTTGTTTATTATTCTGAAACATTTAAGTCGGAAAAAACAGCTCAGAACAAACATACCGGATTAAAAGCTCGAAGCAGATTAGGTGTTCAGTGTTTCCAGTTGAATTCTCAACAGTTTCAGTCTTTTTTGGTGTACTTTGCAGTTTTTACACTCAGAAAGTAGAACAAAAAAAGGTTTTATCTCTTGTCTTCTTAGCAGGTGGAGATATACTTTGTATGTTATGTTATCTTTTATTTTTTTATCTTTTCAACACTTTTCCTGGTAGGTTTCATGCTGAAAAAATAATCTAGGCAGATGTATTTTGCAAATACTTGCAATTAAAGTGACAGAGCTGAGACAAACCAGTGAGACCCTGGGGATAAGAAAAGAAAAAGTCATCCAGCATTTTTGCAGGAGAACCTGGTGGGGCTGGTTGAGCCTGTTTCTACCAATCATACCTCCATACATGCTTTATATTCTCCCTGAAGTCTGTGTGCAGCTGCATCCACTGACAAAAACCTTGCACTTTCTCTCTGCAGCTGCTATGCTCAGCTGAAGTGCACCCTAGAGGGCTGTAATATCTACATTAATTCCCACGGGTGCATCATAATAATGCTCCCTGAGTGTCAGTTAACATGTTCCTGTGGATTTCCTGCTGGTTCACTGAGCAACCCCTGGAGTTGACACTGACAACAACTGTGCTTGTGATTATTCATTTCAGACAATAGCCTTTCTCCTAAAACAGTCTGTTTTCAGGTTGGTTTAAAATAAATGCCTCCCTTAAATGAGTTAAAGATCACAAACATTTTGAACTCTGAAAATGAAGAGATGACGTGTTTGCTTATTATGCAGGTGCTTTATCCCAGGAGATTCACATGACTTACTCACAGCGAGGGATAATATGGGATTAGGTGTATTCATGAAATTTCACTTCAAAGTGTGAACTTGGAGAGCAGGGGATCAAAATTGTGGAGGAAATGTGCCAAAACGTACTTTATATTTCTAAATTTGGATCATCTCCTGCCTTTTGAGTCATACAGACAAGGATAGCGTATTGTAATGTTCTCAAAGCATCCCCCGAGCAAAATGCAGAGCTTTTAAACAGACAGTTTAGATGTTGTTAATGTCCACCACCCATCCCATTAACTAAATGTGCCCTTCCATTCCCAATTATTGCCTTATGTCCTCCATACCTTCCTTTCTCCCTGCCTTATGTCCTTCCTCTTTCCTTTCTTTCTTCCTTGTGTCCTCAGTGGTTTACATCAAAGTATATTCATGTGTTTAAATGACCCAGTCAAAGTCCAGACCCACATCCAATTGAGAAGCTGTGGGAAAACTTAAAATGTTATGTTCACAGACGTTCTCCAGCCAGTCTGACTGAGCTACTTTGAAAAGAAGAATGGAAAAAGCTGGTGGAAACTAGGGCTGCAAGACTGTCAGAACATCTTGCGATGGCGATACTATTAGTAAATATGACTGTATCACCTGCAATATATGCCTATTTTCTTCTTTTCTCTTGCATCATCTGTGCCTCCATCATGACCTTTGCAATGTAATTTGTGTCCAGTGTGAGCATCTGCTAAATGTAGTAGTATGTTTAGTATGTTGAAATGTGAAAGGATGTATTTCAGAATCAGCAACCTTGATTAAATCTGAGATTATGCTGGTTTGTAGAAACAGACTTAATGCTCCAATGTGAACAACCTCACATCAAATCACCCATAATGTCCATAACTTTCCGTCTCTCTCACACGTCATGGAATGACAGCACTTAAACACCTCATCCAACCCACCAGTGTCCATGTCTCGGAGTGATTAATGGGTGCTCAGGGTAGTGCACCCTCATGCTTTCACCTGCTTGATTGATGAGCCTGTGTATTTGACAGATGGACAGATGTGGCGTAGCAAAGCGCCGTGTTAGGAAGCGAAACCCCACTTCTGCCACCATGAGAGTCTAGCTCCATTTTAAAGGGAGGAGAAAGAAACCTGATGCTGAATGTGGTTTTATTGTGTAAAAATACCGGAATTTGTGGGTAGGACTTGAAGAAGATGACATTTAGTTAAAATGCCAAAGACAAAATATTAAACGGACTTTAGGAGGAACCAAATTTAGCACAACACGGAGCCTTTAATAGACAAAACTTTGCTTTGTTTCATTATGACGACTTTGTTGGCTACAGTGTGCGCTACAGATGAGCAACATTCAGTTTTTACTAAGATTGATTGCTGTTTCCCTCTAAAACTGATCCACAAGCCGCATGAGTGATGAGAAAATAATCTTAAGTCTACCTAAAACTTAATAGACCTTAAGGCTGGGAGGCTGAGCATCCTCTTAAGGATATTCATGAAAAACAATCACACCCTGATTTTCTGAGTCCACTTAAAAAACTCAAAATGCACTCTATAGGTCAGATTTTTCCAGAAAATTGTACCTCAGCAACAAGGAAGGTAATGTATAAACCAAAACTGCTTTCTAAAGCATGTCAGTTTATGGTTGCTTTATCTTTTTCCCAACCACTATGTGACCAACAGATCTGAAAGAAGTTTCAGGTAGATGGGATAGATTAATGTCCGACTCACATGCAAAGTTCTGTAGGTACCACAAACTTGATCAAAAATATCACAGCGCTGAAGGTACACACGGGCAGGAGACCCTCTGTGGATCTTTTACAGTAGTAAAACATAGGAATAAACTTTTGGCTTTAAAAAACAAATATAACAAAGTAGTAAAAGTAACGGATATTTCACATTATGCTACAAAAATGATTTCTAATGTAAGCTACAGGGGTTGGACAATGAAGCTGAAACACCTGGTTTTAGACCATAATAATTTATTGGTATGGTGTAGGGCCTCCTTTTGCGGCCAATACAGCGTCAATTCGTCTTGGGAATGACATATACAAGTCCTGCACAGTGGTCAGAGGGATTTTAAGCCATTCTTCTTGCAGGATAGTGGCCAGGTCACTACGTGATGCTGGTGGAGGAAAACATTTCCTGAATCGCTCCTCCAAAACACCCCAAAGTGGCTCAATAATATTTAGATCTGGTGACTGTGCAGGCCATGGGAGATGTTCAACTTCACTTTCATGTTCATCAAACCAATCTTTCACCAGTCTTGCTGTGCGTATTGGTGCATTGTCATCCTGATACACGGCACCGCCTTCAGGATACAATGTTTGAACCATTGGATTCACATGGTCCTCAAGAATGGTTCGGTAGTCCTTGGCAGTCACGCGCCCATCTAGCACAAGTATTGGGCCAATGGAATGCAAGGGAATATGGCAGCCCAAACCATCACTGATCCACCCCCATGCTTCACTCTGGGCATGCAGCAGTCTGGGTGGTACGCTTCTTTGGGGCTTCTCCACACCGTAACTCTCTCGGATGTGGGGAAAACAGTAAAGGTGGACTCATCAGAGAACAATACATGTTTCACATTGTCCACAGCCCAAGATTTGCGCTCCTTGCACCATTGAAACCGACGTTTGGCATTGGCATGACTGACCGAAGGTTTGGCTATAGCAGCCCGGCCGTGTATATTGACCTTGTGGAGCTCCCGACGGACAGTTCCTGTGGAAACAGGAGAGTTGAGGAGCACATTTAATTGTGCCGTGATTTGGGCAACCGTGGTTTTATGTTTTTTGGATACAATCCGGGTTAGCACCCGAACATCACTTTCAGACAGCTTCCTCTTGCGTCCACAGTTAATCCTGTTGGATGTGGTTCGTCCTTCTTGGTGGTATGCTGACATTACCCTGGATACCGTGGCTCTTGATACATCACAAAGACTTGCTGTCTTGGTCACAGATGCGCCAGCAAGACGTGCACCAACAATTTGTCCTCATTTGAAGTCTGGTATGTCACCCATAATGTTGTGTGCATTTCAATATTTGAGCAAAACTGTGCTCTTACCCTGCTAATTGAACCTTCACACTCTGCTCTTACTGGTGCAATGTGCAACCAATGAAGACTGGCTACCAGGCTGGTCCAATTTAGCCATGAAACCTCCCACACTAAAATGACAGGTGTTTCAGTTTCATTGTCTAACCCCTGTATATTGCCAAAAGTGTTTGCTTACTCATCTGAACCATGTGTTCCCATCACTTCCATGGCCACAGGTGTATAATATCCAGCACCATGACATGCAGACTGCTACTATAGCAGGTTTGCATTATTACCACCTATACAATAGGTCCAGTTGAAAGAATGTAATCAGTTTCTAAATATTCCACAGCCAGCTGTTAGTGATGATATAACAAAGTGAAAGCGATTTAGAGGTTGCCAACATTCTGCAGAGTCAACAGCTACGGATCTCCAAACTTCATGTGGTCTTCAGATTAGCTCGAGAAAGGTTACCATGGTTTCCATGGCAGAGCGGCTGCATCCAGGCTTTACAATACAGAACCAAATGCAAGAGTGTGAGGTAGTAGTGTGAAGCAGGCCATCACCGGACTCCAGAGCAGTGGAGACATGTTCCCTGGAGAGATGAATCATGCCTCTCCGTTTGGCAGTCCAGTGGATTAGTTTGGGCTTTTCAGTTGCCAGGAGAACAACAACTGCCTAATTGCACTGTGTCAACGTGTGTTCCAGTGAAATGAACTATTAATGGTTCAGCAAACTAAGACAAACTTTGGAAATTTTTACTCCCTGACTCTGATGGAAAGGTTTTAGGGATAGTACCTTCCTACTCTAACATTCCTGCCCACCAGTGGATAAATCAAGGTCCATAAAGACATGAATGAGTGACTTTGGTGCTGACATCAACACGACAGAAAACTTTTGCAATGAATTTAGAGCGGAGACTGCAAACCAGGCCTTCTCGTCCAACATCAGTGTCTGACCTCACAAATGCTCTACTGGAAGAATTGTCAAAGTTTCCTATAACCACAGGAGTGGACGCTGTAGGAGCTGCAGAGGGTGGTCCAATTTCATGTTAAACCGCCAAATTGTCACCCACGTTTATATGGGTGTGTGTAGACTAGAGCATGTTTTATTCATTATAATGCATTCAACTGGTGGGTGAATAAAGCAAGTGAAGTATATGAATTAATAATCTCTAAATTTAATGGTATCACAACAGTAAAGTTACTTGTTAAAATAGTATTATGTCCTTAGTTTCTGTCTGCTCTTTATACTGCAAAAATGTTGTGGGTTGATCCCGACATCGATGCAGCGCCTCATTGGATGTATTTGTTTCTGACAACTGGAAAAAATTCTAAATAACCATTTTTATTTTTATTATTTTTTTCTGATAGTTGGGGAAAAAATAATACCCAGCTGATGCGCTTGATACACAGCTGACTGACAGCTTAAAGCAACAAAAAGCAGGAGAGCACTACTCTAGAGATATAACAGATGAAAATCCCACATTATCCCTAGAATTTTGTTAGAAAGGTTTTTAAGAAGAATATTAAGTCTTCCATTTTTTTCTTTGTAGCATTAACAGGTGATTAGCTGAATTTAGCCATTTTTTATATTTTTTTTGCTTTTTGACTCTCGTAAACAAAAAGGAAAGTGTTTTTTGTTTAGTATGTGGCACCTTTTCTGTAGCTTCTATCCACACCACTACCGCTCACTTTGCTGCATTCGCAATCCAAGCCAGCCACAGAGCGAGACTACGTCCTGGTGTTGCTGAAGTGAAAGCTGCATTGGTTTCTGCAAGAGCGGAGAGACAGACCCATAAATCATATGTCTACTAATGGTAGCTCCAAATGAGCCCTCTCATCAGACAAGACAAGTGCCTTGCTTTGCGTGCTACTTCAGGCTCCAGTGTAACATCTGTGCGCTCTCAACCAACCCTGCGTGAGATGTGTGGCGCCCTTGTCTTCATTAGGACTAGTCTGCTGAGGCCTAACAGTTCGATTCAGCAAGATTTACAGCCTATTTGAGTTATAAACACTAAAGAACAGAGTAGTATTTTCCCACATATTAGGTTATTTAAACTGTTACCAAAAGCCTAATTAACATTGTGGTTATACTAGCTACAGTCATGTGAAAAAATTAGGACACCCCATAAAATATTTAATTGTTTATAAAGAGATGTTCAGATACGGATATCGAATCTTATTCTGTTATTTCTGGAAAATAAAGTGATTTAATTGCATTTAAGCAAAAAAAAGGAATAGTGAACTTACAGCCTTATCTAAACAAAAGTGGGATCTAACTGAGGTCATCCTACCTCCTAACAGCCAGCGTTACCCTTGCCAGTCTCTAACAACAGTCCGAGGAAAGTTTGCCCCGTTCCTCACTCTCAGCTGTGAGATGTTTGAGAGGTTCCTTGCATTGTCAGCCTTTATTTGTCAGTGGGATCAAGAAATGGACTTTGATTCAAACCAGGACTTTCATTTTCCTAATTGTCAGCCAGACCTTGGGGGATTTACTGGTAAGTGTTGGGTCATTGTCGTGTTGCAGAGTTCAGATGTGCTTCAGTTTGAATTTTATTATAGATATTATTTACGTCTAGCACCCTCTGATACTAAGCAAACTTTATAGTGGTTCCTATAATAGTGAGTTGGACTCGTCCTGCTGCAGCAAAACATCCCCAAACCCCAAACAGTGACACTTCCACCTCCTTGCTTTAAATCTGGTATGAGGTTCTTTTCTTGGAGGGATGCATTCGGTTTAAGTCAATTTAGCGTCTAAATAATTCAGTTTTAGACTCGTCTGTCCAGAGAACCTTATTCCAGAAGTCCTGTTCCTACTTGCAGGCTTCAGTCGGATCTTCAAGATTTTCTTAGAGAGCAATCTTTCTGATTGTACAGTTATGGACTTTCTTACCAACAGCAGCAGAACCTGCGGTAGGTCCTATGATGACAATTTAGGGTTTTTTGGAGATTTCTTTTAGCATCTTGCAGGATCTACCATGGTGTTCACTCTCACGTCAACAGTAAGGAGCACCGAACTGGATATCTGAGGCTTAAACAGGGCAAACCTCCTTCAGCATGCTGAGTTATGATGTTCTCATCATTCACACCTGCAGTGACACACCTGAGTGGGATTTTAGCCTTTTTGTATGAAATAAATGTGAGGGTGTCCTATTTTTTTCCTCAACAAAATTATTTTTTTTTAAATAACACATTTACAGAAACTTAACAGGAGCTTTGTTATTCAGTTGTTGTTTATGCTGTATCTATTGCTTGAATTTGTAGTATTGTTAAAATTAATAATAAATATCTTAATGTCCAAATATGTTAGAAAAGCATAAAGTCTGTGGAAGGATGTCCAAACTTTCACATGACTGTATGTGTTTTTTTTGTAACAAAACATTTTTTAACAGCTGTTTCTTAAATCTCTTCAAGGTCAAGTTAATATAACCAAAAAGATCCGTTTAAATGCATCATCAAACCACATAGAACACCAAAACAGTCTTACTTTTATTACCTTTAGAAATACTTGACAGTTATGCTGAGCAACTTAAAACTTTATATAAAATCATGTACTGTGAATGTTATTACACAGCATTGATGATTTTCGCTACACCAAAATAAAAGAGGGAGTAGATTTGGTTGAATGGGAGCTTTGTAAATGCACTTGAGCCATGAGGAGGATAGAAGCTGATAAAACCTTACTCCAATGCAATGAATCAAAAGTTATAGTCTGCAGCTTCTGACTGTAACAGAATTTGATGTATCACCTGAAAAGAGGTTTCTGTCTCTTTTGGAGTGCCAAAACTAGTGAATGTTGGGCTTTTGTTCCATTTGGTAAGCGTATAATGGAGTTTGAGTGAGGTTTGCTGGTGCTGTATGCAGATAGGGACTGAATGGAGGAGAATGTAATTACTATACCTGTCCATGCAACAATGGCCAACCACCTTTCTCGCCCCGGGCTCCACTTGAACAAGCTGAAAGCAAGTGCAGTTGAATTGTGAGATCATATCAGCCGTCTGTTTTGAATAGATGTAAAAAATAAAAAAAAGCAGATGGGTCTATCTCCAAGGGAACGTCTACTTTTCCCTCCTTGGTGCCAGTGTGGGTTTTGTTATTTATGCAGCTACTTTGATGCATTAAAGATCTCATTTCAGGGTGATTCATGAGCAGGAAGGAAGCAGTTTTATAGGCGGCATAAAGTTTGCAGGCATACAAATGTGAAAATAACTAGGCATTAAAAGTCACAACTGCTGTATAAAATATATTAAAAGCCGGCTGGTAAAAAGCAGGTCCTGGTCTCATCCCAGCCAAATCATAAGCTGCTAACATTCCCTGTCACTTTTTAGCTTTCCCTCGTGCTGCTTCATGGTTTCCTCCAGTACAAAGCCCGCTCTTCCAATTCATTATCAGCTTATTCCAACTCTTCACCGAGGCTGGACTCTATAATATTATGAATGCATAAATTCAACACTCCTCACAACTCAGGAGGAATGCATGTAAGATCTAACTGTATTATTTATGAAATTTCATTCGGTTGAAAAAGCTGTTGTGTACTGTTCAAGTTTTTTTCTTATTGTCCTTCGATGAAGCATCTGTAATCCCTATAAAAAAGGTGTTATCCCATTTAAATGATAAAAATGTAAATAAATTAACTGTCTGAAGCAGTCTGCCAACCTCTGGGAATACCAATAACATTTAAGGTAAAACAGGAGTTTCTGATTTTCCATGAATAATTTCACAGTGTTTATTCACAGAACAGTATCTACCAACGTGTGTGAAGTTGTCATATTAAAGGAATAAAGGAAATATGTTTGGAGCAGGTGAAAACAAGTATTGCCTACTCATCAACAAATCACCACTGAAGAATTTGGACTCCAGTGTTTCCTGAAGCAGGAAGGTTTAGGATTCATTTGAGATCCAGATGCAGTTTTCTCATAATGATTTAATTTATTTAGGGAAACCAACCAGGCCCTGTGGGAGTAAATACCTACCCTCCTTGGTAAATCATGAATGACCTGTGATTAACCACAAAGCCAGACCTGTGGAATCAATAAAGTACTTAAACAGAACTGGTCTGACAACACGAAGTAGGATGAATGATCTGAAATAGCAACACAACATGCTGCTATCTCAAGAAATAATAAACACAAAAATTAAGAACAGATTAAAAGGCTGTTTCAATGGAGGAGGTCACAGAAGAACCCAGAACATCTAAAGCTCTGCAGGCCACATTTGGCCCAGTTAAGTTCCCGATTCAACAATAAGAAACACTCTCCATAGGAGAGTTATAAGACCACAACCACTGCTGACCCGTCTCACATGTGCTGAAAACAAAATATTCTTTGGACTGACTAGACAAAGGTGAACAATTCTATAAGGTGTGGATCTCGTGACATCTGAGGCGAAATTAATGCTATTGGGCGATTTTAAAAGCCCAACCTTGGCATTGGGGCATAGCAGTGTCCAGTGAAGACAGGGGCAATTTTAAAATGACTTATGTTCTTTAAAACACCATAGGTTGCTTATTATTTCTTTACATATTAGTTTTAAGATTTTTACCTTTTATTGTTTGGCCTTTAAATGGTTTGGACTTTGACAGCAAATGGAAAAAATCTTCACATGCATGGAGGATCTGCTCACAGTGTCTCCTGAGAAGAGTTTGAATTTACTGCACCCAGATAATGTAAGAGACAAACCACTCAAATGGAAACAAAGTGTAATTAAATCTTTTTTTTTTACAATAAAAAAGTTGACATAAAATAAAATGGAATTGACAGAAACCCTCGAAATGCTAAATTCAATTGCTTCATGATTATAAAATAGGTTTGCAGCCAAATTTAAAAATAAAAGTTAGCTTCATATTAGATAAGTGTGGAGTTTTGTGCCTCCCTGGTAGCAATCTGTCTCTAGCTTTGGTGTTTGCAGCTTGTTTGCATGCCTACAGCAGAGATTCAGCGTCTTTCCCAAGGACTCTTTTGCAAGATGGACACTTTCCAGAGAGCAGCTCTGTTTACCCACTGGACTTCAGTCAGTGTTTTGCCATTCTTGCAACTTGAAATGTGTCAAGCAAGAACAGATTTCCTTTCATATTCTGGCCTTCCTCACTTTTAGGTGACAGCTGCTGAGCTGGCACATGTGCATCATGCTCTTAAGCACTGGTGTAGCTATGACAGCAGCGCTGACGGTGCACACGGGCAGGAGACGCTTTGTGGATCTTTTGTGACTGGCAAAAAAGATACCAAGTTGAAGAACCAAAGTAAAAGAAATTTACTGGAGCAAAGGGGGAAATATTGAGGTCAAGTGAGCTTCATTTTTTATATTCTCTGTACATGACATCCAGACGCAAAATACAGATTTCTTAAGATTACTAAATATTTATGTGCAACTGCTGGGTTGTACAATGTAATAAAAAGGTAATTTTAATTCCCCTCTTTACAGATTTCATCTGTTTTGTCACAAATGTTTCACGGCATCAACTAATTTTATCATCAGACAAAGATAGAAAATACTACATGGAGTTCTCAAACAATGATTTCACTAATCAAAGAAAGCTAACCAAACCAATTCTGCTGGATCTGAGAAACTTGTTAGACCTCAAACATGAAACCTGTTTGTGCCACCAAAAGTTGCAACTAATCCCAGCTGGCAATGAGTCTTCAAAATCACTGTAGACACATTTTGGCCCACTCTTCTTTGCAGAATTGATGTTGATTTAGCCACATAACAGGGTTTTTTAAGGGGAAGCTGCCACGGCATCTTAATTTGAGTTTGGATGTTGACTAGGCTAACCTAAACCATTGTCAAGTTGTCCAGGTCCTAAAGCAGCAAAGCAAACTTAGACCTCACACTGCCACCACCTTGTTTGACAGTTGGTATGATTTATAGTTATGATGTTGTAGTATAACATATAATGCATAGAATAGGTATAATGGTCTTCTCTGAAATACTGTGATAGTTTTACACCAGTTGTAGAAGGATGCACACCTTCTAAAAAGTCTGAAATGTGAGACGGGCCTTTGTGCTCTTTTGGGTCAGTGGTTTTGACTTTGGAACTCTCCCATGGAGGTCATTTTTGCCCACTATCCCTTTCCTATTGTTGAATCATAAACTCGGACCTTAACTGAGCCAAGTAACGACTGCGGAGCTGTTGTTCTTTTGTGACCTCCTGGATGAGTCTGCTCTAGTAATTCTGGATGGTCATCCTCTCCTAGGAAGGTTCAGTGACCGTGTTTCTCATCTGTTCTTGAATTTCTTTAAGGCATGGTGTGTTGCTGTTTAAAATTAAACCGACTTCACGTTGTTAGACAGGTTCTAGTACAGTGGTTTTGTGATTCCACAGGTCAGACAGGGACCAGGTCAGGGTGTAGTTGGTGAAACTGAACCAAAAAACAATATTAGTAATTTTTTTAACATTGGGTTTGGTGCAATAAGTAAAACTGGGCTGATATTAATAACCGATGTGTTGCCATTGGGGGAATGTGTTTCGTGAGGGGGTTGGCCATGTAGTATTTGTTTGGTCATGTGACAGTGATAGGGATGAAGCAGGGAAGCAGTTGTCAGAGGAGTGCTCATTTTACATGGTTTAAAAAGGGCAGGGAAATGTATATATAATATTGATAAATATCGGTTATCGGCCATATCAGCAATATTAATATCGGATATCCGCCCAAATTGTCAATTTTTTTGAATTTCCTCAGATTATCTTTGTCTGATATGAGAACTAGTTTGATCTGAAACACTTATGGTAACAGCATTGCATGTGGAAGTGATGGGTTGGGATTCGCAGAGGTAGCTGCTATGACTCAATCAAATGTGTTTACGGTGGTCTTTTCTAAAGACCCCACAGAAGTTCCAGAAACATATCAACCGTCTGAAAAAGAAGTCTAGAGCCCAATAATTGCTCATCTCCTGAGTGATAGGAGCTTGTTTTCACAAGCGTTCAGAACTTTCCCTGAAGAGCCCTCAACACGTCCTCCTCAAACCGCACCCAAACACTCTGAGAGATAAAACAACAGAGGGAGCTGAAGGTAGAATGAGTGTGGATGCATGATTTCACAGGCTCGGCTTTAATGCCTGTCTGCGATTCTGCAAAAGGGGCATCTCACTCTGTGAGTTTATTGAGCGGGTCCTTTCGGCCTCAGCTGAAGTGACCATCTGATCAGCCACCCTTTGCTTCACAGTTTATGAACTTCAAAGGTGCCGTGGCCAGTAGGGAGCCGATGATGGACTGTGGGGATGTGAAATAGGACCGGGTTAGCTGTGTAATTTTAAATGGAAGGGGGGGGTCGGGGTGACACAGCATCCTGTGAGTGGGGAGTGTGGGTGGGTAATAAATGAGTCAGTGAAGCAGCATAGTGAGGCACCAGGGGCTGTGATGCTTCAGGAGTAAACAGTAGGAATACAAAGCAGAGCCAGGTTGATGGGTTTGTAACACCTGAAGTGGTGATTCAATGCAGTCTGCTTGATAGACAGCTTTATAATTATTGGCATTTTAGGATCAACTCAATCTGACTGTACTGGATTATAAATGGACTCAGTTGCATCTATATACAGTATTTTGATCTAAACTGCACTGATTGGAACAGACTTGGACTGCGTTAGATTGTGTGTTCAGATGAATTAAAGCTGTTTATCGCCTTGTGGTGACATTTGATGTGAAGTTGCGCTATTAAAATAAAAAAAATTCTACAGCTTTTTTAAGGATGTAAAATATATCTGTATAGCATCATGTTGGTCATTTTTTAACATATCGGCGTTGTCCCACATGTAAAACTGGGCCGATATTGGTATCAGTATTTATCTCCATCTTGTTGTGATGTCAGCAGAGTGGTATTTTTTTCTTGGTGTCAAAAGGGACAGAAATATGTGTTTCCCAACCCAGGGTATACATTTCTGCATGTTTTATAGATCACACCTCATATGAAAAGCTGAGTAATTATCTTCAGACCTTTATAATAAGCTGTTCTGGACCTGGAAGACGAGAATCGAGAAACATTGATTTCAAGAGCAAACAAGTGAAGAACAGCGTAATGCTAAACATGTGATCACTGGTCCAATTTGGCAGGAAAATGGTCTAAGATGCACTAAGTAGCAATAAAACCTGTGAATAATAGCACTGTGTTTTCCTAGCTAGCTCTCCTGCAGATAACGCCACCATGCTTTCTGTAAAACACAGTTTGTGTTTTGAGAAACGTTTGGTTCTGTTGGTGAAAACATTAGGAGTTTCTGTTGATTGTGGAATAATCTGTGCTGGGTTGAGGTTTTTTGTGGGTTTAATGGTTTTACGTTCCAAAAACCCCACTGAAACTGACTTTTGACCTTGTGTTCTAACAAATTCAATTCAATTCAATTCAGTTTATTTATATAGCGCCAATTCACAACACATGTTGTCTCAAGGCACTTCACAAAAGTCAGGTACATGCATTACAATTAATCCAAATCATTGAACAGTGCAGTCAGATTCTTTTATTTATTAAAAATTGGATAAAAAGTTTTTTTCTAAGGAAACCAGCAGATTGCATCCAGTCAGTGATTTGCAGCATTCACCCCTCCGGATGACTTTAAAGAGACAGTGGACAGTCACTGGCTTTTGACTTTGCAGCACCCCTCATACTGAGCATGCATGTAGCGACAGTGGAGGGAAAAACTCCCTTTTTAACAAAAAGAAACTCTAGCAAACCAGCTCAGTGTGAGCGCCCATCTGCCACGACCGACTGGGGTTAGAGAGAACAGAGCAGAGACACAAAAAGGGAAAACAAAGAAGCACTGATCCGGAGTCCTTTCTATGGGAAGGAAAAGTTAAATGTTAATGGATGTAGCCCCTTTTAGTCGTTTCCCCTAAAAAAAGAACAGATAAACTCTGAGCCATTTTTCAAGTTAGAGTCTGAAAAGAGAGCACATAGTTTAGTTACAGTAAAAGCTCCGTCAGTAGCTATGTCTAGGAGAGAGAAAGGGTTAAACACTGAAAGACAGGGCCATGTGGATCATGGGTAGAGGGTGAGCACCAAGTTGTTGCCAGCAGAAGCTCGGACGATCCCCCTCCCCCAGACAGTTGTCACAGGTAGACACAGAGTCAGGCCAAGTGTAGCTTCTAGAAGAGAAAAGAGAGAGAACAAAGTTAAAAGCTGAAATAACAGCAAATAATAAAAAAATTGAAGAGTAGTGTGAGAAAGTAGCGAAGAGGGTGAAAGTGGTCATTATGTCCCCCCGCCAGCCTAAGCCTATAGCAGCAAAAACTACAGAGATAGCTCAGGATAACCTAAGCCACTCTAACTATAAGCTTTATAAAAAAGGAAAATTTTTAAAGCCTAGCCTTAAAAGTAGACAGGGGTCCCCCCTAGTTTAAAAAACTGGAGCTGGTTCCACAGGAGAGGAGCCTGAAAAACTAAAGGATCTGCCTCCCTTTCTACTTCTAGAGACTTTAGGAACCCCAGTAAACCCTCAGTCTGAGAACGAAGTGGTCTGTTAGGAAAAAAGGAACAATCAGCTCTCTGATGTATGATGGAGCTAAATCATTAAGGGCTTTATATGTGAGGAGGAAAATTTTAAATTCTATTCTGGATTTAAAACAGGGAGCCAATGAAGGAAGCTAAAGTAGGGGAAATATGATTCTCTTTTTAATTTTCATCAGAAATCTTGCTGCAGCATTTTGAATCAGCTGAGGCTTTTTAACTGCATTTTGTGGACATCCTTTAAGTAAGGAATTACAATAGTCCACCCTTGAAGTAACAAATGCATGGACTATTTTTTCAGCATCAATCCTGGACAGGTTTTTCTAATTTTTGGCAATTTTCCCGGAGATAAAAAGAAGGAAATCCTGGAAACCTTTTAATATGGGTTTAAATGACATGTCCTGGTCAAAAATAACACCAGGTTTTTTACTTTATTATCGGAGGTCAATTTAATGCCATCCAGGTTAAGTGATTGACTAAGCAGTTTCTTTTTTAAAGACTCCCGGTCCAAAGACGACAACTTCTGTCTTGTCTGAATTTAGAAGCAAAAAATTTAAAACATCCCAAGTTTTTTGTCTCAAGACAGGTTGTAGTCTATCAAATGGGTTGGTCATCAGGATTTATGGATAAGTAAAGCTGAGTGTCATCAGCGTAACAGTGAAAATTTATTCTATGCTGCCTGATAATTTTACCTATTGGAAGCATATATATAGTAAAGAGAATTGGCCCAAGTACTGAACCCCCTGTGGTACTCCCCAAATTTAAACCCTGGAGTTTAAAAGATGATTTATCATTTACATGAACAAACTGGAATCTGTCAGACAAATAAGATTTAAACCAGCCTAGCGCTGTTCCCCTGATCCCTACAGCATATTCCAGCCTTTCTAAAAAGAATATTATGATCGACTGTATCAAAGCAGCACTGAGATCTAACAGAACCCTACAGACACAAGTCCATTATCTGAGGCAATAAGAATATCATTAGTGACTTTCCAGCAGAGCTGTTTCAGTGCTATGATGAGCTCTGAAAACCTGACTGAAACTCTTCAAACAGGTCATTGCTGTGTTAAATGCTCACACATTTGATTAGCAACTATTTTCTCAAAAATTTTAGATAAGAACGGAAGATTGGATATCGGTCTGTAATTTATTAAGTCATCTCGATCAAGCGAAGGTTTTTTTTAGCAAAGGTTTTTAATTCAGCTACCTTTAAAATTTTGGTACATATCCATTTACTAAGGATAGATAAATCATATCTAAAAAGGGCTGGTAATCAGAGGGAAAAACTTCCTTAAATAATTTGTTGGGATTGGGTCTAACATACAAGTTGAAGGTTTAGATAAAGCTAATATTCTGATAACTCAGGAAGCTCCACAGGATCAAAAAAGTCCAAACACAGATCAGGTTCTACAGTTTTTTCCAATGTTGTCTCACTTTTTGGGGTGAAGTAATCATCTCTGGAAGATTGTCAAAGATTTTCTTCTTAATAGAATCAATTTATTTGGGAAGAATCCCATAAAATCATGACTGCTGAGAGCTAAGGGGAATGGATGGCTAAACAGAGCTATGACTCTGTGTAAAGTTTAGCACTGTACTAAAGAGAAACCTAGGATTTTTCTTGTTCTCTTCTATTAAAAGGATGAGAAATAAGCTTTTTCTAGCTTGGTGAAAGGTCTTTTTATACAACAGTAGGCTATTTTTTCCAGATTAAGTAGGAATCCTTAGGGTGTAGAGCGCCATTTTCGCTCCAATTTTCTAACATTGTGCTTTAAAGTACGCAGCTCTGAATTAAACCAGGGAGCCTGCCTCCTATGAAAAATTTCCTTTTTTTTCAAGGGGGGCTGCATTGTCTAATGCACCACGCAATGATGAAGTAAAACTCTGAACAAGAGAATCAATTTGTGAAGGAGAAGAAAAAAAATTTTGCCCTCCACTGTGTTTTTCTGTGATAATGAGCAAATTAAAAGTGGAACAGATTCTTTTTAAAAGGTTTTTACAGCATCGTCTGATAATGATCCATAATGAAATTTTTCTTTCAGGTGTGGAGTACTCGGGTAAATTAAACTCAAAGGTTATTTTAAAAAATGGTCGGACAGCACAGGGTTTTGGGGGAAATATTGTAATGTCTGTACACTCAATGCCATATGTCAGCACAAGGTCCAGAGAATGAAGACAAAGGGGGGGGTTTGTTAAGTTTTGAGTAAAGCCAATTGAGTCTAAGATACCATTAAAGGCTATATTTAAGCTATCACTTTCAGTGTCACATGAATGTTAAAAACCCCACTATAAAAAACTTTTTTCGTATTTTAACACTAAATCAGATAAAAAAGGTCGAAAAAATATCTATAAATTGAGAGTAAGGGCCTGGTGGACGGTACAAAACAACAAAAAAATGGTTTTAGTGCTTTTCAATTTTGATGAGGAAAAACTGAGGATTAAATATTCAAAAGAGTTGTAGCTATTTATGGGCTGGGACTAGTCAATAAAACGGACTGAAAGATGGTTGCTATTCCTCCTCCTCGCCCAGTATTTTCGAGGAATGTAAAATTTAAGTAAATTGTAGGAGTTGACTCATTTTTTAAACATAATCCCTTTTCGCAGCCGGTTTTTCTGTGAGGGAAAAAAAAATCAATCTGATTGTCAAAATCAGGTCACTAACTAGCAAAGTCTTTGGAAAGAGAGAGATCTTATGTTCAGTAACCCCATTTAATTTTCTATTTTTTTTTTAGTCTGAGTTGTGTTTATTTTTTATGAAATTTCCTGATTTCCTCTTTTGATTTTTTTTTAATTATTTCAATTTTGGCCGGGGCGAGACACTGTCTTAATAGGGTAATGGGTGGGTAGCAGTACAGAAGCTGCAGAGAGGGGTGTTAAAATACGACCCTGCTTCCTGGTCTGAACCCCGGGTTGTCAGAGTTTTTGGAACTAATAAATTCGGCCAGATTCCTAGAAAGAAGAGCTGCTCCATCCAAAGTGGGATGGATGCCGTCTCTCCGGATCAGACCAGGTTTTCCCCAAAATGTTTGCCAATTATCAATGTAGCCCACATCGTTTTCTGGACACCACCTAGACAGCCAGCGGTTGAATGACAGCATGCGGCTAAACAGCATGCGGCTAAACAAATAAATTTCGCAAATCCCTAGCTCTTTAAAGGAGGACTAAAATCTCTGGTCAGATTTATGTAACACAGTAGTGCATCATGCATTCAGAGAAAGCATCGATGGATTCAAGTATTGCTGGAATAATTGGTTGATCAATAATGTATTGACAGATTACAAGCAGAGATAGACATCTGTCATCATATCTTCATGCAGGAGCTCATATCTCCGTCACTTTCAACTTTTGTTTTTTGTCACTGTTGGCACACACAACCTCAGAGTTGAACAGATGTGTAATTTTAATCATTGAATTTATTTGACATTTAAATTTAAGTTCAAAGAAGTTTAATGTTGTCACAGCTTATTTTTAGGGGGCTTCTGTCCTGCATCCAAAACTTTATATAGTATTTTCTGATAATTCTGACCTCTGATGTATTTTGACCATAAGAATATTAAAGGTATAAAACTTGTAAAGCAGGAAAATAACCCTATTATGTTAAAGCAAGTCATTGAATTTATCATCATAACTGAATAATTTAAGCTAAAGTTTTCCTCCCTCATTTCTCATATAGAGGAAAGTGCCCACATGATACCTATTGGAGGGTCTGGAAATCCCATCGTCCCCAAGCCTCCTTCATAATAAAACTGAGCATCGCAGGGGACGAAAGCTGCAAGAAGGTTTAATATATCCAACTAATAAACATTCCCAACATTCAGTGTTAGGCACTTGGATGCCTGAGATCTGAATGTGTAACATTTCCTGCATAAATTAACTTTGTTTTAAAGTTTTAATTGCTGTATTTCAGCCAGACAATTGGAATTGGGGGCCGCGGCTCACATCTGTGCAGCGCCTGTAACAGTTTGTGTCTCTGTGATAAATTTAATGAGTTCAGTCTTTGTGGAGAAAGATGACCTTTTAAAATGACATTGCCAGATGAAAAGACTCAGCTCAAACCAAATAACAGCAACTGTCTTCCCTGAGGTCCAGTGGCTGCTGATAGGTCTGATCAGAAACTCTCTGGGTTTGACAGGCTCTGATTCGGGGTGGCACTTCCTGCACATCTGCTGCATGCAAACCACACACATGGAGCTGCGCGTGATTATAAATGAGCAGAAGTGCACATAAACAGTTTCTCAGATTGGCTTGCATCAAGGAATGCTGCAAAGGAGATTCTGTTGTCAGCAAAATGAAGAAAATATGTGTTAAATGAGGCAAAGCAAAGGAGCAGAAGGTCCTTTCACATCCTTCTTAGCAATGCTTCTGTTTCCAGCGCTCATCAACATTATGATCTAATCTGCACAGCCATATTGCCCTTTGATGCACTGGCTGCACGTGCCATTATGTTCACCATTAGTGGAAAGAGTTTTAAGAGGCTTTCATTACTACATGCTTCAGCTTGGAAAAGCTTCAAGCTTGGTGAGTATGGTGAAGCTGTAAACCAAAGCAGAATATTGACTTCTTCTGAGGCATTGACACCTGGAGCTTCAAGACCAAACCTTGCATTAGAAGATCTTTGGGAGGTTTGAACCTCTTCTCATGCTGTAGCACTGCTTGATCAATGGTTTGAAAAATAGGGAGGAGGTGGTAAGCTTCAGGAAAGTTAGGAACATTTATAAGCTTAATGAAAATAATTACAAGCCATGAAGTAAAATGGTGACTTTACTGCGTGGCGTGTAATTATTCACACATCTGCAAATCCATTACAGATATGTGTTAATTAAATGTAATCATGTGTTTTATCGTCATAGTTGATGGTGGAGGAGCTAATCCCTTTCATATCTGAGTAAAACTGCTAGTTATTGTCAGATACCTCATGACATCGACAACCAGTTTTTATCAAATATAAAACATGTTTAGGATTTTTGGCCTAGATTTATTCATAGTTGTTATTTTGTTTTCTGGGTCAGGCATAAAGAAAAACAAATTAAGAGGTTGTTAGGTCACACCACAGGTTTTCTGTCAGATTTAGTTCTGGACTCTGGCTAGCCCATTGAAAAACGTTTGTTCTTCATCTGGTGAAGCTATTTTTTGCAGATTTTGATTAATTCTTGGACTCACTGTGAAGCTGATCAATTTAGTTGCTCTACATTTTCAGTGTTGACACCTGACTGCTTTGGGTTAAAGGTCATAGGTATATTGAGCTGTAGTAGTGGTGTACCGGTACACGTATTCTTACCTTAAATATCCAGTATGGCCCACTCTGTTTGCCATCTGTGAGGTGCAGCAGTCTTCCTGTAGTGTAACATCCACGCAACATGATGCTGCCACCTCCGTACTTTACAGTTGGGATGGTGGTTTCAGGCTCGCAAGCTTCCTCATTATATCCCCAAATGTAACCACGGTGATGCAATTAAAGTTATATCACCTGATTCAGGAATTTAGCGAACATAAATACTTTTAATAGGGACCCTAAAACAAGATGCATCTAGTGTGATTCGGATGTAATGTCAGACATAGAGGAAACATGGGTAGGTATGCTTTAATGCAGTGTGTGTTTGATGGCCTTAGCTGAAGGATCTATGAACAAATATCCGGAGGTTTCCACCAGGACAGCCGAACTCTATTCCAGGTTAATCTATCAACTTCACTATAAATGATGACCAGTGGGAACTCAAGATTGAATTCGCTACACCTAAAAGTGGAACTTTTGTGAAATTTAACTCGCCTTGCACCATTATTGACGGGTGAATTGTATTTCATATCAGTTAGGGCTGCTTATGTTGTTGGCAGTGTGTTAGTAAGGACTGCAGCCTGAACCCGGCTCCAAGTTTGGACTTCTGACGTAAATGGACACGTGCAGCACTCAGAGAACTGTAAACAAATGATCTGTCTCTCAGTAGAATAAGACCAATAAAGAGTGTAAACAACGTTCAAACATAAATTAGCTGAGGAAGTGACACAGACAGATGGCAAGATGCTGCAAACCTCAAATTAAACAACGTATTAATCAAACACCGGCTGATTTCTTTATAAAACTGGACATAATGAAGACTAATTGTTGCTGTTTCACTAGTCCATGGCTGTCTTTATCATCCTGCTTTTACTCCATATTGAAAGATGAGGAATAAGATGCGAGAGGAGTTCGAGGGGGAGTCAAACTTTTCCCTGTTGCCCCTTGAATTTGAATGTGCTTTCACTTAATTTTATTGTCTAACTAGATTGAAAAACACATCAGTCTGTGTTAGAGCCACACAGTACCCTCATTACTCAGTTATGGAAGACTAATCGGACTGACGGTGTAACCTCAGTGAGTGTCTGTGTCAGTCAGAGAGAGGCAGTGAAGCTGTAGCTTCAGGCTGGGCCGGCTCAGCCAACCGCCTGCCTTATTGCTACCTCTATGGTAATGAAAGCGAACGCGGAAAATTCCTGTCATCTCTTTGTACTTTCTGCAGAAAGTTGCATGATTTTTTTCTTGTTTTTGCTTCTATCATTGTTTTGATTTTACTGATATGGCACATTTAGCCGTTTTCCTCAAACATCTCCTCTCATTGCTTTGGAAAACATTCAGGGAGCAAAACTATTTCACCTAAATAAAACCAAAGGTTTGTTTTTCTTTGCAAATCAGAAAGGTCCATTTTAAATTACAGAATCGTTCGAGTAAGTCAGGGGAAAATGATGGTTTCTAAACCCTGCACCTTCTTTACAAGGTGTCAGTAGATAATGACAGGGATCCTACACAGTCTGGAAAAGTCTTGAATTTTCTTTTACCATTTTTCAGGTTTGGAAAAGTAGAAAAAACAAAAAAAATTGCATGCACTTCGTTTCGCTGTCAGGTGAAACATCTGACCAGACGAAGGTTCCTGCCTATTATATGGAAATCGTTCTGGGGCTCTGCCTGGAAGAGTGGCACCCTGATCTGGTCCTGTCAGGTGGCACTGCAGGGTTTGCAGAACCTTTAAGAACCCCTGAACTTTTTCACACCATCTATATAATATAGAGCGAAACAAAATAGTGCATAAAAATAGTAGGAAACGGAAGGAAAACTATGCCTAATTTTGATCGCCTTAAAATAAAATTTCAGTCCTGCCAATTATCTTCAGAAGTCACCTAATTAGCAAATAAAGTCCTCCTGTATTGCCATTGTAACTCTCCTTGAAATAAACCTGTTACAGGCTGCAAAACACACATAATAATGCGTTAGAACGGCCCAGTCAAAGTCCGGACCTAAGTTCAATTGAGAATCTGTGGCAATGTTTGAAGTTCACAGGTGCTCTCCGTCCAGTCTGACTGAGCTTTGGCATTTTAGGGAAATATCGGCCTCTATATGCGCAGATCCAAGACACAAACCCCCAATATTTGAACTACAAACATTGATGTTTATGGTTGTAACGAGGTAAAATATTTAACGGATGTGAATACTTTTGCAATTAATGCTTGAATCACTGTGAAAAGCAGCTGTTTGTTAAAGCAGCACTGGCAGATGTTGATGCTGGTAGCAATCACTGCTTCATGAATAGGCAACAAATTCATTATTTTGTTTGCTTACATGTCGTTGGACATCTGGCTTCAGCTACCAGTTGATTTGGTTGTTAGGCAACTTGGATTGTTACAAAATGAAGTCCTGACACACTGTGCTTCACTGGTGAATATCTGCTGCGCCAGATTAACCGGAATAATGCATATGTTCGTCATAGGGACACAGGGAAAGAAAGGAAGCACACAAGGAAGAGAGAAGGGAAGAGGAAAAGGAAAACTTTGGAAACGTCTGGAATTCTAGTATTTTCCTGGTTTGAAAAAGTATGGAAGAAGAAAGCAAGTTTGTATTTGTTTATTTAGACAATATTTTATGCCCCATTGTCTTAATGATTTGATCCTCAGTCTGTCCTTTGTGCTGTGTGTCTTTCCTTCTCCCTTCCTCTTTTTCTTTCCCTCTACCCTCACTTATTCACCTCTTTCTACTTTTCCTTCTTCTTCCCTCCCTCGTGTCCTTCTTTTCTTTACTACGTTGTGCACTTCCTTGTGTCTGACCTCCCTTCCTTCTCTCCTTTGTTTTGTCTTTCCTTCATTGCGTGCTTCCCTTTCCTCATTGATTTTCCTTACTTGTGTTCTTCCTTCTGTCCTCTTGTTCTACCTCCCTTCATTCCTTTCTCGCGTGTGTCCTCTCCTTTTTTTCGTTCCTTCCTTGTGTGCTTACTTCTTCCCTTGCTTTTTTGTGTTACACCCTTCCGTTCTTCTGCCTTCATGTGTAACTTCTATACTTTCTTCTGTCTCTTCCAACTTCCTTTCCTTCCTTCCCTGTGTCCTTCCCTCTTTCTTCCAATTTTCTGTTTTCCTTGCTTGTGTCCTCTTTCTTTCCTTACTTGTGTCCAGACAGTAGTTTCTTCTTTTCGTCTCCAATCCTTCCCTTCCTGTGTCCCACATTCCTTCATTCCTTGCTTCCTTATCTGCCTTCCTGTCAATACCTTTTCCAGGGTCTGACCTCCCTTCCTTCCCCACACCTCTCCTTCCTTACTTATCTTCTACTTCCCCTCGCACCTTCCTTCCTTCCATGTGTCCCTCCTTCCTTGTTTTCTACCTCTTCTCCCACCTTCTTTCCTTCACTCTCTCCTTTCCTGTGCCCATCCTTTTTTCTGTTTTCCTTCCTTGTGTTCTTCCTTCCTAGTGTCCCAGTCTCTTTACTTCTTTCCTTCTCTGTTCTGCTTCCTTCCTTCACTTCCTTCTTGTGTCCCTACCTTGAGCACTGCTTGACGACATTATAATATTTGAAATAACTTGGTTTAATTCATATTTCATATTTTAAAATTAACATAAAGGACTGAGAACTTTTGAACGTTTGAAAATGTTTACATTAAGAGCTTTAATACTAAGAAATATTTGAAATTTCCAGGATAATGTCTAGAACGTATCTTGAAGAACTGATTTGTGGCTCAGTTTAAAGCAAAGGAGGTCAAGGAAGCTAGCATAGGTTCAGTTTACTACTTTAAACCCAGTTTTAACAGATAATATCAATGTTATTTTTTCAAAAAAGGTTCATATTGTAAGCAGCTCGTTGAGTAAAACCAGGATTTGGAAACCAAGACTTTGACCGCTAACTCTTCTCTAGCAGCACAACTGGTCGATCCATCTCACTCTGGGAGCCTCTTTCCTTTCCACCAACACCTGCAGCTAACAAATTACTTTTGATTTGCTCATTTCACATCTGACCTTACAATATCGGATTTACAATTGGGTTGTTCAGACAAAATAGCTTTGCAGATTGCCACGAGAACAGGTCCTAAAACATCACACCGAGGAACACCGGCGCTTATTGATCGAGATGAGTGGAGCCTTATGATTGCAAGGGATGCCTCGGTGTAAAAACCCAAAAATCACTCAAGACTCAAATACAGAAATCCTGCAGCAGAGGAAAAGTTTTGCCCAGAAACATTTATTTTATTTTGACCTTAAATGTAAGATGCCTTAGATTTAAATAGCTGTTAAATAACGTTAATGCTGAAGGTGTGGAGGGTTCATATTAGGTAAGAGTGCCGTGAGAAGCAGCCACAAAACTAGAATTTGCAGCCACATACTTTTATGTAAGTCAGTGAAGTGGAAGAAAATGACTTTTTGCTAATAAAATCTGAAAAGTGTGCCTTGAGTTGGGGTCCAATGCTTTGTAGGACCACCTTTCACTGAGGTTGCACCTGCAAATCCTCTGGGTTTATATCCAGGAGACTGAAATGTTTGCCTGTTCTTCTGTGGAAAATCCCATTAACTCCAACCAGCCTTCTTGTCCCTGCTGAAGAATGGCGCCCCCACATCATGATGCTGCCACCACCATGCTACACTGTGGGGATGATTCTCTCCACTCTGAATTGGCTTTCCTCATGCCTCTCATCTATGCTGTCCAGATCTGTCCACAAACACAACACATGAACGTCTGTGGTTGTTTTGTGTCAAAATGTGAGAAAGATTCCAGTGTTATGGTTATTTTTTGAGTCTCTGTAAAAGAGGTTGGGGGTGTTTATTTGCAGCCTGCGCCACAGCTTTATTAAACCTAAAATTATTGCTGCAGTTCATTAAAACTATAGGATTTAGTGGAAACACAAGGCAAGGCAGGACAGGAGTACCTGAAGCTAGCTATTAGCAAACATGTAGCAGAACACTTTGGAATAAGTTTTCAGCTCCCCGCAGCCCGCTTCCCTTCGTTTTCTTTTTCGTTCTTTAATCCCTGCTTCTGCTGCTGTAAATAGATCTAATTTTCCAGTCCTTGAAGTGACTGAGTGTGTCCATGAACTTCGTCACCGACTAATGAAAAGTGCCCCTTTGATGGCTCCTGTTAGATGTCCTTTCCTTTAGAGCGGCCTCTGTTTCAGCTCCGTAATCGCTCCGCTCAGATTATAATGAGATCGGGGTATAAACATGCGAGGGTCCCACATGGAGGTGTGATAGAAAATGATGGTAACTGTACTTCCTGAGCTGTATTTATGCCTTAAAGTGTCAGGATGACTTGAAGTGTGCGCAGCGACTCTATTAAACATACATCTTCCCTTTGGGCAGAGCCACCGATCCCTGCGTGATTCATTTGCTCTACAGGGAGCAGCAACTCCTCAAAACCTTCAATATTTTTCCAGCCTGTTGGTTTCCACTGCCTATCAAAGGTTGGGCTACCCTCCTCCTGGTTTGCTTATTCCTTACTTGCCTCGTCGCTTTGATTTGGCAGTAGCTCTCTGGCTTGGTGTGCTTTAGGCAGCCACCCACATGGATTCATCAAACAAAAAAATGACTTCCTATTCCTGCTTGATTTTACTTGCCTTTCACAAAAAAAATGACTGCACTGAATTTCTACTTACAGGAGGTGCATGTACTTGCTCAAACATCTCTTTTGATACGGATGTAAATTAGGTGCTATGCCTGTGAAATCACTGTCTGTGATTAAATATGAAGGATAACGGCTCACCTCCTACTGGGAACGTGATTTACAATTTCACCATACTTTCCTGCTTCCAGGCAACACATCAAACAAACAGCTTGTCTTTGTTAAATTGGGTTCTTGTTAATGTCAATTATCTCAAATTTATTACAGGAGTAAAAAATTTTATTATATGACCATAATTGGCAAAATGCTGGCCTAATAATTCAGAAGGAAGCACTTTATAGATGCAGATCGCATTTTATATTTTGTCTTTGATATGTTTACTCTTTAGATTTGCCAAAACAGTTTTTTCAGGGGCACACTCACACTAAAAGTGAGAAAATTCACACCTTCAGTTGGAAGTGGTTTAATTCCACACAGAGATTCTAGACCGGACCAAAGAATGTCATGCAGTTGCAACGGATTGTTTCAGGGGCAGTAATGTGCTGATCGAAAAGAAAAAAGACATGAAGAAGAAAATCAGTGTCATCTGGGATTCTGCTATTACTTTGGTGTTTAGGTTTTTCTTCCACTTCTTCTTCTACACAAATGCGCTGCCGAGACCACCAGTTGTAACTGTGACAGGTTATGGTTCTCTGGTCCGTTTCAGGGGCCGGGATGGGTTCACACCCATCGTGATCTGCTCCAGAAACCGGACTCTGGCAAGGTAAAAAGTGTTCCAAATTTTTGGTGTGAAAACACTGTAAATTCAAATTCCCATCGATTCATCCATCCCTTCATCTTCTATTAACTTCCAGATCATCTGGCTCTGTCTGAGGAGGAGAAGAGATGCTTAATGGTCAACACCAGTAGTAGAAAGGTTCTGAGGTTAGGTTTTCCTAGATCTCACGATACATTCCCTGAACTATGTTGGCAATCTCTGGTCTGGGTTTTTACATGTAAACAAATGGTATCTTGCAGAGGGATTACGGATAAAAAAGTTTACATCCTAAACAGGATATTATCATCATACCCGTTTCTTCGGCTTTCAAAGATTGGGAGGTCACACACTGATGTGGGATACCATCCCATTCCTCAGCCAACATTTGCAGCAAATCAGCCAATGTGGTTGAGTTTTTCCCACATGTGTTCAATGAGCTTGAGGTCAGGACCGCAGTCTCTGATAAATCCCGCTCCGTGGGGTTTGGATGATAGTTATGAAATTGCCACTGATTGTATAATCTCATCTCAATTTCTCTCTGCATTTCCATAGCTTTCAGTCATGCCGACCTACACCATCACACCGCCCCGAATTAAACCTGTTTGACATTGGCAGAGAGGTCTTGGCATGTCTTTAATGGGCACATCCCACATGCTCTCCTCATTTACCCACAAATACATTTTCCTTATGTATGAGGTACCATTTAAGGGGAAGTAAAAAGGTTTTCCAACGGTATTATAGATTTATTGGCAGGAAGCATTGTTAGTATAGGGTCTGCTAGGAAGGCTTTTCTCAGGGCTAGTTTACCTGTTAAAAGAGGAAGCAGAGGGCTGTAATGAGACCCCTAGCTCAGCATCCTTATCAGTACAACGCTGTTGGTGGTGCGCTCTCTGTGTGAATTCCTGGACTTGCCCATAATTCAGAGAGTTTAAGGGGAACGCACACCGCTGCAGCTCTGAAATTGTCCATTTCGTCAGGGGTCATATGGGCTGCCGAGTCGTGGCAGAAGTCCCGGTGTGGGTGATGCTGCTGGCAGCGGTTGGCTTGGCCACCAGCAGGGAGCTGTGTGGGAGATGTGGATTGTTGCCTTGAGCAGATGGGCTGCAGACACACAAGTTCATTCTAACTACTGTGCAGACTATATCATAACGCCCTGTGGGCTCTGTCAATCCTCAACACACCGGCTGAAATGATATCTGCTTCGAGGTATTAAGAGCTAGGTGGTAACTGTTGTCAGGCTGTCACAAACAAGGTGACATATTCTTTGATAGAGGAAAAAAGCAATCTGCTGTAAATGTCACTCGTGAGAAAATGGTTTTATAGGGTTTCGCCTTGACATCAGGTCGTGTCCTTCGTGTTTTGTTTTTCAGAAATGCAGAGTTTCTACAAATCAGAATTATTAGAATAAAAGATAAATTGGGTATAAAGTCAGAACTAGAACTTTTATTTTCCACCAGCTGTATATATTTATATTTAAAATGTCTGTAGGTTTGTGTGCACAAACCTGGCCAACAAAGGTCCACCAAGACAAATCAAATTTTGGTGAAACTCAAAACTTCCTGGTGTTGTGAGGCATATAATTATTGTTATTTATGTGTTTAAATGGGAACTTTAATTGATTTTACAGTCCAATTTCAACATATTAACAAGTGGCACTAATGACGATGGTTAATCTTGTTGGACAGCAGGTTGAAGTATGACCTGCTGCAGCAGTTCCTCCTCAGTCATGCATCCAGCCTCTATTAAGTTCTACATTTACATCATTTTACATCCTACACATCCTGGGAATTATGAAGTATGTAATGAATGATTATGTCAGAATGTGGGATGTTTGGTTGAGGACGACAGGTGAAATGAAGCTGGATACCACCTGAGCACCAGGAAATGCAACTATTTCACAAGTAAGATGATTACATTTAGCAGTTTTCTTCCTAAGAGCAGACTTCCTGTCATAAGAAATAGTTGTTATTTTAAATTGGACCTAGACTTTGACTGTTACCAGTGAAAGTTTGGCTTTCAGAGTATAAATGCAAGTTAAAGCAACCTGAGAACAGCTACTGACGCAAAGTATAAGTGTAGCTTGCTTTCTTCAGACTGCTCTAATGCGTCAATGTGGCTTATGAAAGGTTTTTCGATTCTTTATAACTGTTAACATCTCAAACAGACCATACAGACGCGTGATAACTTTTTAGCCCTCCTGGAAAACAGCAGGAAAAATCTGATCCATGGATTAAAAAACTGATGTCAAACCTTATATATTGTGTTCATGGTCTCATACAGGGCATAGGCTATTCTTGTTTGCCAGACTGGAAGCATTCACTAAGACCTGCTCTCAGGTCATTTTATTCAGGATCCAGAAGTTAGCTGAGATAAGGAGAAGATTTTGACCAACCAGTTTGCTTTCTGACATGGACTGAACTGCTTGTCAGAATGCTGGTAAAATATTTGAGAATAAGTGAGATAAACACAAACTGTTTCACAGCCAGCTGGCACTTAGGGTTCATTTGAACTCTAGAAAATTGATCTCCAGATCTGGAGAACTGTGGAAAAACGATAATGAAGTATGGAAAGAATAGTATTTCCACACTTCACTCCTGATCTCATTCTCTGAACGTTCTATCCATCCATCAGTAATCTCCTCATCTGTTCATCCATTCCTTTCATATAGAATCTAAAAATGGAAAGCCGTATTTTTGGCTTCATTTCTAATGCAATAACAGTAGATCTGAGGGCCAAACTCGTTCTCTTTGCCCCAAACCAATGCTACATTTTACCCTTGACTCAGCCTGCTCTAGCAAACATTTAGATGTTGTTCATGTTAAGCAGTTATTTCTGGTGGCTGCTGAGGGACGGTCACAACAGACGGCTGCTGTAGGTGTCTGCAGCAACAGGCAGGTGCTGATGCTGTGAATTAGCTCAGCCTGACATGTACTTAGCCAAGGCCCAGGCAGCTTTAGCATGTGTTCATTAGCGGATGCCGGGGAAGCTTATCGTTCTGAATAGCCTCATTAGTGATAGGGATTAATAAGCGGCAGGTTCATTAGAGAGACAGGCGGAGAAGTGTGTTGGCAGAATTGCAACAAGGATGCGGCGCTAGACTGGCCTTCGCCTCTCGTGTTGTTTCAGCCATTAACAACAGAGGCTCTGTGGAGGTTTGTCCAGGTTACCATGGAAGAAGGCTGGGTGTGTGAAGCTTTCAGATCAAGAACAATAAACACTTTTCTGGGTTTGACTGCATTCTGGCTGTTGTGTGTTACATTGCTTCTGTTACAAATCAACCAATCAATAAGGCATCTTGTTTAGAATAACAGTTCCGACATAGTCTTCATTTTTCTTTTTCTCTTCCTTATATTAGTGTCCTTTCATCTCTGTGTCCTTCCTTCCTTGTGTCAATTTTCATTACTACTTTCTGTCCCTCTTTGTTTTTTATTCCTTGTATCATCTCTTTCTCACTCTGTTCCCTCCTGGTCTTTATTCTCTTCCTCACTTTCTTTCTTGTATTTTTCCTTCATTCCTTATGTTCCTCCATCTTTCCTTCCTTGTGTCCATCTTTCTTCTGTTGTTTCTTTCCTCTCTTCCTTCCTTATCCCCTTTCTTCCTTATTCGTAGCATCCTGCCTTGAGTTCTTTTCAAAGTCTTTCTTGTGTCTTACTTTTTGTTCCTGGTTCTGTCTCTCTTTGTTTCCTTACGTTTGTCCTTCCTACCTTCATTCTGCCCATCCATCCTCATTCACGTCCTTTCTTCTTTCAGACCATGTATCCTTCCTTTTTCTCGTGTCCTTCCTCAATATCTTTCTTGTATACTTCATTCCTTGTTTCGTGCATTTCCTTCCTCCTTCCTTCCATCCTTTCTTCTTCCCTTCCCTCTTCCATCTTTCTTCTGTCTGAACGAAAATGATCTTGATTTTCAGAATGTAAAATAAAATCTGAAAAGTGTGGCATGCATTTGCATTTAGCTCCCTTTACTCTGACACCCTGTGTAAAATCCAGTGCCACCAGTTGACATCAGGAAAAGCCCATAATACATCTGGAGGAGCAGATCTGGTTGGATAAACCATCTCGATCAGGGCTGTCCTCAAGGGCCAGCGTCCTACAGGTTTTAGAGGTGTCCTTTCTCCGACACAGCTGATTCGAATTGCCAAATTACTTCCTTAGCATGTCACCTAACATGGCCTGATATTGAACCATTAATCTGATTTAGGCGTGTTTAATCAGGAAAACATATAAAACATACTGGACACCGGGCCTTGAGGACTGACTTTGGACACCACTGATCTAGAGGATGCAGTAAAGATGTGGAAAAAAGATGCTCTGGCCATGTAAGACCAAAAAATGTACGTCAAATTTTAGTAATAGAAAAATCTACTTACAATTGCTAGCCAGCTCCAAGTCTTAGAGGTTGGAAGGCCTCCATGCCATCACCATAATCTTCAGCTCCCTGCATAGAATCAGTTTTAAGTTGCTAGAGAGCTCCGAAGCAAAAATATTGCTTCCAGTTTTCCTGTCAGAGACAGCGTTTTGGTAAAACCTAAATCTGCCCAGTGTATGAATCATTTTGTGCTTAACTGTAAATAGAGGGCCTGTTAAAGGCTGCAAATGATTGGAGACTGGGTCAGAACCTCACTTCCCTGCAGGACAACAACCCTAAATACACAACGAGAAGAATCAGAATGGGTTCTCTCCAGGTACTCAGGCTTCCTCCCACAGTCCTAAGACATGATTGTTAGGCAATGTGAGAGAAGTAACAAAAAATAAAACCACCAATGACTTCACATAGTGTCAGAGCAAAGACATGGAAGACTTTAGTCAATTAAGACTCAACTACAGTAAAACCCTCACAGATCTAGTCAGGTTACCCCTGAGGGGGAGCTAAGCAACGTCATCCTCAATTTATTGGTTGTATTTAGCTTCATCCAGGTGACATCAGCTCTCTCAGGATGTACTTTGGGAGGTCTCATGTAAATGTTTCAGATCATCAAGTATCAGGCAAAGATAACGCAACTAATCAAAAATGCAGTGTTTAAACGAAGGGGTTTATTATGAAAGGACATTCTAACCTGCATGACCCCATGTCAAAAAGTAATTGCCTCCTTGACCTAATAACTGAATATTGCTTTCAACCATGAACCATCTTTTTAAGGTCCTGCTGCAGCATCACAAACAGATTCTGGTCGTGACTTTGACTAGGCCACTCCAAAGTCTTAATTTTATTTTTCTGAAAGCCATTCAGTGGTTGACTCGTTGGTGTGTTTTGGGTCATTGCCCTGCTTCAGAACCCAAGTGAGCTTCAGCCTGAGGTCATGAACAGACGACCAGACATTCTCCGTCAGGACATTTTGGTAGAGAGCAGAATTCATGGATCCATTTACCACAGCAAGTCTTTCAGGTCCTGAGGCTGCAAAACAGCCCCAGACTATTCTGGATGTGACTTCCTGGATCAGTTGTCAATACGCTCTTGGAATAATTTTGGAAGGTCATCCTCTCCTGGAAGGTTTCTCCATTTGTGGATTATGGCTCTCACTGAGGTTATAACCTTTTCCAGACTGATAGATGTCAACTACTTTGTTTCTCATGCATGATGTCTGACTTTTGAAGATCTTTTGGTCTACTCCACTCTTTCAGGCAGGTCTTATTTCAGTGTTTGCTTGATTGAGAGCAGGTGTGGTAGTTATCAGGCCTGGGTGTGGCTAGTGAAATTGAACTCAGCTTTCCAAAAATGTCATACACCACAGTTACTTGCATGTTTACTTTGTCTAATATTTACATTTGTTTGATGACCTGGAACATTTACGTGACAAACATACAATGAAATCACAATGGCGAGACCTTTTCTCACCACTGTGTGTGAGTGGTAGGTATGAATAGGGCCTTGGATTGCGCTATCCATGCTGCAAACTTTCTTCCTATGGCATCTGAATGACTCAGAGCTGCTGGTGGGTCCCTGCATATGCATCCTGTGCCGAAAGCATGCTGGGAAAAAAATATTTTTTGCCTCGCACTCTTTTGTGGCCCATTAAATATTAAACGCAGAGCTACCCTGTGTTATTTTATTTATTCAGTGTCTCAACAAGCAAGTTTGGAAGCCCAGGGTGAGTTCAAGAAAATATTTTGGAACTTGTTCCTTCACATGGGGATTTAAAATGCCCAAGGGTCAGTAAATCCTCTGCAGATACAGATTGTTTTTTAGTCTTGACTGTAAATAATGCTTTTATATCTATTGTCTTATGTAGTGTTGGCTCAAGCTGTGCTTTCATGTTTCTTTGACTCCTCTAGTCCATTATTATTGCCTCTTCTTCAGTATAATGCTGCAAAACACCCTGACTCTACTTGACTCAGACCTCTTAAGTTACATCAAACAGTTGGAGTTTTTTGAGCGGTCACAATCCAGACTAGAAGTAGGACAGGTGAACATTTACTCATATCATGACTTTAATGCATATTTTCAAATCCAGGCTGTGTAATCTTGAATGCTTTTTGGATTCAAGCAGCTCTGATGATGTGTAGTGTTGTAAGGATATAAGCTGTGGCCTAAGGAGATCAACACTTGGTGTACATCATTATTAGGCAGTTTCTAGAGATTACCCTGACTCTGGAAAGTCAAAACTGTAAAATAATCTTTCAGAGGGATACGGCAATGTTGATATTGGGGGTTTGACCACAGAACCATTAAAAGCGTTTTGTTGCAAATGATGAACAAGGGTCCAAGGAAACGTTTTGAGAAAAAATTACGCAAATTTTCTGCCAACAATTTGAAAAGAATCAAGTGTGCAGTTACCAGTAACCTGCTCCCTTCCTGTGCTGTCATAACCTACCTGGAGGGTCCAAAAGTACCGGGTGTTCAGTACTCAGAGATGTGGACCAAGGTATGGAAGGCTGAAACCTGACAATAACTGACCAAGAAATTTCTGAGGACAGATTTTTTTTTAAAAACGTTTTATGGACTGATGAGATGAGGGTGACTCTTGGGATGGTTTTATTAAAGATCAACTAGTAGGACCTGTTCTGGGGTTGAAGATGAACTCAAATTAAACTCCCAAACCTGCTCCCAGTTATTCAGAAACATGTTGTTAGGTGGGGGTGGGGTGGGGGTGGGGTTGGGGTGGGGGGAATAGTCAGCATCTTTCAAGAAGACCGTGGTTTTTATCCAGGACAATGTCCATGATATGGGTCAAAGTACTCCGGTGCATGGCTAGCCAGTAAAGACCTTAAAGGTCAAAGAATAGTGACCTGATTTAGGTCCTTCTTACCCTTATTGTGAATGCCCAAAATATAAAGGGGGCAGGTTTAGTAGGAACTTAAAGGTGCAATGTTTTAGAAATCCAACTGGTGTCACACTTGAGCATCAGCATTTCCCTTCAAAACACAATTTTTAAACTTTGATCTGATTTGATCTAAATTGTGGTACTGATTGTTCTATTACAAATAAGTGTCCTTACCTGATTTATGAGGTTGTTTCTTTATTGTGTAATATTTCTAAGCTCGAGGTAATTATTTGTATTCCCAATGGTTGAACTCAATACATTTAATTCATGCAAGCTTATTTCTGTTCTGTCCAGCAAACATCTGCCTTCATTAATTTTCTGAGTGTACTTTTATATGAAGTGCAGATGATGTTTACCCACTTGTAAACTTTGATTATGCTGAAAATAAATGAACAAGTTTCGTAGTTTTCGAGTTCTTGCAACATCGGCCACAAGTTGATGCGAATGACCTCAGCTCTCTTCAGTGTTTCAAATAAAAATGCTAAATGATTTGTTACATCGTTGGCACTCTAAAGGCTCGGAGAACATGTCAGACGCCCACAACAGGAATTAGTATGCAGCAGATGTGAAGCATCAGAGCCGCACGACGACTGCAACAAAGATGCAGAAGTTTGACACAGATGTACCTGGCAGAAGCAGAAAGAGAAACAAAAGTGGTGGCGTTACTTGCCTCTGTTCGTAAGTAATTTGAGCTGCAGGAGGAAGCACACCTGTTTTTGAGAAGACAAAGCAGCAAGAAATCTGATTTGCATTTGGGTTTGTCAAAAATAATCATCAGCTTCAGCAGGTGCAACACATTGCACCTGGATCTGAAGCCTCTTTTTCTACACTAATAGGGATTCTCTGAAACAGATCGTGCTGCTTTGAACAACATACATGGTGAATTTCTCTTTATGAATAGTTTGAAAATTTTATTTGGATAATGCTCAACCACCTTGATTATCACAACAACCCCTATAAAACTATGGTTAGAATGGCAAAGATTTTAAATGTGATTTAGTTCTGGACCTTGACTGGGCCGACACATGAGTATACATTGATCTAAGCCATTTAATTGTAACCAGCTGCATATTCGGGGTCATTGTCCTGCTTCCCTTGAATCTTTTACAGCCTCTGACACGTTTGTCCAGTATGGTCCTGAATTTAGCCCTATTCATCTTCTCATTACATCTTGACCGCTTCCTTGCTGTTGCAGTAGAAAAGCACCCCCCTCAGCATGATTCAGCCATCACCATGTCATCCTAATTTCAGGGTGCATTTTTAGATTGTTTTACCAACCTGGAGATATCTCCATGGACATCCATACGTCTGTCCACATCATATTTTGGCCATGCTCAGCCCCGATTGGACCTACTGACCCATCTGGGCTGAGCAGGTAGCAGGTAACAAGAAAGCCAGTATTGGGCCAGAAAAGCCTTTGATGCAAACCGTTACAAAACGTGCTGAGTGAAGTGGAGCCGACATGTTTGTAAGGCTTCCTTACTTCTCTTTGAAAACATTCAAATGACTGTCAAGAGGCTCTCCCACCCGAGCTGTGGATCTTAAGTTACACTAGGCCCCATTGCTGCTTACCTGATTAAAGCTGTAATTGATCTGTGTGTGGGTTCAGGTTGACGACCATGTCTTGGTTAGGGTTCTGTACGAGTTGTGCTCCATGAGATGTTTATTTTTGTCATATCATGACGCTCAAAGCATTTTCAGCCTTTAAACAACAGTTCTGCTTCATAAACAACATCTCAGACTCGGGCCTCATTTCCAGCATCCCCACAAAAAAATTTGAGTTATAAATAAGACATAATGAAACTAACAAGCAGTCAGCAGCTGCACCGGATGTACATTCCCCCCCAAAAATAATGTGGAAATACTGCAGATAACCCTGCTTTGTGATTAAATTCACTCCCCAGTTTAAATGGGTGAGCTTTATTTAAATGGAAATAAACAGCGTAATCGCGAATGTTATAAGTTGGCAAATGAGCGAGTGATGAAAGTGCAGAACCGCCTTGCTTTTCCACCATCCTGTTGCTCAGCAGAGGTAATAGCCCCACCTAAAACTTTGACCTGAATAACAACACCATGCCTCCATGCCATTGTAACTCGTGCATAATGGATTTTCCCCCCTCATAACTTTTTAATGGACTTATTTGCATACAGAAATGAGTAAATACAGTGTATGTACTTGCTATCTGAAAATAGCAGTAAATGAGGAATTTCATAAAATAAAATCCTGAGGAAGATGAGTGAAGCTGACACCTGTGTCAGTTTTATTTTCCCTCCAGCAAACATGGAGCTCAGCGTGACTGGCTCACAGGATTGACAGATAACTTTTTAAACAAATTTTTCTCTTCTCCATCACAGACTCACAAACTTATCGAGACATTTAACTCACATCACCCCATATGCTTGTCAAGCTGTGGCTACAAGGAAGGTTTAAGTTTGTTGGATCTAGCCTCAACATTTGAGTCTTATTTCATTTCATTCTTACACAGTTTTCTTTTAGGGTAGAAAAACAAACGTTGTTTTCCGACATTTTTGATTGTGGAGGTATTTTTTTGTACGTTATTGAAAAAAGCTCAAGGTCGGATTTTTAGGTTTGTGGCCAAAAGTGATTTTCTTTTGTCTGTTAGGAACACTTTTAAAATCTCTAAGCTTGTCATTGATTACGAATGTTACAAAGGTTCAGGTTATGTAAGGTAGTATTTACTGTAAAAATAAAGAAGATACATCAAGGTTTTTGCTATTTTTCCTTGTTTTTATAGCTCCAAAGCCTCAGTTTGTAAGCAATATCTAGACTTTCGAGGGGACATATCATGCAAAATCCACTTTTTAGCCCTTAAATACATTTTGTTGTGTGCTTGGAGTCTGTAGGAGTGCAATAAAGTTTTGTTTGGGTCATATTTTTCAGTCCGTTCAGTTTTCGCTATAATATGTTACGTTTTTTGTGACATCACAGTATTTGCTGCAGAACAGCTAAATAAGGTCATGGACTTCAGGTAAATCAATTTCACCTATCCGCCATTTTTATTTTTCATTGCTATTTTGTAGTCCAAGCTCAAGTATGCCTACGCTGCAAGAGGATAATTTCAGTTCTGTAGTTGGGTGTATTTACCCAAACAATTCATTACAGTGTCCCCCAGCACTAGCAAATCGGTAAGCTGCAAATAAGGTTAGAATGACAACAAACTTTATTTTAAACATGAATTTATTGTGTTTATAGGACGTCCTGGCCATTGTTCTGATAGTATCAGCATTGTGTGCTGCTTTGAGCTCCTTGAGGAGAGAACCGTACTGCGTGTTTTGAATAGTATTATTACACAAACAGTTTTGGCTTGTTTCTGCGCCGCTAGATAATTGGATCTCTGTTATCAAACTACAAAAATAGCTGAACTAGTTAAAGTGAAACGCTCCTTGACCTACAATACCAAGACCAAAGCATTGCAGTTCTACTTTATATAGATCACAACTGAATGATTTAAGTGTGAAAAGGAAGGATTTAAAAGCATAATAAGTCCCTTTTAAATCAGCATATCAGAATGATGAGCCAAAGGATAATGCTGTTTATGTTATGGTCTGTGTACTATGTATTCTCATCTTTTTTGTCATATACATATATTTTTTTTACATTATGTTTAGTTTTGCTTCTTTGCCTGTGTTTTACACTTTAGTGTTCAATGTGTGTAACACCAAACCTTGTGCAATTTTTCATTTGAGGCTAATGCACTGTTTTTTGCGTCGACTGCTTTGTAGTATTTTTCTTTTTCTTCATTTACTAAACAAATGTCACACAATGCAGCGTTTGTACATTAAAGCTGACTTAAATGGACAACTTTCTAAAGAAGAATGCACATCAATATCTGCTGTTGGCCACCAAGCAGATGGTGCTGGTGTGGACTGTTTAATAGAAGAACATGGGGGAATATTTCTTGACATGTGTTTGGTGTTGTTGTTAGGCTGAGCAAGCTTTTTAATGGCAATTTTAGTGTGGCGACGCTGTTTTCATGCAAACAGTAGGCTGCGTTTTGCATCCACTATTAATATTACCGTATCAGTAATATCTATATCATGGTAATATCAATATAACAGTAATGCTAACAGTATTAGTAGTACTGTTAACATTCCAGTGGTTATTTCACAGTAATGCTAACAGTATCAGCATGGTAACACTAACACAGTAATTATCAGTAATGCTAATGTCAGTGTTAATGTGGTAACAATACCGTTAGCATACTTAATGTTAAAATACAGTGATGCTAACAGTTTTATTAGAATGACTGAGTTATCCAACATTTAAAACACACTGAAAGAGTGAAATAAGGATTTTAAACTAGTTAAAACAGTGAGAAATGTTAACTCTAATATTGAAGTGACTTACTTATACATTTTGGGACCATTACTTTTGCATGTATTCAGTATAATGCCAATCATATTCTGAAATGACAGCCTGTTTACTGCAAATAATGAAAAAAACCCTGTCTTTTACTCAGGGGCTGTCACAGAGATCAAAACACATTTTCAGATGTGAGTCTCTTGCCTATATATCAGTTAGCTGTAGTGTCACAGTTACAGCCCATCATTTTAAAAAGAAAGCATGATTGACACTAAATAGGACGAATCCATTTTTAATTAATAAAACAGACTCTTTGTAGAGTCTTGGGTTTTATCTGACACCACTGCTTTGAATTTCACTCACCAGCGATGAAAAATATACAAAATTGAGTGCTTAAACTTGGGCCGAGTTAGGCTCTGTTTGTTTATCTGTGTGTACACGTTTGTCATGGCAAACACAACATAAATTATAGAAACAAACACCATGTGTGTTTAACGTTTGAGTGGGTGAAAGGATTTTTTTGGTTTTTCCCAGTGAAGTCAGAAAGATTGCTGCCAAACAAAGCCAATACAAACAGCACGCTCGGGACAAACACAAGAAATCTCTGCAGAATTGCTTGTCTATTACTTCCACTGAGTAATTCATTTTAGGAATGTAGAAGATAAAGAAAAGATCTCCTCCCTTGGCGTGACAAAGGAGGCCAGTGGCACAGATATGCAGCTCATTACAAGAAGCCAGATAGAAATTTGGAGGGACGAGAAAATATTTGGGTTCTAGTGATTAATGAACTTTTAGAAGCGCATTTGAAATCAAAGAGCAGCGCTGCCTCGCACCTCAGACTGCCTTCACTAATGTGAAATAGCAGCGCGATAAGCAGCGGAAATAATGTGTCCTCATAAAGGAGTTTCACTCTGTCATGCGCTCCCACACTAAGTAATCTAATATTACAAAAGATTATTTGACAAACATAATGAAAACACAAAAACACTTCATCCAAAAAATTAAAAAGGCAAAAAAAAAAAAATCCCATACTGGCAAATATTAAAAGTAAACAAACATTTTACTCTATAGTTTTATTTTGTCCCAACCTACTTGCCATTCCGTACCACTAAATAAACCATTTTGCGCACGTCATTAACCGTTGTTTATTTCTTTTACTACTCAACTTATTTCATTTTTGAAAGTTCTCAAATATCATTGATAGTTTGTTTAAATGATGATTACTTTTCTGAGAGTTTCACCCAATTTCCATAAAATAGATCTGCTTAACCCCCTGCCAGAAGGTTGTTAGATTCTCCATGAGGTAGACTGCATGAGTAGAAAATGGCCTCAAATTATCAGACATTTATGTTCACAAAAGAAACATAATATGGAGATGACTGAAGTACGCTAAAAAGTTGGATACAAAACTACAAATGTATGAAATACCAAAGCACAAAAAGAGCCGCACTTCAAGCAGTTACCATTGAACAAACAAACAATAAAATACAGCACAACCAAAATACAGCAACCTGAGTTGTGCAGCAGTCTTCATTTTACCAGTTCCTACATTTGTAAATTTGGTCATGTTGAACCCAGCTTTTCCGGTATGAAATGTTATCTACAAAATGTTGTTTTCGTCTCAACGTGCATCAAATCGTACCCACCTGGAAGATATTTAGTACCCTCCAAATGGATTTTACATGCTTAAATTTTCATATTTAGCCTACAATCTAGAACAAAAATTGAAAAATCATAGAATTTTGGTAAAAAGTTTTATTTACACATTAATTTCTGTCCATAACTTACCCAAACAGCCAGCCTGAGAAACAGAAGCATAAGCTATTTGAAGAAGAAGCAAGGGCTCCAAGCTGGAGTAGGTCTCCCAGCAGGAGGAAAGCACGCACACCTCCATATTGCACATAGGTTCAACTTAGGGTTGTGAATCTCTGTTAAAATACACTGCCAATGTCCTGATTAATTTTAGACGGAATTAAAAATAAAACGTCATGATACAATTCACCCCTCAAACACGATGCAGTTTGATTCACTTATTTTAGGGCAAACAGAGTGCGATTCGGATTGATTCAATGCGACAAGACACAGCAAACAAATTATGAAATGCTGTTTGATATCTTGAATTATTATCTTAATAAAACAACAACCTTCCTCAAACGAGTCTTTTCCACCAAGTCTTGTGCTCTTTTAAAGAAACTGACTTGCAGTCCACAAACACACTGAGGCTTAGAGCAGAATTATAAAATCTTTTAGCTTGAAGATAAAGTTTTCTTTTATAACTTCGGTCTTTATAATACTCGGTGCTGCTGCAAACAAGCACCATTATCACTTGAGTTAACTGTGATGAAGTGAATACTGTTTGTTTCTATGCTTTCCTCACACATTGTTGCAAAATAATATTTGGGTTGCCGGCGGAGCTCCAGGTTCACAGCATGTCGCTGCTGTGTTAAAGCTGGTGTTTGCGTTTTGAATCGCCTCGGCCATCTTTACCTTCTTGTTGTTGTTGTTTCAGACCCCCTTAGCCAGAGTGTATGTGAAGATTAATAAAGGGATCGAGTTTAATCGACGCAAAGAAATGAAAGACGATGCATCTAAATTTAATCTCGTAAACATCACCTTTTCAAAAATGCTCGAGCGATGCACTCGCGTCTTGCATGAATTGGTTAATCTTAACATCCCTAGTTCAGATGTACTGGTCGCTGGGGGACCAAGAGTTACAAGTCTTTCAGACTAAAGTTAAATGCAACTTACACATGTCAAAGACAAAGAGTAGGATGTAGTAGTTTACCTTATATCAGTAGCTGTCAAAGTGTGCAGAAAGAGGCAGGAAATCCATGAAAAACGCCTTTATAAAAGGTTAAAAAGAAAAGTGAAGACCAATGCTTTTAGAAATGTTTTCGTTCCCATCAACCATGATGTGAACCTCATATTGATTTCTCTAAAATATCTAAACACATATGGGTGTTGTCTCTAGTATTTAGATATTGCAAAAAGGAAAAATATTTGTCAAGCAGTCTTTTGCAAAAGGTAGAATTGCACATGTGGTTTTGAAGGAGCAACGTGTGGGGTCATGTCCTCTTTTAAATGCTCCAAAAGGGGACTAGAACTGAGTCGTGCTAGTTGTGAAGAAAACATGACATCCAACAATAAATATACAACACATACCGCTCATCTGCATTTCCTCAGAGACTAAGAGTTTTCAAATTAAAACTCATTAGATAAAAAAGAGAAGGCAATCTTCAAGTATTTATACCAAGTTTAATTGTAAATCATGCTGCAAGTGCAGTTAATTTACTCAGGTTTCCCCTTCAGACCGCTGGTAATTGGCACGCTTCTATTTGCATTGCTCTACATTAAGACACCTAGAAGGGAGGGTTTTTAGCTGAGTTAATTGATGCAAAGAGGAGCTCTGTAGACTCTTTCAAATCTGCCTTAGAGGCGGGAGAGTATTTCTTTTTTTTACAGTAAATTTAATATATTCTATCTTGAGAGGATATTTATTTGTTTTTGTTTATGTGTTGATATTTATAGAATTTGCTCTTTTGTAATGAAAATTGACTTTATGTACATTTCCCGTATGTGGATGTATCCATACCTTGAAATTTAAAGGTAAACTGCTTGCAGCTTATTTTAAAAAGCTCGTCTGACTGGAGGAAGGTGCTTCAGAATCTGCCTCAGAACCTGGTAAAAGTTGCTCACCCAGCACAGTGTTTACTTAAGCCAACAAATCCCCCTAAAACTCACATATCTGTGTTGTTTACATATATCTTTGGGTTGTTTACAGTTATGCTCGCTCTCTGCTGCTGGAATTTACTGTTACACTTGGGAGTGTTTGTCATTAAGCAGACATACTGCTGAGGTTAGAGACTGCCTGATGATCCACCTCATCCTTAAGGTTCAGTCCCTGAAGGGTTTCTTTTCACCCATTTCTCTAAGTTTATCCTTTCTATTTCTGTCTCGAGAGTTTTTAATAGAAAATTATACTGATAAAACATTTAACTCTTTTGTAATGTTTCCCCTGCAATCCCATTACAACATGATGGCCTCAAAAACACAAAACCAGAGACTTTGATGTCTTGTTTAATGGAGGATCTCGCTGGATAATTTGAATTTGAAAACAAAATTGAAGGATTAAAGAGAGATGCATTTTGCTAGTGCATTATATGGCCAGAGAGTTTCATTTAAATGTAAATTACAGACTAGCCTAAGAAACTTGTGACTCCTGAGCCAGCCAAGACTGCAGTATATCTGCATGTAAAGACACGGGCGAGTTATTGAAGCAAAGAGAAAACGAGTTTTGCATTAGTAAGCTGAAAGATAGATTTCTGCTTAGGTGAGGGCAGTGTATGTGGCTCCACTCAATGTCTAATATCTTTTTATGCGTTATTTACTTAATAACAATGTGTCTCTGCAGGGTGTTTCTCTGACTTTAGTTATACGAATGGCAAGAGCTGCACTTGTGGGTTAATTTGTTTGTTTTTTTATGTTTAAGATGCATTTTAATCTTACTTATGTGCCTTTTGGCCATAAAAGACACATAAATGAGGTCGTATGTTACTGGTTAAAAGAAGAAAATCAACACTGTTAAAATCAGACAAGCATCTTGGATGGTTGTTAATGTATATTGGTATTATCAAATCAAATGTTGGATGTAAGCATTACATTGCATTTACATGGAGATAATTAGTTCTGATGAAAAGATCAGGTGTAAACATGTTTGGACTCTTAAAGGGTAGTGAATATAAATTAAATGCAAGATTAGACCAGGCATGACCACAGAACAGCGATTTGATTTAGAATGAACTGAAAGCTACCAGCCAGAGTTTTCTGTCTGCATTTTTTGGTCATGCGTAAATGTTTCGGGTTGATAAATAAATTTTTAATATCAGAACAAACCTGAGTATACAGATGATTTCATTTTTTAAGGGAAAGAAACAGATCCACCAGTACCAATATAGTGTTTGGCAACACGAAGTAGGCTAAAAGATCTTAACAGCAGCACATAATGCCCCAATCTAAAGAAATTCAAGCACAAAGGAGAAGCAAAGTTATTGCTCTCTGTCTGGAAAGAGAAAGAAAAGTAATTTCTAAGGCTTTAGAACTGCAAAGAACCACAGTGAGAACCATTATCCATAAACAGAGAAAACATGGAACAGTGGAAAACCTTTTCAGGAGTGGCTGACCTACCAAGATTACTCCAAGAGCTCATCAGCAACTTATCCAGGAGGTCACAGAAGAACCCAGATCAACATCTAAAGCTCTCCAGGCCTCACTGCCTCAGTTAAGGTCAGAGATCCAAGGCCAAAACCTTTGTTGAACAAACAGAACACAAAGGCCCGTCTCACATATGGCAGAAAACATCTTTATGATCCTTTTAGACTTTTAGGAAAATGTTCTGTTGACTGATGAGATAAAGGTGGAACTTTACAACTGGTATATTAATCAAAAGAAGGTCCATTAGTTCTTCACATAGGGCAGTGTTGTTATGGATAGGTATTTTCTCTAAATAAATTAGGTCATCAGTGAAAACTGCTTGTAGTATTTACTACAATTACTGTTATTCTTTGTCTGGCAGCAACATTTGTTTGAGGATCTGAAAGTCGGACGGAACAGCAAAAATCATCTGTTAGGAGGCTGAACATCAACAGTAGCCGTTTGCTGATCCAATTCTGGCTCAGTTTGGGTTAATTTGTGTTGTTGCATGACTTGTAAAATAATCCATATTAGAATTAACATGCCATAGTGGGGCAGTAGGGCATTAAATAAAAAATGCATTAAATATTCAGTCTTAAATATTTTCAAACTATCAATATAATTATGTGTGAATTAGGGTTATGCGACAAGTTTATTGTGCTCATAAGTTAGAGCGTATACTGACAGAAGTACACCGGGCATGTTTTCTCTGTATTTCTGTTATTTACTTGCACTATTGTCACAAGAATGTGCTCTCCTCATGGGGATAAGGCCATCAATCTCTCGCTGTCTCTTTCACACTTTCTGTCTGGCTCTTTTCACTTTTTTATGTCTTCCAGAGGTCGATGCAGACATGGGCACGCTAGTTGTTTTTAGACCGAAAAAAAAATCCAACCTCCACTCCTTCAGCATCTACCGATTCAATCCTTGTCAAATGCAAGATCTAATCAGAGCCATTAAATAGTTGGTCACCACTCTCCAGATGTACCTCTGTTGTTAGAACAGAGAGGTGATATGGAGGCAAATGTGGGTAAACTGTGTTAATTTGCTGTTATATTGTCAAGGAGTTACAAAAATAGCCAAACGCAAAGAAATTGAAGCCATCCATGAATGTTGTGCTTATTTCACATTTGACCTTTGCAGCAGAGACAGTAATTATTGGGTGTGTACTGTTGTTGTTGTGTATTACATGGACAAATGTCACTGAGATGTCTCTCTGAGATGAATGCTGCTCCCCTACCTGCTAAAGAAATATAATTATCTCCACCAGCGTTGCCATTGTCTTGTGCTTTTCTTTGTGTTGCATGTTTGTCTTTTAATTTATTCCAGAAAATACTGCAGAAACACAAATGCTCTGTGCAGGGAGATCCGAGTATCTGATGAACTTGAGATGAAACTTCTATGACATTTTGTTTTCTTTGGTGCAAAGCTGGCCTCTGACAGGAAATTGCTTCTTCTCAGAGCAAAACCTACTTTTGTGGTAACAACTTTTTCCAACAGGGACACTTCTTTTACTCTCTTTCTCTCAATGATTTGGTGTCTAGTGTCTTGTTCTGCATAAACTCTGCAGTCATTGTTTCAGATGCTTGTGTTTAGAATGACGTGCCTCACCAAAGAGGGTTTGCTCTTTTTCGTTATACCAGCGTGTGAGCAGTAGACATCATCTGTGGAACAGACTAGCCGCTGGACCGGCAGCGTCATCTGGCAGAGCTATGAAGCAGACCTACTTTAAGCAGGTAACTGTCTTGCTAGTTGCGCATGTCTCCTGTGAGCGGGAGAAAACAGCATGGCAGGAGGTTGTCATTTTTATGACCGCTGGCTCAAAAACACTAGATACTAAACTTGGTTGACATGAGGACCAAATCCTCAAGTAAAGTAAAGAAAAGGCACACAGAGATACAGATTGTTTCGATGTTTGCTGCTGGAAAGGTTTGAAAATCTGCCTTGAAAATGCTTGAAAATTGCTCTAATTTTATTATGGGAAAAGTGGACGAGCCCTGTATTGATGTACAAAGTCAAGATTTGAAACAAGGCGAAAGTTGCAGAAGAGTGATTGCCTTACATGTGGAAAACTAAATTCAGTCATCAGTGTGAAGGACAGTGGCCAAAGTCTCCAGCTCCTATATGAGCTCATATACAGGACTTCTGCTAAATTCTGTTCAAGCATAACACATCTGGACCATACACCTATTAAAGGTAAGGGATTTAAAGAGACACCATTCATTTCTATCTTTGCTTCATGAGAAAATGTTTAAAAAGTACAGCAATTAGAGGATTTATTAGGAAAAAATAAGAAGCTGAAACGATGCTGTCTATCTTCATGAGTCAGACACCCAGTGTGGAGAACCACTGCAGGGTTTGTGGTGCTCATGACTCTTCCCACAGGGTTTTTTTCCCTCTGTTTGGCATCCCCAAGGTGAATATCCAATTAACCCCTCAATGTTTGTGCAGCGATGGATTGGTTCATTTGAGTGCCAATGGACCAGAGGGCTTTTGGAAAGTCACATCAACACATAGCAAGCTTTTCCTCTCCCTCTCTCTCCTGAATATTCACAGAGACAGCCGCTGATGGCGGTCTGCCCCTCTAAATAGCTCTAAAAAGGTTTGGTATTGACATAAAAGGCAGATAATTGACACTTGTCTTGAATATAAAACAGATCATTCCCAAGGTGAGGCGCCATATGGTGTGGAAATGTTAAAACTGCCACCTCACAGCTAGATAGGAATGGGTTTGGTTCTAACCAACTGGAGGCTTTCAATGACACACTGACACATTCTCCTCATGCCTATCTATGTTCAATTTGGGCTGTTTTCATTTCAGAAGAGACTTATTCAAGACAACAGCATTCAAACTGTCTGTACCACTGGTACTGTATCAGCATTACTCATCAGTACAGAGTATATACTAAACATTGCTATGAAAAAGTATTTGTTCCTTATAGGATTGTCAAAATACTTACAAAAATACAATATTCCTGACTTTGTGTGAGTAATATATAAATTTGTAAACTATATACAGAATAATGAATGCAATGTTTAGGACACATCATTGTGGAAATGCAAAAAAGGTGGAGGTTTGCTGCTTAAATGCTCCTGTCTGGTTTTCACCCACACAACAACTACCTGTCTGCTAACACAAGATTTTAGTCAGATCATTTATAGCTATCATTTGCACTCCTTTTTTAATGTACAAAAAGTGTAATTGAGTTGTTTTTTTTTCTACGGTCAAATTGTTCATCAGCATTCACAGTACAAGTATGTAATATTTTATCCTAAAAAGGTGTGCTGTCAGCTCCTCCCGATCCAATCCTGTCATCAAGATGGAAAAACAAGCTCCAGGCGTCTTCGGCTCATTGCTGAGGAGATGTCACAGCTTGCACGCCGACATATTGTCGGCACTGAACAAACACAGATTGCTTAGGAATCGAAGGGCGAGAGACTAGTAATGAGAGGGGAGCTCCTGGTTTCATGCCATTTCTTACCTTGGCTGTCTGTCAGGGCCCTCGTTATCTCTGCTTTCTACTGCTGGCCGGCCTTGTTATCCTTAAGTCCTGTCTATTGTCTTATTATCTCATAGGGGAACGAACCAGTGTCATTTTAAAAGACTGGACAGTATCTATTCATAGAAGCTAAGACAACATTTCAGAACAGTGCCTTGCCTTTGAGCATTAGCTTAAATCAGATGTTGTATTACAGCAAAGGAACATCAGTGAAGTCCTGATAACACTGCCAGAATATACCTGTGCAGAGACAATTAAACTTCTCATCCAGACATCATCAATCCAGTTTGTTGGAGGAAGATGTTTCTAATTATTCACTGATTTGATGCACTGAAGAATTGTCTGTAAAAAAGTTTTGGCCACAAACAGAACACATAAATATCTCAAACTTTTTCCAGTCAAGTGCAACGTTCGTTGTCTGGAAGACAGAATCCTGCATTCAGGTGTTATTCAGGTGAGGTTTATATCATGGCAGTTTACAGTTAAAGAAACTGTTGCAACGCTACAGAAATGTCATGTTTCATTTGTCTAATTCTTCTGGAGATGTCTGGCTTGAGCAACATTTCACTCTACCTATCTACCGCTGTGTATTCTGAAGCAAAAGCAAACATTTACCAAATATGAGCAACATCTGTCTGTTGGCTTCCTGAGGGTATTATTCTATTGCAAACAAATCAAGGTATGTTAGAGCACCATACTGTTTTATTATTTATAGTATAAATCTATTTATAAAATAAATCTCTTCTCTGCCCCATAAGTACATCATCTCTACTTACATTTCAGCTAACGCATACATAAAGTAAAGGCTTTTTGTCTCCTTTAGTAGTTTAAAATCTCTAACCTAAACTCTTGTTTTAGATGATGTTTTAACATGGTTCTTGTTTTAACATAATTGCTGTTCAAACATAAAAAACTGAGGGAGATAGAGTGGGTGGAAAACAGTATTTATTATATCTGACTTTGGTTTAATCATGATATAATCCAGTGAAAAGTTTAGAGATTAGTCTTGTGTTTTGACCCAAGTGCAGGCAAGAGGCAGACAGAATCATAATGAAGTGACTTTTTTTGAATTAACCTAAGGAAACAAATGTATAAAACTGTAACAAAGAACCAACAGGGAACTAAGCGATGAGACATGAGGAGGGAAACCGGAGAGTCTGACATTGACTATATTGATTATATAGGTTTAAAGAGTCACAAAGAGTGAAATATTTCAAGTCTTTATTTCTTGTAATTTGATGATTCTGGCTTACAGAGAATGAAAACACAAAATTCTGTGTATTGGAAAATCAATAAATAGGATATTTTAAACAGAAATATCAGGCTAGGGTCAGGCCAGTTTGCTGGCCGATCAAGCACAGTACCACCATGGTCATTGGACCAGCTTTTGGTACCTTTGGCAGTGTTAGCCGGTACCAAGTCTTGCTGGAAAATAAAATCAGCATCTCCATAAAGCCTGTCAGCAGAAGGAAGCATTAAGTGCACTAAAATGTTCTGGTAGATAGTTGCATTGACTGTGGACTTCAGAAAACCCAGTGGACCAGAACCAGCAGGTGACATGGTACCCAAAACCAAAACTGACTGTGGAAACTTCACACTGGACTTTAAGCATCGTGGATTCTGTGCCTCTCCACTCGTCCTCCAGACTCTGGAACATTGATTTCTAAATCAAATGCAAACTTTACTTGCATCTGAAAAGAGAACTTTGGACCACTGTGTTTTCTGTGAGAACGTCACTCAATTGAATTAGAAACACTTTCTCCAGACCAAACCAATCATTTGAACAGCACTCAGACGGACTACCTTCCTAAACTTGTCATAGTAACATGGATTTGCAGCTCGGGGAAGAATGGTCGATTGATTGGGTGCTAGTCACATTGATTAAAGGCAAATGCACCATTTGTGTTTTTCAAATCTCTCTCGATGTGAAAGCAAGCTTTAATTAAACTAAAGGCAAATATCCCACACTTAAGGCTCTATATCTCCTCAGTGCTCACAGTTCTCTTGGGTTATCGCAAACGAGCCAGTTGGTGGAGCTCAGCTGACTGCTTTATTGCTTACAACACATCAGAGAGGCTCATGTCTGCTCCCTGGGAACATCTGAAAAGCTTTTAAGACCTAAACAAATGCTAAATTTCAACCTGTCCTCTAACACAAAGTGTACAGAGGCTTATTGAAGAAAAAGCCCAGGAGGAATCTCTCTATCCATTCAGACAGGGACAACTTTGTATAGCTGCTGCTAATCCACATATAATACAGCAGCTTCCAGTTCCATCAAGAAACACATTAATTACTCATCAGCATATCATTTACCCCATCACCCTGCTGGTCCATGTCTCACCGAACGTCTTGTCACAAACAATTAAGCTGACAAAGATCGAAGTTAATTAAATTAAAGCCAGTAATGTCTCGTTTGGTTGCAAAGTCGTTACAAATATGGAGCCTGGAAGGTGGAGGTTACTGGTGTCAGTCTTTTTTAAGGGATTTAGTTGAGTACAGTGACTGATGAAGGTGGGCTGCAGACTTTAAGCCACAGCTCGTTGTGGTCTAAAGCATCCCTTTGTTCTGACCTCATGCCCTTGTTGAATTATACAGTCTTTAGATATGGTAGCACCCACGATTCTTACGTTTGATACCACCAGATAATGCCAAATCTCATGCATTTTCAGGAATCATTGGGCAGTCATGATTACGTTTTGGCAATGACAAGAATTCATTACCTAACATAGAAAGAAAGTTCCTTCAGGTATTTTTCACCCATAGTCTTAAAACATGCATTAAGCTTAAACAGAGATATCTTTGTCTCTGTGTAATCCCTGTGATGGACTGACGACCTGTCCAGGTTGCACCTCTCCTAAAATGCCAGGATTCTTTAATACAATTGAATAAAAATGAGACCAAGGTGAAATCATTTCAGAACATTTTCTCCCTTTAAGGTGATGTGTAATATACAAGTTCATTTAAAAACAAACCAAAATCATTTAGGGAAAAAAACTAACTTGTATGCAGAGGGATCTCACTATCAATAGGTATCAGTCAGAAGAAAGGTACAAAAGAATTCCCAAGCCATTAGATGTACCATGGAAGACAGTGGAGATGCTCATCATCAAGTGGAGAAAAATGGCACAACAGTAACATTACCAGGAACTGTATGAAAAATATAAGTAGGAAGCTGGTCACATGGACTTCCAGGAAGCCTTCAGGAACATTAAAGGAGCTGCAGGAAACTCTGGCAAGTACTAGATCTCTGGGCTTTCGGGCACAGTGAAGCATGGTGGTAGCAGCATCATGCTTTGGACTTGAACTAGAATTAGAGGGAACAGTTCCAAGTACCATCTTATGTTGGCCAAAACCCAAATTGCTGGTTTGTGCGCTCATTTATTGTAACCACAGGAGTTTTAGTTTTCAGTTGAGTTGTGGAGGTTGTGCATATTAAAGGTGGAAAAAGTCCTAAAAACAACATTCTCATAGATCAAAAACTTTTTACATTTACATTTCACAGGGGTGTGAAGACTTTATATATTCTGTGTAGATAGACAATGTTTTTTAAAATTTTTATTTGCTTAAAATATTTCATTTAATGCCAGACACCTGTATTCACTTCGTTTTTTGGACAAAAATATTAAACCCACCTTATTTGAATACAGTCACATGATTAGCACATGTTAAGCTGTTTAATATCAGTCTAGTTAGCAGAGTGATTGCTAGAAAAGAAGGGCAGGTGTGCTCTAAATGGTAAGCAATGGCTTCCTCCAAAGACAAGCATTCAGCCATCATCGCTTTGCATCAATACAGCCTCACCTGGAAGTAAACGCCGGCTAAGAATATTGCTGCTGAAAGAACAGTTTTCTGAGTCAAGCTCTTCCATGTGAGGGATTTAGCTGCAGTGAACAAGGCAGCATAATGTCCTAAAGTATCCCCAGCAAAGTCAGGCTGACACCAGTGCAGAGCTTGCAACAATGGCAGCAGGTTGGTTTGAGTGCATCTGCACGCACAGTGAGCTGAGACTTGTGAACAATAGTCTTATGAGGACAGAAGCAGGAAAATGCCTCCCCTTCAACAAAGGCATCAAGGATCGAGAGAAGTTCTGCAAGACACACAAAAGCAGTCAGCAGAGAACTGGTGCAGATCTTTTCTCTTGTGAACCTTTGTTCTGATTATTTGGTAAATCTGGGAAATTATTTGTTTGGAAAAGAAAATCTTAGCACTATCCTTAGGAGTTCTTTGTAAGGCTAACAATGAAACATCCTTATTTAATCGATGCATGGGTTTGCTTTTCTTCCAAAGGTGTGGAAGGTTACTCGCTTTACTACCCAAGAATACCACCATGAGTGGGTATAAAACAATTTTTCTGATGATTGTTGTATTTTCCAAATGTGTAGTTTTCCCTGTGTATTTAGCTCTCTTATCATTTGTCCTTCAACTACTTTTAAAACTCCAGTAAGCTTCATCTTTTGTTTGATGAAAATATGTATGATCATGACACAATGGCAGTGACAGTAATTGCTTTTTTAAATTAATTTCACCAATGGTTTTATTTTTTATAGGATGCTCTATAATTTTTAAGTTTCTTTAACTACTCATACTCGTCGTCTTCCGCTTCATCCGGGACCGGGTTGCGCCCAAACTCTCCCCAGACACCTCCTCCAGCTCATCCGGGGGAAGCCCAAGGTGTTCCCAGGCCAGCCGAGAGACATAGTCCCTCCAGCGTGTCCTGGGCCGTCCCCTGGGCCTCCTCCCGGTGGGACGTGCCTGGAACACCTCCCGAGGAAGGCGTCCAGGAGGCATCTGGTATAGATGCCCGAGCCACCTCAACTGGATCCTCTCGATGTGGAGGAGCAGCGGCTCTACTCCGAGCCCCTCCCGAATGGCCGAGCTCCTCACCCTATCTCTAAGGGAGTGCCCGGCCACCCTACGGAGGAAGCTCATTTCAGCCGCTTGTATCCGGGATCTCGTTCGTTCGGTCATGACTCAAAGTTCATAACTATTTCGTATTTATTATTACAATATTTAAGAAGGAAATATCCATTGAGACCTGAAGTATAATGGTTTAAATATTCAAGTAATGTAATCCAGTTTCCTAGGCTTTACGACCCAATAGAACCTGATTTAGGCACTTTTTGGAGTTTTACCGTGTAGATCAGTAGTATCATCTTCTAGGTTCTTCGTTAACTATAAGTTTCAATAAATTATACATTTTACTTCACCGATTCTGTGATAGATTTCCATCCATAAACGTCTACAATAAAAAACAAAATCATTGCATCATTACATTTACCTCTTGCTCGCAGTGCAGCTTTGCAATTACAAGGGCCAGACCATTTTCATAAAATTGGTGATACATGCATATTTAACCCACTTATCAGTCAAATGCACAAATTGTTAATCAGGGGAGAGAGGGATTAATGAATGAATTACATGCTTTAGTGATCCCTGCTGAGAAATTTGGTGTTTTTGAGCTCATCTCTCTCACTGCTGGAAGGTCAGAGAAGAGGGTCAGCTGCAGAAAAACAGTCTGGATGCTAAACAGGCTTCATTCTGCCGGACAGTGAGGCAGGGTGGTTCCTTGCCAGGATGTTGTGCATCACCCTGGGTTCATCTATAGACGAATGACATGTCTAACCTTAAGATGGCCTCACCATCATATGAACAAATGAAGGAGCTTCATCAAAGAAACTGAACAGCAAATGTGGAGTATCTTTCTTGCAAATGTATGAACTTAAATCCTAAAAAAGCTTCTGCTCTATTACAAGAGGGATTAGGTTTAAAGTCAATATTCTTGTAAAACCGTATGTTTCTAAAGCTGCAGTGCCTCCCAAAAGTATTAATTTGTCTTAGATTTTTCACGTCAAGGCATTACAAGTACAAACTCCATTGTGTTTTATTCAATTTTATCTAACAGACCAACACGAAGTTCCGAATTGTGAAATGGAAGGAAAATTATACGTGGCCTGCAACATTTTTCAAAAACAGAAACATGAAAGCGTGCATTTGGATTAAGCCCCTTTACTCTGATACCCCTCAATAAAATCCAGAAAAACTATTTACCAAATAGCGTAACAGGCTTGTTTATTTCAATGTTGACAACCCCTAAGGTTTGTGAGACAACATCAACCAACAGAGAACAATAATGAAGAAACAGCATCATGAAGACCAGGGAACACAGCAGAAAGGCAAGGAGAACGTTCTGGAAACAGGGTTAGGTTAGAAAACAACTTCCCTAACTTTAAATGTCTCATGCTGGACATCTGCAAACCTAACTAACAACTACAGCATTAATCAGAGAAGCAGCCAGCATGCTCATGGTAACTCTGGAGGAGCGGCAGAGATTCACAGCTCTGCTGACAGGACAAGTATTTGCTGTGCTCCCAACAAATCTAACCTTTATGGAAGAGTGGAAAAAAAGAAAGTCATTGTTGAAAAAAGGCCATAAGAATGATGGCACACAGCTTTTCCAGTGTCTTCCAGGTAGTCTTCTGAGAGACTTCAAATTTTTCTTTTGTTTTTGCAATATAATAAACCCCTGGCAATCATTGTCCTTTGCTTCTTAATTATTGCTCATAAAACTATAAATCTAAATGTCACCTTTCTATTGTTATGCTGTGATTGCAGATCAGCCAATTTCCTCAGCATGGTGGTTAAGGATTGGTCTTAACTGTCAGCAGGAGTAGTCATATTGGATTTATTGGGGCTCTGACACTGACTGTAGATCCCATCCTCCTTGGCTCATCTTTCTCCCAGCAGGTGTTGTGCTCCCTATCTGAGTATTTCATAAAAAAATCCAACCTTAGGCCACAACAAAAAGAAAACTTTTCTCCCTTTCCAGTTCTCAAACAGATGCAGAAGGGAAACTACTCGATTCCAGATCTTAGTGTTGTCCAAAGGTAAACCTGAAAATGTATATACTGCTTCTTTATCCCATTTGACCCTAAAGGACAGCTGAAACAAGCATTCTAAAACCTAAGCATCTCTTGGTTTCCAAAAACCTGAAGGTTTTATGGAAATTAACTGAAAGCTAAAACTTTAGAGTTTCGCCTCTGAAGACAATAAAAACAGTTAGTTTGGTTAAACAATTCGTTTTTATTGCAAATTGAGCGTGGTATCAGGCTTCAGGGGAAAATGCAAATGCTGCAGCAGATCAGAAAGGGAAACACATGAATTAGTTTTTAAGGAAACATTGTAGGTTTGCTGCAACTCTTTATCAATTTGAATATTTCTCTATTGGATTGCTGATGCTAATCAATTAAGTAATAATAGCCATATGTTATTATTTTGTACTGTTGCTTTTCAACTGTGTCCAAGCTTCTAGCTGATGACAGCTATTTTCATTTATTTGTCAGAAATTGGAATAAATGGCAAAAAAGGAAGTGCCAAGGCAGAAATCTGCCTTAAGTTTATAATGTAAAATTCAAGCATTAATTCATAACACAGTGGCTACTTGAGACAAAAGTACTGATAGCGTAGTCTCCAGCTGAGATTTGAGTCTGTAAAGTGAAGCTTCATGTGGTTGTATATCCAGTGAGTGGGGAGAAGATGAGACGAAAGCTGTCAGATTGCAGTAATTTGGAGACATCCCAGCAGAACCCAACATGGATTTAAAAACACTCTGTGGGAGCCCATTCTAATTTACCACATTGGTGAATGACTGCTTGTGCCAAAAACGAAACAAAACAGTACATTTTGGCAGCATTCATGTAGACTTTTTTATTTATGCTCTAGTTCTGACCAGCATGTTAACTCTAATGCTGACAAGCATATGCAGTTCCATTTCTCCAAAGAGTTGTGTCGACAGAATACTTTATAACAGGGAGCCATGCAAGTCTCACTTTTCTCCACATAATCAGTCCCTGCTTTAGTTGCTAGGGTTCATTAGCACTACAGGAACATAGCTGTCAAACTGTTGTTCCGAGATCATAATCTGTTATGCTACTCAAACTCTGTAAGTCCAGCTGGAGATAGTTTTCTCACAAAAAGATGTGATATAGCTCGGAAAAGCTGCATGGAGCTTCAGTGTGTTGGATGGAGGAGAAGGTAAAATACTCAGATGACATAGGCTGTCAGTTGTTTTCTCCAATATTTGGCTCAGACACAGAGAAAAAAACACTATGCTGCCACAGCTTGGTAAAAGAAAGCTTTTTCTTAGCTGAAAAACTTTATGCTCACAAACAGCAGTTACCTTAGTGCTCAAGCTATTTGTAGTAGCTGCTGCCTGAAACATGTTGTTAGCTCATCCCTCATCTCTGGTTTGTTATTTTGCTTTAATATAACATCCCAGTTTATTTCCTACTTCCTGAAAGAAAGAAAAACAAATTAATTTTGATCTGACTGTGCCCTGTTATGAATGCAGTCAAGTGTTATGCACCATGCTAAGAAATCCAAATTTGTCTCAACACATTCTAGTGCAAATATAAGTGATCTGTACCTTTTTGACAGCTATACTTGCATTTGACATTGCTTGAGTCAGTGTTGCCTGGCATGGGGGAGCACGGTTGGATAGAAACCTAAGCATTTTTACAAAGTTTACTTTTAGCTTTAGCGCTTAAATTTTAGGCTGTGTTGTTTCTGGCTAGGAAGCTTCAAGCAACGGAGACTGCATGTCATCAGAAGTAGATATATGTAGCACTCTGTTAAATGCATAGAAAGGCTGGCAAATTATTTTTCTGTGGCGCTGGGTCTTCCCATGTGGTATGCAGAACTGCAACATAGGTTATAAAGCATGAATTGGCTGCATTTATACAGCAGGGAAACCCGATCATGTCCTCAAAGGGAAATATTCCAACTGTTTTTTGCATCAACTAATGTTTGTCCTAAAAGTCTTTTAGTTTACAGCAGCCCTCTCTGATTGATGAATAATGTTGCCATACGGAACCTAGACCCAGTTTCCCTGATAAAAGCAGCCCTTGACAAAATTCTGCCAAAAAAAAACAAAAAAGAAAAAGTAATCTTAGGCCTCTAATAAGATATATGCCTCTATAGGATTGATATGTAGTTTATTAAACAATTATTTATTTTCATATCTGAATACATTTGTGGAGAGAATTTGCATGCATAAACTACAAACTGAAGAAGGAGGTCCAAGGACACCGGTGTCATGCTCCTCATATTACTTTTGTTAAAAAGAAATAAAAGAGTCATGTTTTCTTTCTAAATGTTTATTGGACCTAATTGAAAATCAGATGATCAACATGAATCAGTAAGATAGCTTTGATACTGTGACCTATTTGCTCATGTTTTGTTTGTATTTTTTAAGTATCTGGCTGCAAACGTAGAAATTAAATGTAAAATAATTTCTCTGTTTAATTTTTCAGTGAGGACTGTTGGAATATTAGTTAGTAGAATAAGGTTGTTGGCCTTCTAAATAACATGGTTTTACAGTCTGCAGGTGGAATGGCTTAGCCTTTTTAACCTTTTTCTCTCAGACTGAAATTAAATCAGACTAAATCCTTCCTTTTTCAGTTCAGTTAGGGTTTAAAAACATTTCCTCAGTATTTAGAAAACCCATTCATGCCTAGCGTAAACTTCCTTTCTGATATCTTGAGATGTTTCTTCAATATTTCCATATAATGTTCTTTCCTCATGATGACATCTAGTTTGTGTACACCAGTCACAGCTGGGATGGCATTCTCCATCTTGTAAGCTCTCCTGTTTGTCCTCCAAATGTAACAAAGCAAGAAATGGCCAAACAATTAAGTTAAATGAATCAGATGACAGGACATATCTCCAAACATTAAGATTTTTGTCCCTGACTCCAATTGCATACTGTTATTTGGCTTTTTATGTTGCTGTTAGAGTACTGGTTTCTTCCTCTCTGATTGGCCTTTCAGTCCATGTACCAGACCGGTACCAAACAGGTCTCGTTTCACTGTACATCATGATGCTCTTCTACCAGCTTAAGCTGGCATCTTTACAGAATCTTTTGCTTTTGTTATGAGTTTTTTTGACAAAAATATGTTAATCTCTGGGGCACAAAACCCATCCCCTTCCTAAATGGTAAGAACACTGTACATTCCCATGGTGTTTATACTTGAATATAACTATTTGGACAGATGAACATGGCACATTAAGACATCTGGAAGTTGTACCCATGGATGAACAAGACTTGTGGAGATCCACTGTTCCCTTTCTGATAGCTTAAAGGAATCCTTTTGATTTTTCCATGAAACAAAAGAACACAGTGTGTTAGTCGTGTTGCATTAAAACACATCCACAGGTTTTTTGAAGCACTGGTGATCTTTATTTTTGTTATTTTCCCAAAGTAGTCAGGAAGTTGGATGCAGCAACACGCAGCATAGGTCTCCAGGGTCGGGACTCAAACCCGGGACGTCTTTGTCAAAGACTGAGGCCTTGGTATATGGGTAGTGCGCTCTAATGCTACGCCATGCGCCACCCCCTAGATGCTGTAATTAAAGAAACGTATAAAGTCATCATGTGCGCTTTCCCAGATTGTTGTAAGGCATGGTAATATGTTTAACCTGTTGTAGAAACTCATTTTATCCCAGAAACTAAAGCATCAATAAAGCTAATTACTTCAAGACTGTTGCTTTCTTACAACATCAACCAATCTTTGTTGTTTCATGATACTTTGATTGTGTTAAGATAATCTATTAAGGTTAATTCCAGTTAATTAAAGGGGGTTCCTCTTGATCAATTGAATTCCTTTTGTATATTTAATTTTAACATTCGTACAAAGTACAAAAATACCTGAAATTGATCCATGCCAGGTAAATAGTTGTGAATCAACCCGGATGGAAAATGTTGACCCAGCCCCAGCAAATCAGAATAACATAACAAAGCAATTCAATAAGTTCATAAAAAGTTTGAGAAAGGGGGCAACTAAATTCATCACATTGAAAAAGCTAAACACAAAAATTTCATTGCTTTCAGTATAGTTTTTTCAAGATGTATTGAAAACATACTTTGAAGATCTTTGAACAAGGCCAGATTGCAGCAAATTCCAAAAACCAGATTTGAATTTGAAGGCCTTCCTGACCCTCCTCCACTGTTAGTTCCTATCAAATTGCTTTTTTCTTGCTAGTCATCTAACCATACTACCATGGTATTGCCACATGACCATATCTGCAGTGAGATTTTACCTCAGAGTTTCTGAATTTCCTTATAAATTTCAGGTTTTTGCACCTCTGCCATCAGTTTAAGCATTGATTGATATGCAGGAAGAAACACCATCAAGATTTTCATCAGTTTATCAGTAGCATGAGTAGATGGAGATGAGTGTGTGTTTTGCCATCTGTGTTTTTCATATATCCCTGTAAGCTGTTCTTAATGTGTCCCTGAATAATTTTTTATTTATTTACAGCTATTACAAATTAATAACCCTCATCCTACCACCTTAGTGCTACATATGCCACACTTTTCTTTCAAAGCCTAATAAATAAATAATGCATTCTTAATTACTGCCCATGTAAACTCACAACTTTCCTCAGTCTCTTAGCAACAGCCTGTTTGGGCAATTTGGAGGTGTATGTGCTCCCCCAACTTGAGGCCCTAATCCAAGGGGATGTAATTTCATAGCAATTTATGGACTAGTTGGTGAGATTCATTGGATTACAGTCAAGAACATTACTGTTCCTTACCTAGGGCACACCATACTGGGGTAAGTACGATGAGGTTGTAGCATGGGCATAAGGCTAAGCTGGCCAACCCTTCTTCATATTCTTTGTGCATGGGTCACAACAATCAGAGCTGCTACAAGACCCCTCCTTCCTACACCCAGGAGCCAGGTATGCATCCACAATGAGGATTAGCCACCATGTTTTCATCATAGAAGCTCTCCACATGCTCAGAATAGCTGTGCTCTTGATGCACCCCAGGAAACCTCTCTGGTTTGTTCCTGTTTTGGTGTGACGGACACCATAGGTAGATAGTCTTCTGCACAGTGCGGCAGCACCTTTATTATATTTCACAGTTGGTTGCAAAAACGTTTTTCATTAGGTAACAGCTTGTAACGTCACTGTCATGATAAAGGAATATATTAAGCGATGTGATCTTTGTGACCCGTTGTGTTATCCCACTGAAATTGTGTATTATGAAATGTGGTCATCATTATTAAAAAAGGATGGATGTGCTCAGCATCAACATCTAAGTGGACTTTGGGTTTTAAATGGGCCAGAACTGGAATTGAATGGCTCTAAGTGAGCCAAGAAAGCACCCAACAGCTCATTACGCTATCAGCATTAGGCCTAAAATGTAGATAAAAGAGAGTTTGCATCCATGACTAAATTATTTCTTACTCAGCCACTATAACAGAGAGAAGTGGTAGAAATCAATTGCAGTCAAACTTATTTCCAATCTTCCACTGTCTAACAACTTGATGTAGTCTGGTTCTACTTCCCTGGACTCCATCACTGACTTGGTGTAGAAGTTTTGTCTATAAAACTATCAACTATTTTAAAGCCAAGAAATACAAGTGATGCTGGGGTGGCTCCGTGCTTTAAATCATCACCTCCTGCACTTACGCTTTGTCTTAAAGTGTTTCTTTGACATCCACTTTCACTGGGGTGATTATTAACAAATTGTGTTTATTAAGACATGCAGACAACGGATTAATTCCTTTTTGCTTATTTGTCACACTTAATGTTTCATCTCATCAAATACATTTAATGCCAGACAAAGGTCAGACCTGTAGAATCAAGAAATCAATTTACCAGAACCTATCTGACAGCATGAAGTAGGCTTAAAGATCTCAACACATCATGCCCTGACCTAAAGAAATTCAACAACAGATAAAAAACATGGTAGTGGAAGTGTGACGATCAGGTTTTGCTGCTTGTAAAGATAGAACCATGAATTCTACTCTGTACCAGAAAATCCTGAAGGAGAATGTCCGACCATTAGTTCAATTAAGGTTCAGGAGTGGCGTAGTTAAAGTTTCAAGTTAAACCTGATTAATGATTACTGGCAAAAATTCAAATGTCACTGAATTAAAATAATTCTGCTAAGAAGAGTGGTCCAAAATTCCTCCACATAGATGTAATAGACTCATCGCCAGTTTTCATAAATGCTTGATGGCAGCTGTTGGTGTCAAGGGTAACACAACCAGTTACTAGGATTGGTGAATAATTACTTGTTTACATTGATCCTGGTTGGCTTGATTGGCTTGATTTCTTTGCCATAACAGATGGAATCATCATTTCAAAGCTGTAATTTGTCGGGTTATCTTGGTTTGATATTAAAATGGATTTGAGGATCTTCAAAGGAAGTTTAAGTTTGAGGAAGTTTAAGTTTGGCAAAAAAGTATCACTTATCCTAAAGTGGTTTACTTTAGGACAAAAAGTTCAGGCAAGCTTTGCAAGTTGGGCTGCACGGTGGGGCAGTTGGTAGCACTGTTGCCTTGCCGCAAGAAGGTCCTGGGTTCGATTCGAGGTCGGGGGTCTTTCTGCATGGGGTTTGCATGTTCTCCCCATGCATGCGTGGGTCCTCACCGGGTACTTCGGCTTCCTCCCACAGTCCAAAAACATGTTAGGTAAATTGGTGTCTCTAAATTGCCTTTAGGCTGCTTGCTTTAAATCAGCACTGTAAAGTAAGCGGTATAGAAGATGAATGAATTGCAAGTTGAAGTTGACGTTTCTTGAATGTGAAGTCAGCAGCAAAGAACCTCAGCCTGTTCTGGACTGAAGTGACGTGTGGTGTTGTGGGAGGAAAGTTAAAGCTGCTGTTTCTTAGCACTCCTATTTCCCTTAAGATTTTCGGTCTTTTTTTGGCTTTATTTGATGTAGACAGGAAATCCTGGGTGAGGGATGGAAAAATATATGGTGCAATAAATGTCCAAAGCTAGACGCAGACTGAACATCCACGTGGACACAGGAGAAGAGATAATGGCTTTTAGTTAGGAGCAAAGAAAACATTGTTGAAGCTAGCCTTTGCATTCCTCTTTACCTTTACAATAGTGACCAGTTATTATAACAATAAATTATTTAGTTTAGCCACGAGGATATATATCGAATATACTGAATCAATATATATGTGGAATAAAGCACGTCCTTCAGTCATCATTACCCAAACACCAAAACAAAGCATGGATGCAGCAACTCTAATTCAAATTTCTGAACAGCCTTCAATAGCTCCCAAACACAATCGTGGCTGTTTTTCATCGCATTCCACAGAAAAGAAGAAACTCTTGTCTTTCAGAATCAGCTTTAGAATCAGAATCAGCTTTATTGCCAAGTTTGTACATACAAACAAGGAATTTGACTCCGGTACACTTTGCTCTTTGGTTTTTGTTTTTGCATTACAGAATATACATATTTACAATGTACAAATATACATATATATAAATAAATAAAAAGGTGCATTTGCAACATCTGTATGCTGTTGTTTTGTACTCTATTGAATGTTCAACAGAGAAACAGCCTGGGGGAAGAAACTGTCTCTGTGGCGGCTGGTTTTAGTGAACAGCGCTCTGTAGCGTCGGCCTGAAGGCAGAACTCTAAACAGTTTATGTGCAGGGTGTGTGGGGTCTGCTGAGATTTTAACAGCTCTTTTTCTGACCCTAGACCTGTATAAGTCCTGGATGGAGGGAAGGTCAGCCCTGATGATTCTCTCTGCAGTCCTGATTATTCGTTGCAGTCTGGACCTGTCCTGTTTTTGTGGATGAACCAACCACACTGAGATGGATGAAGAAAGGACAGACTGAATGATGGCAGTGTAGAAGATGACCAGCAGCTGCTGTGGAAGGTTGTACTTCTTGAGTTGCCTCAGGAAGTACAGTCTCTGCTGGGCCTTCTTTCGAACAGTGACTATGTGTGAAGACCATCTCAGGTCCTCAGAGATGGTGGTTCTTAGGAACCTGAAGTGGTCCACAGCTGACACGGTGTTGTTGAGAATGGTGAGGGGGGTGTATGGGGGTGGTGTTTTCCGAAAGTCCACCACCATCTCCACAGTCTTGAGTGGGTTTAGTTCCAGGCAGTTCTGACTACACCAGTGTATCAGGCGATCCACCTCCTGTCTGTATGCAGACTCATCACCGTCCTGGATCAGTCCAATGACAGTGGTGTCATCTGCAAACTTCAGGAGTTTCATGGACTAGTCCGCTGAGGTGCAGTCATTTGTGTACAGGGAGAAGAGGAGTGGGGATAGAACACACCCCTGGGGGGCACCAGTACTTATTGATCTGGTTCGGGAGAAAATGCTCCCCAGTCTCACCTGCTGCTGTCGGTCCGTCAGGAAGCTGTTGATCCACTGACAGGTGGAGGCTGGGACGTTGAGCTGGGTGAGCTTCTGGTGGAGGATGTCTGGTATGATGGTGTTGAAGGCCGAGCCGAAGTCTACAAACAGGATCCTGGGGTAGGTCCCTGGACGGTCGAGGTGTTGCAGGATGAAGTGTAGACCTAAGTTAACAGCATCATCTGCCGACCTGTTTGCTAGGTAAGCAAACTGCAGGGCGTCCAGTAGAGGGCCTGTGATGTCTTTCAGGTGCTTCAACACCAGCCGCTCAAAGGATTTCATGACCACAGACGTCAGGGCTACAGGCCTGTAGTCATTTAATCCTAGGATGGTGGGTTTCTTGGGCACTGGGATGATGGTGGATCGTTTGAAGCAGGAGGGGACCTCACACTTCTCCAGTGACTTGTTGAAGATCCGGGTGAGGATCGTAGCGAGTTGATGTGCACAGGATTTAAGGCATGATGGGGAGACGTTATCAGGTCCTCCAGCTTTCTTTGTTTTCATGCGCTGAAAGAGCCTATTTACATCTTCCTCAGAGATCTTTAGTGCAGGCAGAGGATCTGAAGGTAGGGGGTTGGTTGCTTTACTGGTCGAACGTGTTCCTAAATGGGATGTGGAGGAGTTGATTTGAGGTGTGAATGGCTTCTTGTCATGTCTACAGTAGAAGCCATTCAGACGGTTAGCCAGGCGAGGACTTTGTTCAGGAAGGGTGGTGGGGCTTCTGTAGGCAGTCAGGTTTCTCAGACCAGTCCATACAGCCGAAGTGTCACCAGTAGAAAGGCTGTTCTTCAGCTTCTCACTATAGCTTCTCTTGGCTGCTTTGAGTCTGTTGCTGGCCTGCCTGTACCGCGCCCAATCACCACTGCTGTGAGCTTTCAGGAGATAAATATAGAACACACACAAACCCAAAACTAGATGGCCTTAATTCAAATGAACTAAAATTTTGTCAGAGTTTGCTTTAAACAAATTGTAATTACTTGAGAAAACATTCATTCTTTTGTTAACATATCTTATTGATGTTTTGTGCATCTTAATAGGCTTGTATAACTTAAGGGAGACTTTGTGAAGAGGCTTAAATATTCAATTAACTAACACTAACACTGTGAAATTTTTTTTAAATTTGTTTCAAAGCAAGAAATCCCATGTTCTAATAGTTAAATAAAACATTATTTATCCCAATAGGCCTGAATGTGCAAATATTCCAACAATAATCCCAATGCTCTGAAGCATAGTTTCATAGTTTCATTTTGCTGATTAATTGTAATTAAAAGGAGTCATTATTTTTTTATTTCATCATAAAATTGTAAATACTTTTAAAGGCATTTTGTAAAATTAGTACAACCTTAGCCCCTCCTTGAACCGCCACCTTAATGTGGTGGAGGGGTTTGAGTGCCTGAATGATCCTAGAGGCTATGTTGTCTGTGGCTTAAATGCCCCTGGTAGGGTCTCCCATGGCAAACAGGCTCTAGGTGACGGGTCCGACAAAGAGCGGTTCAAGACACCCTCATGAGGACTACACAAAAGAGGCACGTGACGTTACCCGGTACGGCGGAGCTGGGGTCCCACCCTGGAGCCAGGCCTGACTGTCATTTTGGCCTAAGGGGCAGGCGGAGTACTCGGCCTTCTTGGCGTCCCTGTCGGGGGTGCTGGATAGTGCCCCTCCCGGGGACTCCATTGTTCTGCTGGGGGACTTCAACGCCCACGTGGGAAACGACAGTGACACCTGGAGAGGCGTGATCGGGAGGAATGGCCTCCCCGATCTGAATCCGAGTGGTGTTTCATTATTGGACTTCTGTGCTAGTCATGGATTATCCATAATGAACACCATGTTCAAGCATAAGGGTGTCCATCAGTGCACTTGGCTCCAGGACACCCTAGGCAGGAGGTCGATGATCGACTTTGTTGTCATGTCATCAGACCTTCGGCCGCATGGTTTGGACACTCGGGTGAAGAGAGGGGCTGAGCTGTCCACTGATTACCACCTGGTGGTGAGTTGGATCCGCTGGAGGAGGAGAAAGCCGGACAGACTTGGCAGGCCCAAGCGCATAGTGAGGGTCTGCTGGGAACGTCTGGCAGAGCCCTCGGCCAGGGATGTATTCAACTCCCACCTCCAGGAGAGCTTTGACCAGATTCCAGGGGATGTTTGAGACATAGAGTCCGAGTGGACCATGTTCTCTGCATCTATTGTCAATGCTGCTGCCCGTAGCTGCAGCCGTAAGGTCTGCGGTGCCTGTCGCGGTGGCTATCCCCGAACCCGGTGGTGGACACTGGCAGTAAGGGACGCTGTCAAGCTGAAGAAGGAGTCCTATCGGCCGATAATCAAACCTCGGCTTCAGGAAGAGCAGTGTGGTTTTCGTCCTGGCCGTGGAACAGTACAGGGTACAGGGTACTCGAGGGTTCATGAGAGTTTGCCCAACCGATCCTCATGTGTTTTGTGGACCTGGAGAAGGCATTTGACTGTGTCCCTCGTGGTGCCCTGTGGGGGATGCTCCAGGAGTATGGACTCGGGGGCCCTTTATTAGGGGCCATCCGGTCTCTGTACAAGCGGAGCAGGGGTTTGGTTCGCATTGCCGGCACTAAGTCGGACCTGTTCTCGGTGCATGTTGGACTCCGGCAGGGCTGCCCTTTGTCACCGGTCCTGTTCATAACTTTTATGGACAGGATTTCTAGGTGCAGCCAAGGGGTTCGAGGGTCTGTTTTGTGGACCAGTGAATTTTTGTGTGCTCTTCATTTTTGGCAGATGACTTGGTCCTGCTTGCCCCCTCTAGCCAAGAGCCTACAGCATGCGTTGGGGCGGTTCGCAAGACCGAGTGTGAAGCGGCTGGGATGAGGATCAGCCTCCGTCCAAGTCCGAGGCCATGGTTCTCGCGCCAGTAAAAGGGTTGCTTGTCCTCTTCAGCTTGGAGGGGAGTTCCTGTCCTTAAGTGGAGAGATTCAAGTAATCTCAGGGTCTTGTTCAAGAGTGTGAGGGAAGAATGAAGCGGGAGATCAACAGACGGATCGGTGCGGCTGCCGCAGTAATGGGGGCACTGTGCCGTCCGTTGTGTTGGAGATGAGAGGTGAGCCGAAAGCGAAGCTCTCGATGTTACGGTCGGATCTACGTTCCTACCCTCTACCATGTGCCATGAACTCTGGGGTCATGACCTAAACGAACAAGATCCCGATACAATCGCCCAAAATGAGCTTCCCTGCCTAGAGGTGTACTTGGCACTCCCTTAGAGGTAGGGGTGAAGGAGCTCGGCCGTCCGGGAGGAGCTCGGAGTAGAGCCACTGCTCCTCCACATCGAGAGGAGCCAGTTGAGGTGGCTCGGGCATCTATACCGGATGCCTCCTGGACATCTTCCTCGGGAGGTGTTCCAGGCACGTCCCACCGGAAGGAGGCCCAGGAGACGGCCCAGGACATGCTGGAGCGACTTTGTCTCTCGGCTGGCCTGGGAACACCTTGGGCTTCCTCCGGAGGAGGAAAATTTGATTTAATACGTTTTTGTTTTTTTTCTTGTGTTTGTATTGCCTCTGAAGAAATCAAAAACAGGTAGAGGAGATAGCTGGACAGACTTAGTAGGCCAAAGCATGTAACGAGGGTCTGCACTCGATCAGGTGTGTGGAGAGTTTTTCCCAAATTCCTGGGGAGACTGGAGACATTGAGTCAGAGTGGACAATGTTCTCTACCTTTTTTTTTCGTTGTGCCCCCCCCCCCGCGGCCAAAAGGTCTGCAGTGGTCATCGTAGTGGTGATCCCTGAATCTGGTGGTGGACACCGGCTGGCTTCTGGGACTCCTGAGGCAGCAGACAGGTACTATGAGGCCAAGCGCGCTGCTGCCTGAGTGGTTGCACAGACAAAAACTCTTTAGCTTTAAAGCAATTCTGACAAACCGTCCAGCGCCTCAGGAAAGGGAAGCAGTGCTTTGCCAACATTATTTACAGTGGGGGTCAGGAGAGGAGAGTGCAGCTAATAGTCGAACCTTGGCTTCAGGAGGAGCAGTGGGGTTTTCATCCAGGCCGTGAAACACTTTTACCTGTCGCAGGGTGCTCGGGGGCTTTATGGGAGTTTGCCCAACCGGTCTACATGTGCTTTGTGGACCTGGAGAAAGCATTCGGTGGCCGGGCATTCCCTTAGAGATAGGGTGAAGAGCTCGGCCATCCGGTAGGGGCAAGAAGTAGAGCCGCTGCTCCTCCACATCAAGAGGAGTCAGCTGAGGAGGTGGCTCGCGCATTTATTTTGAATGCCCCCTGGACGCCTGCCGAGGGAGGTGTTTCAGGACACGCTGGAAGGCCTATGTCTCCCTACTGGCCTGGGAATGCCAAGGGCTCCCCCCAGAAAAGCTGGAGGAGGTGTCTGGGGAGAGGGAAGTCTGGGATTCTCTGCTGAGACTGCTGCCCTCGTGACCTGGTCCCAGATAAGTTAAAGACGACAAGCACAAATGATAATCCAACACAAAGGTGGCTGCATGGTGGAGCATTTATTACCACTGTTGCCTTGCAGCAAGAAGGTCCTGGGTTCAAATCCCTGTCTTGGGTCTTTCTGCATAGTTTGAATGGTCTCCACATACCTGCATGATTCTCTCCAGGTGCCCCGATTTTCTCCTTAGTTGTGAGTGCTTTTTGCCCGTGTGTTTGTCCCGTGTCACTTAGTGTTGTCTTGTGATGGACTGGTGGCCTGTTCCAGGGGTTCCTTACCTCTCGCTAGGCAAAAGTGGTGGGTAAAGCTAATGTTATTTCATAAGAGAAATGACATGACAATGCCCCCCAGTCACCTCATTACCTTTATCCTTTTGCCCCTGTAACGCACACAATAACTGCCCCTCACGGAGTGAAAGTGAGAAGCAGTGTGGAGCCCAGGATATGTCCCTTTTGGTTCCGATTTTTGAACAGTTGTTTGTCAATAAACCGGTAAAATAGTAAAATTATAGGACATGCGTACCTATCAGACAACACGACAACTTTGTATGGTTTCAGCTTCATCACCGACAGAGGAGCAGTCTGAGCAGAGGGGGGCTGAAACACAACACACACACACACACAGCGGGCTCTGCACTCTTTGAGCAGGAGGAGATAGGTGAGGAGAAGTTATGTTTATCTGACTATTCAGGTTTTGTCACGCAGACAGTAGTTTGTTGTTGTGTAGCTAGCTGCTAGCTAACGACTTTGTAGGTGTCCAAAAAGCCTCTTCCTTTTGCATTAACAATAGCTTTCACTCACCAGTATTACTATAATAGTTACTATACTGGTAGAATAGCTACTTGATGTGTGATGATGTTTTGCATTGGTGCTGCAGTTTATTTATATTTAAGCTTTCTGGGGACCAATGAAAATAGAGTTATTCTTCTATCAATCAGCTGTTTTAGAGGTTAGAATGAAGAAAACAACATGTCACTGATAAATCATTATGTAGATTATATCACGTTTCTCTGTCAAAATTGCGTTCCTAAACTAATAATGTAGGTTACTACGTTTAATTAGATATAGTTTCATAAAATGTTACCATTTTCATTCTTTCAAGACTTTCATAATAAGTAATTTCTAGGAACTAGATTAGATGGAAGTGGGTGAATTTTAAACTTCCATTGTGTCAGTGCATTGAAAATATTATGTTTGTCTGTGTCTTTGAATACATTTAAATATTAAAGCTGCACTTCCTGATTTTGTGAACATGCAAATAACAGGTATAAGTGTGAATGATGTGACCCTCTATCACTGCCTCACACATGGAGGCACACACTGCCTCATAACCACAAAGTATGAGAATAAAAAGCAGCGACCTGGAGTTGGCTTTTGATTATTTGGACTGGAAAATAAAAATAGTGTAAATAAGCTGTGAATTTTGAAGTAACACATTAGGTCTTTCACATTATTACTGATAGATTGCAGATAGATCTCTCAGTGACTTCTGTGAGGCTGTGCCATTGACTGAATAATATTTTTTGTTTAAATACAAGGAGCATAAAAAAGGTTTTCGATTATCTTCATAGCGGGTTTTCTAAGTTCAAAGATGCCTTGTGAAGAAAGATGTCTGAAACAAACAAGGGAGGAACTGCTTGAAGCAGACAAAGGTAATGGACTGTTAACCAACTGGGTTAGAAAGAGTACAACAGGTAATAACAAAAATACTAAGGTTTTATGTATTCAACTTATAGCTGTTTGGTAGTGAACTTATGTTCAAGCAACCAGTTTAAGAGTTATTAATAATGTTCAGATGCATTACAGATAAATGTAGGTTAATTCATCGGTAATTTCCTCCCTCTAAAAGTAAAGTGATAATATGTGTTAACAATTTATTTTCATTTTACTGTCTGCAGTTCCATGTTAAAGTTTGATGCAATTGTGCTGTTCTGAACCATCTTCACCTGAGCTGTAAGAACAGAACATCCAGGCTGCTTTATTTATTATTAGGGCCTTTATTACTGTACACTAAAAGGCTGTAATGGGCCCCTCTGTTAGTATAATTGTGTGAAAACAAAATTCGTTCGGTGGTCTAACCCACTAATTCACATATTTTGCTCATGTGCAGGGTTGAATATCTCAATAGTTCCCTATGATGAAAGGAGTCCTGAAATTCTGATCACAATAAAATATTTATCCACCTATGCATGGTGTTGTGGTTATATACGTGCAGCTTTGTAAACATGTTTTGAATGTGTTGATTACATTTTTTCCTTTATTTTTATGTTAAGGTGAAAAAATGAACTTGGAGTAAACCTTTAATCTCCTCATATGTCTCTGTGCATCTAGCTTTATAAATATTAGATTTGTAGCTATATTGTAATAAAATACATGATTTGGCATTTTTATAGCAGCAGTAGTAATGCTAATGGTATTTCAGCTTTTATTTGTCTCAGTGTAGTTATTCTACATATGTACTTTGTTCTTTTCTTGCACATTAATTCATAGGAAATCAATTTAGTTTTGTACGTGTGCTGGTTTCTTTTTTCAGTTCTGTGCCTGTTGCATAATAATGTTCCCGAAGCACATAAATAAAAAACCCATTTCCACTGATAACACTCATTAAATTGACTGTGCTGTAAGCCTTTGTTAGTCTTTAGATACTGTACCACAACTGTTCTTTTCATCTTTTTAATGTTATTCTGTCGTTACCTTTCTGTTAATTGGCTTGCATTGTGTCTTTATGCTCAGTCGCATCAAGCTGGCAACCCTGTGGGATTTCAGCGTCCAGCCCTTTCCATGTGAGAAATGGTCTGTGTAGCGACTGCAGCAAAATCCCTGCCTGGTTGTCGGGTCTCTTCTGTCCGCTGGGGCAGCTGATCAAACAGTAGCTCCCACATTCACAGTATGGTGGAGGTACACTAAACAACACCTGCCATCCTGTATCAAACACAGCTCCCTGCCTTTAGCTCATCATAGCCCCTCCATGGACGCCATGAGTTGCCATGCATGTAATAAAGACAGTGTCACTCCGCGTCTTGATACGGTTGTCTGAGTCTATCAAGATCCAGGTTCTCTGGGGAAAATGAAAAAGGATTGCAGGAGTAGATCTACAGAAACGGGATGAAATGAGATTGAGAGCTCTTTTCCTTTATATGTCGAGACATTTTGAACTGACGTTCCACTTTATTACAGCATAATGACATAAGCGCCGCACATTCACAGGCATTTGGAGATAAGTGGAGGGAATCATCGAGGAGATTTTAGGCTTGATTATAATAAATTAGGATTGTGCAGAAACGTGCGGGCACATTTTTTTCATCAAGTTCAATCTTCATCCCCAGTCTGCTAAATATATGCTGTTGAAGCTGGAAAGAGGTGCAGAAATGCTGAGAACACACCAAACAACCTATCTATCCCTATGCACACATACTTTTCATGTGTTTGACCTCTTCATCCCGCCACACGCCCACAAAATCCACTTCAAGACAAAGTTGTTTGGCCTTTGGTTCCTTGCTTCATTGGCCACAGGCTAATAGCACTGACCTCAGCCACAATGAAAGCCTTTTAAGTGCCTTCTACTTTCAGAACTCAAAGGCTTCTCAGACCTCCTTCTTCTGCCCGCTTTTTGTTTGTCTCTGTCAAGCATAATACAGTCAGCATCAGTGTAACCCCAGCTGAGCTTTATCTGCTTTCCCTTCACCTTCTCCAACCCTGAAAGTGGGGCGCATAATGTTTTTTTGCAGGTGGGAAAGAAGTCAGTCAGAATATTCCTTATTCAACAACAATATGAAAGCAACGCTGAGGTTCAACTACACTCTCCAGAATTACAAGAAAAGCTGTCAGACAGGTCCAGATTTCCTTCTCAATGCTTGACAGATTGCTGAGATTATGTGGTAGTGGAGCTGCATTATGCTGAACTGAGGCAGCACTCTGAAAAGAATTGGATACGTCCAAGATTGATCTGTCACTACATGAATATTGGTGGCTCTCCTCTTCTGATTCAATGACCTGATGTCAAAGCCTCCTATCTCTCCTTCATGAGTGAGATGGATGAAGCTTTACTTATAAGTGCCTGAAATGGCACTTATGTGATGCTGTCCACATCTAGAGGAGCAGACGTCTCTCCAACTGATACACTGACAGCGGCAGTGGCTTGAAAAATCTACAGTGATGTGCAAAAGAATTTGCCCCCTCAGTGATTGCCTCCAGATTTTTGTCTCACTGGAATGCTTCAGATCTGTTTTCAAATGATTTCATTTATAAAAGGGGGAAAATGCTGTGCACACAACCTGATTTTATGTAAAAAAGTAATTCTCCCAATGTTAAACCACAAATTAACTTTGGTTTAACACATTTATGGAAGGCTGATTTCCATTTCACTAGCCACACCCAGCTCTGATGACTACCAGATTCTTAAAATCAAGAAATAACCTAAAAGGTACCTGTCTGACAGCATGAAGTAGGCTAAAGGATCTCAAAAAGCACCACATCATACCCTGATATTAAGATACATGTAGATCTCTTATTATGTTTAGGAGAAATTACTTTTCTAACAGTGTGTCACATTGGTTTGGATATCTTGGTTTCCTTAATGAATGAAATTCTCATTTAAAAGCTGCTTTTTGTATTTACTCAGGTTGTTTTTGTCTGAAATGAATCTCTAATGTATTGAAAACATTTCAGCGTGAAACAAAACAAACAGAAGAAATCTGTAAGGTGACAAATATATTCTCACAGCACTGTAAATTTGTAACTTGCCTTTGACAAAACTTACTCTCGGGTTCATAATTCAATCATCTGAAAAGCTTGCATGACTAATTCTTACAGTGAGTCATAGACTGACTCATCCGCACAGCAGCCCATCAGGTCTCTGGAGCAGAATAAGAGGCCCGTCTGGCAGAGCTGAACAGGAAACAGCTGACAGCTGATCACTTAGATCATGTAGACGTAAATACAGAAACAAAACAAGACAACATGCTGGTGTCGAAAAAGAGTCTACAGTGCAGGCGGAGTAGCTGACAGGATTAGTGTTTTGCAATATGCTTCTCAGCCAATAAATCATTCACAGTTTTATGGATAAAATATTCCATCCATGGTAATGCCAGCTAGTTTTATTTATCTTTTTTACGCCTGTTTGCAATGATTGAGTATTGTCTGTGTATGTGTCTGAGCCAAAGCCTTTGTGCACTCACCGGCCACTTTATTCGGTACGTTTTACTAGTCCCTGTTTGGACCCACTCTTGCCTTCAGAACTGTCTTAATTCTGTGAGGCATATATTTAACAAGGTGTCTGTGTGAACTGCAGCCTTATTTTCCTGTTTTTAGCTGACAGAAGTGGTACCTGGTTTGGTCTTCTGCAACTGTAGGCTCAAAACTGTTATATTCACAGTTAATTATACACAAATGTTGCGACCCTAAGCCATGGATTTCAACATTAAAACTCCAGTACAAACTCTTCTGGAGTTTTCAAAATAAATTGCATTTAACGGACTTTCAGCACAACTTCAGAAGGGGAAAAGGGGGGTAACAGCAAACTTCCCATGATGCCACTGGCTGTATAAAAGCACCCCCTCTCCCACAAGCCGATCTCTCCAAGCCGGTTGACCATCGGACCAGGAGCAGACACAGCGCGCTGAAGTCTTTTTGCTGGCAAAAAGACTTAACTCTTCAAACTGGATCCAAGAGTCTCATATGATCACCGATAATATGCAAAAGTTGAGTATTGAATGAATTGCTGTTTGTGTATCCGGTATTCATTCACGAACGGGAATTAAGGCACCGGCATTGTTGACTTTCTCTCCGAGCCCTGCAGACGCACACGGTGTTCGAGAAAAGTCCCCAGTAGAGACGCGGTCTCTACAACCCGAGCGAAGCGGTTTTCCATGTCTGAGAGAAGGACGACGCCGCATCACCGGTAACGTGCAGTCTTGTCCGGCCGACAGAACGAGCCGTATCTTAAGCCACAGCCCCGGAGGTCAGGTTAGCCGAAGCTAACCACTTGTTGACTGTGGACGTTTCTTCAAACTTCGCCGCCCCGGACATCTTTTCCTCAACATGGTCAGAGGTTAGGTTTGGGCAGAATAACAGTTAGGATGAAATGATCTAAACGTTTTTCATTTTATGAAGTTTGGTTTTGTTTGTGTGAAACTGCTATCTTAGTGCTCACAGGCTATCTGCAGCACACGTGATCAGCTTTGTGTTCTGTGTTTATGTGTTTTTAAAGTTAAGACAAACTTTATTTAAAGGGTGATTTTAAACACAGAGTGTTGCTCATAACGCGCCGTCCGCGCTTATGCATTTTAACCCTTTTATTGACGGTATTTTAAGTGTGTGTGTTTTAATTCTGGATGCTAAGCTATCAGCCTCCTTTGTTAGCTTAACTGCTAACAGCCTAGGCCACGTGCTTACTGCTGAAGAGTATCTACCCAGAACGATTTAGTTTTCAATCCAGTAAATATCCCTAACATCATTTTACCACATTTGATAACTAAGTAAACACCATTAAGCCCCATTTCTCCAGAAAGATTTGGCTCTTTTCGAAGAAATTTTCTTAAATAATTTACCGTTACCTTTAATAATATTTCTTTAAATATTATTTCAATAAATAAAGGCAGCTAATGAGACACCGTTGAGAATAAGTCATCCAGAAGGTTGGTTTTATTCAGCAGATCATTCTTTAAAACATTTTATTAAAATAATATTTTATCTGATCTTGCATTGTGAATGGTTGTCTAAAGGTATACTGATTACTGCCTAAGTTGGTTCCAAGACTAACTTAACTTCATTTCCAGATTCTTCAAGACAATCCTTGGTTCTCAGACATAAACATTGCATGGTAATGTTGCATCACTCTTCTGGTCTCATGATTTTCAATCATCTTTAATCAACTTGTTTATATTGTACATAGCCCATTAGTCTTCGTCATTCTTTAATTCTGCTTGGTAGTTTAGTTGGATTGTTTTAGCATAGTAAAGAGTTTGTTGATTGAAATATGTTTGACTTTGAGTTGACTTATTTTTGTTAAATTCTTGTATTTTAAGAAATTGTGTGAATTCATTCCATGTGTGTACAGAGTTTATGCTGTTCAATAATGTCAGAGCTTGGCTCACACCTTTCAACTTTGTCCTAATACCATCGCCTTACTGGCCTGGTATTCACAGGACAACCCTTATGAGACCGAAATATTATTTGATAAAATATTAAAATATTAATATTAAATAATATTGTCAGATTAATAATCACAACACAAATTAACACCTACTTAGATTTTCTCCTTTTTTCATCCTGATATATCTCCTTGTGTTCTTCCTCCCTTCTTTCCATCAGTTTTGTCTCCTTTCTTCTCTCCTTTCATTCCTAGTGGTCTTGTTTGTTCCTTGTATTCTTGTTTTCTACCTCTCCTTCCTCTGTTCCTTCCTTTCTTCTTTCATTTGTTCCCTCCTTCCTACTTGGTTCATTTCTTCCTTCCTTGCATGCTGTAGAAATATTTGCCATAAATTTTGTGAGCTTTAGTATTTCATATTTTTTGCTTGAGAAATGTGTGGAAATCCTGTCACTGGAAGTGTTAACCAGGTCTTCCTGCATTTTAAACTCGGCGTGAATACATCAGTATGTATTACATATTATTATTACATCACAGGAAGAGTAAATGCTTACACCTTAGGTGATACGCTGCATAATTTAGCAGTTTTTGGTTGAAAGAGACATCTTTATGATCACTCTCGTTGAATTTTGGGCCACATATATTTATTCATACCCCTTTCATTTTTTCCTTGCATGGTATCAATTTAAACAAGCACCAACTTCTTCTTTACCTACAGCCTGCAGGATGTGACAGTGATTTTACAAATAAATATTAGTAATTTTTTTTAACAATTCTTAAAAATTCTCAGACTCAGGCTGAAAGGATGACGAGCCACAGAACTGTGGCGATGTGGCGATGTCCAGGGAACTACTGTGGTTGCTAATGCTAATTTTCTACACGCTTACAATTACTATAATTAGCACGCAAATGTTAGCATTAGCATGCTATGTCATCTCATGCTGCAGTGAATTATGGGGCTGTTTTCACCAATGTACATCTTGTTTAGATTATTTCTGCTGGATCATGTGATGAGTTTCCACTGCTGTGGATGACACCTTGACCGAATGTAGTCCTGGTTTGGGAAATAAACTACTGGATAACGGTACTATTTTTATCACAATTGAAGTAAAATTGTAATAAATAGAGGAAGAATATAAATACAAAAAAACAAACTCTCCATGCAACACAAAGCAAAAGCACAGCAATTGGCAATCAAAGGAGATCAAGCATGTAACACGGTAAGTGAGGGGCTGTCAGTGTCGCAAAAACTGTGGAAAATAAAGCGTAGAAATGTCTTTTTTTATCTTTCTGACAATTTTAGTGTTTACTCTGTTTAGGGAACAATGGATGTGATATTGACCCATCAGTATAACTTAGTTTGGTTCATGTAAAGAACAATATCTGTAAATATCAGAACAGGACTATCCGTCATCTTGAGAAAAAACCGACTCCTGATCTTCAGCCAGAAGTCCTTGGATGATGGGTGCTGCTGTCTTGGCCAAGACCCACTAAAAAAGGAGATTTTTAATCCCAAGGGGAATATCCTGATTTAAATGAAGTAAAAAAGCATTTGTTTTAAGGTTTCTTCTCCCAGATTGGCTACAAGGCCTTTGGATAAAGATTTCTGAAGGATTTTAAAATGCATGTCTTTGACTTCAGGCAAGATTGGCCATAAGGCATATTTAGGGCAGTCCTTGAGAGCTTCCACCCTGCAACTATGCATCCCCTCTCCAACACACCTGAATCAAATAGCTGAATTCCCTCATCAGCGTTCAGTCACTCAGCTCTGCAGAGGCCTGGTAAGGAGTGATTCGTTATATTCAGGTGTGTTGGAGAAGGGGTGTGTCTAAAAGTTGCAGGATAGTAGCTCTGGGGGACTGGACGTGCACTGGCTGTAGTGGACTGAGTGGTAAATGTTCTCCTCCCATTATAATTGTTTAATGTTCTTGCTTGTGTATCGTTAATCTCTGTGTATCTCTACATCTGGTTTATCTACTTAGGGTTTTGGTATTTGGATATCTTGCGTATTTTTTGGGCAACAAATGTTCTTTAACACCTAATTTTTACTGAATCCCTTTCTTCCTATGTATTTGCTGTGTTTACTGTTTTTGTTTCCACTGATTGAATTTGCTTCTGTTTTTTGACCAGGGCACCAAATAATGCAACTGTTAACGGCTTTGTGATATTGTTCATTGTATTGAGATAAATTTCACATCATGTGCATGACTGGCAGTTGGAAGTATTGGTTCAAAGGCTACATGTACCTGTTCTGCTCCCTTACTGGGCATTTTAAATCCAAACAAATGTTATTACAGTCTGTCATACTGTGCAGCTCAAAGCACTGCTGCTTTAGAACAGCAAGCAACAATTTAGCACCATCCGTGTTGGTATTTGAAGACAAGAAACAATCAAATATGAATGGAGCTGCTGTCAGAAGGCATTAGGGTCGTGATACAGTGCTGTAAAATGAATGTCCTGACTTCAAGCCATCGCATGTCAGTGTTTATTACTTGGATGTGAGGCGGACAAATGTGAACTCAAAATTTGGGTTTACTTTTGACCATTTTCTATGAGAAAATGAATGACCGATCAATGTTACCTAAAAGGATATTTAAAGGTTAAGGATACAGTCAAATATAGAAAGAGATGCAGGCATGTTTATCTCGCTGTTGAGGATTCAGTCAGATTCAATCTTTTTCTGCTTTACGTCAGGGTTACCAACGATACTTGCAATTGCTAAATGAGAGAATTTAATCATTTTAATTTCATACACCTCTTTAGTATTTTCTCTGGGACAGAAATGAGAACTTTTTTGACGTTTTTGTAACTAACTTGGCGGTATGCTTAGGGTCATTCTCCATGTCGAAGACACATTTGTCTCCAAGCTTTAACTAATTGTCTGATGTCTTTAGATTTTCAATATTTCCACATGATGATCTTTTCTCGTGATGCCATCTATTTTGTGAAGTGCACCAGTCCCTCCTGCAGCAAATCAGCCACAGTTGTGATGGTGTTCTCAGGCTTGCATAGTTGTACCTTTTTGTTTTTACTTCAAATGTAACGATGCTCAGTACAACCACCAGGCATGTCTCCAAAAATGAAGGTCTTTTTCCCTGAATGCACTTGGAAACTACAATCTGACTTCTTATGCTACTTTGAGACAAATAGCTTCTTCCTCACTGAGTGGATTCTCAGTACAGACCTTGTTTTGGGTAATGACACTCTGTTACCAACTTTAATCAACAACTTTATTAGGTTGTTACTGTAACTTTTGTTCTGGGGTTGATTTACACATTTTGCACCATAGCCTGTTCATCTCTGGGACACAGTCTCCTTTCTGTGCAGAATGGTGTTTATACTTATATACAATCATGTGATCAGATCAATGTGGAACCCTCAGGCGTCTGGAAATTGGAGACATTTCCGTATTTCTTTTACATTTTCCTATGAAGTCACACAAGGAAGCAGGGTGTTTTTAGGTGTTGCCTTGAAATACATCCCCAGATGGGCTTTCAATTAACTCAGATGTTGTGAAGCTTACAAAGCCTTAAAATCATCTGGGCTTTCCAAAGTTATTTAAAAGCATAGTGAACACGAAGAAGTTTTAAAACATCTCTATCCTATTATTCTGGCATTTAGTAAATAGAAATAGTGTCTGTAATTCTGACTTACCTAAAACAGGAAAGGTTTGGTCAGATTTAATGTCAAGCTGTGGAAAAAAAGGTGACATGTCTTTTAATACAGTACAGGACAGGTTCTTGGAATAGGCCACATGGGCGGTTGCCTGAGGCGCCAGCTGCTGAAGGGGGCGCTGCTGCGACCACCCAAAAGAGAGGGAAAAAACAATGAAATAAATATCAGCAACAATGAGTGCGTTCTCTTGCTCTGTATTTTCACCTGTTGTTAAATCAAATATATTTCACAAAATAATCTGCAGCTCCTTTTCATGTTTGTATAAAGTTTTAATGATAGAAGAAAATTATTCACTCAACCCACATCTACCAATACGTTTGAATATAACATGGTTTTCCTCAGCCTTATAATGTCACGTTCTGCTGTTTAGCAGAAACATCTCCCACATTGTTTGGCTTGTTGGATGTAGAACTTGTTGCAAATCTGCTCTTGTTATGTTGAAGGCCTGATTTTCTTGTGAGATTTTGGTCGCTGAGATGTGGTCGCTGTTGCTTTTGCTATTGTCTGTCCTATTGGGTCATATTTGAATAGTAAAGAGAGAAGAACTGCAACCTGAAGCAAAGAGTTCAAATTGCTCAGAAGCAGCAGATCTCATCTAACACTATTTCTTACTGAATTAGGACCTCTCTTAATTTTGGGAAAATATTTACTTCCTGACTTACTGTAGCATAATTTGTGGTAAGATTTGTCCCCAACCTATTGCTGTTTCACTTTGGTGTAGTCCTGAAAACATTAATCATGGAACGAAACTGGGAAATATTGTAAATAAGAGATTTCTGTGAGGAGAGTCATTATAGGACCTTGCAAAAGTGTTCAGTTTTTTTTTCCACTTTTTGTCACATTAAAATCAGAACCATTAGTTTATTGGGTTTTAGTGTGATTGGTCAGCACAAAGTAATGCATAACTATAAAGTTAAATGAGAGGTGGGTTCAAAGGTTTTACCAATACAAATCTGAAATGTGTGGCATGGATTTGTCAGTCCCACCAAGTTAAAGGTTTGTAGGACCACCTCTTCACTACAGTTACCTTTTCAGGGGATGTTTCTGTCAGCTTTCCACATCTACACACTGATATTTTTCCCGTTCTTATTGACAAAAAATGTAGATTCGAAGGAGAAAATCTGTAAACACTGATTTATTTATTTTTTCCAAGTCCAAAGACTCTCCTTGGACCTAGGTCTGGACTTTGACTGGACCATTCTAGCAAACAATTCATTTGTAGTACTTGTTGTATGTTTAGGGTCGAATTGACCTGTATTTGGCTCCATCCATCTTCCCTGCTTCCCCACAGCATAATGATGCCACCACCATGTTTCACAATGTCTATGGTGTGTTTAGGGGAATGTGCAATGTTAGTTTTCCTCCCCACTGTTTTTATGTGGTTAGGTTCATAAGGTTCATGTTTGATCTGTCTGTTTAGGTGGACGGTCATGTTTTGGTAGTTTTACAGTTGGGCTATATTCTTTACATTTTCATATGATGGATTGAATGAATGAGATGACTGACGAAATGTGACTGAATAAAAACTCACATCACATTTTTCATAGTTTTAGTTGTGAAACATGTTTTAAACCACTTCAAAATTACAAACTTTTGTTTCCAACTAACAACTTTGAAATGTGTGTTTGACAAATGGTGGAAATATGGATTTTCCTTTAACTGTTCAAGCCGTTAGTAGGTTCAAATCCACACAAGTCTGTGTATAATTTTCTGACTTTGTTCCCCCTTTGGCAAACAATAGACTTATCTTGTCACATATGATGGTTCTTCCATCTGGGCTCTTTGTATGCGATGCTGTGACCAGAGAGGATTCAGTTATTGTTATATTGCATCACTGAGACAGAGGGATTAGCTGCAGCTTGAGACACCTGAGCTGTTTCAGATTCTCTTACTTTATACTCAAACTAAATTAAATACAGCTTCTCCAGCGGAGCTGAGATTCACACGTTCTCCTTCACTGTCAAAACCCTGCATCTTTTTCACAGTGAACACAGCCAGTCTACAACAGAGATCTTCTTCTAAAAACAATATTAAAAAATGTGTTATGAAACTGTATTTGCTTTGTTGTCAAACTTCAATGTTTCAAACAATCAAGTAAATTTAAATAACAGACAGAGATAACCTAAGGAAATAAAAAATACAGTTTTTAAATCATTTTATCTTTTTATAGGGTGAAAACTAACCTGGCCCTATGTAAAAAAAATAAAAATAAAATAACCTTTCCCTTGTTTAATCATGGCTGACCTCAATTTCATTAGAGCCACCTAGACCTGATCAGAATCAATAAACTTAAATAGTACCTTTCTAACAACATGAAGTAGGCTTAAAGATCGCAAAAAGAAACTCATGTCCTGATTTTAAAGAAATTCAAGAACATATAAGAATTAAAGTCATTAACATCTATGTGTCATGTTTTTACCAAAAAAAATCACAACTCGATGATCTCAAAGACCTTTTGGAAAATCTTCTGTGGACAAACAAAACAATTCTGATGTAAAACTAACTCCGCATTTTAGAAGGAGAACATCATACCAACATCCAAACGTGTTGGTAGTGTGATGGTGTCGGGCTGCCTGCTGCTTCAGGACCTGCAAGACTTGGTGGTATTTGATAGACCCATTAATTCTGCTGTCTAACAGAAAACCTTCAAGGAGAATGTTCAACCATCAGTTTGTGACATTTGTGGCTCATCAAAGCACACCAGCAAGCCCACCTTAGAATGGATTAAAAAAACACATTGAAGGTTTTGGAGTGGCCTAGTCAAAGTGTGGACTTGCATCTGATTGAGATGCAATGGCATGACCTAAAACAGGCCATTCATGCTGATTAGACCTTCCAATGTGGCTGAATTCAAATGTTCCTGCAAAGCAGAGTGGGCCATAAAAGCAGAGTGGGTCATAATACCTCCAAAGAGATGTAAAAGACTCTTTGCTAGTTATCACAAACCCTTGAATGCAGCTATTGCTGCCAAGATTGGCACAACCAGTTATTATATTTAGGGATTGATTACTTTTTTTTTTACATAGAGCCTGTTTGGTTTGGATAACTTTATCTCCTTTACAAATTAAGTAATTTTCTGTTTACTCAGGTTCTAGGTTTGATATAAAACATCTTTAAAACCCTGAAGCAAGACATAAGAAACCTTTAAGGGAGTAAATACTTACTGATGGTTCTACTTTAATTCATTATTGTGTTTGTATACCATTATATGAGCCTTGCATTTCTATCTCAGCAGTTTAATTGTAATTTTAATGTTGCGTCATTCGTGGAAGTGACACTAAAAGACAGACATTACTATTAAAGACTTTAGTCAGCTGAAGAGGACTACATTTGGGGAAAATATTGAATCTGTCCCATCCCTCTTTTCATTATCTTGCATTGTGAAAAAGCAACAGTACCCAGAGGATGTGTCAGCAGATATGGCAGCTTGTATCAATAATTCATGCATTTATATATTGAACAAACATGGGCTCGCTTTTGTCAGGCAGTTAAATGTCACGTTGCTAAAACAGGGAGGAAGGAGCCAACTTAAACAGCCCGCTGTTCAGCAGCGGTTAATTGGGCTAATTCTGGGAAGGCTTCGATACGCCTCTGCAGACCAGTGAAAATTAATGTCTGAAGGAAAGGGAAAAAAGGTCCTGTGTTGTTTAAGAAATTAATTACATGCTTTTAATGAAAAGGAAGCTCTCCCATTTGCATTTTCATGGCTTGAATATCCGATGAACGTCATGCTGATGTGGACTGACAGGATAGGGTTTCTCCACTCTGACCACACAGTAATGAAAATTGCCTTTTAACCAACATAAAAAGCCGAACCCAGATAATGTCCCTTAAAGTTATTTCCATTGATTTTTTTTTTTTTTTTTTTTTTTTTGGTGGATGCTGCTTTTAAATAGCACTTATCTATAATTTACATCATTTTGCCTCTCATGTCCTTAGGTATGTGCTTCTGCTTTGGTTTCAACAACCAGTTGTGCTCCTTCCTGCTGTGATTGGACATCTCCACTTTTCTTTTAAGCCCGAGGACTGCACCCCTCGAGATGAAGAAACATTTCTAAGCATCTAGGACATTGCAATGATGCTGCAAATTTATGAAGATGGTGTTTTGAGAGCTGGTTCGACCCTTAACATGCTGGCAAAATGCCCCGGGGATAGCCAGTAATGGATTGCATGATATCCATGCATCAGTCACCATCCGAGAGGGAGACGAGATGGGGGCGAGAGGACTCTCATTACGATTAGGAGTGCCTCATTCTCTCACTCGTTATGTTCAAGGCCAGAGGTCTTAGTTTTCAAAGCACTGGATCTTCGGGGATCTTCAGCAGTTTGTTTTTAACAAGCAGTGGCAAATAACATATTCTTCTTTCCCTCTCCCTCTTCTTACTCTTCCATCCTCCACGCTTTTATCTTTGCTCAGACGTTGAACCAGGCCTTGAGGCAGGCTTGGCCCCAAGGAAACCTGTCTCCAGACACAGTATCCTTGTACTCTGACATCTCTTTATTAGATAACAGCCAGATGGGCATAAATCAACTAATACATCTATGCTGTTATCACTTTCGTCATCAGGTCCACACAGAATCATTAAAACTGACAATTATTATAAAAATACACAATTGGCTTGTTAGATTAAGGGTTTTTACAGATGAAAGCTGAGGCTTCCAGCCTTTTTTCCTTGTGACCCCTTAGAAATAACGTAGCCTTTACTTGGCGACCCTCGTATCTCAGATCTCTGAATATTTGCAGTTACACTAATGAGGCCGTTTCTTTGAATCTGAAAGAGATAAAATTGTCCAGATTTTTCCAAAGGAACACGGTTATTTTGCCTCACTTTTACATCTTTACAGTCATCTTGGAACAAATTGTAGTATCTAACCCATTCATACCTGTGCCATCTTTATGACTGATCAAACCTGCACATTTTTTTCTTTGTTTTACTTTTTGACAATTTCTTATATTATTATAAAACAGATTAAAATTCTCTATTCATCTTGGCCAGTACTCTTTCTCACCTTCCCCTCTTACCGCTGGAGACCCTCAAGGCTCTATGTTAGGTCTTATCACTTTTTCATTGAATTTGTTACCATTGGAAGCTAATTTATTGCTTTGCTGATGTCTTAGACTTTTTATTAGCATGCTTAACATTTAAAGCCAATCCAGTGCAGAAATATCCATTGTCTTGCAGTTGGCAACCCTGGACAGGTCGCCAGTCCATCACAGTGCAACACAGAAACACACACAGGAAAACCACATAAGCACTGACACATACGGCAATTTCAGAAAGACTAACTTAATAGTAATGTTTTTGGCCTATGAAAGGAGCCGGAGTACCTGAGAGAACATGCGCACTCCATACAAAAAGACCCCATGCCAGGATTTGAACCCCAGACCTTCCTGCCCGAAGGCAACAGTGCAACCAACTGAGCCTCTGTGCAGCCCTACTTTCAGGATAAAGTAACCTAATCCATGATCTTTCTGTCCATGAATACAGTCACACAAACCTACAGTTAATCCAATGGACCTCAAGACTTCTCAATGTCCTTTGGACAGATGAGAGCAAAGTATAGAGAGATTTATAAATTCAATATTACTGAAGTTTATTAAATTCATGTAACAATTTAAAATGTAGGCCTAATTCTGGAAAAGTGTGGGATTTAAAAATGGAAAAAAGTCTAGAAATCCTGAGAAAATAATCTTAGACAAAAATATGTCCAAATATCCACCTAATCTTTTGTTTTGAAACGTAGTCGTCGTAAACCATGATTCTTTGTCAGATTTTGCTGTTTGATTCCTCCGGTGCTGTGTTGAGCCATTTCCTCTGTTGATTAAAGCACGACAAATGACCAAGATTGGATTTTTTGTAATGTTTGCTGAACAGCTGAAAGTTGCCACATTTGATAGCTGTATAGGACTTAAAGTGACTGTAGAGCAACACCTAGTTTTACTGTTTTTCAGTTTCTGTTTGAAAGAAAGACTAAAAGAAATATTACAGGTTGTTTAAAAATGAGTATCTCTGAACTAAGGGTCAGGATGGGTATGGTCAAAATTGTTTTTTTTTTAGATTTTTTTGGTGTTGTGTGTAATATTTCTGCCCTCTGCCACATGCATGCGGGCTTTTTCTGTGGGTGTATTTATGATGAAGTGCCGCGGTGTGCATGTGTTCATTTGTATAATTTGTCACAATTTGGTGTGAAGGAATCTTTAAATGTTTACTGTTGGAGATTAATTGCTTTGTTTTTCAACAGTTTGTGACTTTCTGATCACTTTTACTTGTGAAACAAGCAGAAAAGAATTATCTTAGTGTGACTTTTAACATGAATGCAGCAGTAGAAAAGCAAGTCTGTGGTGTCGGTGAGTTGCTACGCAGTCTGGAGAAGTATGGATACTTTATTGTAAATAAAATATTTGTATTTCCAGATTTTTACTCCTCCATTGTCAAAAATGTGCATCCTTCTTTTTTTGCACACTTGCTTTCCTTTCCTTCCTTCTTTCCTCCCTCATATTCATCTTTGTGTCCTGCCCTCATTTTTCACCACCTTGTGTCTAACCATCCCTTCTTATTTCCTTCTTTCCTTCCTGTTTGTGTTTTTTTTTTCAATGGGTCCTCCTTCCTTTCTTTGTTGTTTCCATTCTTCATTCCATACCTCTCTCCTCCCTTCCTTGTATCCTTCCTTCCTTCTGTGTATCCTTTCTTTTATTCTTCCTTGTATCTTTCCTTCCTTCTGTGTAACATTCATTGTATCCTTCCTTCCCTGCTTCTTTACTTCCTTTCTTTTTTCCTTTCTTATATTCTTCCATGTGTCCTGCCCTAATTTTTTACCACCTTGTGTCTAACCTTCCCTCATTTCCTAATTTCTTTGTTTCCATTCTTCAATTCATACCTCTGTACCCTGATCTGCGTTTTTCTTTCTGACCTACGATGTGTGAAAGCATGAATAAATGCTGAGAGCTCCTCTGAGTCAAGTAACGTGAAATTTAAATAAAACAGGAGAAAAAGAACAGCATGGCTGGTAAGATGTGAATGTCCTCCTCCTACTGATCTCCTAAACTGTTAGTGGAAGACCATCATCTTACCTGAGAGCCCAGCTTTTAGTGCTGCTCGACTAATACACTATTTTGTTTCAATTCAGTGGGTTATACTTACAAATAAGAGTCGCTCTGTCTTGAATATGGTAAAGCATTAATGGATTTTTCCGTGGACCACTTAATCCCGCGCACATTTATCCATCATGCTGATGTTCAGCTTTGGTTTTATGGCTGTAGTACTCAGCAAAGATTTGAGTCCATATTTTACAACCTAGCTTTTTTTTTTTGTCTTTTTCTAATGCACATTTTACGTTGCAATATAATAACTCTTAACAACTGACATGAAACAGGCATTAAAGCTGACCAGTTGGATATTATAAGGAACAAATTCCCAAAATGACCTCCTAAAATATGCTTAATTTTTACTTTAGACTCTAGACTGTAATGAAAGTTGCATCTGAGTTTTTTATGTGTTGCTATATAGTATTATATATACTACAGTATACAGTATTATGACCATAGTGAATTCCTTATGTTACTACTGGGGACCTTTAAAAATAATTACATCATTTTAGAGTGTAAACTCAACAGGCAGCAGCTCTTTTTGGTAGTTAAGGACTAAATCTCTTAACCAGATCTTAAACGAAGACATCTCGGAGTATGAACATCTTTATTTGAAATGTTTCTTGTTCAAATGAAGTCCGTTTTGTAAAGATTGATTAAGTTATTGTCAGGATGTGATTTTTGTCTTGAAATAAGTCTTTCCATTTCTTAAATTTCAGCCAGTTCTTGGTGGATTTACTGGTGTGTTTTGGGTCATTGTCATGTTGCAGGTTCCATTTCTGCTTTAGCTTTACAGATGTTCTCACATTTTCCTCCAAAACCCTCTGATACTTGGCAGAATACATGTTGGATTTTATGATGGTGAGCTGGACAGATCCTACTCCAGGGCAGCATCCCCAAACCATGACACTTCCACCTCCAAGCTTCACGCTGTTATCAGGTGATTTTCCTGGAATGCTGTATTTGGTTTGTACCAAACATGTCCTCTGTTCTGGTGTCCCTAAAAGACCTACAAACATTATTCCAGAACTCCTGGTCTTTGTCTATGTTCTCCAGCAAACTTCAACCTGGCCTTCATGTTTCCCCCTCCCTCACCTCCAATCAAAGTTAAACTTGTTCAATCCGTTTCTGATTGTGCAATATCAACAGTAGTAAGAACCGTCTATGGGTCTTTTATGGGTTTTTTGAAGACTTCTTCAAGCATCTTGCAGTCTGCTTTCAGGGTAAACTTGCTTAGACAGCCAGACCTGAACATGTTGGCAGTAGTTTTAAATATTCAGCATTTTTACATATTGCATTACGTATCTTCATCTGTTCACATATGTTATAAAAATCCCAGATGTTCTCATTGGTTGTGCTAACTTTTCTCATGGGTGCTTTTGCGTGTGGAAATTTTTTTTCTACCACACACATTGATTGATTTGGTTAGGTTTGCTGGAGTTATTTTGAACATAATGGTAAAGTGGTCGCTGTGGTGGTTGAAATATATTTTCCATTAGCAGTAAAACCTTCTCTCTGGTTGAAAATCGTCTGAGTTTTGGTTTCAAGAAACAAACCGTAGCAGGTCTTGCTGAAGTGGCCCTTTCAATACCGCAGTTGCTTTGAGAGTGGCCATTTGTGGTTTTATACAAGCAGTGCAAATGTACTGCTATTGATGAGCCTGATATTCATCTATAACGAAGGCCACGCTACGTTCTCACAGTCTGCAGAACGAACAAAAGCTCAAGTTCAGGTTCTTTGATTCTGAAGATCTGAAGGAGTGTGTTTGTCAATTAATTTACACCACAAACCCACAAAATTGACTAAAACACAGTTTGGATATATCTTCATGAAATGTTTTTAGAGTGTTTATCTTTGCAGGACTCAAATAAGCATCCTTTTCCAGGTTCTGCAGGCGTCTTTATTCTGATTGATGTTTCAGACGGCCTCCTATACAAAGCAGATAGTTTCTTTTACTACAATAACATGCAAATTATAGTTTATAATCACCAGAGCACCTGAGCATGAGGAAGAAGGTCGGCCGCTGTAGCCTATGTGTGCATCCACACCAGAAAACAGCGAAACTTTGCACAAAGCCACATATAACAAAGCATTTTTCTGCCTCGGGTCTAATAAAGATGTATGTGTTATTCTCTCGTGTCCTCCAGCAGCTGAAGAAAGAGCAAGATAGATTTCTTTGTACGATATATTTCTGGTAGGTGGAGGCAGGTTCAGGGAGAATACATTAGCTGCAACAGAGCTGCCTGACTTTTCAAATGTGCTCTGGTATTTACACGCCGAACACACACTTCTAAATTAATTAGAAAACAACTTAATGGAGTGGCTGAGGGCTTCATAAGCTGGCCTTAACGATGCTCGCCTACACCAGCCTATTTGGAGATTGAAATCTAATTCAAACAGTTCTCATCATTATGACTGGCATCTAATTATACATAATGTGCACGGTGAGAAAGAGGACGTTTGCGGAGTTAAAACTTGCGTGACATCTACGTTACTCTCTATCCAAGCTGTTGCTCTGCCTGAAAAGGATTGTCTAAATGATTTCAGCTAAACGGTGATGAAAGGCCCAGTGTCTGACTTGTTTGCAGTGAAGCAAAGGCAATCGGGGCTGATTACAGTGGCTATCAGGTTAGCACCAAGCATGAATGTTTGTCCCTCACTGCAGCTGCATCTGAGCCTAAAAGCTGGGAAGGATTTTTACTTTACTTTTAATCTCCAACTGGTTCAGCTCCAAACTGTGTTGCTTTTTCCAGTAGCTTCATATGCACCTGTCGTTTCTTACCTAATATTCTGAGTTATCTGTTTACATTGTTTACATAATCACCCCCTACACCTAATAACAGCAACTACCATTGAGTCTTATGTTACACTTATTAACATATCAGTTTAAATTGAGTCCAGACTTTAACTAGGCCGCTCCAAAACCTATGCTTTTGTTGTTTTAATCTGTCCCAAGGTGGATTATTAGCTGTTCTCTGGATCATTTGTCTGCTGCATGACCTGAGTGAGGTTTGAGCTTAAGGTCACAAAATGATGGCAGGACATGTTTGAGGATGTTAGAGAGCAGAATGTATGACTCCATCAATTAAAGCAAGTTGTTCATGTCCTGAAGCCACAAAAAGCAGTCCCCGACCATAACACTACCACCACCATGTTTGTAGGTATGATCTTTTTTCTAAAAAGCTGTAAGTTTATTGCCAGATGTAACGGGACACACACCTTACCAAAAGTTCTCCTCTTCTCTGGTTAGTCCACAGATGAGGGCTCACTGAGATATTTCTGGTAAATGTGAGAAGGGTCTTTGTGTTCACTTGGATCTCTCCCATGGAGACAGGTTAGCCCAGTCTCTTTTTTTAGTGTTGAATTATGAACAGTGACCTTAAATGAAGCTAGTGAGGCCTGCAGTACTTTAGATTTGGTTCTGGGCTCTTCTCCAACCTCCTGGACAAGTCACAAATTGGCCGGATTTAGTTGGTCTCCCAATCCTGGAAAGGTTAACCTCATTTTCATGTTTGCTCCATTTGTGGAAAATGGTTCGCACTGTGGTTCAAAGCCTTAGAGATGGTTTTGTAAGCCTTTCCAGGCTGATAGATGTCAATGACTTTGTTTCTTATCTCTTATTTTTTTTGTCTTTTTTTAGATTACAGCATAAAGTGTTTTTACATTGTCAGCCTACTTCATGTTGACCGGACAGGCTTAATATAATTGATTTCTTGATTATATATTTCTGGCAGTAATCAGGGCTTGGTGTGGCTTGTGAAAATAAAATAAATGATAACAATTACTTGATCAAATTGGCTCAAGTTGGTTTGGATGGTGTTTTATTCTTGATAAATGAAATTCTAATTTGAAAGTTGCTTTTTGTATTTACATAGGTTATCTTTGTCTGTGTCAGGGCTTGCGAAATGGAGGACCCCAGAATGCAGACTAGCAGGCAGCATGATGGTAAGTGAAAAAAGGATTTAATGAATAAAAAGCAAAAACTCACTCGCGGAGGAGGCAGGAACAAAACAGAAACAGGCAGGCGAGACAGGCATGGCATGATCCGAAAAAAACAAGACATGAGCATGATCGAGAGAACTAGACATGAGCATGATTTGAAAATTATTCCGCCATGAATAACTGAACAGGTGTGTATATATGGAGTGTGAACCAGGTGGAGCAAGGAGACAGATTAGCTTGGAGCAGGTGAACCGGATAAAGTTAATTGACAGGGCAAAACGTGGCTTGAGAACGGAAACTCTTGAATACAAACTAGCAGAAACTAGCAAAACATGAAACTAAAGCATAACCAGGAAAATAATAAACAGAAGCATGAATCAAAACCTTAACTGTGAAACAGACCAACAAAACCCGAAAACACCCACAAATCATAACGGTTTGTTATAAATCATAGATCTAAAATGAAGTTTCACAAAACAGCAAAAACAAAGGCAGACTGTTTTTTTACAGCAATGTAAGGCTACCTTTGCCACTTTCATTGGGTTAAAGATGGACATTATCAGAGAGGTACAACTAATCCATTGATTAAATAATCATCAGTAACTGTGACCTTGTATATAAATACAGTTGTATTATTCTGGAGCAAGCAGGTGTATGGAAAGACATCACCACTGACCTTTTAAAAGCAACTGTCAGTGCTCAACAATCTGGGAAGGGTTGTAGGGTCATCCATGAACTCCTCTGTGTACCAAAGTGTCCAACAGCTGAGGTTAGACTCAAACTGGGTCACCAACTGATTGATGATCCCAAACCAGAACCAATTCTACAGCAGAATTGATAAAAAAGAACAGGATCAAGGTGTCGAAATAACCCAGTCAAAGTCTAAACCTTGATCCTTATTAAGAAGCTGAACCAATGAACCAAAATTCTTCCATGAAGATGTGAGAAACTGAGATTTATTGCTGTTTATAAACTACCAGCTGATTAATCCCAGATTGAACTTTATTTTGGAAAGGGTAAAATATTGTTGCACATTTGTGCTGCTTTGCAATTCCTTTATTTTACCTTCAGTGCCTGCAACAAAATTCATAAAATTCACAGTAAGCTTGCCGATTTGTGCCGTTTTCCGTTTTCCTTCGGTCTCATCACACTCATCTGAGAGGTTGAAAGCTGCAGCAGAAGGAGAGTTTTCTGATATCACCAAATACGTCTGATAATTAAATGTATCCACAGTCATGCTTGGAGGTTAGCACGTCATGAATGCAAATTCAGACATCCTGCAAAAATCCTTTTAAAAGCGTGGATCCGGATACAAACATTTCAGCTGGAAGCTACAGTGGCCTAAGAGCCATTACTGCACTTTCAGCCAGCCTGCAGAGTTGCTAAACGCACTAAAAATCCTAATAACAAAAAGACTATCCTGTAGAAAAGTGGCCATTTATCAGAAGTCAATGGTGCCCTCAGACAAACTGGGGGCAAAGTCAAAGTCCCTCCATTTAAAAACATCGCCTGAAAAGAAAAAGGAATCCCTTATTTGTCTGTCAAAGTGTTTTTATGAGCAATGAGTTATTAGGACAATCTGTCTGTGTGAATACTTGGACTCGGAGGTTGCACATGGCCCACAGCAGCTCTGACCTGACTTCATAAGAAGGGTGACCGGAGGGTGTGTTCCAACTACAGGGGGATCACACTCCTCAGCCTCCCTGGTCAGGCCTACACCAGGGTATTGGAGAGGAGAGTCCGGCCGATAGTCGAACCTCTGCTTCAGAAGGAGCAGTGTGGTTTTCGTCCCGGCCGTGGAACACTGGACCAGCTCTATACCCTCTACAGGCTACTCGAGGGTTCATGGGAGTTTGCCCAACCGGTCCACATGTGTTTTGTGGACCTGGAGAAAGCATTCGACTGTGTCCCTCGTGATGCCCTGTGGGGGGTGCTCCAGGAGTATGGAATTGGGGGCCCTTTATTAGGTGCCATCCGGTCCCTGTACGAGTGGAGCAGGAGTTTGGTCCGCATTGCCGGCACTAAGTCGGACCTGTTCCCGGTGCATGTTGGACTCCGGCAGGGCTGCCCTTTGTCACCGGTCCTGTTCATAACTTTTATGGACAGGATTTCTAGGTGCAGGGCCGGAAGGGGTCTGGTTTGGGGACCAGTGGATTTCGTCTCTTCTTTTTGCAGATGTCGTGGTCTTGCTGGCCCCCTCTAGCCAAGACCTACAGCATGCGCTGGGGCGGTTCGCAGCCAAGTGTGAAGCGACTGGGATGAAGATCAGCTCCTCCAAGTCCGTGGCCATGGTTTTCGACCGGAAAAGGGTGGCTTGTCCTCTTCAGGTTGGCGGAGAGTTCCTGCCTCAAGTGGAGGAGTTCAAGTAACTCGGGGTTTTGTTCACGAGTGAGGGAAGAATGGAGCGGGAGATCGACAGACGGATCGGTGCGGCTGCTGCAGTAATGGGGGCACTGTGCCAGTCCATTGTGGGGAAGAGAGAGCTGAGCCGAAAAGCGAAGCTCTCGATTTACCGGTCGGTCTACGTTCCTACCCTCACCTATGGCCATGAACTTTGGGTCATGACCGAAAGAACGGGATCCCGGATACAAGCGGCTGAAATGAGCTTCCTCCGTAGGGTGGCCGGGCACTCCCCTAGAGATAGGGTGAGGAGCTCGGCCATCCGGGAGGGGCTCGGAGTAGAACCGCTGCTCCTCAACATCGAGAGGAGCCAGTTGAGGTGACCCGGGGATCTATATCTCATGCCTCCTGGACGCCTTCCTCGGGAGGTATTCCAGGCACGTCCCATCGGGAGGAGGCCCAGGGGACGGGCCAGGACACGCTGGAGGGACTATGTCTCTCGGCTGGCCTGGGAACGCCTTGGGCTCCCCTCGGAGGAGCTGGAGGAGGTGTCTGGGGAGAGGGACGTCTGGGTGTCTCTGCTTAGTCTCCTGCCCCCGCGACCCGGTCCCGGATAAGCGGAAGACGACGAGTACGATGAGTACGAGTATGAGCTCTGACCTGCATGATTCTTCCTGGGTCAGCAGCGGGTACAGTGAAAAGAGATGAATGAGAAGAACCTCATCTCAAACACTTCCTGGCCATTTCTCCTGAGCTTTACTGTCTTACATGATTTCACTCCAGATCTGTCACTCCTGTCCTTCAGTCTGCTCTCTATTCTCTATCATTAATGCCAAATCAGTTTTTCTGTCTCTCATTGTTTGTGTACTTGACTTAGGTTTCAGTGATTAGTTTGCTTGTTTCCCCCTGACCTTAAACCTTTAGGTTGTAAAAGTAATTTCACACATCACATCAACTCTGATCACTTCAGCAAGTCCTTTTCTATGAAAGCTAAGTGCTGCAGCTTGTCAGTAAAACATGGATATTTAATGTTTTGGTAAAAAGACTCAAAGTTTAACTCGCTTTGTTTGAAGTGATGCAATAAAATAGTTTTTTAGCAGTCTATAAAAGAGAAATAGCAATCCTAATTCATGATGATGTTGAAACTACTGATTTGTCACAACTCAATTTGAGCCACACATTGAGATCAAGGAAAACTAAACTATCACATGCATCCAATTAATCCCTCTCTAGTCCAGATTAATCCCCAGAGCATGTTGCTGCCACCACCGTCTTTTACTCTGGGTTTTGCCATTCTCTTGGGGATGACAGTGCAGATATAGACTTTTACATCCACACCTCAAAGTTATTAGGCGCTAATTCTGACTTTCGGGGGCATCCCGTTGCAATTTCCAACTCGAAGGGTTTAGAGTACAAACTGAACACAGCAATAGCTAGCCCTGATCAGAGACATTAGCAACACTGATAATTGCAACACGGTTTCATGATGATCATGCCCTTTTCCAGATCACCAAACAATAAAAGCCACATTTTGTTCCATCTTGTAATCCTGGATGAGCCCCCATTTGATTTGACCAGGCTCACAAATCCATAACCAAAAGTTGTAGTTGCTGTGATAAAAGGATGCTAAACATCCACAGCTCTGTCAGCTCTGGGTTAATTATACATGTATTTAGGGTCAGAATAACTCAAGAGATTCTTTTCACAGGGACTGATGCTGTTTAAACTGAAAAGGCTGCTATAGGTGGAAAAGGGGGTCTAATGGTGATAAAAAGGGCTCACCACTGCTTTTGAGTTTTGAGATAAGCCTCGCAAGGCCTCCTAATTTGCATAAACATGCTTGGGCTACAGGTTCAACAGCTCTATCGAAAACTGGTTGAATTTGTTTAACTTTTAATGTGCTTAAAATCATTATAATTCTCTTACTGTGAAGAAGTGTTTAAGACTGAATCTGCTTTTTAAATTTTAAGTGAATATGGTGACAATAATGTAAGCTCTTCTTATTTCTTAGCTCCTCTGTATAAGGTCTTTCTGAGACTAGCGGGTTGTTGGACTCTAATTTCTCTCACTGTTTAATGCTCCAGATTAATCAGGCTAGTTCCTTATTCCTAATAAAAAACCTCGATCAATTTTTATTTTTGATTTACCATTTTGAAATTAGCTCAAAGAAAAACATATTCATCTGAGACCATTGTGAATTAAAATGAATGCTTCTTTAGACTGAGGTCCATTAGATTCAATTTGATTTCTTCTAATTTTCTCCCATTTTTCTATATTAGTTGCTTAGCAACAAAATAATTAACTCTCCTCCCAAAAAACAAATTATTGATTGTTTGTATTTTTTTCCTTATTATTTAGCTTACCTAGAGCCGGCATGTGGAGCACCTTGTTCCCCCTAAGTGCCACGTTAGGAAATCGCCTCGCTGCTTGATGCATGTTATCCATTAAAACCACTGAGCTGAGCTCATGGTGCACAGGGAACTAATTGTATGTTATTGGTGATTCAAAGCTCTGTTTTACTGTTAATGGCAAACATCTAGTGATTGAGCAAGGCTTTTTACAGCTTTAATATGGACCGCATGAGACACACTGGAGGAAATAAGCAAGTCCAGTTAATCAGCATCTATTAAAACACCCTGGCTTTCCTGGGTGAACGTCTCAAATCCTCCATGTGAATGAATAAATGATTAAACCAAGTTTTCACAGACAGACAGAAGACTTAATTTGACGTTTGAAAGAGCCTGCGGTGATCAGAAATAATGTTGGATGATGTGCAGGGGTTAAAACATGCATTTAAAGTCAGTGAAGCAATCAGAGAAGCTAATTTATAATAAGCTGGTAATGAGTTAATGAGGCCTGTAATGCAGAAAAATGAAGCCACCTTGTGGTGTTTGCATGTTGTTAAATGATATTTGCATGTTGCAGTTATACTTGCCTCTTGAACATCGTCTTGGCAGCAGTCTGGAGCAACTTGGCCTCATCTTAAGTGTCTTGAAAAGCAGAAACTGCTGAGGTTTATGGCTGCAGCGGAAAAGTGGGCAATTAAAAGGCAATTCTTTTATATTGCAGCAATCAGAACAGTTTGCTCCCAGATAGTCTTTATGAAATTTTGTTTGCTAGCATAGCTTTATCCAGATCGATCTATATACCAGAACAAGTGGTTGAGCTACTATTAAGCTTAGATTAAAGTGGCTTTACAATTGCATGATCAATTATTCTGTGTGAGTCCATGTTCCAGCCCAACAGGAGGTTATTCTGCACCTCCTTTCACACCGTCATCCTGCTCCACATTACTGTCAGTAAAAGCTACAGGGAGTGCTTTTGCAAAGTTTCTCCCTGCTGGGGAAAAGTGTGCGTGAAGTACTTTTTATTTGCCATTGTTTGAGGAACAAAAGCATCTCTCCACAGTGTAGTTTAGAACATTCCTACAGCAGCTCATGAAACATAATGTTTTCAGTTCTGTTCCATGATAAAACTTTCTGTGTGCCGTAGCATGTACAAAAAACTAATTTCACACAGGAAGAGCTTTTCACCAAATATGGTGAAACCTAGGTTAAAAATAGCCTAATTAGGTAAAAGTGATCTGGTCCAGGCGGAAGAGACGCCTTTAATAAAGGGACAGAAACTATTTTTGCTTCTGTTACAGGAAGTGATGAAAGGTCTCAGATACAGACACACAGAACCGATGCAACAGGATCAGATCAGGGTAAGACAACTAAATGGTTAAACAGGAGAGGTGATTAGTAATTAGATGCAATGAAAAGCAAGAAACGGGGACAGTATTAACAAAATTAGACATTGAGCCCTGTGGGATAAAATCCAACGTTGCAAAAAATATAATAAAAAGAAAACGAAAATCACAGATTATTATATTGTGAATTACTTTAATCTGCTTGGCTATAAACTAAGCATGCAATATTTTAATTAATTAATAAACTTGTCTGATTGTTTTGTAGGAAAAGGACGTACAAATCATTGTAGATCTAATACTTATTTGGGGGTTCTGCATATTTACCTTACTTAAAGAAAATAATTCAGTTTGCACACAGCTTTGTACTTTGAAAAAGAACAGCAAAAATGTTGTCTCTGCTCTGCAATGAGAAGAGGACTTAGATCTTTTTTTTTTGTTGAAAACGCTTGCTGTTTCTAGCCATGTTCAGTGTATTAATTACAAGCAGATTTGGGTGCACTTATAAGTAAAATTTGCTGGACAGATGTGGTCCTATTTACTATGAAACTAAAGAAAAAGCAAAAAGCCTTTTTTTGAAAGATGAAAACGTTTTGTTGGACCTAATATTTTTTATTGTAAGATGATTTTGTTTATCTTTAATAATTTTGCACTAATTACCGTAAATAGAAAGAAATTCACCATCTGCGTCAACCATCCATGCTCACCAGCCAAATTAGTATAATTCCTAAACTGCGGTCCGGGGCCCGCAAATGGCCCCTGGACCGCAGTGGTACCAAATAAAACAAGTGTGATGATGTGGAGCGGCATCTTCCTCACTGGTTAAACAGGCTTGTCATCATTGGAGGCATTTTCAATGGAGGGAGAAGGTTAGAAGACAAGTGATAATCCCATAGTCTCACTCTTGGGGACCGATCTCTGTCCTCCAAGGTGTCAACGTTCTTCCCCTTATCTACATCCAGAATTTGGGAGTGGAGATGATGGAATGACCGCATTCCTAACATCAACCTTACTGAGCACTTCCAGAGTGCTCACAGAATGACCAGCACCACCACACTGGTTGAGTTGTGGCAAAAGCAACTTGGAGAATGGGATTCTGTCCCACAGCAGTGTGAGACTAAGCTGGTGACCAGCATGATGAGGACCTTCCAGCCTCTATTGCGTCTTCAAACCTCAAGCCTCCAATGGAGTAAACGATTAAACAAGACGATTTGGGAAGTTTTAATCAACTGAACTCTGCTGTTCAACCCACAAATGCATTTTTCTTCATGTAAATGAACAGGAAATGTAAGATTTAAAGCCAAAAAGCAGATAAATAGTGGAACAGGTCTGCTGCATTTGATGACATCTCAGACCTTTCTCGAGACAAACATTTGCATCCAGTTCAGTAATTTTGCTTTCAATTGGTTCCAACTCAGTTTTTTTGCTTTCATTGTGAAAATGCAACGTTTTATTCCTTGGATATATGCAGCCAATTATGATGTGAGGTGGGGCTAACTTCAACCGAACATTTTTTTACCCGTGTTTCTAGCTTTGACAAAAGAAAACCACATCTTATAAATCCTGAAAATCCTCCATCTTCTCATTAGCTGCAGTTAAAGTGGCAAAATAAGCTAAATGTGCTCTAAAATACGTTTTCTAACAGCTGCAAGTTCAAGCTGCCGTTTTTGCTTTCAATGGGATTTTTTTTCTAATGAGCTTGATAAAAGTTATTAAAATGTAGATGAAAAGCAAATTTTTCTTGTTCCTAAAGTACAGGACACCTGTGTCTTGTATTGTACAAGGCGGCATGTTTCTGATGTTCCTGTTTTTCTGTTAATGTCTCGTTATTGGTCTCAGAGAAAGACATGCAGAGAAAACAGAGCGGCAGTATAACCGAGATCTGCTGTCAAGGTCATTTGGCGCACCGCAAACACATCCGTCATGAGCAGAAAACCTTTCACACGTTACTGGAAATGGAGTCGTTAGTCTTGCTGACATTTCTCGTTCAATATTTTGGATCATTGTGTGGGATAACAGGGCCGATATAATCACCAGAGCAGATATAATCACGTATTTGATCTATTTATACAAGCCAAGGCACTCAACTTACTTTTTTCAGCAAATACAAACTGGTGACATTCTCAAGCAATGGCAACCTGTGGTTGGGCTTTCTTGCTTTTGACATTCTCCGTAAAACCCTCTCGGAGAATCATTTAGCCAATGAGACAAGCCTTCACAAAGGGCAGATTCCCCAACATCCTGTCAGTCATGCCTACACCGGTTCAGCTTTGTTTCATTTCAAATGCCAAAACAAGAGCACACCTGTGTCTTGGCAGCTGAATTCAGGTTATATCATGGTGCAGTCAAAGACAAGATTTTAAATCAATGTTTGTTTTCTGATATTTCTCTCTTTTTTTGGGTTTGGACCACTTTAATAACCATTTTAATAACCCACATCCACGTAGACCCACTCTGCTTTCCAGGGCCAGGATTTAGTAAGTTACCATTCTGCTTAATTAGAGATTTTCTTGGCAGGGGAAGTCATAACAAATCCAAGTCCTGCCTGTGAAACTTTAATTAATCATGATGGAGTTGGCTGCACTCTTTATCATAATTTCCCTGCTTTGCTGTTCGTGTCGTGTTCGTTACTCTGCAGCGAGGATGTATGTAGTCTCACCACAGCTTGACTCCAAGCCTGGTGCATTTTAAATGCTGATGAGGTTGGTTGTCTTGTAATTCTTTGCTTCCAGAGCACCCCTGTGTACAAAAACATCATGTAATAGAGAGCAGGAAGGCCTTTCTGCAGGGAGTTTGCAGCATGTTCACCCTGTGCATGTCTGGGTTTTCACGCCCATCGTCCAAAGACATGCATGTTTGGTTAATTGGTCTCTCTAAGCTGCATGGCCTCTTGCCCCTTGCCTGCTGCATATTGCCACCCTTGATGACACACATCTTCCTTCCTTGAATTTCATGTGCTCTTTTGTTTCCCATTTTGAAGGGTGGCTTAGATAAATTGATCATGTCTCCTTAGGGAAATAGGAAGTCGTGGATTTCAAAATTAAAACCTCTGTAAAAAATGTATTTACATTTATTTGTATAGGAATCTTTAGGTGTGCAAGTGGCACCACATATTTGTATTGTTGTTTCCAATGAGTTTTGTTCCTAACAATGTACTTAAATTTAGTCAGTGTGAGATTATGCAACAAAAGATGAGTTTGTGTTATTGCTTTGTCCACCTCTTTACCAGGGATGCAAATGAGGGCAAAGCTGCATAAGAGCAGAACAGGAAAGCCAGTTTGTTGTTTTAACTTTTTATTAAGCTAAAAATGAAAAATGAAAAGATTTTTACTAGCCAGCACAGCAGAACATGCCTCACTCTCTGGAGTTGTGTTTATTTTTATTATTTGTTGCTCTAACTGTGACGGTAAAAATGAATTGCTCCTAGGGGTTTTAAAATTCATAAAATCACCAATTTGGTTGTTTGTGTCAGCTTCCATTAACGCAAGGCAAGTTTTTTTTATAAAGCATCATTCATACACAAGGAAATACAAAGTGCTTTATGGGACTTTAAAGGAAAGAAATAAAGCAAAGAAAGCATAAAAGAAACAAATCCTTTAAACAGTTAATTAGTCAGGTTCTTTTGATCAAAGGCTGCAGTGAAGAAAAATGTTTTCAGTCCTGATTTAAAGGAACCAACAGTTTGTGCAGATCTCATGTTTTCAGGAGGTTTGCTCCAAAGCTGAGGAACATAAAAACTAAATGTTTTTCATCCCAAAACCATTCGGTGCTTTATAGACAAGAGTTTTAAAATCTATTCTTTGACAAACAGGGATCCAGTGCAGTGATCTAAGAAGTGATGTGATATGATATACAGGGGTTGGACAATGAAACTGAAACACCCGTCATTGTAGTGTGGGAGGTTTCATGGCTAAATTGGACCAGCCTGGAAGCCAGTCTTCATTGATTGCACATTGCACCAGTAAGAGCAGAGTGTGAAGGTTCAGTTAGCAGGGTAAGAGCACAGTTTTGCTCAAAATATTGAAATGCACACAACATTATGGGTGACATACCAGAGTTCAAAAGAGGACAAATTGTTGGTGCACGTCTTGCTGGCACATCTGTGACCAAGACAGCAAGTCTTTGTGATGTATCAAGAGCCACGGTATCCAGGATAATGTCAGCATACCACCAAGAAGGACGAACCACATCCAACAGGACTAACTGTAGACGCAAGAGGAAGCTGTCTGAAAGGGATGTTCGGGTGCTAACCCGGATTGTATCCAAAAAACATAAAACCACGGCTGCCCAAATCACGGCAGAATTAAATGTGCACCTCAACTCTCCTGTTTCCACCAGAACTGTCCGTCGGGAGCTCCACAGGGTCAATATACACGGCCAGGCTGCTATAGCCAAACCTTTGGTCACTCATGCCAATGCCAAACGTCAGTTTCAATGGTGCAAGGAGCGCAAATCTTGGGCTGTGGACAATGTGAAACATGTATTGTTCTCTGATGAGTCCACCTTTACTGTTTTTATCCGGGAGAGTTAAGGTGTGGAGAAGCCCCAAAGAAGCGTACCACCCAGACTGTAGCATGCCCAGAGTGAAGTATGGGGGTGGATCAGTGATGGTTTGGGCTGCCATATCATAGCATTCCCTTGGCCCAATACTTGTGCTAGATGGGCGCATCACTGCCAAGGACTACCGAACCATTCTTGAGGACCATGTGCATCCAGTGGTTCAAACATTGTATCCTGAAGGCGGTGCCGTGTATCAGGATGACAATGCACCAATACAAACAGCAAGACTGCTAAAAGATTGGTTTGATGAACATGAAAGTGAAGTTGAACATCTCCTATGGCCTGCACAGTCACCAGATCTAAATATTATTGAGCCACTTTGGGGTGCTTTGGAGGAGCGAGTCAGGAAACGTTTTGCTCCACCAGTAACACGTAGTAACCTGGCCACTATCCTGCAAGAAGAATGGCTTAAAATCCCTCTGACCACTGTGCAGGACTTGTATATGTCATTCCCAAGATGAATTGATGCTGTATTGGCCGCAAAAGGAGGCCCTACACCATACTAATAAATTATTGTGGTCTAAAACCAGGTGTTTCAGTTTCATTGTCCAACCCCTGTATATTTTCTGGTGTTGGTCAGGACTCTGGGAGCAGCATTTTGGATTAGCTGCAGCTGCCTGATGGATTATTTCTAGAGACCAGTAAAGACACTGTTGCAGTAATCTAATCTACAGAAAATAAAGGTTGACACCAGTTTTTCTATTTGCTGTTTTGACTGGAAACCCTTTATAATGGCAACGTGTTAAGATGATTTAGTAATGGACTTTATGTAGTTCCTAACATTTAGATCGGACTATAAAACCACCCCAAGGTTCCTCCAATTCTCTTTAGTTTTTAGCCCCAAGGTTTAGTTGAGCAATGATCTCTGTCCTTGCATTTTCTGCAATGAAAGGCTTCTGTCTTATTTAAGTAAAGACAGGCAGCACTTAGTAAAAACTTGTACTGTTTTTTTTAAAATGTTGTTTTGCTTGGTTTTCTAAAGGAGAAAAGGTTATAGCTAATCATCGAACAATCTTTGAGACGTTGACCTAAAGTCAACATTGTAGGCGTTAGATTTTTTAATTTGTGCTTTAAAAACTTGCTGATGTTGTTAAGAAACAGATTCCTCATACGGAGATTTTATTAACACCCAGAATGTTTTTGAGTCAGCACTCAATTTAGACCATTTGTGTGCTATAAAAACTTACCGTCCATATCGTGCAACTGAAGAAGTTTTGAGTTTGATACACATTCAGTTAGAAAGCAAACCTTTCTTACAAAGGCAACATTATTAGGTATACTGGTTCAGTAGTTAAAAACAGGTAGAGAATCCAATGCATTCAGGCATCTAGACGTGAAGATGACTTGTTATTTTTCAAACTGTGCATCAGATTGAGGGAAGAAAGCGATTTAAGTGGCGTTGAATGCACCCTGGGTGATGATGCCAGCTGGGTTTGTATTTCAGAAACAGATTATTTATTGTAATTTTCATTCAAACCATCTCTTGGGTTGACTGTGAATGGTCCAAAAATGAGAAAAATATCCAGTGAGCTGCAGTTGTGTGGACAAACTCCTTGCTTGTTGTTGTAGGGGGGTCGGGGGTTTAAGATACCCTCGTTACAACCAGGGTATGTGATATGCCATCTCTGAATATAGTGAACCTTGAAGCAGATGGACTACAGCAGCAGAAGACCACACAGGGTGCCTCTCCTGTCAGCTAAGACCATGAAACCGAGGCTACGGTTCACACAGGTTGGAAAAATGTACCCAGATCCGAGGAGTCCTAATTTTAGTCGCAACATTTAGATGGTAGGATTAGAACAGCATGAAAGCATGGGTCCATCCTGCCTCGTGTCAGCAGTTCAGGCTGGAGGTGGTGGTATCATGGTGTGGGGGACGTTTTTGGGCCATTGGTAACAATTAAGCCTGGTTTTGAAATCACAGCCAGAACAGAACAGAATTTTTATATTATTAAATTATTTATATTAATAAGTTTCCTAACCCACATGCAGCAGTCACTCAGGGATGAGATTTATTTACAACAGCAAAATGTGCCAGTATATCTACAGCTGGAGACCTAGATTCCTGTCTAGAGCAACGTCAGCGGAGAACAAAGGAGGATTTAACTGGATTTAAAGCAAATGTACAAAGGTTTCCAAAAGGAGATTTGTCAGCCTTATTGGTTATTTTGCTGTGGAGGAAGAAAATATTTCTTGCAACCCACTTCTAGCCTGTGAGTCTGCATAAAACCTACCTGTCAGGTTCTTTGTGTTTGTTTACTTTTTCCGTTTGGTGTTTCTGTTCCTTTTGGTTTAGTAGTTATGTTTATTTATTCCCGCCTGGTACTTGTTAGTTTTGTGACTGTTCTGTCTGTAGTTCTACCCCTTAGTTCTAGTGGTGTGTCCTCCCCTTGTCCTTTGATTGGCTTTAGTTATTGTTTACTCAGTGGTTTGTTTTCCTGAATACTAATTAGTTCCCCAGCCTTATTTCTTGTATAGTTCTGTGTTAGTTCCTCTCTGACTAGGTTCTTGTATTTGGTTTTCCAGCAGGTCAGTGCTACTTAGTTTTGTTAGTTCCTTTTCCCCAGGTCTTTTGTTCCCTTCTGTTTATTTCTACTTTAGATTTATTTTTTCCCCAGAGTTGTCATTTTAGTAGAGTTTTCTTTTGTTTAGGCTCCCATGTTTGTTTTCCTTTCTGTCAGGTCATTAGTTTTGGTCTCAGTCACTTAGTGCTTGTTTATTTACTTTCCCTGTTTGTGTTTTCCTTCATGTCCTCAGACTACTTCGATAGTTCATACCTTCCTGATTCCTAATCCTTTTGTTGGTTATAGTTTCCCTAGCTCTGTTCCCTGAGTTTTGTTATTTAGTCTCGGTTTCCCTGTTAATTAAGTCTTCTCAGATTCATTCCCCCTCAGTTCTCTGCAGCTTATCCTCACACCTGTTCAGCATTCATCTAATTACTTGCCTCCTTTTCTCATTGATCCCACATTGCACTTCCCCCAGGTTGAAAGCTCATTGTTTCTCATTGTCATTTGCTGGTTCCTCCCATTAACTACCCTGCTGTTTCTCTGCCGACTCGCTGCACTACCTTGTTGGAAACATGTACGTTTTTGGAAACCGTTTTTCATTAAAAGAAGAACCATATCTCTAATCATGCTGCTGCACAGTGTCTATCTGCATTTTGGTCCAAACCCACCACATACACTGACACTACCTTTTGGATTTGAAAATGGAGAGCCCTGCTAACATTTAGCATCCGTAATAATTAGTCTGTTAACTTGCTGCAGAGGCTCGCTGGTTATTGGTTTTTAAATTTGGAGAGCGGGTCAGACCCAATAACTACTGAAAAGGATTTATGATAGCAACAGGAAACTGCTTGGAAATTTAGAAAAAATATCTATGACGTTCTTTATCAGTTGTAGAGGTCTACAATAATTTAATTTGTACAGCCAAAACCGCTCGTTTCAATCAAGCTAAGTTGGACTTTAGTATGTAATAACGTTACTGGCTTTAGGAAATGTTAGACAGGACATGACACTCCATTGGCTCATTAGCAATGGCAGCCTCTCTCACGCCTCACACAGACACCTGAGATATTAGCTTCAAAAAGGTTTCTTGATGGTTTTCCTTGAAATGTTCCGATAGTCTTTGGTTTTTAGGTGTGGTGATGTAGAAACAACAACAAAACTTCTACCAAAGTATATATAGATTTCTCTAGTACCACCATATCCGATATTTTAAAACAGTGGTACAACGGGACTTGGAGGATTGACAAAGTTTGTGGAGTAGTTCTGGTTGGCTGGCCTTCCTGGGAAGGTTCTGCTCTGGTTCATGTTTTCTCCATTTGTGGGTAATGACTGTCACTGAGGTTCTCTCTAAAGTTTTCGCCTTAGAAATTACTCTTTCCAGGCAGATGGATGTCAACAAGTTCGTTTCTCACCTGTTTTTGAATCTCTATAGATCGGAACATGAAGTGTTGTTTTTGAGATCTTTTAGCCTACTTCGTGTTGTCTCACAGGTTTTCTGTGATTTTTATAAGTCTGGATGTTATCAGGCTGGCATGTGGCTAGTTAAAACAAACCACAATTAGCAGCTAGAAAATAAAATACTACAAAAACTTGCAAATTAACAATTAAATAAATTATAAATAAACACTATGGGAATGTCCAGCCATCATCCAGTTCACTGAGGAGACGGGTTCTGAGCTGAATGTGAAACATGCGAATAAACCCCAGAAAAATAGCAGAACATTTTTTAAAGATGTCAGCTAAAGCTGATTTTTACCCACAGTGAAACCTGTATCAAAATGGACTGGAAGGACACTCCAAACTGGAAGCCATTACTCCATAAAATCCAGATTAATGTTTGCAAACACACTCAGGGACCTTCTTATTTTTTTTTATATGTCCTGTCGGTCGAAACTAAAATATAAACGCTTGACCTTATGGATCACCGTTGCATTAACAAGAAAAAGAGGGACAACCATCTCATTTGCAAAGTAAGGTGGTGGCAAAATCATGTTGTTGGGATGTGACTTCAGGCAGGAAGGTAATTGTTGGGAACAAACAGGTCTTTTAAATGGACCCTAAGGATACCGACGGATTAGTTGCAAAGTGGCTAAAGGACAACAAAGTCAATGTTTTGGAGTGGCTACCATAAAGCCCTAATCTCAGCACTATTAAAGGAGTGCTGGAAGAGTGTGTCTCAGTAAGGCAGCCTACAAACTTGACCCAGTTAGACCAGTTCTGTTAGAAGAAATAGCCCAAAATTACAGAAAACTGTAAACTTAAAACAATCCTGTTTTGAAAAGGCAGTTCTAGCCAATACCAAAAACACATATCCATGTTTTAAAATTATTTTTAGGAGGTAAGTTAAAGAGTCTCTTATTATTCAGGCGTTTATCAAACTGAAATATGTTCGGCAGACATATAACTATACTGTGGCACTCTCAGCTCAGACTCTGCTGCCATATTAAGATTCAGCGAGGCGATAATCAGTCGACATAAGAAGCTTTCAAAGTTCAAAATGTGAAGTCACATGTCCACATGTGTCATTAAGACTATGTGCCCTCAGCGCTCTCAGTAAATCCAGACGAGCACGGCTTGGAGTGTGAATCAGGGCAGCGTTATCACGCTGTCAACACACACTGAAGCCTAAATCCCATATTAACCAACCCTGGATGCTCTGAAGAAGAGGCTCTGGTCAGTGAGAAGAAGCAGCTGTCCCCTGAGTCACCCTTTGCTTCTGCATTGTAAATGTTAAGTTGATGTGTTCACATCAAAGAGTGCTGCGCTCCAGCGCTTCCTCAGCAGTGACACTTCTCCATGAAGTGGTCGACAAAGCTCACAAATTATACATACTGCAGATGCTTTTATGTGCTAACATCTGGTGCTTACTATTTAATGCATCTTAGTGGGACGTACGAAAACACACAGTAGCAAAGCAAAGTCAATACTGTACAGTGTCCGTGTCTGAATATTATGCAGCCTTCTTTGCATTCAAGGAAAATCTTTTAATGCACCAAACTGTAAAAAGCACTTATTGTCACACTTAGAGATGCACGTAGGCTTTTCAACCCCAGGTTCTTCAGCACACAGTCACGCTTTAACCCTCGGGATGGATGAGCGTGTTGGCATGAAAGTTTGATTTATCCTTGTAATATCCATCGGGTCAGTGGGACCTTGGGAAGGCTGGGCCATAAAATCAGGGCTCTGGCTGGGCCTTTTTAATACAGTCTCAGTAAAATGGCTGAAGGTCAATGACACTCTCACTCAATCAGATAGAAACAGCTCGCGCAGCCGGAGCAACTCTTGTAGCGTCAGAGTTGGGACGATACACTGCCAGAAGCAGCACTGAAAGATTATTATTCTCCTGGTATAAAGAACGAATGGGAGATGTTCAGAGCTTAAAGCACAGTAATTACAGTTGGATGCCTTCCCTGTGGTGAAGCCTTTAATTTAAAGTAGAAAGTATGTGTCGGGACAGAGGAATACTGCGAAGGTCATTAAGGCAGCTGGAGAAACATCAGATGTTTGATTTTTATAAGATTCAAGATATGCAAAAAATTCCCAAAAATGAATTCAGGTGGCAACTCAAACCATTTGGGCGTCTAGACATTGTGAAGACTACTCGCTGAAGTTCAAACCAAGCATCATGATGTGGTGAAATAGGAGGAATTATGACGAGAAACTCCAAGGAGTTAATTTGACTCTCTTAGTGTCTTAAATTGAAACTACTGTGGATCCTTCTTCATTACTTTTTCTATAGCATCCCTTCAGTTATGATATTTGCAACAGAAACTATTCTAATTAGGACCATGTATGCCTAGAAGCACCAAGGGAAGACATTTTGACCCTATAGAAGCATTGTTAGTTGCTGCTGCACACACAGCGACATCCAAACAGTTTATGCATCCAAAACTCCCTGGTTATAAATCTTTGCTGTTTTGGTTTATTGATTGAACAATAGATGGTTATAGAAACATACTGTTCCTGACCATTGCCCATGTCTTTATGACCACAATGTTCTTCCAGCAGGATAATCCATCATGTGTCACAGATCTCAGATCATCTCAGATTGGTTTCTTGAACATCCTGCAGAGCAGCTTTGGGATGTGGTGGAACAAGAGATACACATAGGAACTGTTGAGCCCACAAAACAGCAGCAGCTGTGAGATGTTCTCCGGTCAATATGGAGCAAAATCTCTGACTCCTTACCACAAAAACATTAAGGCGGTTCTGGATCTAAGTCCAACTCATTTCAAGCAAGGTGCGCCTAATAAAGTGTCCACTGAGTGCATGCAGGCTTCACCAGTCTGGACGTTGAAGATCTAAGTCTTTAAGCCTCTGTGAATAATAATATCAAAGAATACACTAAACAGATCCAGGAAGCATCTGGTGTACTTAAACATCAAACCCAACCAGTTAATTTAGATGCTGCTGTATATTTTAATATTGGATCTGTAGTACCTGCTGCTGTTTTGGATCCTTTTTTAGAAGCTCAGGACATGTAAAGGCCCGATTAACGTTGCATGGTTGTAAGTCATTTTCTCACAGGAACATGGAAACATATTAGAGTTACAACAGGATGTGTATGGAGGAAAACGGTGGATATAAAGCATGACAGGAGTTGCATTATTTAATAATGTTCTCTGTGGTCTAATTACTCCAGAACTAAATAAGAGGTTTTGCTAAAATGTTTCTCCCTTATATACCTTATTTACACTGTTGCCTTCATTGCCACAAGCTGTAAATAACAGAGACAAACCTGCATCACCTCTCAGAGTTGTCAGGATTTCCTAATGGTAAGCAGAAGCACTTTGTGACAGCCAACATCTGCAATCAGCTGACATCAAGCCCACAGAGATATGAGTTGAACGTTTATAGATCATAGCTTTCTGAAGTAGTTCCATCTTGGACACCACAATTGAAGGTTTTCCTCAGGTTTGTACACTGACTGAACACTCAGTGACAGTGAGCTTCTATGAATGTGCATATAGTCTTTGCTGTATCAGCTGAATGGATAGCTGTTCTTTTTGTAAGGCTCATCAGCCGCTGAAGTCGTTGTGGTAAACCTTTGACCCACTCTTGTTCAAATCGTTTCTTCAGCTCATTGAAGCTTGCAAACCTCTTTTTTCTGCAGGACTCTCTTAAGGACCTGTCTACAGCATTTCATTCAGGTTGCCAAACCTTCATTCTTTCCTTTTTCAGCCACTCTGCTGCAGATTTGCTGCTGTGTTTTGGACCATTGCCCTGTTAATAAGCCAGTTTAGATAAACTTCATTTGTAACCCTGATGGCCTCACACTCCACTCCAGAATACTTTGGTATACAAAGGAGTTTGTATTGGACTCAATAACTGCAAGTGCTCAAAACATGCCCAAATCATCAGCTTTCCACCACCGTGCTTGACAGCTGGTATGAGGTGTGTTTTGGTTTTGGTTTCTCTAAGATGGCCAAACATCTCTACTTTCTATAGTCCTTCCAAACATGCTGTTGTTTTTCTAAGCTTTGCACAGACCGGCCAAATTATGGGACAGCCACTACTGGCTTGATTGGCAGCGGTCCTAAATGTTTTACACTTGGGAATATTTCTTCTCACGTTAGACTTAAGGACTTTGAAGTGTTGAACACTTCCCAGATTCATGGGCCGGAACAATCGCTTCTTTTAGATTATTACTGTTGCCTTTCCGGCTTGGCATCATGCTGAAACCCCTGTGGTCCCCCCTGCAGCCCAGCACCAAGCAGGAGAGACCCCCACAGCCAGAAGGACAAGAGGGCCTCTTATCAACCCACGTGGTGAGTGGTAAGGTGGAAATATTTGTAGTGTAAGGGGGAAGGGGGTGCTGATGTGTGGGGCTACATATGCTAGGGAAGAGGGGTGGGCACTAAGATGTTTATGCTGGTGATTGTTTATGTGTCATGTAGCTTTGGGGGCAGTTTGGTATCCTTAAAATTGGTAAGATTATTTTGTAGACTGGATACCAGAAGAAAGCAAGGATGTTACCTTAGAAAGTTTTCTTCAGTTGAAATCTAATTGACTTACATTAAAACAGTTACATTTTCTTAGACTTTATAAAAACATACTCGCCTGAGCTCCCCTGAGTGGCAGCATCCAATCATTTTCCTGGAAGTGGACCGAATCACTTTTGCTCCTGATGATTTTCCCAGTCCTCTTTTTATGATTGAAGCTGTGGGGTTTTTTTTCTAAGCTCTTTGTTCTGGTGTTTACAGCTGTAATTGCAGTCTGTCTGTACTGCCTGTACTTTGTGGTGTTGGAGTACAGTTTTTCCATCATTGCATCCCCAATTCATGTTGAGCTACCTTGAAAAGTAAAGCTGTGTTCAACTGAATAACCAGCTGGTGTAAATAGTTTCCTGTCATTACATCTCTAGGGGTAAAAGGTTTGTTTTCATAGATTGAGCAGTGGGACTGAGAAAAATGCTTTTTAGGCTGCAGAATGCCTTATTAAATAATTGTTGTTTTTCTGAATCTGACTCCCCTGCACGGCCTTGATGGCTGGCTATCTTCAACTTCTCCTGGAAGTCATGTAAACATGTAGCTCTGCTCCCTCTGCCCCCTCCCTTCCCTGAGGACATCTGTGGACCTGCTCAGAACTGTGTGGCCGGTTGATGAACCTTCCATCGTATCATCAAGGACAATGGCCTCTGTGACAGTGCTTCACGGACTTACTTTGCACACGCTCACATGCACACACACACATGCCCAAGACAAACATATGCACCCCTTCACACCGCCTTCACCAGATCCCCCTGAATGATGTTGTTTCGTATATATGTTGCTTCTTTGTGCTGAGGTTTTTTTTTTGCAATCTCAAACTGTATCCTGCTATGGATAAAGTGTGAAATATGATTTTTTCCCTCTTCTTACCTAATGTGGTCTCTTTTCTCATCTACCTAAATGTGTGATTTCATTACTTTTCATAGATTTTCAGATTTCTCAGAAGGATTACCAGCAAAAGCCAAATGTTATTATTAGTATTTGAAAATTTGGACTAAAGCGGTTTTTACACCAATGACCAGAGATTTTTAGATTTCTTAAAAGGATTGTATTACAACTATATCATACCAGTGACAGCCAAACATTATTAGTATTTAAAAAGTTTGGACTAAAACTGTTTTATACCAGTGACCCAGATTATTTGAATGATGGGACCACAACTGGCTCATACCAGCGACCTCTAGGATTAATATTATCATTTTTCTTCTAGCACAGGATGAATTCCTTACCACAGAGGACTTAATGAGCTAATTACCCCTATTAGAAAGATTGGATTAGAACCAGCTCTTGCCAGCAAACTCCCAAGGATTATTAATGTCATTTGATTTGTTTTTCTGTTTTATTTTCTGTATCATTGTAATGTTTTTCCTCATGTACAGTAGAGGGTGACACGTGAGTGGATTTTCTCTCCTGTCCCATCCCTCTCCCATAGAAAAATGTCCTGTCCCATCCCAATCCCAGGCCAGTATAAAAAAACAAATCCTGTCCCATCCCTCTCCTGGTAAATTGACTCCCACTCCCATCCCGCTCCCATTTAGAACGACTCCCACTCCCGTGCCACTCCCATTTTTGTTTTCTTCAGTTAGTCTTTTGGCAATTTCTTTGTTTGAAGGACCAGTTAGGTCCCTGTTTTTAGCTGTAGTGAAGGCCAGTTAAAGTAAAAACGAATAATAATGAAGAAATAATAAAATATCAAACAAGGAAACAGACCATGCCTATCTTAGCTGAATAAACAAAATGTACATAGTTGTATTTTACTCATTTATTAAGTGATTGTTTCCTTTGAACAATGACGTTACTTTTATGTTTCAAATTTCTGAAACGAAAAGAAAAATGCACCTAGGAAGAGAACTGTACTTGGTGAACAAAAGTGCAAAAAGGCATTACCTTCACAATTTAGAAACTGTACCTCAATGGTTCACAGCCCTGGTCCTCAGAGACCCCTTCTCTGCAAGTTTTAGATGTGTGTCTGCTCCAACACCTGATTCAAACTCTGACATGACCTCCTATACAGGCACCAAGAATGGAGGGTCAAACTGGACAAAATAAAACAATAAAGTCATCATTAAATAAATAAATGTTGTGAATGTCCTATAAGTAAAGTATATGTAACATTAAAGAAGTGTAACATTAAATGTGGCATTAAATTAAAGGTACCATTTATTTATTTATTTAATGCATCATTAGAAACAATAAATGTACCATTATATCATAAAATGGACTATTATGCAATTAAATGTGCCACTGAATAATTAAGTATAATTTTAAAGACGACATGACGTAATAAGTGGTACACTTAATATTTAATGATGTATTAAAATAAATTGTACATTTAATGGTACATTCAATTTTTTCTATTTCACAACGTATTTATTTAATATCTTCCCCTGATGAAGCCTTTCTACGGAGCCCGCGAGGGAACATGGGGGAATTGTTTTTCTTTTGCGTTCTCACACAATACTTTGTGGGATAGTTTCCAAACCAGATAACTGCAAAAATGAAACAAACACTACACTCGTTTTTGAGATTTATTGAGTTTTATTTTGAAATTGGCCTTAAATAAAATGATCAATCAGACTTAAAGACAATTATTATCCACAAGCTGTCAAACTACTGAACTCTAGACTGCACGAAACCACATCTGTGACACTTTATGTGCTTATTGCTGCTGCATGATGTGTACTTTTTTTTTTGTACGCCATTAGTGCTTTTGTTTTTATCTGGATTTGAACGGTTCTTCTTATCCTAAGCATTTAATCGCATTGTTGACTACATCTTAACCTGCATATGACAAATAAACCATATCAATGCCATATCGGTGCTGTTTGTTTTGTAAGCAGTTTGTCATCTGTGCAGCTGTTCCAAAATGTACAGCTTTCTCAAGGTGATTAACAACTTTTGTGAGCAAACGCAAAAGTATTGTGTGGGGATGCGAAAGAAAAATAAATTCACCCCATGTCCCCTCGTGGCCTCCGTACCTTTCCACTCAACTGTGGCAAAGGCTCTTAAATCTTTAGTGCACATGCGAGCAATTTTGTTGGTCAGATGAGACTTGACACTTGATGGTTCTTTTCGTTTGACGAATGAAGAGATGCAGCTGATTCAATCCAGAATTTGCCTTAATCACTGGTGTACTTGATTACGACTAAACACGTTTTACAAGCAGCATACTGCGTGTTAACACCGCTACATTCAACTCTCCTGAAGTTGGGTAATATTTGCGACTTTCCTGTCAGCTCTATGAGTTTAATAGATAAGTCCTTACTTCTGACTTTACGTTGCAAATCCAATTTTACCACGTCCAGTTCTCCACCTGCGTTTGCTCCCTCCATTCTGAACGCAGGTGGAAAACATCGATCAGGAGCAGTGTTGGCTTGTGGGTCGTGTAGTTCGTTTGACTCGCATTATAGTATAGGCTTCTTGGAAAAAAACTACACAATGGCGGCGTCGATCCAAGTTTTTTTTTCTTAAAGTTTATAACAAAGTCTCAGTTTTACATTTCCAAAGACAATTGATCCTAATTTATTTTCCCACCTATTGGTTAGCTCCCGCTCCCGTCTGCTCCCGTTCATTTTTTATCCTGTACCGTCCCAATCACGTGATCTTTACTAATGCTGTCTCCCGTCCCGTGGGATTCCCATGGGAATCCCGTGACCCGTGGGATTCCCGAAAAAATGTCAGCCTCTAATGTACAGTGCTTTGAGTGCCTTGTTGCTGAACAGCGCTATATAAATAAACTTGTCTTGACTTGACTTATTTAACGATAATTGGTTTAAGCAACGCCGTGGCAAACGATTGTGTTCAATATAAAAAATGGAAAATGTCAATCCTGCAAACTTTCTTGAATGGACAAAAGATAACAAATTAAAGCACATTGACCTGTTTCTCATAAGAAAAATAAAATGGAGGCCTTTTTCCAAAAATAACATTGTTATTCATTGGCACTGGCAGGAAAACAAACAAAACATATTTCATTCTAATTACTGTGCTCAAGTGTCGATGACTAACAATGTTTCTGAGACACATCTCCAAGTGAAAAAGCCCAACAGCTGCACTTATGATCCCACTCCATCACTATCTGATGACTTATTGAGGTTGTGCGTGTTGGTGGCGTGTTGTGTTTTTGTTGGGCTGCTGAAATTAGAACTTAATTCAGAGCGGAGCGACGCACATGCTTTCAGCCCGAGTGGAAAACAAACAGATCTGCAGAGAAAGGCGATCGTTATGATTAATTGCTTGTGCATTTCCTTCCGTCAGTCTTGGAAATGAATAAAATGTAATATTGAGGGTTTAATTAGACATAGAGCTTTAAATCTGACAACCAAGGGGGATAAACAACCAATCTAACAATCAAGGGGGATAAAATAAATGTGTGTTTCTACTTTTTATTTCTCTCAAACACAATTCTGTAAGGTTATAGTTTTTTTATTTTGTAGTACTTTTTGTTTTTAGTTAAAACAGTAAATAACATGGAAACAAGAAACTCCAAAGTAACGTTTATAGTTCAGTCAGGACTTTACATAGACTTATCATGGATATGAATGTGATTTATTTTAAGAACCGAATGTAAAACCGAGTTTTTTAAGCTGAACACGTTTGTCTATGTTTGAGGCTTTTATTTTGAAGTAAAAAATAAAGAAGTTTGTAAGTTTTAGCCTGTGTTATTGACAGATTCACATATGAGAGACTTCTCATTGGCCGACTCACAGCACTGTTACAAATACATTGACAAAGCCTAAAACAACCAGTTGTTTAAAATTATTTGAGATAACAGTTTGAGATAACTGTGAGAGTAATGATGGTAATGTTGGCACCTGATGTGTACCATTCTGTTGGGAATGGGCATAGTAACGTGACGTAGCTAATTACGAAGCAACCATCTGTAATTTGGCTAATCGCCTGCAGAATGCCCACCACTAAAATGATTTCCATGGATAAAACTTTAGGTCTTTCAACGAGGTAACCGTTTGAAATCCGTGGACTTTTATTTTGAGGGTGCATTTTTTTCTGGAAGAAGTTACCTCTAGTTCAACGCCTGAAACCTAACCTAAACTTTTTAATTATACAGTGAACAGAGATGCTGTATAACGAGTTTCAGATTTATAAACATTTATTCTGTCTTTGAACACAAAAAGGAAGATTTTCCAGGGTTTTCTTTGGCATTAGGACCTCTTCAGGACCGTACCAGCATAAACCCCACATGATACATAGTAATCAAACCTTGAGTGGAATATGTTACAATGATGTCCAATTCTTAAAAACAAATTTCTACAAAATATTGCTGAAGCTTCTCTCATCCTCGTGAACCCAACGTCATGTATAATTTTGTCTCAAATGCTGGATTTATTGTTAAACCCCAAGTATGCGTTTAATTGATTCATTACATATGAATAATCGTTTATCCGCCAGATATTTCCGAAATTCCAGCTTTTGCTCCTTGTTTTCATAAAACTGTCATAAAGGTTTGTAGTTTAACGATTCCAACCTGAAAAAAAAGGGTTCAAATAAAACCGTAAAAGCGCCTAATTAATAAGGTTCGTGCCCATATTGAGCAGATATATATTTACAATATATACAATTTTTTGACCATCACAGATTGCAGTGCAGTTAACATTCAGCCACACTGAAGAGGTCTTCTAGACAGGTTTTCTAAGTTTTTAAGTTCTGCAAAATCAGCACGTTACTTCTATAGATACTGTCTGACAACATGAAGTAGGTTTGTAGATATCAAAAAGCAATACATCATACACTGATATGAAGAAATTCATGAACAGATGAGGGAGAAAGTCATTGTCATCTGTTATTCTGGAATTGGTTATGAAGCCATTTCTAAGGCTTTTGGACTCCACAGAACCATTGTCCACAAATGGAGAAAGCCTAAAACAGCGGAGAACCTTCTGAGGAGTGGCTGACCTACCAAAATTACTCCAAGAGCACATTGAAGACTCATCCAGGAGGTCACAAAATAAACCGGAGCAACATCTAAACCTCTGCAGGCCCGGGCACATAGTTCACTCTGTGGAATAAACACTGGAACAGTTTGAATATGTGTGCTGCTCACACCTCAAATGGCAAAGATACATTTTTCAACAGATGTCTGTATAAAAATTCAAATGGCGTCTGTAAATATGAAGGAACGTTTTTAGCTCTACATAAATACATTAGTGGTGCTCATGAGCCACTAGAGATTATACATCCAGTTAATGTCTTTCAGCAATACCGAGAGATTTATTTTTCTTTTCTCAGCTGGAGACTTGCTGTGCGAGTCCTAATGTTGTGTTTGTGAAATGGAAGATTTTTGGAGGAAAACACATTAGCTGTAGATTTAGTTATAGTTTAACTGTGCTCTGGTTATTCCTCAGCCTCTACAGCCGGTGTCCATCAGTACTAATGTTTCCTCTTGGCATTAAACACCTGCTGCTACTGCTGCTGCCGCTGCTGGTGAGAAATATCTGAAACTCTGAAAACTAAAGCATGGGTAGTACCGCTATTGTAGCACGATGAGGATATGTTAGAGAAAGAACTAGCTGTGGATGCTGCTGGATAAAAGATTCAAGCTTGTTTTACTGTTGGCATCAATGCTTCTGAGAGATCCAAAAAGAAAAGAGCACATTTCTCCTCATGACAAACTCACAGGCATGATTATTGTCAGTTAGAATGACCTTGTCACTCCCACTCGGCATATCTTTAAATTACATCCCACTGAGCCCCCCTAATGCTATCATTACGATTATTAATGATACATGACACAAGCCACTGCCACACCACGACCGAGAATAATGGTTTCCTTGCTGGCAGTTTCTTAGTTGGTGTGTCAGGAAGTCAAATATTGAGAGTGCTATGATATAACAATGCAAAAGTGGTGCAGGGGACTTCTTACACAAGCAGGGGAATCCAATCTCATCTGTGGGTGTGCTGCTCAGAATTAAATACCCCCTCCATCTGTAATTTGTTTGAAATAGATCAGCTTTACCAATATTATCTGGAGCCTGATTGAAAAGGCGTCGCTGTCCGTGGAGCAGAAATTTATCTGTGGCTCCGTGGTCGATGGCTCTGTGGGGTGTGTTCGGTCCGGCTGTAAATCACTCCTGATTATATGTAAATTATGCACCAGATCTGGTATTACATTGTTCTTTACTCACGAGGTACAGTGTATTACTAAACAAGACAGCTGTTCTGAATGGGAGGCTGCGGTTTGTTGCTCTCACACTTCAAGTCAAATCGGTGAAAGAAAGATTCACTAAACCTGCAGGGGAACCTTGTTTGGTTGCATTACGATACATCAATTAGTGCACCCTTTGTTAGCCTTTTAAAATTACCTTTAAATGTCATAAAGGTGCAATTTCTGGTGAGGAATAAATCAGGACACCCCCACATTTATCCCCTCTTAAAATGGATGAAATCCCTTTCAGGTGTATCACATGGTGCACATAAAGAGAGCATCATTACTCAGCAGTTTAAACCTCAGACATGTAGTATGGTGCTCCTGACTGTTAGAGTGACAGTGAATAACGTGAGATCCAAAGATCTGTCTGAGGCCTTCAGAGAGAAGATGTAGCAGCGTATGAATCTGTTGAGGGATTTAAAGGGGTCTCTAAAGAATGTGAAATCAGCCATTCCAGTGTATGTAGAATAGTCTGCGACTGGAGGAGATTCAGAACAACTGACAAAGCAAGATTACCCTGAAAGCAGGCTGCATGATGCTAAAAGAAGTCTCCACAACCCCTAAAATTTCAAGAAACCTATGGCAGGTTCTTGCTACTGTTGATAGGAAAGTTCATGGCTGTAAAACCAGAAAGAGACTGAAAAAGTGTAACTTTCTCTGGAGGTGTGCGAGGTGGAGACTATTGCTTTGTAGGAAAAACAAGAAGGTCGGACTGAAGTTCTTCAGAGAGAACGTAGACAAAGATTAGGTCTGCTGGACAGATAACTCTAAAACTGAATTATTTGCACACCAGAACAGAGGAGATGTTTGGCATAAACCAAATACAGCAATTTGGGGAAAAAACTGTGAAGCACGGCAGTGGAAGTGTTATGGTCTGGGGATGCTTTGCTGCAAAAGGATCTGGCCAGTTCACCATCACTGAACCCACCATGAGTAAAAGCTGAAGCAGAACTGGACCCTGCAACATGATGATGACCTAAAACACACTAGTGAATCCACTAAGAACTGACCAAGAATTAAGAAATGTCAAGTCCTGGGTCTAGTCAAAGCCCAGATCTTTATCTCATTTAGATTCTGCGGGGTAACTTGAAATGGACAGAACTTGGAAGAAACCCCTGAAACATCTTAGAGCCTGAAGTGAGACAAATGATCCTCAGACTGATGTCAGACTTGTAGATGGTTTCCAGAAGCATCTCACAGAAGTTATTTCACCCAAACACGGTGACCCTAGCTATTAGGGGGATAGGGTGTCCTAACTTTTTCATTTTAAAAAATTGTTGGTATAATTTCTTTAGTAGGTAAAACAATGTTTACTTTTGTTGTCTAGATAGAATTAAATCACTTCCCTCTTCAGACATGAAAAAATTAGACTTCAATTTGTGTAAATTTGTTACAGGATGTCCTAATTTCTTTTACTTGATTATACGTTAAAAAAGTAATTACAGACAGCAAGTTTTTTGCACTTTTCGAGGTTTTTTGTGACTTATTTTCTTTTCGGTTCGCTTTGTGCCATCGTCCTGTTCTCCCATTGATTTTTCTTTTCTGTCAATAAGTTTGTGAATGTTCTTCTTCTAACTTTTGAAACTAGCAGTCCTCCTTGAACACAAAAATCGGCTAATTTGCTGCCTTTATTGAAGCAATTAAATGGTGAGTTTCTTGTTTTATCTGGAGACCAGATAAAGTTTCTGGAAACAAATCCCTTCAGCCAGGTTGCAAAATACAGAGCAAGTCCTTCTTAGATGAGAAGACATCATATTATTAGTAGCTTCTAATCGTCAGAGTGTAATTCAGTGTGGATGCTGCCAGCTATAATATTATATCTGCCTTTAACACTGCTTGTTCAGTTCATCTGGATCATCTCCAGCATCTATTTTAAAATTGCCGGACCAAACAGTTATTGCGGGGTTATGATAAAACCCGTAGCCACAAAATCATCAGCAAGAGATCCCTGTAACGGGTCCTTGAACAAATGTCAAGGTTTAATTAAATGAACTTTAGTTAATTTAAAATTGATCTTTATATTCTACAGGCTACTAAACATGCCATACGGCCTGATCCAATTGACCAAAGTTTGTATTTGGGTCAGAATGCGGGAGGGTAGTGCATTAAGATGCTGATCTGACCTTTAGCTTTGCACAGAAAAGATAGCACCCATAGAGTCATTTAGATGTAGTCAGTAATGAGGCTACCATACAGTGGTCTTCAAAAGTAACAAGTGAGTTCCTCATCATTCACCCAGCCACCCACAGAGAGCTCCCTGCTACATATTGACTGCCTGAGGCAAAGGGTTAACATCTTCCCACATCTAAACTTTGTTTAATCCGTAAGTTTGTCGCATTTAGCCGGAGATAAAGTCGAGAACAATTTAAGAGTTCGAGGCACATAGATAAGTTTACAGAGGAAAAGCCAAGACTGAGACTCGTCTGGGAGGCAGATGCGTTTTACACCGGGTCGTATATGTGACAACGATCTCCTGTATTCTTCATATGTCCAGGCTAAGGAGTAGGGTTGTGACTAAGAAGATTTTTCTTCCAAAGAAACTTATAGGCCTAAAATCTGCCAAAGCCTTGTCTGAGAACATTATTTAACAAAACTAAATTTGCAGTTATTTCAGAAAGTATGTTCTATATTTGGATCAAAAAGCTGCACAACATGAAACATGGTGATGGCAGCATCATGATCTGGGGTTACCTTTCTTTAGATTGAACTGAGGTTTTTATCAAGGTTGCAGTAGCAAATAATTTTAAAACCTTAAGTCGTGTGCTTAACAGTTGAAGATGAAGAGGGATTTTATTTTTTAGCATCAAGGTTCAGTTCAAACTTGCGTCCAAATTAACATAAGAATAATTTCTCGTCCAGAACTAAATCTGCGAGGTCACCTGAAGAGAACCTTGGACAGAAGGTCTGGAGAACCGTTCCAAAGCCAGATATGAAAAAGTCTCTAAATGATTTCTCATAGTATGTGACAAAAACCTGCAAATTTAGATGCAACTCTCCCTAATACCAAAGAAGTTTTTCGCATATATTATGCAAAACAGGTAAATAAATGTATAAGGTTAAAGAAGTCTATATGTCCAGAATACTGGGGAGAAGCTGAGACAAGAGGAAAACATTTTAACCAATTGAAGAGAGCCCTGTTGGAAGCTGCTCTTACTGGTTGCTGTGACATCTCCCCAATGTCAGCTCACCGTGAGTCATTTCTATCCTGTTTTGCAGTAATTGGACTCAAGACGGATGAGTTCATGGGGGGGGTGAACTAATCCTGTGACAAGAATTTGAATTAGACGTGTGGATGAATCAGAAATAAAATGTCTGCAGACCAACAGGTTGCATGTGGTTTTACTTTCTCACCAGTTGCTACATTGCTGTAAGCGACACCCCCCTAAAGTCTTCGAAGATCTATTTCTTCTTGTCTCTGTGTAAATAATTGGCCAGGTCCAACCTGGAGGCTGTTTATATATAGGAGCTTCTGTAATATTTATAATCATAGGAGAAAATCACACTTGTATGCACACAAGAACCCATCTTTTTTTTCCACCATTAAGATTATTCTCTGTCAGCTTGGCTAAAATACACATCTCATCATTTGGAGCTTCCTCCTCTCTGACTCGGAGCCTAGCTGCCACTCCAGCATGGTAATTACCTCGCTCCCCTTACTGCTAATGAGAAGGTAAAATATGAGCGTCTGGGAACCAGTCATTTGCGACCCAAGCTCGCTCCCGGCAGGAGAGAAAGCAGGGTGGGGTGAGAGAGACTAATTTCTGCCTATGAGCCACAAAATGAATGGTGCCATCTATCCTGAGCCCACCTGCAACACCGATCCTACCTAAGCAACGGCCTGTTCAGCAGGAACAGCCCCTACTGAATCATTCAGGTGTAAATATGTCCTCACTAGATGCTTGTCAGCACCTGACCTTTTGGTTGCGTGTGATAAAAATGAACCAGTGTTCATTTACAAAGTGCGCATGCAAAAGTTTTTGGAAAGGGGAGAGAGCTGGGCAAACTTTTTCTTAAACCTTTAAACCTTAATCAACTTTTATGTATTCTGATTAAAATTCACATTAAAGTAATGTGGATTTTCCAGCAGTCCTTTAATTAGCTCTGTTGCACATTAAAATCTAATCATTTGGGTGAAAGTCTGAAAGGAATACTTCTATATTGCAAGAATGCCACTCTGAGGATAATCCAGCGTATTTTGTTATGATACTGCATCTTTCAGCAGTAATTTGACCTGGTAGGTCCAATATAAACTGTAGTAGCCCATGTTTTTATTATGAATGGCTGCAAAAAGAAACTGTCCCTTCAGAGATTAAAGTTTTTGTTGCTTCATTCTGTGGTGTAATTAGTTGCATGTGTCACGATTTGAATGTGTTTGAGGTTTGTTTCAGGTCTTGACTCTGATCGTGATTGTTCCTGTTTTCCAGGTGTTGCTTTGTTTCTTTCCTTTAGGTTTACTTTCTTACTTACTGTTTATGGTGCATTTTAGTTCTGTTACTACTGTAAGATCCTTTGGTTTTATTGTGTTTTTGCATCTCTGTTTAGTTCCAATTATGTTTTATTTCTACTCTCGGCCTTTGTCACCATAATCAGCTTCATTCGATTCGGTTTGTATGGTTGCAACAAGTCCATTTCACATTTATTTTAAATGTTAAACAAATCAAAAGATTTAATCCATATGATTTTAAATTATGTCTTAGAGCAGATTTAAAATAAAGCTCATTATGTTAGAACCCATCTTCAAATATGACATTTCTGGAAATTGCATTCTTTATAGGGTCATTCATTTTGGTCACGGATAAAAGAGACGTTACCAGCCGACATGAAAAAGCTTCACTTCCTTTCCTTCATATTAGATTAGTTTGTGAGGCTCAGAGCAGAAACTGTGGCAAGCTGTTTGTGTACATATTTGATATCCACAATGCTATTGTCATTTTTCTGTACTGCCTCACAGTAGTACAAAAACACCCCTATTGGTTAGCCTTTTTACAAACTAATGGCAGTTTTGTTCCACTGGTAGAAGCAGAGGTTCTACTAGTAAGAAAAACAGACACACTGACGGCGCAATCATGTTTTTAAATGCTTTACATTCAGTCTCACTGAGACTGGGCTTCTTAAGAAAGAAAAATTCAGTCTCAAACAAACCCAAAAAGACCAGCTGTATTTGCAGCAAAACGGGGTTCAACAAAGTGTTGAGGAACGCCACAATTTTCAGATTTGGAAATAAAACTATATTGTTTTTCGTCCACTTCACAATTATGTCCTACTTTGTGTTGTGTTGATCTATCACATAAAATGCATGCAGTGTGTGGTTGTACCAGGAAAACCTAAAGGGATATAAATACTTTTGCAAGGCACAACATATAAATATAGTGCTGCACAGTGGCGCAGTTGGTAGCACTGTAGCCTTGCAGCAAGAAGGTCCTGGATTCGACTCCTGGCCGGGGGTCCTTTTCCATGGAGTTTGCATGTTCTCCCTGTGCATGCTTGGGTTCTAACTGGGTACTCCGGCTTCCTTCCACAGTCCAAAAGCATGACTGATAGGTAAATTGGTCTCTCCAAATTGCCCTTGTGCCTTGTGCCTTGTGCTCTTGTGTGAATGAGTGTGTGCATGGTTGTTGTCCTGTATGTCTCTGTGTTGCCCTGTGATGGACTGGTGACCTGTCCAGGGTGTACCCCGCCTCTCGCCCATAGACTGCTGGAGATAGGCACCAGTTCCCCCGTGACCCACTATGGAAGAAACGTATAGAAGATGAATGAATAAATGAATGAACATTAAATATGTTCACAAATGGTTTGCCATAGCAACATAGAACAAGCTTTCAGCCTGGCAGTGGATTGATCCGGCCTGATTTTTAAAGCACTCCACACCGGTCCTCAGCTCACATATCAAAACTAGCTTTTCATTTAAGGATGGAAAAACGTTTTCCCTGCTGTTTCCGGTCGGCCCTTACCTCAACTAAAAATCTAAGGACGGGTTTCAAAAGAGCCCTTCTTCAAAGGCACAGAACTAGGAGCCACTTGGAGGAAGATTAGGCAAAATCCCCCAAGCAAAAACTATAAGACATGCAGCTGCTGGGGGAAAAAAATAATCATATTACAGAATATCACAGAACTGTATCATATTTAATTTTCTGCCTTTTGGGAATAAAGTCTTTTTACTTTCCGGGATATTCACAGTCACGGAAATTTTAACTAAACTTCTGAATATCATAGCAGTGTTTCATTTCACAGGTGAATGAAAGAAGAATTCGTCCTATTTTCTGGCAACATCTATTCATTTGCTGTCTGATAGGAAATTGCTGGATTTTTCTCAGCTTAATGGATGAGTGAGGTCCAAGCAGGGATCTTAGATCTGTGGGGGAGATAGAAAGATCTGCACACATGGGTTAGAAGCACTCCCCATGCAAAACGCTTCTCTGCTCATTTTCTAATAGGAAATTGCAAATTAAAATATGGTTCTAAGTCAGATGGTTATATTTTTTGACACCTTTTCTATTGATATGTAATTAGGAGCATCTCTCATGCTGTAAGAGTGCTTATTCTGCATCGACAGGAACACAACGCCAAAGATCTCCTACAGGGCGGCCAAAAAGTATTCACCTTACAGATTTTTCATTTAGATTGTCAAGCAAATTTTAATGTCAGACAAAAATAAAATGAGTAAAAAGCAGTTTTTAAATGATGTAACAGCAGCCATAAAATGTTTGTGCTAACTGGGAATGAGTCGCTAGTACTACTGAAATTTTTGGCCCACTCCTCTTTGCAGAATTGTTTTTAATCATACCACTGCATTATACATTATAGTTGAATTTAAATCCAGACTGCGACTAGGGCAATCATAAACTATTTTAAGCTAGTGAGATGTGTACTTGTTGGTCTGCTTTGGATCATTGTCCTGCTCCACAGTCCAGATGTTCATGGGTTTAAGGTTACAATCTGATGGTCGGACAATTCTCCTTCAGGATCTTCCAGTACACTCAACAGGCTTAGCTGTCATTATCATGTCCTTTTTATGAAATGTAGCTTGTTTGACAGTGGATGTAAATGGACGCCCATCCTCCAAATGGATCTACTTTTGTCTTGCCAGTCAAGTCTTGGGGATCACCAAGGTGTATAGCAAGATGAGAGATGGGTGTTGGTGTTCTGTATGGTTAGCAGTGGTTTTTACCTTGGAACTCTTACATGGAGGCCATTTTTCTTATTGTTAAACCATAACGGAGGCAAGTGAGGCCTGCAGAGCTTCTGATGTTCTTCTGTGACCTTCTTGATGAGTCGTGGATGCCCTCTTGGAGTAATTTTTGTAGGCCGGCCCCTCCTCCTGTTCACTGGACTCTTGTAACCTTGTAACCTTTTCCAAGCTGATACATATGCAATCTTTTATGTATTTACTAAGGTTATCTTTGATATGTTTCACCTAAAATGAAAACATAGCACCTTATCTAAGTCTCAGTCCCTGCTGTGCTAAATCACAGCATAATCACTGTGTGTTTCTGTTTGCTAATTTCAGTATATTACAGATGATATTGCTTTCTCAAAGCAGCATGTCTCCCGCTGTAGGCAACAAAACAGGAGCAATCATACCTTAAAGAATAAAACACAACGCTTCATAAAAATCTCCGCTCTCTGGCTTATGCATATTTCCGTGCCAAGACATTCTTTTTTTTCCTTTATCATTTGTTATCTGATAGGAAACGAATCAAGGCTTTCCCAGTGTCAGGAACGAAAGTGATTTTCATGTTGAAGGTTGCAGAAAGGCACGGAGACGGAAGAGAAAAGACTATTCTTGCCCTTCGGATAGACTCCAATGTCACACATGAGGAGACAAGGAATCTCATCACCGCTGAAAACATTTTATGCTCTTTGCTGAGTTTCATATTTGCCATAAAATCTTAGAGATTGACTCCTAACCCTCACCGCATGCCTCGAAAACTAGATTAAAGAACATTCAGGGGAGCTGAAATATATTACAGTAATAAGGACGATTGCTGAATGCTTGGACTGTTTGAAGTAAAGAAAAATCAAAATCTGGAAGGTCATATGCTGTAAATGCTTCTGTTTGCTGGTTGTAGAGAAGCTCCCATTAGAAAGCTATTAGCTGGGGTATTATCATGATTAACTCAAAATCCACGTTAATTCACTGATTCAACTGAGCGTATTGCAGCCAAAGTTGCCCTCTTATAAAGACTCGCCGGAGTCTCGGTGTGCAGTCGGCTTGTCTGGGAGGGGGTAAGTGGATTTAGAAAGCCCAGATTGGTGGAGGCAACATGTCAATAGAATGCTATTACAGCTAAGCTACTGTCCCGACCTCTAATTTCAACAAAAGAAGTTGACCTCTACCACTGCAATTACAGATAAGAGTGACTGTATTAAAGTTGTCTCTACAGATACGATGCTTTGTCCACGTTGAGTCGAGGACATTTTTCAGATGAGCTCATACTTTATCTCTGCTGGGTCACATGTGGGTTAGTTGGAAAATTCATGGTCCACACCAATGCTGATGTTGTTTTTGTTACAGCAAACCGTAGGTTATATTGTATTCTCAGGCATTGCACCTTGCATGTTAGCTTGCATGCAATCATGTGTAAAAGAATATACACCCTCTCTAATTTCTTGGGTTTTTCACGTTTAGCAGCAATAACTCTCAGTAATTGTTTTCTGTAAGACTTCATGGGCTTCTCGTTGTTCAGGTGTTAGCTCCACTCCTCTATACAACTTTTTATCACTTCATTGAGGTCTGCACGGACCTCTCAAGGTCCTACCATAGACTTTGACCATCCCATTGGAACACCTTGCCTTTAGATAAACCAATTGGGACTAAGCTTTTACTATCAGATAGATGACCTTACATTTCAGTTTACCATGGTACGAGCCCAAATCATTACCCCTCCATCACCATGCTTTACATTTAGCTCAGTCTCTGGTTTTAACCAGGAATAGCTCTCTGCATTGTGGCCAAACAGCTTTAGTTTGGTCTCATAGGTCCATCGGACATCATTCCAGAAGTCCTGCAGTTTATTCAAATGCAACTCTGCACCCATACGTTCATCTAAATGCTATATCTAGAACACAGAGAGGCTGGTTAATTTGGACTGTGAGGTAATTTGATTTGGAAATATTTATTTTACTGTGTTTTCCCTTTCTGTTCATATGGCCTGTATACGTTTTTTTTAATATAATTTTATAGCAACTCTTATCAAATACAGTATTGCACACCTGCACAATGCAATGCCCTTAAATAGGCATTTAAACACCTTTTAATGGTTCTCTATTAATCAAAAACACGCATCTGTTTTAATCTCTGGCAATTGTTTCTGTTCATTACTTTTTAGTGCAAAGATGTGAAATGCCTTGCTTAAAACTTGCTAATAACACAGAACTACTTGTTGTACGTGTAAAAAATTAAACCCCAGCTGAAATTTAGCTCCATATGTGAAACATAGACATGTTGACAATTAGTTAATATACATCCTGAGGAAAAATATTGCAACCTTTAAGACGTTATGTGTTGAAAACAATGTTTATTATTAAGCCTTTCAAGGGAAACTCACTCCCACCATCTATGTAATTAAATGAGAGCTTGCACATCATTGTGCATTAGCATTGTTGGAACGCTAATCAATTAACTGCAAGTACCTCTGTGCGTTTCAACCTTTTATCATGCCGTGTTTCTCTAATTGACTAAAAGTCTTAAGTCTACAGTGAAAGTCTTTATTAGAAATATGAGATATTAGGAACGAATTGAAGTCTTGTTTGAGTCATAAGAGGTTCGTATAGATTGTAGGCCTTTTGTATTTATTATTATAGAAAGACCTCACTGGGTGCTGGAAGAAAGGTCTGGAATTGAACATTTTAAAGCTCACTAAACTCTCCTGAACCATTGTTTCCATAGTCAGCAACTTCTCACATGCAATTTTCAGTGGTTATTTTCCCAGCATGTAATTTATTTCCAAAATGAAAGCTAAAAGGAGTATAAGACAAGTTTGGGAGACTGTGAGAACTGCTGATATGAATGACGAAAAGCTGAGCATCAAAGCCGTGTCAAAAACCAGTAGCGACAAAAGCCCCCCTGCTGGGTCTTTTACTTTGCAACATCTTAGGCAAGAAAAAGTACTTCAACTTATCCAACTTTCAGTTTGGGACTTTTCAGCTGTAGAAAGATGTGAGGCTGTAGCTCGGAGGGTTTGGACTACACAAACATCTGCTTTTCAATTTAAACCAGCTCTTCCTTTGAAATCTAATTGTATATTTATGCATGCCTGAGGCATTTTAAGCATCAAAAATAAACATGGAGGTTTATAGTTTATCTCCAGCATTTGAGTTATCTGTTGCTAATCAAATATACTGTTATCTGGGTGTAAGCCATCACTACAGTTTACAGGTTGCGCGTTTTTCATTAGCATCAAATTTAACCAACTCACACTAACTGACGTTAAATATGTTAATAATGCAAAAGATGACATCACCTTGTAGGCTGTATTTCTCGCCCATGTAGACTGAAGATTGGTATCAGATATGGATGTATCTTCTTGAATTCAAATGACATCAAAGAGTGGAGTGCGGTGCATGGTGAAGAGGTAGAGCGTGCACCCCATGTGCAAAGGCTATGTGTCCTTGATGCAGGTGTCTGTGGTTCGATTCCCGACCCCATGACCTCTGCTGCATGTCTCCCCCCATCTCTCTGCATATTTCCTGTCTATATGCTACAAAACAAAGGCAGCTAATGCCAAAAGAAATCGATTATCACAAAGTGAGAGTTTTATATATATAATATGGATTCCCTACACATAGAGTGACATACTTGAAGTCTTTGTTTTGGTTAATTTTGATGATTGTGCCCAAGAAAAACTCATTCCTAGAGAAGCTGGTTCTTCGCAGAGTACCGTGTCCAAGCATATTAGTGGAAAGTTTAGTGGAAGGAAAAACAGTGGTAGAAAAAGTGTGCATAAGCAACAGATTAGATTTTCCAGAAGCACATTGTACTTTCTCACACTGCCTAAAGTATTGACCATGCTATGGCCCCTGTGTTCTCCTGGTTTTCCTGGTTAAGAGGATCATAAGATACAACAGAGCCAACAATACAGACATACTGAGGGGCGCAACCTTAACAACCTTAGGCTTCCTTAACATCTCAGCCATGCCACACCCTAATCACCTCCATGTCACACCTGAATTGTGGGTTTTCTTTGGCTTTAAGCATAATCATCCATATTAACCGAAATAATTGTGATGACCCTTTGAATGTAATTACTAAAATAAATTACGTTTTAATGATATTCTAATTTGTTTAGATGCACCAGTATGTGGCAGAAGCACAATGGAGTTTATTTTCAGCTCACTAATTATTCCTAATTAATCCTACTGTAAGGTCATCAGTTAAATGCGTTCCCCTTTGATTTAATCTTTTCTGAGGAACAAGATGTGATTGTATCCTCACTAAAACTGAATGCAAACTATGCCTGCACGACTCATCCTGTTATCTGGTCTAATTTTCATTGATTTTGCTTCATGTGCGTTTTGCAAACTGAATCTTTGGTAAAGTAGTTGCAGAAAAGTGGTTTTGTCTCGCTGAGTTTCACCTGTGTGCAAGGTTTTATCCAGACGGTTTGACCTAATTAAGAAAAATACAAGTTGGTGGATTTAACAAGTTTAAATCCACCAACTGCCAAGCATGGTGGTCGCAGCATCAAGCTGTGAATCTGCTTTGCAAACAAATGGAAAGAGGACCACTTCTATAATATTTTACTTTACCTCACATCGACAGCTAGATGGTTGAAAAGATGGACCCAACAGAACAGAACGCGTCATGTTTTGAGGCAAACTTCTGACCCACATGCGGGGTCAGAACACAGACCGGCAGATCACTGCGAGGAACAGGGCGAGAGATGAGCTGATTGAATAAACAGGTAAGGAGCTTCACTGAGAAGAGGTACAAAAAGCATGTGATCGAGGTTTAGCCAAACATTAGTGGGTGAATATGTACATATTTCCAAGTAAATCAAACTTCTGTGAAATCAAACTGTCCACTTAGGAAGCAACACAGATTGACAATCAATTTCACATGCTGTTGTGCAAATGGAATAGACAACAGGGGGAAATCTTTGGTGATTAGCAAGACACACTCAATAAAGGAGTGGTTCTGCAGGTGGGGACACAGACCACTTCTCAGTACCTATGCTTTCTGGCTGTTGTTTTGGTCACTTTTGAATGTTGGTGGTACTTTCACACTCGTGGTAGCATGAGACGGACTCTACAACCCACACAAGTGGCTCAGGTAGTGCAGCTCATCCAGGATGGCACATCAATGCGAGCTGTGGCAAGAAGGTTTGCTGTGTCTGTCAGCGTAGTGTCCAGAGCCTGGGGGCCCTACCAGGAGACAGGCCAGTACACCAGGAGACGTAGAGGAGGCCGTAGGAGGGCAAGAACCCAGCAGCAGGACCGCTACCTCCGCCTTTGTGCAAGGAGGAACAGGAGGAGCACTGCCAGAGCCCTGCAAAATGACCTCCAGCAGGCCACAAATGTGCATGTGTCTGCACAAACGGTTAGAAACCAACTCCATGAGGATGGTATGAGGGCCCGACATCCACAAATGGGGGTTGTGCCCACAGCCCAACACCATGCAGGATGCTTGGCATTTGCCAGAGAACACCAGGATTGGTAAATTCGCCACTGGCGCCCTGTGCTCTTCACAGATGAAAGCAGGTTCACACTGAGCACATGTGACAGACGTGACAGAGTCTGGAGACACCGTGGAGAGCGATGTGCTGCCTGCAACATCCTCCAGCATGACCGGTTTGGCAGTGGGTCAGTAATGGTGTGGGATGGCATTTCTTTGGAGGGCCGCACGGCCCTCCATGTTCTCGCCAGAGGTAGCCTGACTGCCATTAGGTATCGAGATGAGATCCTCAGACCCCTTGTGAGACCATATGCTGGTCTGGTTGGCCCTGGGTTCCTCCTAATGCAGGACAATGCTAGACCTCATGTGGCTGGAGTGTGTCAGCAGTTCCTGCAAGATGAAGACATTGAAGCTATGGACTGGCCAGCCCGTTCCCCAGACCTGAATCCGATTGAGCACATCTGAGACATCATGTCTCGCTCCATCCACCAACGTCATGTTGCACCACAGACTGTCCAGGAGTTGGCAGATGCTTTAGTCCAGGTCTGGGAGGAGATCTCTCAGGAGACCATCCACCATCTCATCAGGAGCATACCCAGGCGTTGTAGGGAGGTCATACAGGCACGTGGAGGCCACACACAATACTGAGCCTCTTTTTGACTTGTTTTAAGGACATTACATCAAAGTTGGATCAGCCTCTAGTGTGTTTTTCCACTTTAATTTTGTGTGTAACTCCAAATCCAGGCCTCCATTGGGTAATAAATTTGATTTCCATTGATGATTTTTGTGTGATTTTGTTGTCAGCACATTCAACTTTGTACAGAACAAAGTATTCAATGAGAATATTTCATTCATTCAGATCTAGGATGTGTTATTTGAGTGTTCCCTTTATTTTTTTGAGCAGTGTATGACTACTGGTCAGTTAGGCGGGTCTTCGTGTTTTGGTTTGTGGGTGTTTCTGTAATTGTCATCTTCCTTTTGCAATACTTTGAAATTAAACACTGTTAGGGTGTTTTTATGTATGTATTTCTTGAAGATGTGATGGCATTTTAAAAGCAAACGTGTAAACATCTTTTCAGCTTTTCTTTGGTAAAAGTTCTTCTCGCAATTACTGCTTTTTCTGCAAACTCGCTTGTCCGTCTGCAATTTAAACTGAGCCAGTTAGTAAACAAAAAAGGAAAACATATTTGGGCTAATGCAGTGATTTAAAAACCAGCAGCCGATGAAACTGCAGTACCATAAAGCCAAGCAGATCAGAAAATGACATCTCCCTATTCAGATTGACTGATTCCCGTTGAGGCGTGGGTGTGAAATGCGGACGCTCCAAGTGGCTCGTACAGTAGGGTAACCGCCCCGTAGATAAGGCCGAGCTTGGCCGGTGACACGCCTGACTTGGGAGGAAAAAAAAGCTAATCATTCAGGACAATCTGTTCCCGCTGCTGCAAGTCACTTAACTTCTGTCAATTCAATACGGGTTGCTGCGGAGCAACACAGTGGCTCGTGAATGCAATTTCCATATAATTATTCCCACATAAATGGCAGGCTGCTTGCTGCTTCATCAACCTTTTGGACCACATGCTGGTAAATTGATAAATAAACTTCTGGAGGCAGTCCAGTGAAGGGTTCAGGATAAGCTAATGGAACTGCGCGTCATGCAAATGGGTGGCATTGATGTTCATTGTTAGACAGATGACCCCCCTACTGGATGAGCATTTGTTAATCACAGAACATGCTTGCTTTTGCAAAAACAGGTGCAAGTTTGTGGGATAAGCTGTTGACATGGTGAGGAAAACATGCTGAAGGTATGAGAAACACTCAGGACATGAATAATGAAGGCATATGTGTGGTTTCCACCCAAACTAGATTTCCTAAGCAACCAGTCACAGTTAGTCTGTCTAATAATGAGTCTAAATAAAAATTCACTTTGAGTTTGAATATATTTGTTTACTGCTTTGATATTAAAGTGGGATTTTTCTAAGAACAAATCAACATTAAAAATCAACATTAAGAAGCAGATTTGTATTTGAGTCATTTGATCTGCTCCTAAAATAGCTTCACTGAGCAAATAGTATATCTCTGCTGACATAGTTAATCAGGAATTAAAGGGAAAATCTGCCTCTATTTGCTTTTATTCCATTATTCTTATTTTTAGACCAATTCAGATTTAAAATGTCATTTACAAGGGATTAAAACAGCACTAAAAGACATTACACTGACACTTATAAATAATTAAATATTAGCAATCTCTAAAATATTTATGTTGTTCACCTGGTTCAACAACAACACATAGAGTTGGACCTGGCCACCGCCGAGATCCCTCCACCAACACTTCATCAACGACAGACACCCCGGCCCTGACTGGCTCAGAGGCTGGGTGCTGAAGAACTGCCACAGTCAGCGGTCAAGTGGACCTCTCACTTCTGGATCCTGGTTCTGTCCCAAACCAGTGCAAGGAATCTGTCACCATCCCTAAAAAGGAGGATTATGGACCGGTGGTCCTGACTTCAGTTTTATGTACATGCATGGAAACAATTGTGTGTGACCAGCAGAAAAAGGTGGAGTCAGATAAACTTGACCCACTCCAGTTTGCCTGTAAGGCGAGGCGTGGGGTGGAAGACGCCAACATCACCAAACACCTGGACTCCACACAGGCACACACAAGGATTATATTCATGGACTTCTCTTCTGTTTTAAACACATTAAATATCAAATTTGGCTGCAGTGTCTTTGAGACTTAGAGGTTCGCTGATTCTATGGACTCCAAGTGTTTTTAAAGATTAAACTGGTCCTTTTTAAAAGGTTTTAATTCAAGTAAGCTGGTTTTAAACGCAGGGATCCCTCAGGGCTGTGTTTTATCTCCCATTCTGTTTTCTGTGTATACCAGCAGCATGTCCTGCAACAATGAAGGGAGGTCGCTTCTTAAATACTCAGGCACAGCCCTGGTAGCTCACATGACCGGTTCTGTTGATCTGCCCCGGTACCAACAGGCAACTGACAAATTGGTCAAATTTCTTGTGACAAATTCTTGGAACTAAATGTTTCAAAAATTTAAGAATTGTGCTGCGGAGGCAGAGATAAAGATACCAGGTCATCACTGTTTTAGCCACTCATCATCCAGGTGTAGCAGATGGAGTCTCCATTTTAAAAAACAGCATCCCCATCTGCTGAGAAAACTGCGGTCTTTTAATATCAAGAAGGACATTTCAAAACTGGTTTATAAGTCACTCAGTAAATCTGTCGTCACTTTCAACATTTTATCCTGGTACCACGGTTTAACTGTGAAACAGATCAACAACTGTCCCGGATCACAAACCAGGCCAGCAAATTAATCTGTGATCAGTAAGGCCACCGTGATCACAGATCCTTCTCATCCTCTCCATCACTCATCCAGCTGCTTCCATCAGGCGGAAGGTCTGTAACTTATTCAGGACCAGAAAGCCATTTACAAAAAGTAATTTATGCCATTTGAAGTATTACCTTGAACACTTAACGGTCACCTTTTATGTGTTTTAATTTGGGGGTCAGCCGGGGAGCTGGCTCCCTGGGAGAGCATTTTGCCCCCCAGTCCTTCCCTCCCCATCCCCGGACACTTCCCTCCGCCAGCTCCATCACATTACCACTCAGGAGGGCCTTGGGGTGCAGGTGCACCATTGAGTGCCGAAAGGTTTTTCCATCTCTGCGGTCCAGGGCAGCCTGTGCCCCAAATTTTTGTACAACTTAAGACACTCTCACTTTAAATTTTCACGACATTCAATGTAGAGCCGGGGGGGTGGCCGCACTCCATGGCATCAAGAGAGGATATCCTCGTATCCTAACCTCTGGTGCCTGCGCTCACCTCTAAGGTTTAATTGCATTTAGACATTGGGGGGTTCAGAGTGCGGGGGGGTTGGCAGAGTGCGGGGGGGGTGGCAAACCCACCGTTCTTTTTAAACGCACACTACAACAACACGCATCAACACCACATTTGAGCTGGGGGAGGCAGGCTTGGGGTCCTTTCACACCCCCGTTCGCTACTCCCCACTGTGGTCGGAGGCCGGGGGAAGGGAGTGGGCCCTCTAGTCGGGTCTGGCTGGGTTTGGGGTCGGTCTTGGGGACTGTCTGCTGCTGGGGCTGGCGTTTTTTGTCCCCTTCCTCGGGAATCGTTTGGGGTTCCCTTGGATCTCGGCCCCGGGGTTTGGGGCCCTGGTCTGCTGGTGGGGGGTTCCGGGCCCCGGTAGGGGGGATTTTAGCGGCTTTTGATTGGGGTGTGGCCCCCGCTCAGATGGGGGCTGGCCGGGGCGGGAATTGGGGGGGCCGTGGTGCGCCATGGGGGGGTGCGGGTGGCCGGCAGGTGGGGCACCCCGGGGGTTTTGGGGGGGGGGTTCGGGTGCCCGGAAACTGGTGCGGCCGTGGCCTTTTTCCCATTTTCTGGGGTTTTGGGCCCCAGGTTTGGGGCGCCGGGCTGCAGTTGCCGGTGGGGGTGGGGGGGCGGCGGATCGCGTCTTGTGACTGCACCGGGGCGGCTGGGGGGGCTGTGTTTTTTTGGGGAGGGGTTGGGGCCTGCAGGGCCCGGTACCCGGCTAGTGCATGTATCCCCCGGGGTGTGGGGCTGGGTTTGCTGGGCTGTCTGGGGGGTTTGGGCGGCTTGGTGGGGGCGCTCTGCTGGCTCCCAGTGTGGGGGGGGGCATGGGGGGCGGTGGGTGGGGGGGGGTGTCGTGGAGGGGCTCAGCCGGTGGGGTGGAGGGGGTTTATCCATTTGGGATATGGAACCCGGCGTTTGGGATCGGCTGGGTGCGATGGTGGAGCTGAGCTGGAAAAGTGTTCTCCTGGGCAGTTGCAGTGGCAGGAATGTTGGCAGGAAAGTTTTTTTTGGGCTGAGTGGGGCATTGTGGGGGGCGTGGTGGGGACACTGACCCCGGGGATCGGGTGGGTGAGTCTGTCCGTCATGCTGCGGGGGCTGGGGCCTGTTGTGGGTGTGGTGCTCGGGGGGGTCTGCCCTGTTGCGCCAGTGGGCGGGTTTGTGGTGTTTGGGGGGGCCCTTGCCTTGCTGTTTCGGGGCACTTTTGTGGGGGGGGGCGGGGATGCCGGGGGTGCTCAGAGCGAGGCTGTATGTAGAGCTTGCGCTGGGTGGGTGTGACCTCATCGGCCCCTCGGCTATAGAGTTCACATGTGGGGTGTGGGGGGGGGGGATTTCGTGGGTTTTGGGGGTTGGGGACGTGTGTTCGATATCGGTTTTCCCTGTTGGGGGTGGCCCTGTGGCGAGGTTCATGTTGGGGGGTTCACTGGGGTGGGAGACTCATGGGGTCGGGATCGGAACTCGTTGGGGGGTCGGACTGCTCCGTCCGGGGGGGCTCTGGTTGGCGGGGGGCTTTGGGGCATGTGGACCCCTTCTTTTGAAAAAACCCCCTCTCCGGAGGTGGATGGGGGTTGGTGGGGACTAGGTTCTGGGCGGGGGTCGGGCCGAGACCACCCGGGTCTGGGCCTGTCTGCTTGTCTCTGCCCCCCGGGAGGAAAGGGGACCACCTCCTTTGGCCCGTGGGCTGGTTGCCCTAGGGGCTGCCGCGCCCGGACCTTGGAGTATAAAGTATGCATGGGGAGTGTGAGTGAGTGTAGGACGTCCATTGTTGTTTGTCTTTACGTTGGGAGCGGAGTGATTTTATGTGTGTGGATGAGGGTGGGAGTGGGGGACTGTGACTGTGAGTGCCTGTTTTTTTTTGTGACAGGTTGGGTCTTGGACTGCTCCCTCTCCTGGATCAGCTTAGGCCCCCCCAATATTATGGGGGCCTATTTCCTCCCCGCCACCCTGCCTGCGGGTGGTTGGAGTCTCTGCCCGCTGGTGTTTTGTGGTTCTCGGTGTCCGGGGGGGATGCTTCGGTGTGTCTGGCTCACTCCCGGTGGGTGCCTACCGGGGCCTGGACCCCTGGCTCTGTTTGGGGCCTCTGTCTGGGGGGGGGCGTGTCCTGGGTTCTTGGTCTCGGGGTCCATGGCGGATCTGCTCGGGAAAGTGGACGGCTGCCGGCAGGGCATGTGGGGTCGTCGCTGCGGTTCCCCGGGGGTTCTGCACTGTCGCTGCTGGGGCTCCCCTGGACTCTCCCGCTTTCTCTGGGGGGGTTGCGGTAGTCCCGGGGGTGGTTCTCCTGGGATTCCTGTGTTTTGGGGGCCTTTTGGATGTCTGTTGCCCGGATCTCCTCAGTGTCCGCCGGGGACCACGGGGGAGGGGGGGTCCTCACACTCGCTATTGCATTTCTGTGGAGAAACCCTTTTATACAAAGCGCATCCACACAGGGTTTGATAGATACACAGATTTCTATATTGGGCTGCACTTCTCACTAAGTACATTTTACATTCATAAATACCGTGTGTTATTTTGCGTATAAGCAAGCAGGGTGTAATCTTTTATTCTATTCATCCTTCTTTCTCTCCTCCACTCTCTCCTCCTCTTTTCCCCTCTTTCCCTTTTGCCCCATCTCTCTCTTGTCAAGCTTCTGTTTTCCTTTTCATTTCAGTCTCCGTGTCCGTAAACAATTGAAATATTCCCAAAGAAGTTCATAATAAAGTTTCTTTTATAAATATCAAGCAGAGCCTTAAAGCAATAGCTGTGATGCTCCGCTTGTGAAAGTAAATCTGTTGGGCAATTTCTTGGCACTCAGACAACAATTCTGAGCGCTACTCTGCTGGACAGGACACGGTAAAAAAAAAAAAAAAAAATAAAAAAATTTGATTTTATGTACACTTTGAAGTGTTTTTTGTAAAGTGCAAGAATACTGTTGTTGGAGCCCTCTCATCATCTGTGACAGTTTCCTATTCTATTTTAACCTTTAATTAAACATCTGCTTGAAGGGGATATTTTAATCTTTTTTTTTTTGTCACAGTAGTGGGCTTTATTTGCAGTATCGATTCAGGAAATGGGCATAGAGGTGTTTTAATATTTAACACTTAACACAAAGGAGTGGTTTCTTTAGCACTATAGCAACTAGAAAGCAGTCAAACCAAATGGGTTGTGAAGCTTGCCGCTTCTTCGAATGTCATTCATCGTCTCCGAGTGACAAAGTGCAAACAAGCTTCTCGCAATAGAAAAGTAATTCATTCATGAATTAGATGCACCCAAACTTAATTACATGCAGTAATAACGATGCATTCATTTAGCACTAAAGACGCTGTCTGAGTGAAATTTGTGTGTGGTTATCTTTTAAAAAGGAAGGAAAAAAGAAGATTTTCCTCAGCTCTCAATAATTATTCACTTTGAATTGAAGTGGTTCCGTTCTACAGGCTGATTGGTTGTGTATGCCATCTGTATGTCTGTGTACATGCACATAAATGTGGAAACCAGATATTTATTTAAACTGCATCAAAAGACTGAACCATTTTTTCTCAAAGATTAAGTCTAAACTTGTCCTGTTGGGCTCTGCAACATGATGCTGCCGCCTCCATTGTCATTTAACTCAGCGATCATAAAACGTTTTTAACAATAAGTATTACAATGCACGTATAAAAAGTGTAAACCAATAACGTATTTAAGTTTTTATACCTTTGTCTCTACTCTTTGAGTCAATATGTCAAATGCAGGGGGAGCATTTTTTAAAGGTTGTGGTATGATGCTCTATTATGCTGTCAAATATCACAATTGCTCCTCCATTGAGGTCTTGAACAGCGCTCTGCCTTGGATCCATTTTGAACCTGTCAGAAGCTTTTTCTGAACACCATTGAAACGCTAACATGGAGAAACATCTCCGACAACTGCCGACCGAGAAAAGTTCAACCGAGAATGATTTTTCTCTCTTTCTTTTTTTTTCCCCATGCTGAGCTGACAAACCTTTTGATCATCCCTATGTGGGTGTATTTCTGGTAACCTGTTGCAAACTGCTTTTGCACTCTGCATTTGTTCGTCTTTACACCCCTTTACTCCTGTGGACAAAATTTATTGCCATGTAGAAGTAATAATTCTCAGGTTACAATCCACACCTTTTCATCAGGATCATATGGGACTGACCAACACAAGGTTCTGCATAATTGGGATGTGGGAGGAAAATCATATTATTCATACAGTAAAGTGAAACCAGCTGTCTTCACAAGTCACTGATTAGTAAATAGAGTCCAGCTGTGTGTAATGTAATCTCTGTATGCATCCAGCTGCTCTATGAAGGCCTCAGTGGGTCTTTGGAGAACATTAGCCAACAAGCAGCATGATTAGGTTATAAAACAACATAGTGAGCTTTGAACATTTTACACTGATGAACGTTTTCCTCAGATAATTAGTACAGATCACACAAGGTTCATAAAAGGGAGACATGCTAGCTCTAATCTCAGAAGGTTGCTTAATATTATCCATACAACAGAAAGAGAGAGCAATGATCTGGTCATTTCTTTAAATGCAGAGAAAGTTTTTGACAGTGTCGAAAGGTGGTTTCTCTCTGCTACACTTGTTTGAAGTTTGGTTTTAAAGAAGGCTTTATTTCTGGATTAAATTATTGTACAACAACCCGGTCGCCGCTATAATCACCAACGGACCTCAATCTGACTTTTTCTCACTGAGCAGAGGTGCTCGTCAGGGCTGCTCTCTATCGCCCCTTATGTTTGCCCTGGCTATTGAGCCCCTGGCCATCACATTAAGACAGTCTGTGGATTTTTGCGGAATGGGGGGGGGCTACATCACAAGCTTTCTCTGTATGCAGATGGTCTTCTGCTTTATGTAACTAACCCTCTTTCCTCTATTCCTCACATCTTTGACCGACTAGACTGGTTTGGAGGGATTTTAGGTTATAAAGTCAATATGGGCAAAAGCATAATATTTACCTTGTGACAAGATGATCTTACACTTCCTCATTATCCGTTTTCATTCAAAATAGCCAAAACCTCCTTTAAGTATCTTGGGTTGGAGATGACACACAGCTTACAAGCGCTTTTTGCAAAACATTTGGAGTTATGCTGAAAAAGAGTAGACAAGATCTGGATAGGTGTAAAGATTTTCCTTTAACATAGAAAAAATACTGATTTGGGTCTATTTTGAGGAAGTACATCAGCTGGTCCAGTGGGTACCTATGGAATATGCCCTTAGCCATGCTCACCTGGGGTCTCTGGTATGTGCTAAAGCTCCTCCGGCTATACAACCATTCAATCCAATAGTGGGTGAAACTATTCAAATGGGGGCAATTTAGAAAGCACTTCTGATTAAACATGGCCTCAATCTGTTCCCCTATTTGGGGGAATCATAGTTTCCCTCCTGTCTCTTTAGATAGTACTTTCTTAATGTGGGATAAGAAAGGAATTAAGTTTGTGCGCAACCTGTTTTCTGAGGGCCGATTCTTCTCTTTCCCTAAACTGAGCGGAGTTTTTGATCTCCCAAAGTCAAGCTATTTTAGATACCTACAAGTCCAAAGTTTTGTCTAGAAAAATTTTAGCACCTTTCCTAATTACCCAAATGTCAATATAGTGGATAATATTTTTGCTCTGTGCCCAATAGGTAAGGTATTTATCGCTACCTTGTACAACCTAATATATGATAATAACCCTTTCAGATATCAGAAGACGATGGGAGGCGTATCTGGGTCAGGCAATAAGCGATGTGCTGTGGAGAGCCTCTCTTGAGAGAATACACACCTCGCCGGTATGTGCTTGCCATGGTCTCATCCACCTGAAGGTCGTTTTAAGAACTCACCTCACTAATGCAAGATTGATCCTGATGTACATCCCTCTTGCCCACGATGTAAAGGCCGCCCAGCAGACCATATCCACATGTTTTGGTCCTGCCCTGCTCTGTCTACCTTCAGGTCTCAAATTTTTTTTGTTTTTTTTTTGCGGCACTAAAGGCCTTTATTTTTCATTTTTCGAGAGTAGGTAGACAGGAAAGAGGGCAAAGAGAGGGGGTTACGCGGCAAAGGTCACAGGGTCCGGGACTCAAACCTGGCACAGCCGCATTGAGGGCAATAGCCTCTGCACATGGTCGCGCGCTTAACCCCTACACCATCAGCGCCGCGCCCAGGTCTCAAATTTGTGAGGCTTATTCTAAAATTTTCGGGGAGGCTTTTGTTAATTATGTTAGAATCCTTCAAATACCCCTTAATGAGATCAACCAGGAGGAGGAGTAAACCCTTTCTTTTCTTTATTATTTTTTATTTTTTTCTATTATTATTCTTAATTTTATCCCAATTTAGGCTACGATACTCTCACTTTCGCTTTATGGTAACATAAAGTTTTCATATTGCTTCTAGCATATAGTGTCGTATCACTATACTTAGCTTAAGCTCTAAAGTTTGGTGCATCTATAAGTTTTCACGTACATATAAATTTAGAATGATGTGGGGTGGGTGGGTGTTAGTGCCAACTATATCGCTGCATAAATAGTGTCTCGGGATTTGTTTCAAATTCAATATTTATGTAAAACAATGTTCCTGTCAATAAAATTTGATACAAAATAAAGGGAAAAAGAGAAAAAGAAGCTCTAGTCACCTAAGACTAAGATTCAACTTTTAGGACTCAGCAAATGCTGTGTGTGGCAGAAAACTAAAATTCCCACCATGAAACATCGTGGTGGCATCATCATGCTGTGGGGAAGCTTTTTGGAGTTGCTGGGAACTCAGATGCTGGGAACAGTGATGGATGGCACTAAATACTGGACAAATCTGAAAGAAAACCTTTTAGAGGCTGCAGAAGACTCGGCATTGCAGGGCGGGGGGGGGGGTTCATTTTCTGAACACACAGCCAGAGCACATCAAATTATTTTCATGTTTAAAATGGCCTAGTCAAAGTCCAGACCTAAATCCAATTAAAAGTCTGCGGCAATATTTAAAAATGATGCTCACAGACAATATCTGTCAAATCTGACTGACCATTTACTATTTTGCACAGAAGAATGGGGAAATATGTATTCTTTAGCTGTAACAGGTAGAAACATACCCCAAAGCACTTGTAGCTAAAACTATAAATCAGGTGAAATGAATGCAAATGCATGCCACACTTTTCAGATATTTCTGTTTTAACATTTGAAAAACATTATTTCCTTCCACTTCACTATGGATTAAGCGGTAGAAAATGACTGACTGACTGACTGACTTCACAAATACATGCTAGCTAGCTACATGTTGGTCTGTCACATAAAATCCTAACAGAACACACTGTGGTGGATTTATTACGTTTGAGGCACTAGTGACCTTTATTTCAAAGTGGACAGACTTGAAATAGGGTGGAGAAAAGGGGAAGACATGCAGGAAAGATCTCGAACCCAGGACACCTGCATTGAGGACCTTCTGTACATGGGTCGCATGCTCTATCGCTACGCCACGTGGCGCTCCCCTGTGGTTGTGAAGTTAAATAGCGAAAGGCTCTGTATGTTCTCAGCCCCTGAAAGCTCCTTACAAACAATCTCTGCAAGAGGTCATTAGATTCCCATGAGCTCCTTTTCCATGTACATCCGTGGTCCTCTGGATCTCCATTGCTAATAATCGTTATAATTGATGTTTTCATTCTAGGCCTCTAATGATGTTTTCAGTATTTATGTTTGCAGACAGCTGGGCGAGCAGAATCATAATAGTTTCTCCCTGCTGTTTTTATTGGCACGGCGTTTCTCACTTTCACATCAGTAAATTAATTTTGACCCTGCCACGGCGTACATCACGGCAAACCAGCGCACAGTGTCTCTGCGTGAGCGGGTTTTCTTAAGCTGTTGTTGTAAAGAATGGCTGTATCGATCCTCCCCGCTGACGCTTTAATGAGTGCTTTGCATAACAAGTGTTTTACTGTGGGATAAATCACGTGAGGCTGTCACACACAAACAGCAAAGAGAGTGAGAAGAAGTGGGCCATCAGTTTAAACTAAGAAATGTTTTTGATCATCTTCCCAAAGAGCAGTTGTTCTCACTCTTGAAAAGTCAGTTGAATATTCATTCAGAGGAGGAAGCACATCAATTATCATCCTCTTGAATAATGTCTTGCCTGTTCCTAGCAGGCCAGCCAGCAGCAGCAGATCTGTTAAGAACAAGATGAATTCAATCAGGAAGATCCATGGACCGGTGCGGAGGGCTGGGAGTGATATCGATGGCTTGAGGAGGAGGTCGCGAAGGGGCCGCCTCCCCGGAGTCTCACTCTCATCCTGTTGCTGCTGCTGTTCAGTGTGTTCAACCAAAAAACCTCTACTGAATCAAAGTCCCAGGAGCTGAAACCAGACCAGGACTAAAACAGTTTTATTACACGTCAGCCAAAAGTTGTAGTTTCTCTGACTTGTGGAGGGCGGATTGATGACTATTGTAGATCAGTGCTGAGGTTCCTGCAGGAAAAATGTAGCAGGATGTTTGCAATTGATGCAGCTGTCTGTAATTTTTAACTAGACGCCACTCACAGTGACGTCTACTCAAAGTTCCTTCCTGAGGATTTTCTTATTACCATTTATTAAAACAAAGAGAAGAACAAAGAAATTTCATGTTCTCTAATGTGTTTTTATTGAATCGTTCTCAATCTCCCGCACCGAGATTATGTTACGTTTTCATGATCGTAACCACATTACGATTTTTAAAGTGGTTTCATAATCGTAATCACGTGCGGAGCGTTTCCACCGCACGTGGTGGGGGACTTAATTACTTTCTGAAGAGCAACTATATATTGGACAATTTTCAGTCTGGTTTTCATGAATTCAACAGAAACCACTTTACTTAAAGTGTCAAGTGACATACTGATGGCAGCTGACTCGGGAGAGTACACGGTTTTAGTTTTCTTGGACCTTACCTCCACTCTTGACATGATTAATCGTGTCATCCTGATGAACAGAATCAAAGATTTTGGATTTTCTGGGGTTGTTTTACAATGATTTATATCTTACCTTTCAGAGAGATCGTTCAGGGTTTGCATAAATCAAGCGTTGTCTGACTCAGAACAGATCTGCCATGTGGTGTACCCCAGGGATCTGTTCTTGGCCCAATCCTTTTCTTATTGTATATTTCTCTATTAGGCCAGATCATCCAAAGTTTTAATCATGTTTCTTATCATTTCTATGCTGATGACATACGTTACACTGTTCCTTTAAACCCTCTGAGATTTTTAAACTATCAAGTGTGATTGCTTTGTCGAGATTTAAATATGGTTAAATGTAAACTGTTTACAGCTGAATACTAACAAAACTAAAATATTGATTATTCCGCCTGATTAAAAAATTTCTGAAATCAGAATGGACATCATTTTTGTGGGATCGAATCTCAGAAGTCTTGGTGTATAGAGCGTTGTATGTCTCTTGATCATCATTCCAAGCAATTAGCTCGAAATTATTTTGATCACTTAAAAAATATTGCTCTACCAATGGTGTCTAGTTGTAAACCGGAAATTATTTTACATGATTTCATTTGATGTCTCGCATGGAATTTTGTAATAGACTTTTTACCAGTTTTAACAAATCTGCTGTGCATCGGATTCAAGACTCTTGACAGGGATAAGGAGGAGAGCTCATTTTATTACTTTCTTATGTTCACTTCACTGGTTACCAGTTCATTTTGAACTTCTTGTTTTAACTTTTAGGGCCCTGCATAGTCCGGCCCCCCAATATATCTTGGATATGCTTAAGCCCCAGTGTTCTTCCACAGCTCTGATCAGGGTCTATTGTTAGTCCCACAGACAAGGTTTTATACCTGTGGAAATTGGGCGTTTTAGGATGTTGCACTCAGATTGATGAATTTTCTCCCATTGTTTATACGCCATGTCGACTCCATTGATTATTTTAAAACGACGCTAAAAACGTATTTGTACAGACAGGTTTTTAATTAATGTGATGTTTAAATTTGCTTTGCTTTTCTTATGCGTGTTGTGAAGCATTGCGTGACTATCTGTGAAAGGTGCTATACAAATAGGACTTTACTTACTGACCATGTTTCACCATGTTGATTGTAAGTTGGAGGTGTTAGTTTGACACCACGCTTATGGTTTTGCATGTAGGCCAGAATCTTTGGTTTTGTAGCAAACCGCAACCAAGACTTCTTCTCACTTTCTTTCCACAATTTTTTTTTTCTTTTTAGCTCTCACCCATAAAGAGCCAGATTTCCACCTGAGCTGAGGATCCCTGTAGCTCCTTCAGACTTACCACGGGCCTCTTGGCTGCTTTTCTGATTAATACTATGTAGGTTTAGATGAAACACTCAGGATATTGTTGTATTAACCAGCCCTGATGTTTCCTTTGGTCTGCATGAGACTGTTTCACACAACACTTTTTTTATTACAAATATATTTTAAAGCTTACCAAAGCGCTGCATAGTGTCATAAAACAATAAAATCAAAGCACATAACAGACAAAAGAAACAAAAATTGATGTCTCACACTGGGAGGTTTTCAACCAAGAATTAAAGACAGCCATTAGAGCAAAGCGCTCCAAGGTTTAGAACCTGCAACAGGAAAAGCTCTGTCATCTCTCGGCTTGGAACATCCAAAAGCTTCTCATCCACTGACCTTAGTGACTGTGAACGAACGCACATTTGCAGTCGTTCTGACAGGTAAGATGAGGCACAAGCATTAAAAGACTTAGGAACATAAAAAACTTTTAAAATTAATCCTTAAGTGAACTGGAAGCCTGTTGTGAGGCTAAAACTGTATTGATGTTGTGTTTGTGCCGGTTAAAATCGACCCGCTGCATCCTGTACCTATGGTTAAAGCTCAATATCAGCCTGGCTGGTTATAAACGAGAGATAATAAATATCTGATAAATATTGGAAGTAATAAAAGCATAGATATCTGCTTCAAGACTGTGTTTGGACAGAACAGGTCAGATTTGTGATAACCTTCTTAAATTAATAAAACATGGCCATCCTACTGCATTAAGCTGATTCTCTACTTTCAACATGGGACTCATTGTTACACCTAAGATGATTATGAGCTGCAGTTGGGTATAAATAAAATTATTTAGCTTTTTTAATTAAAACTGAATAAGCTAATCAATGTGAATGTTAAATTAAAAAGTAAATTGTCAACAAGACGGTCCAGGAGAGGCTGGATAGAATGCTGCAAGTCACTGACTGGATGCAATCTGCTGGGTTTCCTTAGATAGAAAAACTTTTTATCCAATTTGAATAAATAACAGAATTGGACTGCACTGTTCAATGATTAAGATTAATTGGAATGTATGTACCTGAGTTTTGTGAAGTGCCTCGAGACGACGTGTTGTGAATTGGCGCTATATAAATAAACTGAATTGAATAGAGCACCTATCAGAATGCTTTCACCTATAAATGTCCCTGTGCTCACAGATCATCTCTAACAAATTTCTTAGATCTTCTCAGAACATCTGTTGTTAATGGAGATTAAATTCAGTCAGTCATTTTCTACCGCTTATTCCATAGTGGGTCGCGGGGGAGCTGGTGCCTATCTCCAGCAGTCTATGGGCGAGAGGCGGGGTACACCCTGGACAGGTCGCCAGTCCATCGCAGGGCAACACACAAACAACCATGCACACACTCATTCACACATCTAAGGGCAATTTAGAGCGACCAATTAACCTAACAGGCATGTCTTTGGACTGTGGGAGGAAGCCGGAGTAGCCGGTGAGAACCCACGCATGCACGGGGAGAACATGCAAACTCCATGCAGAAAGACCCCCGACCGGGAATCGAACCCAGAACCTTCTTGCTGCAAGGCAACAGTGCTACCAACCATCCAGCCCGAGATTAAATTCAATTCAGTTCAAATTCAAAAATACTTTATTAATCCCAAAGGGAAATTAAATGTTGCTGTAGCTCATATTCTGCAGGTTTCTTCAAAGAGCCGCTGTAGATGCTGATGGCCGTGGGCAGGAAGGATCTCTTGTAGGTCTTTCTTACAGCAGATCTGAAGAAGCCTCTGACGGAAGACACTCTGTTGTTGTAGGACAGTCTCATCAAGAGGATGCTCAGGGTTCTCCATAATGTTCTTCATTTTATGAAGAATCATTCTTTGCTCAATGATCTCCAGAGGTTCCAGAGGAGTCCCCAGAACAGAGTCAACCTTCTTTATCAGCTTGTTGAGCTTTTTTAAGTTCCTGGCTCTGATGCTGCTTCCCCAGCAGATGATGGCAGAAGAGATCAAACTCTCCACAAGAGACTTATAGAAGATCTGCAGCATCTTGCTGCCAACACAGTAGGTCCTAAGCTTCCTCAAAAAGTACAGTCTGCTCTGTTCCTTCTTGTAGATGGCTTCACAGTTGCATCTCCACTCCAGTCTGTTGTCCAGGTGAACACTGAGGTATTTATACTCCTCCACCACCTCCACCTCTTCTCCCATGATGGAAATAGTGTTTGACCTGTTCCTGTTTCTCTTGAAATCTACAATCATCTCCTCTGTTTTATTCACATTCAAGATGAGATGATTGTTTTCACACCATGCCACAAAGAGGTCCACCACCTTCCTGTACTCATCTGGTCCATCTCTGATCCAAACCATGACAGCAGAATCATCTGAGTATTTCTGCAAATGACAGGAGTCGTCTTGTACTGGAAGTCTGAGGTGTACAGAGTGAAGAGGAATGGTGAGAGTTCAGTCCCCTGTGGTTCTCCTGTGCTGCTGACTACCTGTTTAGACACTCAACCCTTCAGTCTCACAAACTGTGGTCTGTTTGTCAGGTAGTCTTTGATCCAGGAGATTGTTGAGGCCTCCACCTGAGTCTTCTGGAGTTTCTGACAAAGCAAATCAGGTTGGATTGTGTTAAATGTTCTGGAGAAATCAAAGAACATGATCCTCACAGTGCTGCTGGTTGTCCAGATGACAGTGGGTCTGTTGAAGCAGGTGTTTGATGGCATCTTCAACTCCAACTCCAGTCCTTCAGGACTCTAGGGCTGACACCATCTGGACCTGCAGCCTTATTCTGGTTCAGTCTCTCCAGTTGCATCTTCACCTGACTTCTTGAGACACACAGGTGAAAGGGAGGTGCTAAAGGGAGGAGCAAAGGGAGAAATTACACAAAGATTTTTTTTGGTGGTGTTAGAATAAAGGGAGTGAATACAAATGCATGCCACACCTTTCAGATTTATACTAAGTCAATTACATAAAATCCGAATATAAACACATAAGGTTTGGTTTTAACGTGACAAAATAAAAATAAAAAAGGTCTGAATACTTTTGCAAGGCATGCAGCACATCTAAATGATTTTTTAAAGTTTGTATATACACATCTAACAATGCACACTTTCTAACAGGGTTATAATTACGTTTTATTTTGTCATGAATATACCTCCACCACTATCCATGGAGTCTAAACTGTTCCCAAAAAGTAAGGAAACTTGTGTTTGGCTGATTTTTAGCTTTGTTGTAGCAATTATTCTTGACAAAAACTCTTCATTTCCCTTTAAGTGGAGGCTTTATTGTAAGGAAAAGTATTTCTGGGTTGAGCACCAGAGTTAAGTATGCGGATTTTGTTTAAACCCTCTCCACCGATGCCAGATAGCTTATTCTGCTAATAACTTGTGTTTATTGGGTTAAATGGTTGAAGTCTGAAGAAACAAGGTGCATTGGTTATTTAATAATTTATTATTTTAATAAACTGGGCCCTGAGTAGTGCTTTGGAGAAACATGCACAGCCACAACAGCCTGGCACGCCCTCCTCATGCTGATCACCAGGTCGGTAACACACTGCAGTGGGATGGTTTCCCATTCCTCTACCAGTATTCGTTGCAAGCCAACCAACATGCCCCACCCGAAACTGATCCACAGATCTTGTCAGGACTGCAGGCAAGCTGTTCCATCCTCTTCACTCCTAGATGTGGAGGTAGTCTCTGGAAATATTAGATTAAATTTGTTTGCAGAATCTCCTCTTGATAGCTCTCTGCATAGATTGCCTCTAATTAAGACCAGCCTTGTTTCCTGAGAGGGAAATCCCACCATCACTCTGTCTCCACCTAAAACTGTTTTTTTTATTGGCAAACAAAATCAAGTTTTTCATGGGCACAACCCCTCATATGCAAATATGGAACAGTTTAAGGGGAAATAACCCAGCTTTCCATATTTATTGCCAAGAAAAGCAGCCAATCACAAATATTCTTAATTTTCTTTCAGATTAGGAAATCTGACCTAATTTAAATGTAGTTCTGTCTTAAGAAGAGGTAAAGCGCTGAAACTGTTCCACTGAAGTTCATTTTTCATTGACATCCATATTGCTGACTGATTGCTATAAAAGGAGGACGGAAATGTTTAAAATCGGTGGCTGTGGCTTCACATGCCCAGAAGGTTTCAGCAGTTCCAAACGTTTCCAGAAAGGACAAAGATGTTTGTCTGTATGAGATGCATGCTATATAATTTAGTTGCTACGGGTGCAGAGCATGCTCAGTATTAACACCACATGGTTGTGAGGGCATCAACTTGAGCACCTTTGGGATGTAATGGAATGAAAAGTTCACACCATGGGTGTTCAGGTGACAAATCTGCAGCACCTGTGATGGCTATCAAGTCAATATGGACCAAAATCGTGGAGGAATGTTTCAGACACCTTGTTCAACCTGTGCCACAAACACAGTTCTGAAGACTGCGGTTCTAGGAATGCGTTCCAAAAAGATGAACACTATGTCTATATTATCTAAGTTATAAGAAGGAAAGTAAAATAGGCAAAATGTTTAATTTCTATTTGAGTCTCCAAAGTTAACCATTAAAGATTTTTAACAACACATTTATTTACAATAATAAAATGCACAAAATACACAAGATATCACATGAGGACAAGCTTAAAAATAATTAAATAAGATGCTTGTTACATATTAGTTTTCCCTTAGTTGACATATTACACAATATCCCATTAAAACCCCATAGTTGCAGGAAATGTTCCATGTTCCCAGTGGCTCTGTGGAAGCAAAACTCCAGCCTCAGCCTTGCCTTGACGTTACACTTCCACAGAGCCACAGCATCAAGTTGAGGTCCAATCTGCAGTCTGTCTCTACGAGATACATAAATAGCCATTTTTGCTTCTGCAATTAAAAAGTTTAAAATCTGACCCTTTGACTTGTTGGCTTTGTTAACACACATCAATAAACTGAAAAATGTCGTCAGTCTCTTACAATCAATAAAAACATGAAAAACATTCTCGGGCAGACCACAGAAATGACACTCCCTGGACTAATAACCGATAAAAACGAGTTTGTAGCTATCGCGCCATGTAGGATCCTCCATTGGAGATCACCTGTCCGTTTCTTTATGGGTGGTTTGTATAGGGTCCTCCAATCAGGGGTTTGTCCTGTCAGTCGGTCCGCCCACACGCTCACGGCAGAATTTTTTTATTTAGGACTTTAACACAGTTTTTATAGAGTACTTTTGAGCCTGTACTCTGAAGGCTCATCTGCGAGTCTTTACTAGATAGCAGAGGACCATTGTCTTTCATGAAGCCGGTGTTTAGGCTCAAATCAGGAAACGGGTCTGTCGGGTCCGGTGAGACTTCAATCTTATGGAGCAGCTGTAGGAGACCCCTCTCTCCAGCCGTCAGTCTTTCCTTCACCAGGCCCAGGAAACACTGCACAAGTCTAGCAGACCGGACTCCCAGCAGAGAAACAACGGCCTGGGTGTTGAAAAAATCCGGTCCAGCTGTCTCCACCAGATGTTTCAGTGTTGTCATCTTTGACCTGCACAGCGCCTCCGACAGTCCTGGTATTGCACCGCCACATACATCCAGTCTGGACCCGCAGACTAAAGGCTCATTTAAAAGCCAATGCAGAAATTCTTGCGCCTGTAAACGACTTATTTTAAAAAAGCCACAGGATTTAAAAACACCCTGATAAAACTGAGGCAACCCCTTTAACTTTAAAAGACTAAAATCAATTAATAACAGACCAGCATCCAGCCCCAGAAAATATACACGTCTGAGAATGCGCTGGCCACACCTCTCCATACAGGAGATCTTGTCAGGTATTTTTGAAGGAACTGTAAACAAAATGTTGCTGTTCTGCTGGCCAGGTGGACAAGGCCCTGGCCCCCCTCCTCTCTTGATAAAAGCAAGACAGACTGTGGCATCCAATGTAGACCATTCCAGAAAAAATTAATCATCTGTTTGAATTTTCACAAGTAAACCAGATGGTGGGTCTAAAACGGAAAGCTTGTGCCACAGCTGTGAAGCAACAAGGTTGTTTAAAACCAGCACTCTGCTCCGGTAGGACATTTGGGAGTGCAGCCACTACCATTTTGACAACTTGTTTGTTATTTTTTTCACAAAGTGTTGTGAAATGTCACAATATGTTTATTGCCTAAAAACACACCAAGATATTTAAAACCATCTTTTTTCCATAAAAGACCTTGAGGGAGAACTGGGAGCCCAGCAGACCACTCGCCGACAGCCAGGGCTTCGCTCTTTACCCAGTTCACCCTCGCAGCGGACAAGACAGAAAATTTTTCAGTGATCTTGGTTAAAACAGTGACATCTTGCTGATCTTTAATAAAAACAATGACATCGTCAGCGTAGGCAGATAAAACCATGTTGTTCTTAAAACCAGGTAAAACCAGACCATAAACACTCGCGCGTATTTTCTGAAGTAGGGGTTCCAGGGAGAGTGCGTAGAGCATCCCCGAGAGCGCGCAGCGCTGTAGAACGCCTCTACACACCCTAAAAGGAGCACCTAGGCTATCGTTGATCTTCAGCACACTCAATACCACTGTACAGCACCTGGATCTTGGCAATAAGACCCTCGCCGAACCCAAACTCCCTCAAGGTTTTCCAGAGGAAGCCGTGTTCAACGCGGTCAAATGCTTTTTCTTGATCTTGTGAAATCAAGCCAGTTTTTAAACCCAATGAACTGGAGACCTCGAAAACATCCCGAATTAGGTAGATGTTAGCTACCATGGACCTGCTGGGGACGCAATAGGTCTGATCCCGGTGGATGACCTGCTCCATAGCTTTACCCAGCCTATTGGCCAGGGCCTTGGAGAGGATTTTGTAGTCGGTACCGAGGAGGGACAAAGGGCACCAGTTCTTGATATCCTGCAGGTTCCCCTTTTTGGACAGCAGCGTGATGACTGCCCTACGGCAAGACAAGGGGAGTGAACCAGTTAGAAGACTCTCATTGTAGACGTCAAGCAAGTCCAGGGCCAGAAGGTCCTAGTAGGCCCTGTAGAACTCCACCGTGAGGACCTCTGGCCCTGCATGCTGAGGAGGGCTGTGTGGAGTTCCTGAAGCCCCAGAGGGCGCTCCAGATCAGTGTTGGTCTCCTCGGAGACCTGAGGTAGTACATTGCAGAACTCCTCCAACAGTTCCTCGTTCTCCTTATAGTCACTGTTGAACAGAGAAACGTAGAACTCCACTGCCCGCCTCCTGATCTGCCCTGGCTCACTCAGTTGCTGCCCTATGTCCGACAGAAAAGAGTGGATCTGCTTCCTCTGCCCGTGCTTCTTCTCCAGGCCGAAAAAGAAGCTAGAGGGAGCATCCATCTCCGTGATGTTCTGGACCCGGGTCCTAACCAATACGTCTTGGACTTTATTTTCCAGCAGGTTTGTTAAACCTAGCATTTAGATTTGAGAGCTTCAATGTGCTCTCGATTTCCAGTGGATTCACTAAGTCGTTCTAACTCCACAATATTTATCTCCAGATCTCTGATAGATCTGGTAATGTCATGGGTGACATTGACAGTGTGCTGCTGACTCAGCAGTTTTATTTGAACTTTCCCATGGTCCCACCACTGTCTCAGACAGGTAAAATCAGATTTCCTCTGTCTAAAACCAGTCCAAAAATAACTTGAGTTAAAGCGGAGTTAAAATGCCAGTAAGCGCTTCTAGGTAAAATATTTCTAATAAAAACGCTACCAAAAAGCAACGAGTGATCAGTAAAAGCCACCGGTAAAATCCGGCATGTTTTAAACACGTTAAAAAGATGTTCAAAACAATAAATACGATCAAGACAAGCTAAAGAGATTCAGTTTTCCTTAATGTGGGACCATGTGTACTGCCTGGAGCCTGCGTGAATCCTCCTCCATACGTCCACCAGGCTGTGAGACGAGACCAGCTGCCGCAAAGCATGTTGGGCCGCCGGATGCGGCTCTGCATGATTACGATCTAAAAACTCGTTTTCGGTACAATTAAAATCCCCACCTATAAAAACATAATCCTCAGACCCACAATCACCCAACCTTTCCCCAATTTTATCAAAAAAACGCTTTTTCTCTGCATTGGTAATAGGAGCATAAATGTTAATAAAAACCATACTAAAAATGACTAAAAGACACTTCCCTTGAACGACGTGCTCAACATCTGTGGAGTTCGGGGTGAAAGATTTAGAGAACAGGAAGCCCACCCCTGCACTCTGGGAGGTGCCGTGGCTTAAAATGACCTCCCCCCTCCACTCTTTGCCCCAGTCTGTTTCAATTTAATGGTCACTATGAGTTTCTTGTAAAGAAATGACGTCTATTCTCTTTTGATTCAATGTTTGGTAAATCAAAGCACGTTTCTCAGCCTCCCTCGCCCCATTAAGATTCAAAGATGCTATTTTAAAAGAATCCATATTGGCTAAGAAGCTAAAAACAACACACCAAAAAACTATAAAAGATATTAAAGTGCTACTGTGCATCATTTTAATCAAAATTGTTTTCTTGCTTTGGACATTATTTTCTTTAATCTAAAAACTTCTGTATCTGTATCTCAAATTAGAAAAATAACTTTCAATTTTTACTTCTCTCAATCCTTTAGTTTGTCGTAAAAGGGTTCTGTAAGACTCTACAGGGTATCCCGGTTCTTTACTAGTCGTTTGTGATACAGATGCCACGCTGGTGTCAGAGAACCAGCTGTCATTGTCACTACTGTCCAATTGCTCCTTACTCTCTGCAGCCAGCTTGCTGGTCTGCTTGCTGGCTTGCACAGCACCCACCGCGTTCTTCCTTTTGCTTCGCCTCTTTATCGGGGCAGAAGCCTCTAGCTCCATCACCTCCTCTGCCTCACCTGTCTCTCCCTCTACTCCAGCTCCAAAAAAAACGACTCTACACTGTTCTTTCCTTCATTCTGTCCACCTACCTCCACCTCTCCTTTCTCTCCCTGATCTCCACACACTAAATGCTCCTTATCGCGCCTCACCTCCTCCTCCTCTCCCTGCACACCCCTTCTCTCCCCCACTTCACTTTCACTCTCACCACCATTCACCCCATCACCACATACCCCACCGTGTTCTCATCCTTTCGCACACACACACTCATTTCCAAAGCTTCTCCACTCTCAACAGTACCTTCAACTGGCTCTTCCAATACCACCGCAGGTTCCTCCACAGCGGCAGCGGGCCCCTCCGCCGCCGCGGCCTCACCAGGTGGGTCCCCAACCTGCTCAGCAGCAGCAGGCTGCTGCTTCGCTGCAACCGGCAGAGCCAGCCCGGCCCTGTCGGGACACATTTTTATAATGTGGCCCTCCTGACTGCAACCAAAACATTTTATATTAGAAGATGTTGCAAAAAGGACGTAATAAAAATCGTCTAATCTAACATGAAAACGTAAGTTAAGTTCTTCATCTCGCTTGTTCAACAACATGAACAGTTGTCTCCTGTGCGAGACAACATGTTTCAATAAAGGAGATTTACACCCAGACGGAACTTTTCTGATCGGTGACACCACTTTTCGTGTCGAGACAGTTCTCTCACTAAAAACTCGTCACTGATAAACGGAGGGACATTTGACAGCGTTATTTTTGTTGCTGGTAATGTGAGCGGCGACACTTGTAAAAACAAACTCTTCACTGAAACGCCCGCCTCCACTAGCTGCTGAGCCTTTTCCACTTTCTCAACAAAGAAGACGACAGCTCCACTCATACGAGCTGCCAACTTGATTGCCCCTTGCCCAATTACTACACCCACGGCCAAACAAACTTCCTCCACGCTGCACGGAGACCAGCACCCACCTTGATGCCGTTCTTCCGCATCAGCGTGGAGAAACCTCCGGTGCCACCACTCACCATGGTGTCCTATGATGCCAACCAGTCAGGGAGAGACCCTGACGGTCACACCTGAACTACAAACACCAAAAAAAACACCAAACAAACAGAAAACAGTGAAACAGTTACTATAAACAACACCCAGTGAAACAGTTTAGAAATAAACACCCAAAAAGAGAAAAAAAAGACACTCTCACTCTCGCTCTTCCGCTCACACTCCTCATACGAAGAAGATGGAGTGATTGCAAACATACTCCAAATGTCCCTCGATAGCTCTACATCTGAATTTTTTATGCTGCTTATGTTTTACTGTTCTGCTTTGCTTTGAGACTGAGGATCACTCAAGATTTTCTCCAAACCTCTAATTCAGCTCCAAATGATTAACGTCAGGGAGTCAGTGGCTTTTTACAGATCAGTTTTAATAGCCTCGTTAGGGTAGGGAGAAAAGCAAATGTTGCTGGGACCCTCCTGATCATTGATGTGCATGTGACAGTGTACATGATGCCTCCAGAGTCATTTCTTGCATCACCCACCATCGGCTCTTTGCAGGTCGGGGAAAAGGGCTCAGAGTTAAGGATGCACTTTTTATTTTTATTCCAGTCTTTGCCAAAATATTCAGAGAAGTGTTTGACTTCAGCTTCATTCTGTATGGACTGGCCTGAGAAACCTGACTGCCTACAGAAGCCCCCCCACCCTTCCTGAACAGAGTCCTCGCCTGGCTAACCGTCTGAATGGCTTCTACTGCAGACATGACAAGAAGCCATTCACACCTCAAACCAACTCCTCCACATCCCATTCAGGAACAAGTTCGACCAGTAAAGCAACCAACCCCCTACCTTCAGATCCTCTGCCTCCACTAAAGATCTCTGAGGATGATGTAAACAGGCTCTTTCAGCGCATGAAAACAAAGAAAGCTGGAGGACCTGACAACGTCTCCCATCATGCCTGAAAGCCTGTGCAAATCAACTCGCCCCTATCTTCACCCGGATCTTCAACAAGTCACTGGAGATGTGTGAGGTCCCCTCCTGCCTCAAACGATCCACCATCATCCCAGTGCCCAAGAAACCCACCATCCTAGGATTAAATGACTACAGGCCTGTAGCCCTGACGTCTGTGGTCAGGAAATCCTTGGAGCAGCTGGTGTTGAAGCACCTGAAAGACATCACAGGCTCTCTACTGGACGCCCTGCAGTTTGCTTACCGAGCAAACAGGTCGGTAGATGATGCTGTTAACTTAGGTCTACACTTCATCCTGCAACACCTCGACCACCCAGGGACCTACGCCAGGATCCTGTTTGTAGACTTCAGCTCGGCCTTCAACACCATCATACCAGACATCCTCCACCAGAAGCTCACCCAGCTCAACGTCCCAGCCTCCACCTGTCAGTGGATCAACAGCTTCCTGACGGACCGACAGCAGCAGGTGAGACTGGGGAGCATCTTCTCCCGAACCAGATCAATACGTACTGGTGCCCCCCAGGGGTGTGTTCTATCCCCACTCCTCTTCTCCCTGTACACAAATGACTGCACCTCAGCGGACTCGTCCGTGAAACTCCTTAAGTTTGCAGACGACACCACCGTCATTGGACTGATCCAGGACGGTGATGAGTCTGCATACAGACAGGAGGTGGATCGCTTGATACACTGGTGTGGTCAGAACTGCCTGGAACTAAACCCACTCAAGACTGTGGAGATGCTGGTGGACTTTCGAAAAACACCACCCCCATACACCCCCCTCACCATCCTCAACAACACCGTGTCGGCTGTGGACCACTTCAGATTCCTAGGAACCACCATCTCTGAGGACCTGAGATGGTCTTCACACATAGACACTGTTCGGAAGAAGGCCCAGCAGAGACTGTACTTCCTGAGGCAACTCAAGAAGTACAGGAGCTACTGGTCATCTTCTACACTGCCATCTTTCAGTCTGTCCTTTCTTCATCCATCTCAGTGTGGTTTGGCTCATTCTCAAAACAGGACAGGTCCAGACTGCAACGAACAATCAGGACTGCAGAGAGAATTATCAGGGCTGACCTTCCCTCCATGCAAGACTTATACAGGTCAAGGGTCAGGAAAAGAGCTGCTAAAATCTCTGCAGACCCCACACACCTTGCACACAAACTGTTCAAAGTTTTACCTTCAGGCCGACGCTACAGAGCGCTGTTCACTAAAACCAGCCGCCACAGAGACAGTTCCTTCCCCCAGGCTGTTTCTCTGCTGAACATTCAATAGAGTACAAAACAACAGCATACAGATGTTGCAAATGCACCTTTTTATTTATTTATATATGTGTATATTTGTACATTGTAAATATATATATTCTATTCTGTAATGCATAAACAAAAACCAAAGAGCAAAGTGTGCTGGAGTCAAATTCCTTGTTTGTATGTACAAACTTGGCAATAAAGCTGATTCTGATTATATGCTGTATTAAAACTGCTGTTGTGCTGCAACTGCATGCCTGAGGCGTTCTTTTTATAATATCAACTGTAGAGAGTGAATGCAACTTACAATACATTTACTGTCACTATCCAGCAGGTATAATGTTACTGTTGAAGGTAGTAATTTAAATTAATTAGCTCAATTCAAACTGTAGTTTAAACACAGACACAGAGGTTGCTTTACTGACACACACAGACACACACAGATACTAAACCATAATCTGTCTCGGTGCATCAAGCGATATGACAAAGCTGACTTTTCCACATCTAGATGAACCGAGGGGGGTGAGGGCAGGACGGGCATTATCAGCCCCAGAGGGAAGATAAGAGCTTCCTCGGTGGGCCAAAGAATCCAAAGGTCACTGGAGTTTGACTTCACACCAGCAGACATGGAGACACTGAAGGTCAAACAGATTGATGGGGGTGATCCTTTCACAAGGATGAAAACCACACTGGTCAGTCTGAAGAAGTCAGTCAGAAATCAATCAGTTGTGCTTTTATGTGCTTGATGACACCTCTAAATTCGTTGTCTCTGTGGGGAGGACAGAAATATACCTGGTGCATTTCAGGACACCATGAAGGGCTGCGGCATTGAGTCCTGAGGCAGAGCATTGAGCCCTGCAAGGATCAAGTAGAATAATAACTCTAGTGGAGCACCCAGGATAAGTGGGGCCCCCTGGGTGCAGCTCTAAATATGATCACAGACACTATACTAAATACCAATAAAAAACATTGAGCTGTGAAATGCATATAAAAACTGCAGCACTACTGGTTGGGTAAAGACATAATTTAGCAAGAGCTGGATTAGAGAAAAACAATAACAAGAGCTACGCAAAGAGTTGAAATTTGGCCAGTACAGCTGCTTTTTCACTCCAATGTAATTCCTCTGTTTTAATGGAGATGATATTTCATCCATCTGGTCCATGATCTGACATTTTATCCACACTCACACCAAATTTCTTGCTGTGTTTTTGGAGCTATGGAATGGAGCATTTAATCCTCAGAGAAGCAATGCCAGCGGTGGGGTTGTTTTTTCACTGTGTCAGAAGGGTAGGAAAATACATTTAATTATATCGGTACGATTATCAGCCTCAACAGTAAAATTTATATCAGATATCGATATTGGCCCAAGTTTTCAAATCAGTGCATTCCTAATTTTCCTTCATGTAAATTTTAGCTAAATGATGTTAGCAAGTGGTGTCTGCTTGCGTCAGGAGCCGAAGTTGGCATATGATTTGTAGCCGCTGATTCAGTGGCTGGATAAATGACTGACTCACAATCTGAGGCTTTGAATCAAATATTAACTTCAGTGTAATTATTCTACGTAAGATTTTGTGAACAAATTTTAGATAAATGTTTTAGAGGTTACCAGGTAATTGGAGGATCATGAAGCTGAGTAGTATTTTCTCTGACCCAAGGCCAAAGAGAACACATTCTAAGTTTAAAGTACATAATTGTTTTCTAAAAAGTAATACATTTCTGTTTATTCCAGTTCTGAACCATTATTAGCATTTTCTAGTCTGTAGGTGCCACAGGAACCAAAAGATGAAAACAGTTTACATTGTTTGGTGCAAACAAATTTACAGTCTTTAAATTATTGGAAGGATGTGAAACTAAAGATCAAGCTTTCCATCTTTTAAAATAGAGCCACACAATATATTGGGGATATTTCTTTATCACAATGTCAGTGTAAGCATATTAATATCTTAATAGGCTGTTTGGGGAGCAGCTAATATATTCCAAGGGTTACAAATTTGACCGCGTATGCCAATGTAATATTTAACATGTTGGAGTAAGTCTCACATCGCCAAGACACATTGTAGCAAAATTCAAACTCTTAAAACAGAAAGAACAAGTAAGAAGCTGAACAATCAGTTTCCAAAGGAGATCCTGGACCGCGGCACGCTCTTTTTCCTGTGAGGAAGAAGCGCGTCGCTAAGGGAACTTGCACTGTAGTCACAGTTGACAATCTTTATGTAAATTGACATTTGTTCTGATTATACCGTGCTTTTACTGAATATAACAGCATGTAATATTAAACAGTAAATGCTGATTAGATGGTAGGTATTTCAATGTGAACTAATTGAACTTATTGTGATGTGTGCATCTCTCCGTTCCCCCGTTTCTGTTTTCTTTCACTTACACACACACACACACACACACACACACAGGAAGACACAGCACAAACTCAGTTTAAACCTCATTCCTAGCTAGTGAAATGAACTCAATGCGATTTGTAACTTGGAATGTACCTGGAATTGGAATGATTAAAAAGCATATAAACATAGAACTAGAAAAACTTAAAGCAGGAATTGTCTTAATTCAGGAAACCCTCATATCCAAATCTGACCCAAATACACTAAGTCCACCCAAATCTCTTCACTTTTACGTAGCTAGCCATAATTCCAAGCACAGAGGAGTAGCTACTAATTAATAGAAGGATGCAGATTACATGCAAAGACAGCATATTTGATCCAGAAGGGAGATGTAATTATTAACATAAATCTGAGTAACGATTGGTGTATAGCTAATTAATATGGTCCAGATGAGGATGACTCCAAGGTTTATCACACTCTCTTTTCTGCCATTTCAACTCAGACTGGAACAGCACTTGTGGTGGAGGAGATTTTAACCTCACTCTGATCACAGAGTTAGACAGGCTCAGCAGATCATCTGCACTTCGTAACTTGCAGTCAGTTAAAGCAGTATGAGGAAGATTTTAGTCTGTGTGATGCCTGGCATTCATGTTACCCAACAGTTAAGGAATTTACTTTTTTCTCACCTGGACACCGCTCTTTCTCCTGAATAGACCTCCTGCTAATCAGCAACTCTGTAATGAAGGAGGTATGTCAGGCCCAAATTCATCCAATTTCCTTAAGCAACCATGCACCAGTAACCATGATGGTGATGGGAAAAAAAAACATTAACACCACCTGTAAAACTTTGGAGGTTTAAAAACATCATTACTTAAAGATGAAGATTTCAACACCAAAAATAAACAATCAAACTAAAATCTCCTCTGGGAGGCAGAGGAGAGTTGTTATGCGTGGGAAAATAATTTCTTATTCATCATATAAGGAAAAAAAAAAAAGAAAAAGTAGCTAAAGTGGAACTAGAACAGAAACTAAAAGAAGAAAATGGGTTAAATGAAATAAGAAAATTAGAATTCAAACTTATTAGAATAACAGAGGCAAAAATACAATTCCAAATACAGAGATTGTGGTTGGAGAACTTCGATCGTAGCAATAAATTTAGGAAACGTCATGCAAGTCAATTGAAAAACAATAAAGAAAAAGTAACAATTTCAATAACAGTATTTGATGGACAAGATTTTGTACCCTTTAATGTTTTAGAAGAATCAAATGGCACTGATAAAAATTAATTCTTTGAATATCACCAACTAAAATGTATCATCCAGTCCAAATGTTAAGATTAAACAAGTTAACATAGAACTTTCTCTAGTAATTACTGGCTTCTTTAAACTTCAACACCCAAAGTTATGCTCCACAACCTACAGAAAACTTTCAGAGGTAGATTAAACAATCTCACTTCCTATCAGTAAATGGGATGATTATTTATTACTACTATAGATTTACTAAGAATGACTTAAAATGCCAGCCTTCAGGTGATACAATACAAAATCCTTCACAGAACGTACTACACAGGGAAAAGGATGTTTCAAATGGGTTTTTCCCTTTCCAGCATAAGCCCAAACTGCATGGGAGATTTACCTGACAACCATCTACATGCTCTCTGGCACTGTCCGCCTGTCTATGGCTTCTAGCTAAAGTTATGGGGTGGTGGTAGGTCTGGCATGGAGGTGTCGGCGGTGGGTGGGGGTGCTGCAGCTGCCGACATTTAGGCAGGGCTGGGCCGTGGGCCGCTGTGTCTTCTTGTCTGCTTCTGTGGGGGTGTCCTTGTGGTGTCATTGAGAATCTCTAGGGGGTTCCTGGCCTCAGTTGGCGCTGAGATAGTATGGGTGCTAGCAGAACAAGACTGGACCAGTTAGGGACTGGCCCCCCAGAGTGAAATACAATCTACCTTGGTTCCTCTGGGTTCCAACTGCTGCGGTGAGCTGGTGCCTGCCCGACATGTTGTGGGCTTTGGGGCTGCTTGGTGCCGGGCTGCCTTGCTGCCAGGAGTTGGTGTGTGCCCTGGCTGCTGGGGGGACCAGTTTTCGGTCTTGGCCTGCAAGACTGGGGGTTGCGGTGTGGCTGGGTCGGGGGGTTCGGTGCCCTGCGTCTCGCTCTGTGCCTCTTTGGCCTAGGGGCTGCTGCCCCTGTGTCTTGCTGGCGTCCTACTTCTGTGCTGAGCATATGGTTCACTAGGGACTGCTGCGTCCTTCCAAAGCCTGGTCTACCTGCCCTTTGTGCTCTTAGGTGCTGTGGATTACAGGTTTTCTACTGTTCCTGCCACACTTACAAATATACACTTACAGGTGACAAACTCGCACTCAAACACACCCACTCAACACAAACACACTTATTTCTAAACAGATCCTGAAAGACACACACGCGCATACATACTCCCACGCACAAACACTCAATTACTGAAATGGTTCAAGATTACTATAACGTCAATAGGTCCTGCCTCTGATGCTGGATTGAATCTGTAATTAATAAAGTTAATCATATAATTAGGATACTCGCCTGAGATGTCCTTTTTGTAGAGCAAAACGTCCCTGGCACACGTAGGTAACCATCCACTCCTTATGGTATGCCAGAAATACAGGGGTTGAACAATGAAACTGAAACACCTGTCATTTTAGTGTGGGAGGTTTCATGGCTAAATTGGACCAGCCTGGTATCCAGTCTTCATTGATTGCACATTGCACCAGTAAGAGCAGAGTGTGAAGGTTCAATTAGCAGGGTAAGAGCACAGTGTTGCTCAAAATATTGAAATGCACACAAAATTTATGGGTGACATACCAGAGTTCAATAGAGACAATTGTTGGGTACAAAAAGTCTTGCTGGCGCATCTGTGACCAAGACAGCATCTTTGTGATGTATCAAAACCACGGTATCCAGGGTAATGTCAGCATACCACCAAGGGAAAGGACGAACCACATCCCCAGGATTAACTGTGGACGCAAGAGGAAGCTGTCTGAAGGGATGTTTTGGGTGCTAACCCGGATTGATCCAAAAAAAATAAAACCACGGCTGCCCCAAATCATGGCAGAATTAAAATGTACCTCAACTCTCCTGTTTCCACCAGAACTGTCCGTCGGAGCTCCACAGGGTCAATATACACGGCTGGGCTGCTATAGCCAAAACCCTTTGGTCATCATGCCAAGCCAAACGTCGGGGTTTTAAAGGTGCAAGGAGCTCAAACTTGGCGTGGACAATGGAAACATTATTGTTCTCTGATGTGTCCACCTTTTTTGTTTTCCCCACATCCGAGAGAGTTTCGGTGTGGAGAAGCCCCAAAGAAGCGTACCCCCCAGACTGCTGCATCCCGAGTGAAGCGGGGGTGGATCAGTGATGGGTTTGGGCTGCCATATCATGGCATTCCCTTGGCCCAAAACTTGTGCTAGATGGGGCGTCACTGCCAAGGGCTACGGACCATTCTTGAGGGCCATGTGCATCCAATGATTCAAAAATTTATCCTGAAAGGGGGTGCCATGTATCAGGATGACAATGCACCAAAACCCAGCAAGACTGGTGAAAGATTGTTTGATGAACATGAAAGTGAAGTTGAAAATCTCCCATGGCTGCACAGTCACCAGATCTAAAAATTATTGGGCATTTGGGGTGTTTTTGGGGGCGAGTCGGAAAACGTTTTCCTCCCCAGTATCACGTGTGACCTGGCCACTATCCTGCAGAAAAATGGCTTAAAATCCCTCTGACACTGTGGCAAGGACTTGTATTTGTCATTCCCAAGATGAATTGATGCTGTATTGGCCGCAAAAGGAGGCCCTACACCATACTAATAAATTATTGTGGTCTAAAACCAGGTGTTTCAGTTTCATTGTCCAACCCCTGTACCGTGACAGGACACTTAAAAAATAAGTCTCTTATCAACAAATTTGCTAAATTCTTGGCAAATATATTTATGAAAAATCATATAATAGTATCACTGTCTTCTTATCATTAATTGAATATAAAGTTGATTAAAAATATGAAGAACATTGTTTTTTTTCCCACACTTAAATTGTTTAAAGCCTGAGAGATTAAATGATTTGAACATGTCTTTATTAATAGTGAAGAACATGATCTTAGTGCTGTTTTGTAGGAACATCTCCCTCTTTTTATGTTGATAGAGATTTTTTACCTTTTGTGTTTTTCTTTTAAACAGACTCAATCTGAAATTGCTGATGAAGGAAAAATAAGGCTGGCAGATGTTTCAGAGCAGACGTCTTTTAAAAACAGGAGATACTTGCAGAAAGCAGATGTTTTTATTTAAACTTTCATGTGAAGTAGTTTGGGAAAGAAAAAGTGATTAAATTATTTTAAACCTTGATGGTAATAGAACATTTACCTTTACAAATACAATTAGGAGAAATAGGAAAAACTGGATGTTTTACATGGTTCTTCATTAGGTGCACCTCCTTATTTAGCTCTTTTTAACTCCTGATCATTCCCTTAATGTTATTTCCAACTTGTTGAGAGGTCTTTTCACACCATGGAGCTAATAGGAATCAAAATAAAGCTCTCATGTGGCTAAAAGCCCAGCTTGATTTTCCTCAGCCTCTTGCCCTCTGACCGTGCATCGTGTTGGCTGAGCCTAATCTGACAGCACGTTAATAGATCGTCTAATTAACATAATGTCCACCCATTAGGAGTGGTTAACCTTTGACTCCTAACACTGACAGGGATTATACCAAAAACTAAAAGAAACACACACAGACACATCTTTAGTTGCCGTTTGTATTGCTGCAGCCAGTGGTTCAGATGCGCTATCATCTTGGACCCAGAACATCAAGCTGTTTTTCACTCAAACCAGCTCAAACCATTTAACTCTGGGTTTGCTCCGTCCTTGTGCAAACAGTGCTCAAACATACATGCATCCGCTGATCCATTATGGCACCCCATTCCTCCTTATTTCCTCAGACCCCTGCCTCTTTCTAATTGAGGAGGGAGTGAATACAATTATGGTGAGAATCATCCAGGGCTGATGTGAGGGGGGGATTAACGGGATTAAGACGATAATCTACTGACCCCCTGGCCTTGGCACAGTATGGGGCTGGAAAGGCAATTTGAAGCAGGGAGAAGAAGAGATATGGAGGGCCTTAATGAGGGAGGCGGCGCAAAGCCCCCGACCACAGAGAGGATCGCTCAGCGTGCCGCTGGGAGATTATTTTCTGCAGGACTCCTTTCCACAATCTCCTCTCACCTCTCACATTCGAGGAACAACTGTTAGCATTTTGCATAAAGGTCTCAGCCCAACAAGGTATCAGTAGCAAGAATGATTTTCTTTTCATGCTTTTTTAAGAAAACAGTATTTACCACCTTGTCAAGGTACCACTGCTAATGCAACCTCAAAGTAACCAAACGTCCATCTCTCTGCAAAGACACGTGTAAAAAAACTTACAATGCTTTCAAATAATACAATAATGTATGTATACAGATATGTAAAAAAAAATTAGGACATTTGTTTTAATTATTTTTTTTGTTTAAAGGAAACTTAAATACCAAAAATAAACCTTTTACTCTTTTAATAAGAAGTCCTGAATGGGGCCCTAACTTCAGCTTCATAATTCCGCTTATTCATTGCGGTTTCATTTTTGAAAACATTTTAAATCTACAGCATTTTTCCCAACTGCTTTTACTCACACAGTTCCTTAACTCAAAGCTGTCCAACCCCAGGTTTAACTGTCCCACATCAAGAGTTTGTGTGGATTTAACTGTTAAAACATTTAAACGGAGAGCTGACGAAAATCCAAAAAGAATAAAATCCTGATGTTCCATCCAGCTTTCGACTCTTTTTGATGATGCACATCACCATTTACAGCAAAGCCTGACTTTATGCTGCACAGATCAATAGCAGGTGTGCATTTTCATTGCTCTTTGCAAAATTTGGTCCCAAATTGAATGTTTTTGTATAAATCCACAGAAATAAAGCTCCTTATGAGACTCCTCGTGCTGGGAAAACGTCACTCAATACTTCCCTTGAATTCGTCCCTCTAACAATGCTTAGAAACCTGTTTTATAACTTGCTGAGAGGATGAATGCCTTTCTTCAGACAATACAGTAGCTTGTTGCAAGCAGAAAAACAGACCCAGCTAAAAATCCTTCTCCTTAAATGTCTTACACAAGTTAAATAAACAAATAAAATAATTTTTTTTTACTTCAATATACAAATACATGGCTGTACCCTTTATCTGCAATATGTGTATCTAAATTATAGATTTTCACATTTTGTTACAAAATAACAAACTTCCTTGTGTTTTATTAGGCTTTCGGTTAAAGATTAACATAAAGTGGGGGGTTCTTGTGAAAGGGAAGGAAAATGACGCATGATTTTCAAATTTCTTTACAAATAAAAGCCTGTTGATGTGTTGTGGTTTGTATTCAGCCCCTCTGAGTTGACCCTATGTATGACCACTTTTGCCTGCAGCTGCAAGTGAGACTGAATTTTTTTATTCCTTTACAAAATGAGTTCAAACTTAGCCAGATTGGATGAAGAGCTTCTATGAACAACAATATTCATGATTTGCAATTAGTTCTAGGTCCATCATTGTAGCTCTGGCTTACTGTTAATGGTTGTCGTGAACCTCTAACTGCTTATATTCCCTGGAAGGAGCTCCAACCATCTACTGATTCACTCTATCCAGCTTCCTTGTCCCTGCTGATGAAGAGCATCCCCAACCATGATGTTGCCATCTTGTGCTTAATTGCAGAAGTAGCGTTTCCTGTTTTTTTTTTCAAAAGTTAAGCAATTTTCCATTAAGATCAGATTTGTGGGGTGTACAACTAATCCTGCCCTGCCTACAGATTCTAGGTAGAGGGCCATGTCTTGGTAGGCATACAGTTGTGTCATTCTCTGAATGTTCAGATGATAGATTGAACAGAGCTCTGTGAGATGTTCAAAGCTTCAGATATTGTTTTCTAACCTAAACCTGCCTTAATCTTCTCCACAACTTTCCTCCCTGACTTGTCTGCTGTGTTCCTTGACCTTCATGATGATGTTTGTTCGCTAATGTTCTCGTAAGAACCTATGAGGCCTTCACAGGGCAGCAGTATTTCCACTGAGATTAAACTACACACAGATGGACACTGTTGATTGATTAGGTGACTTTTGGTGGCTCTGAATATTTTAGGTGAAGGTGGACTGGAGACATATCCATGCCAGACGGATATACATGGATTAAGATTTGAATTTGTAGAAAGTTTTGAAAGCCATGTATTTATTTTACAAGTCTGCACAAGTAGTGGTTGGTCTATCACATCAAATCTTAGTATAACACATTAAGGTTCCTATTGTAATGCAACAAAATGTGAAACATCTGTTATTTTTGCAAAGTTCTACAGAAATTAACTACGTTTTAGACTTTAGGTATGACCTTATGGCTGTAAGAAAAAATACCAGGACAGTTTAAACTCCAGTTTCAAAGTAATAAATGGTAAATTGCCTGCACTTGTATAGCGCTTTATCAAGACCCCGGACGCCAAAGGGATTTGCACTACAATCAGTCATCTACTCATTCATACACACACTCACACACTGACAACAAAAATGTCTGACCAAATCCTGTGTCACATTGGGCTATTTAATGTAAAATGATACCAGTAAACATGATTGGCTCACTATATATAAAAGGCACTCGGTGAGGTAGAATATCATTGAAAAGTTAATTTATTTCTGTGTGTCAATTTAAAAATTAAACTGATATGTTGATATAGAGTAATTACATACAAAGTCATATACTTCAGTCTAATTTTGATAATTATGGCTACAGCTAACCAATATCCAAATTTCAGTTACTCATAAATGTATTAAATTAAAAAGGACCAATGAAAATGGATTTCTTTATGCAGAGATGTTAGGTTATGACCATCTTAGGGTCTTAACAATCTTGGGAAACATGTTTAGCAAAAATAAACATTTGAAATACATTAGAGATTCCATTTTTGAACTAAAATACTGAAAATGATTAACTTTCCAGAGTAATTAAGATTTACCTGTAGCACATAAGTAGAGCAAAGCTTCATACTGTGTAAGGCAAATAATTTTTAAACTTAGCTATATCAAAGGCAAATAATTTATCCCTTTTTCTGCAACCACTGGTCACCTAATGTTTGCAGTACCACACACAGCACGATATAAATGCTTGGAGTACCTTATATTTTTGTCATTACTTGATGTGATGTGAGTGCTCACAGAAAGGGCAATAAAAAAGATTCAGATATCCTAAAAGAAAACAGCAACACTTGTTGCCTATTCCCCTGCAACTAGAGCGTATTTCTAATTTCCACACACCATCTGCCCTGTGCTGTAATAACCTGCAGAAGAAGCTGCAGTTTTTCTGTCTACATCACTTTAGATCAAATTGAGGTTATGTGTTTCCAAGATCTTCTGCCTTTTTCCGATAAAGTTACATGTAAGCTTATATAGTGATTTTTCTTCAGGATTATCACCTTTTCAGATGACAAATTCATTATTTAGGGAAACAAACTAAACCGTAAGATTGTAGCTAACACAGAGATACTAAATGTGTTTTCCTTTTTTGCCTAAAGTTGGTTTCAGCAAGTAGTGTTGTTGGACACATGAAATGGTATGCAAGTGAAAATGTGCCATTGTTGCATAGCAACAAAGAAAGTCACCAAGTCTTCAGCCCACAGGCATCTGTTTGTATCATGAACTTGATGATTGTCCAAATACAATTAGCCGGGGGGATTTGTAATTGATTCGTGTGAGCAGGATACCGCTGAGGGTTGAAATGTTGACAAAAACTCTTGAGCTACCAACAGCTGCTTCTCAGACTCGTGGTGAAGCCCAGCTGGAAGGTACTAAAAGATGTGGATGTTGCAGAGAAGAAGAGACAATTTATGTTCTGCTACGGTTAGCGCTATCTTGTTGCCAGGGGGGTTTTCAGCAATCTTTCCATGTAGTCCAAGCTGCTTGCTTGGTCAGGACGGGTGTCCTGGGGTTTAGCTGTCAAAGGCTGGAAGAAGTAACTAGTCTTCTCACCTGGACAAAGACAGGGCCGTAAGAAGCGTTCAGTGTTTTCTAACGTCTTAGGTTTTAGATGTGAAATTTGAGGAAAATGAGAATTCGGTGAATACACACAAAGACCCTTCCATTTTCTCTTAGAAGTTAAATTTTAATTTCTAGGTTAAACTGTGACATCATGAAATAAGTATATAATAATCTATATAATAATCTGCATATCCTTTCTTTCATGGTTAATTAGCTGCTCATTTAATGTTTTTCTAGCTAAAATGTTTTATTGACCAAGTTCTTTCACCTTGATTGCATGGTGATTGCTTTCCAATGCTGTAAATGAATTTAACCCTCTGTGCTAAAGCTGTTAAAAATGTATATAATATGATATTTATATAAAGACCTCATTTAACAACAAGCTAGTGTTGAACCGACATGCTAACAACCCCATGTTCACCGTTTTGCTAGGACCAAATCACGAATCTTATGATCATTTATCTTTTTGGTGGTTACAAAACAAAACACATTTTCTGCCTCACCTAGCTTGGGGCTATGAGGACAAAAAAGATACACAAAGCTAGAGAAACTGGACCAGTTGCACCTTCTATGTTACAGAAAATCACAGTGAGTTAAGATACTTAATGGCAACAGGATCTCCATCAATGACTATGCCCAGCAAAGAGATAGATAAACGTAGAAGCACAGGAGAACTGTGACTGTGAGTACTTTCTATGCTGAAAAGAACCAAATGAATTCAAAAAAATTAAAGGCAGACATAGTTCAGTCGATGGCTCCAGGAAGGAGAGCAAATAGATTAGAAAATTATGGTAGCAGTATTTGCGTATAATGCGTACATTTAGAGGAGCAGGAATAGGAATGGCCAGAAAAGGTTGTCTGCATGTCTTCCAGCAACATAAGCCTGAGGTAGCAGCATAACTGCAGAGATGGCTCCACAGAACCCAAGTCTAACTATAAACTTTGTCAGATGCGTCTAACTTAGCTGCACAGGTGAAATAAAGCGCTCCTAGAACCCACATGTCCAGGCCAGTCATTAAACAAAGTTATTTACATCCAGAGTAGAGTGACTGATTAGAGGCTCTGGTCTAAAGATGACAACCTCTGTTTTATCTAATCTAATAGCATCTTTTTCCAAGATTTTAGGTCTTCAAGGCGTGTCTTTACTCTAATTAACTGACTGCATTAATTATTTTAAAAAGTAAAAACAGACATTTTAAGAGGAATTGAGTTCACCATGCCCTGTGGTACTTAATAGGTAACTGGTGCTTGAGGGAAATTTACCGTTAACATTAAAATGTCTTGTTCCCATGGTCCTAGCAGCATGTTCAAGAACATAGGTCTGTATCATATGCAGCACTGAGATGGGACAAGTATAGACAGAAGTACATTATCTGGAGCTATGAGGATAATTTTATTGACTTTCAGTTGTGTTTTTTTTCTGTGCTTCAAACAGATTTTTGCAGTGTAAATGCTCACACAATTGATACTTTTTTCAAGAACTGTATATATAAAAGACTAGTATAGGTCTGAAGTTTGGGACTTCTGGTTTAAAATAAGGGTTTAATTATAGCCACGAGTGAAACCCTAAGCCTGATCCACCATAACCTCGGGCATAATTCTTATCCAAATAGTAACAAATTCTCAGATACGGCTTGCGTTGAACTGTTTACTTAACAACAAAAAAATGAAAAGAAGGGAAAATGACTTTTCCACGAGTTAGTAATGAAACACGAAGGGCATAAAAAGAGAGACAGAGGTAGGTAACAAGACTGTTCGGCTCCACTCCCCATCTTGTCTGTCTGGAACTCTCACTCCTCTCCCCTTGTGCCCGCCCACATCATCCGGTAAAAGCTAAACATGTTTAACTTAATCAAAGAGTTTACATACAAAAACAGCTTGGCATCTTTGCACTTTGTGCACTCTTATTTAACCCTACATATTAATATGTTTCAAATCATTAAAGGTTTGCATAAAAACTAAATCATGAAAACAGTTCCAGTTGTGCATTTATAGTCTTTACAACCTTTTAGTTTAGGCTTCTGTAATATCCATTAACCAAGGCTTGATTGATCTGGTGCTTTATAGCCTTGCCTATATTTATGCACTCTATTCTAATCAGTTTGATGTACCAGAGGAAAAAATGTTGAATATCTCTCAGGGAACATTGTTACTTTTGAAAAAAAATAGCATCGACTTCATCATGGCATGTTTGTGAATAATGATTTCACTGCAGAAAGCACAGATAGGTTCAGCAGTTCAGCTGTTTTCTCTGTACTAAAGTGATTAGTTTTATTCATGATTCCAATAAAAGTAAACAGAGTTGAGTTGCCTTCGCTGGGCCTGAGGCGGGCTGTCGGTTGGAGCAAAACCGTTTTGGGTTTGGAGGAATCAGCGAGGTCAGTGTCTCAGAGCAGAAATGAAGGGTCGGATGAGACCTGGTGATTCTGTGACACCAGTGTAAATGGGTCAAAGCTTGGGAAGAGAACAGGAAGGAAAGGTGGGCCTAATTCTGTCCCAGTCTTTGTTTTCCTTGAGGGTCTCATGTACACCTTCGCATAAATTATTGGAATTTCTTGACCTTCTCATTGTCTCACAGCACCCCTCATACTGCTTGGAACTCCTGATAAAGATGTGTTGAAAGCCGTGTATTGTAGTAGCCTAATCTCATAAAAAAACAAATCTATGTTAGGAAATAATTCAATGCCACAAATATTAGCACACATGCTGTTAATTAAATTCAATTCAGTTTTTTTTATAGCATAAATTCACAACACGTCGTCTCAAGGCACTTTACGAAGTCAATTCAATCGAATCATACAGATTTCAAGTCAGGTACATACATCCCTGTTGATCCTAACTATCAAACAGTGCAGTCGGATTCAGTTTATTAATCAAATTGGTTAAAAGTTTTCTAAACCCAGCAGAGTGCATCGGGTCAGTGACTTGTAATAGTCATTCCTCCTGGATGAGCATGTAGTGACAGTGGAGAGGAAAACTTCCTTTTAAACAGGAAAAAACCTCCAGCAGAACCAGGCTCAGTGTGAGCAGCCATCGGCCACAACCGACTGGGGGTTTGAGAGAACAGATCCAGGAGTACTTTCTATGGGAAGAAAAGTAAAACATTAATGGTTGTAGTACTTTTAGAGGCTTCATCTATGAGAGAAAGACAGCTAAGCAGATGAACTCTGAGCCAGTTTTCAACCCTAGAGTATGAAAGAGAGCACATAGAGTTAGTCACAGTAGAAGCTCAGCCAGTAGCTGTGTCTAGGAGAGACAGGGTTAACACTGAAAGACAGGGCCAATTGTATTATCTGTATAAGGTGAGCATTACGTTGTTGGCAGCAGTAGCTCAGCTGATGTCCCCCTCTAGGAAGGTGCCACAGCTCAACACACAGAGCCAGGTCAGATGTAGCTTCTAGAAACAGAGAACATTAGTTAAAAGCTGAAATGACATCAAATAGCGCAAAATTGGAGAGTAGTATGAGAAAGTAGCAGAGAGAGTGAAAGTGGTCATTATGTGCTCCAGCAGCCTAAGCCTATAGCAGCATAACTACAGAGATAGCTCAGGATAACCTAAGCCACTCTAACTATACGCTTTATCAAAAAGGAAAGTTTTAAGCCTAGCCTTAAAAGTAGACAGGGTGTCCGCCTCACGGACTAAAACTGGGAGCTGGTTCCACAGGAGAGGAGCCTGATAACTAAAGGATCTGCCTCCAATTCTACTTCTAGAGACTTTAGGAACCATCAGTAAACCTGCAGTCTGAGAACGAAGTGCTCTGTTAGGAAGAATGTTGTTTGTTTTTTTTGTTGATCTGGCCATATATGTTGGATCTTCATTCTGCTGTAGACCCAGTCAAACCCAAAGGCCAGTAGATTTTCTATTTATCATGTTCTGGTATTTTAAACAGTTCATGATACCAAGCATGCTTACAAGAATCTCCACCGTACTTAGCAGTGGGATAGAGGTGCTTTTCCACACATTTATCGTTTTGCTTTATGTCAGATCCACCCAGAGTGCTTGTCTGAAAAACTCAAGCTAGGTCTCAACAGAAAGTACACATTCCCAGCAGAGTTTAACAAACTCCACAAGCTTACATTTGTGATAGCAGGCCGGAGAATGCCTTCTCCTGCCAAACCTCTCCAACAACACGTTGGTAGGTAGATTATATCTAACGTTTCTTATAAAGACTCGGTGACCTCAAAATGCTGCAGATCTCTAACAGAGAGCTTTACCAACCTCCTCACTGTGACAAGATAAACCAGACCTGAACATAAAACCTCCTGTTGGTATATAGTTTCACTCCAGTTTTTGCTCTGCTTTGTAGATGGGGGCAAGTTGAGTTGAGTAGCTAACATCTTGGAGCCGTTTCCTGACTTTAGAAGATCAGCACACATCTGCCCTACCTGAGTAGTATGTTTTCCCGTTTGTCGCATTTTGAAGTGTGGCTTAGATGTAATTTGCACACGTTTTATTTAATCACACTGGAAAGACGAATTTGTTGACTAAGAAATACTTTAAGATAAACGTTATGCAGTAAAACGTGAATTATAAAATGCTTACCAGTCACCAGTCATTTAATTCCCACGGAATGAATGTACTTAAATTACAGCTAATTGTTTCAGTGTGAGATTATGCTGCTGTAATTAAAGATGTATTTATTTTATACATTTTATCTTTACCAGGGTGGAGGGTGCTGTAGCGAACCAGAATCAGCATTTTATGCTACATCCAAGCAGGATCTTTCTATTCTAGTTCTCCTAAGTCAATGTTTTGCTTGGAATATGTTTGTTCAATAATAAACAAAACAAAGAGGCATCTTGGGTAGATTTTACAAAATGCAACAGGTTATGTTCACAGCGTTCATGTTTGCTAATTCAGATGCTTACTGTACTCTGTCAGCGCATCAGTCCAGGCTCCGTGAAGCAGCACGCCGACGCTGACAGTTTGAGAGCACGCTCTGAAGGGGGATGACCATCTGGAAATCCCGTCTGCGCTGACTGCAGTCCAATTTATCTAAGTCTCCATCACTGCTGCCTGTTTACCGTATACACCATTTTTCTAAATCAACAGCATCTCTGTAACGCGGCTCCGTGTCGTTTGCTTAAAAACCTTCATGCACCACATTAATCATAATAATCCACTTCTTCCTGCGCTGATGTCAGGCTTGTTTTATGTTTGAGAAGTTGCTGAGTCAAGCATCTTTTAACTTGTTTTTCAGGACCTCAGTCTGATCAAGTGAGCAGTGTTTTCTTTTCGGCTGAGAGGAAAAGACACTCCAGGCAATAATGTGTCGTACTCTGTTTGTTTCAGGGAGGTGTGCAGCTTGCTTCCTTGCTGTGACATATTGTCAAGGGAGATGATGTGTTGACATGCCATGTACACCCACTCTCTCATCACCGAGAGGGGAATATATTTATATATGAGAAAGTCCTTGCAGAATATATAAGAGGAGTTTCTTTTCTTTAGGGAGATGTTCATATCTTTTGGAAGACAGAAAATATGATGATGGGCTTCTGTGTCCCTATGCCTGCAGGATGATACTTTACATGTGTCATATCCCAGCAGGAAAAGCATATAAGGAAATTATTATTGTGATGTGGACCTGACGGGAATGTAAACAGTTTTTGTACGAGAGAACAGACACACTGGGGACGACCTGTCAGATTCCTAAGTCTCTAAACAGAGTAATGTCTGATGGAAGAAAAACCAACGGATTAATAGCTTTCTATCTACAGACGCCTCCACTTGCAGAAGGTTTCTGGGTGAATTTTCTGTCTGCTTGGAACATAAGTATAGTAGTTTGCAGAGAGGTTACAAAGGATGATAATCTAACTGTACAAAGATATTAGTCAGGAGGACAGCATTGTATACACACCAGCGCACAGTGAAGACAGTCATCAATAACTGGAGAAAATATAGGATGGCAGGAACGTTAGAAAAACCGACATTAGTCCAAAATTAATTAAATGTGAGAGTGAAAGTGGTCTACTGAAAGTCCCCAAAACTTTAGAAAAAATCCTCTGTGGACTGAGCTGTTCCTAGAGCTGCAAATATATCGCCATGGTGATACCAGGGTGTGCAACATTCATATCACAAAGGACTGTTTTGAGTGCAATAATTGTTAGTTATTATATTCCATATATTCTATTATATTCAAGTGTTGTGAACTTCCTTTCTTCATGCTAATGTAATATTTAGTCAGTTGGACAGAGTCTCAACGCAGCAGATGCTCAAACCAGAAATATAATGACAAAATACTAAAGGTCAGAGACTGATGGAAGCACTTAGATCTGAGAGCAGCTGACAGCGTTTGGATTTTAAAGCAAATTAAAAATTTATATTCAGAGCTCCTTTTTAGATTAACTTTATTCATTATTTATTATGAATTATGTGATGTTTTATGTACCATTTATATTATAATTGCCAATAAAACTAATATTTTCTTATTTATCTCAGTGAAATATTAGCTTTAAGTTTTTTTTTAAAACAGCACATTTTTGTTTAACAGACACAATATATTCCTAAACAATTCAAATCAATAGTTGCTCAGAGTCAATGTTCCCAACAGTTGATGGGAAAATAAATAAATAAGCAAATCACCCTTTATGCTTTAAAAAGTACTTTTTATTGCTAAACTGGCATTTAAGGGGTTAAAAAGTGGGAAAATCTGTGAATATTTGTTGTGTATGGTAAGGACTGACATTAATGAAAATTCATTCATGAAAACAAATTTGACCTGGAGCATAAAATGACCTCAGAGGGATAAGGACTAAATGATGTTAATAAAAACCTTCACATACCATAGATGGTTCATTTTTGCGGCACTTGAGCCTTAACTAGCTCTACCCAGTGCTGATAAGCCACTTTCTGTTACCAGTGTTATCAAAAGGAGTCCTTCAGCTATAAGCTTGTAGTCACAGCTTGCAGCAGGAAAGCTCCATGTTTGACTTACATTTATTTCTAATCCATTACTCCGGTTTAAATATAAAAATCAGTGACTTAAATTGTTTGTGTGGTAACAGGGTATACTCCATTTCCTCCCGCTGTTGTATAAGGTGGCTAGAGGGTGAGGATGGCGAAGCCAGTTCCAATATAAGGGATGAGGTTTTTTATCCTTACAACGCACTTTATAACACATTTGTTTGACTCTTATTGGGCGAGCTGCTCCAGGTTTTCTCTCTTTATTTGCATGTTTTTAATCAAATTCCCCCTTCCCAGGAGAAGCAGTATTTCTGGAGTTAAACAAAAATGGATAGCACCTGTGAAGTTGGTTTATTTTACTATATTATTGCTGTTTCGGCTTGTGTTAGGCAACAATGAAGCCTGTTTCCAAAGCCATATTTTCAGTTAAATCCCCAACGTTCCCACACATTTTTCAAAGCAAAAGTAACATCACTGTTGGACAATATCTCCCACTCCATGCATGAAGCTGTTGCAGATATGGAGAGCTCCTTTATTTACAGACTGCTGCATCCTAGGTGCACAGTGAAACGTTATCACTGATCCTTCCTCCCAGCAGCTGTTAGACTTTATAACCATCACTGTTTTCAACAGGCTCGATAAGTGTTCACATCCCTGCTGTTTTTGTGCAGTTTTTCTGTAAATAGTCTAATTTGGCTGATTTTCTCATGCACAATCACAAATGTGCTTCTTGTACATTTTCAAAACAATCTACTCAGTTGAACACTTTATTTAACCTGAGTATGCTATTTAGATTGTACAGTATAAGCTTTATTTAGCTGTAAGAGAAATTTTCCTTTATTTAATACATGCATTCATACATTCCATACCAAGTTAAATGTAAATGTGTCATAATTAGACAAACGGCCAATTTTAATCAGAATCATCATTAGGAAACAGTTATTTATCATTGAAAACACATTGATGTAACTATTGAGAATTTACAGTAACATGATAGTCCAGTAACGCTGCCTCCACATATTTTCTATAGACCCAAAGTCTGGAGACTGGCTAGGTTCTCCATGACCTTAATGGAACACTATTCAGAAGTCAGATTGATAGAAGAACTTTCTCACTTGCTTTATCTGCCCGTCAAAGCAGTAAAGTCATCCTGTAGCCTAAGTAGGGAAAAAGCCCCAAATCATTATGCTTTCACTTCCGTGTTTTACTGTGGCTTTGGTGATCTTCAGGTCTCTGCATTGATTGTCTTTTAAACATGTTAGTCCGACTCATTTTGATGCCATTTGAACACAGACCTTTGTAGCAAATCAAACTATCTTGTCCTTGGGGTTCTTCAACAGCTCTTTGTTCTTGCCCATGATGGTAGAAAGGTTGGAAAGTTTTTGTTCCCAACTTGGCTTGTTTTACAATTTACCTTTTCACAACTGTTTTGGCATGGCTACTGAAGAGACATTTGGGTGTGAAGAAACAAGTTAAGCTCAAATTCACTTGGGTTATGCAGCAGGACAATGAATGAGGTAATTACTTTTTCACATGGGGCTAGATTTATCCTGTAATAACCCAAATAATCATTTGAAAACAAAATTTCATATTTATTCAGGGGTTTTTGTTTTTGGCTGACAGTAACATTTGTTGAGTGATCCGAAACATTTAAGTGAGACAAAAAAAGCAACAGAAATAAAATTGGTTTAGAGTTTGAGTGGATGAGATGTTTGCAGACGTCTCTGGAAGCAAAGAGACAGTGAACATTAGGTGGACCGATGTGATGAAGAGGGGAACGACAGACGAGCATAGCCCTGATGGACGGATTAGAACTGTTTCAGACGTCTTCATCACCGATCCGAGGAGATGACATGTTGACTCGCCCAAGCAGTGCAAGAACTTCCACAAAGGATTATCTGTGCACATGACTCGGCTGTAAGGGCCGCTCTCCGCTGCAGTTATTCGACCCACTCTGCTGACAGCAGCGATGATGGAGCCATCGCTGACAGCCTGACTTGAAGAAAGGCCACGAGTCATTCCACTGGGCGCAAATCGCTTAATTCCTCCTTTCCCATCACAAAGGGAGCTGCATGACGCAACCCCTTGCAACAGAGAAGAAGTGACACTCACTGTCAGTGACATGTTGGCCATGAAATGGACTGTGGCTTTTAAACACAGCCAGGCATACCCTGACAGCTGGAATTATATTATGCATTTAGATTGAGGTGAAAATGTGCGCCATTGAAATGGTCTTCATTTTATTTTTGAATCTATCCCCTTCTGCCAAGTAGCGAGAGTATTTTTGTCTCACAGCATTCTACTTGTCCAGGCAAAAAGTGGAAAAGCAGAGACAAAATTTTAAAAAAGCCGTAATTTTCTACTCTTTTGACTTGCATAAATTTGGACAAGGCGTCTAAAGGGAAGTTCTAAGAAGCTGCAGACCCCATCCCAAGCTTTTCTCCTGAAAGAGCTCAATTCATAAAAGCAGAATGGTTAATGTCACTCACACTGACGGTGGACTGGTCGGCATTGGATGACTCTATTTGCACTTTAAAAACATGTTTGAAGAGCATTACAAATAACTGCTAAATGATATGTTCTCCCCAATGCTATTAGGATGAATATGACCCCTGAGCTGAACTATTTGATGATACCGATCAGAACGTACAGGTTCTAATTAGTTCATTAGAATATTACAAAATCTTGTCTTTTTCAGCCTTTTAGTTAAAAAACTGAAGAATTTACATTGACTGTAACTCGTTTTCTCGCTGCCTGACATTAGATTTTTCCTGGGCAGTCAGGATTACTAGAATTGTTCCCATTTGCCAGAATAATTGCATTTTAAGTAATTTTTTTGGACTTACTTTAAATTCAGAAATGCACACACATTTCCTTGGGACGTGGTAGATTTGCAGAAAAACTATGCGACTTGGGTCAAAGAATTTGGATTTCCTTCCACAAACTTCTCCCTGTAGTTTGCTGGGATTTTAGCTCATTCCTCTTAACAGAACCGGTGTAACTGGGTCAGGTTTGCAGGCTGCCATGCTCACACATACATTTTCAGCTCTGCACATACATTTGCCATGGGAGTGACATCGGAGCTTTGTGATGACGGCTCCAAAACATTCACTTTGTTGCTGTTAAGCCTTTTTGTAACTAATTTGACGGTAAGCTGAGGGTCATTGTCCACTTAATTTATGCCCAACTTCCTGCCTGATAACATTTAGTTATTTATTTTAAAGTTTAATATCTTTTTGTTGCCCAGGTTCTGCTATTTAACTAGATGTGCAACTTCTTTATTTTCATTCGTTGTAAAGGATTAACACATCCAGAGTGTGCCTCCATTTAACTCAAAGGCTGTGAATCAACCTATCAGAACCTTTTAAAACCATGACATCATCATCTGGGCTTTTCTAGATCCTTTGAAGGCATTGCACATAGTGATGGATTTCAAGTGTTTATTTCTGTTTATTTAGCTGATTTTAGTTAACAGTTTATAAAAAACCCAAAATCCAATTTCTCGGAAAATCAGAATATGGCAAAAGACCGAAGTAAAAAGGATTTACTGTCTCCAATCCTATTTATGGAAAGTTGAATGGTAGAAAAAAAATATAACTGAAAAAGGCACACAAGGAATAACTAACTTGAGAGAATTGTGGACCATTTATGGGTTAGGGAAAAACTGCAGCTGTCAGAGCTTCCAGAGTCACCACACACAGACGGATCCAGAACATGGGCCACAACTGTTGAGTTTCTTGTGTACCTAAACCAGAGAGAACATCAGAAGCATTGTACCTGGGCAAGGGAGAACAACGTCCAGTCAATCTGGAAGCTTTTAGCAAACCTCAAAGGTTTATATATGACTTTTTTTTCTGGCATGCCTTCCAAACAACGTCTGCCTTACTTGAGGGCCATTTTTCTTTGCCATCTAGAAAAGTAGAGAAATTGGCCCCTTTGTCTTGTCTTATTTATACTACTAGCAAAGAGTAGGTTTGTTATTATTAATGAAAAGTTAGGTCACTCTTATCAACTTCAGAAAGTACAATTTTAACAATTATGTTATTTTGTAAGGTTTCTTAGGGAACAAACAAGTCTTACACAAGGGTTTTAATTTTATTACACGCATACAAACCGAAGCAACAGACTTAGAAGACCCACAGAGCCATAACTTATACTTACAATCTTTAATTAATGACAAAATTACCTCATAAACTGTGTAAACCGCCAGGGTTTTACAGCTCCCTAGTGAAGAGGGCCACTAAACGCTCTCTGTGCATACACAAGTATCTGTTTGCAACGCCAAACAGCTTCCAAAATTAATGCTTAGAGTAGACTGTGCCGTTGACTTGCAAATAAATACACTCCATTGCAGAGGTGTTAGAACACAGTGAGGCTAATTTCTTCATTTTTGCTGTAAAGTACAAGAGATGAAGACCCCTCCTGCAAATTGGGTTTTTTGGCAAAATTCTGAGTTACAGTAAACAAATTACACAAGAACAAAATATTACAAGGGTTTTATTCAATTTCAACAATAAAACCTTAACTGATGACTTCAGTCTCAAAATTACTTAAGCTTCTGAACAGTCTCCATAAAAGCCAATCAGGTGTGTTGCCAGGCACACCTGATGCGACCAATCAGGGGCTTCATTAGCTGCATCAGGTGTGCTTGAGACAGAATACCTCCAAAACCTTTTAGAGAAATGCTCATTGCCTTGCACAAACAAGAAGATGATGCAGCTGGAAGCAGAGTTTGTGATTTTAAAGTTAAAGGAACTGAAGCTACGCCACCTAGTGGTAGAAAGAGGAAGCCATCAGCGGCTGCCACCAGATTCCTGAGGAAGCAGGTGATTAAGAAAACCCTCGACTGTCTGTGAAAGAGCTGGAGCAACACTTGAGATTTAAGTTTCCATAGTGAGGCTTATCATACTAAATGCTGAAGATCTACACCACTACCAACCCAAAGCACAAGAAAGGTCATCTCTAATTTGCTATATAAATAAACCAAAGAGGTTTGGGGATTCTGTTCTGTGCAGCACTGGATAAAAATGGAACACTATCACTACAGAACAATTTTAAAGAAATTTCTCCATACCAAAACACTGAGAGCCTACAGCTGGCCTCCAGACAGCTGTGAGGCGGGGTGAGACAGCCTTATCTGCCTTAGTTACTCTCATTGCATCAGTGTCCCAGAGATCTTTGGGGTATAACAGCTGTGAAGCCCTTTTTGACACGTCTGGTAGGTGCAAGACTATTTGGGTCGAGTCATGGACCAGAAAATTACTTGTTATCCTGAAATGATTCCTAGAGAGGCCACTATGGGTTAAAGTCTATCCAGGAGGAAAGAGTGAAGTAACCTCAGCCCATCACTAAGTTATTTTGACATCTTGAAATAATCCATCTCTACCAGCCTAAAGACAGACTTGATACTGGTGCTGGTCGTTAAAAACTATAAACCTGTCAGTGTCTGACTTCAGAGAAGTGGTGTTTCAACAGCAGGTTTAATCTAAATCAATAAAGACGAAGTTAATTTGTCCACCTGAGAGTTTTACCATTTTTAAAATCAAGGCCAGAAAATTTAAATGTGCTGCATGATTACGCAATGTTTATTATTTTCCTCCAATGCAGAGGTTTACATACATTGAGTATTTGGTAGAATTGCCTTTAAACACTATGACTTTTGGATGTCCTTTCTCAAGGTTTTCCCAATAGTTTGCTGGAATTTTGGCCCATTTGGTCCCTGGGTCATGTTTTTAGGCAGCCTTGCTCTCACACACTTTTTAAGGTGTACCTGCTAATTTTCCATTAGACTGATTCCCTGTTTGTTCTTAAGCCTCTTTGTAACTAATTAAGTTGTATGTATCGTGTCATTCTCCTTTTGTAGACCCCAAAGCTTTAACTTCCTGGCCGATTTCTTGGCAAGCTCTTTCAGTATTTTCACATAATGTTCTTGCCTCATGATGCAATTTATTTTGTTTTAGTCCACCAGTCCCTCCTGAAGAAAAACACTTTAGACATGGGACCCCTTCAGAAGTAGCACAGACATAACAATTAGTGTATAATAATTGCTGGACCCCCATTAGCCAGACAGAGGAAATGTCAATTTCCTCCTTGGTGATGAATAAAATCTTATCCTTATTTTTCTTTTATAGTGCCCCATTTTCAACGCCTGTCCCTCATTCCTGGCCCTGCCCTCAAATGATACCAAGATCATTGCTTTATGAGTACCTGCATGGTGAGGTGTGGTATTATAGAGCAATAGATGGAGTGAAGTACCACACTGGCGTAGTCAGACAGCAAGCCCTGCACACATATACAGAATAAACAGCTTCTCTCCAAAATACAAGAATTTATTAACAAAATGCTTCAACTCCCAATTCAATCTACAGTCCTCAACACGGTTGTCTCCGATTCAGTTCTGGACCCTGGACCATCTGCTTCATGTGTGTCCCTTCTTGCTTCCCAGCTACTAATGAATAAAGGCCACTAGTGCCACAAAAACCTAAAGAAAAGTTATTTAAGGACGACAATCAGTGTGTTTTCAAACAACCAGTTCAAAATGCAGCAGGAACACTATTTTAATTAACTGAGAGCAAAGGGGAACCGAAATCAAATTCCTTGCTTGTGGGCACAAACTTAGAAAATTAATCTCATGTTTCAAAATTTGTTTGCTGAATTAAAAATCAGTAACATTTAGGATTCTTAATGTTGTGTTAACTAACTCTCACGGTGACATCATGGGGGTTCCAGTTGTGGGGCAACTGTCATGAAAATGGGTTAATCCTATGCATTCTGGGATTCAGAGTTTTTACCAGTCTTTTTCGTTCTCTGTTCAGTTCAGTCCTTGTTCTCCATATGGCTGGGATGGATCTCCACACTATTTTAAAAATATTTGTACTAAACTTTGCGTAACAAAATAGTTAATCAGGTTTATGGTACTTGACCATGCACATGCAGACTGTTAGGTTTTCTAAAGAAAACTGTAAGTAGGATCTATATTTTTTTATCTTTTCTGACGTGAAATTTCAAGTTCTGCCAAGCAACATGCCTAAATAGAACATAAAACAGTCTGCTACGGCTTCTGGTTTTGGTATCTCACCCCAGGTTGACTTTTTGCAAACAGTCCTGTCTGGATAAGGGGGCAGCAAAGTTATACCCCACACCCCTTTTTGTTGGCATGAATGTTTGTTGTTTGCAGGAATACATTATCAGTTAAAAACCAAGAGTTCTCTTTAAATTAAGAAAGAAGGTATTTGATCACTTCTTTGTATCTTCTGCTTGTGGCTTAAGAACTGCAACCTGAAGCAACAATAGGTACAAATTTCTCCCATTTGTTGGCCTTCTTTACGTTTGCGTGTATTTAATGCAATTTGCTTTGTGAATTCTGTGCAGAAATAAAATAGCATACACTAAACAACAGATTAAAATAAAATCCTGCTTTTGAAAGCTGAACTAAAATTGTCATATCTTACTAATTTACTTTTACAAAGCTTGTTTTGTAAAGTAACCGTGGTATTGAGGACAGGTGATTAGAGGACCATGACTCAAAATTTAAGACATCTACCTGCGCCCCTGCTGATAAGGATTTGACAACTTTTAGATTAAACATATTTTTAAGATCTTTCTTGGACATCCTTAATAGCCTCAAGCAGGCCACACGAAGCATACACATATTTCAATGTTTCCTCTTCTGGTCTGTTTACCACCAGCAGCTTCCAGCAGGAAGAATCGATGCTGGAGGGGAGCGAGGCGCGGGCGCGGATCGGGAGCGCGCGCAAAGGAAGGGACGGGAGGAAGCATCAGCAGCAGCAGCAGACCAGTCGCCAGCGGAGCCCAGGACGGCGGGTGAACGGAGCAAAGCGTGCATCGTTTTTCCACAGCGGCTTTCCTCCAAGCAGCGCCCTGCAGCCCGAAACCTGTCCGAAAATGATGCTCAAAGCGGCCCTCCTCCTCGGGGTGCTCGTCGGCATCAGTCAAGGTGAGCGGGATGCGAGCGTGAGTGGTGAGAAAGCCTTTGGAGCTTGGTGACTTTGTGGACAAGTTCTGTGCCATCTTGATCCGTTGCGACAGAAGAAGTGGATAGGAGAGAGGGCTGGATTGTTTAAGTGGACGTTGTTTGGTAGTTGAAGCACGTCTTGCAGGGGGCCAGAATGCTTTCGCACTGAAAAGGGGGATTATGACGGGGTCCTTGTTAAGGGGGGGGGGGGACCAAGCCTTTTAGACACAAACTCAGCACTCCTGTTTTTAAATCTCGCACTATTTAGTTTCTTTAATGTTTAACAACCCCGCAGCTTTAATCCTGCAAATTGTCACCCAACTTCAGCAGCTTCTTCGCAGCATTTGTTTAGACCACCGCCTTTTTTTTTTTTTTTGCTCTTACTCAGCGTTGCAGCATACTGTAGCTAGAAGATAGCGCTGAAACATCTCTGTCTCTGCATCCAGCACGCGACCACGCACAGGTTCGTGATGCGGCTTCACGCGCAGAGATGCGCCTCAAAGTTTGGATTCTTTTTTTTTTGCTTTGCGGCGCGTGGAGTGACGCTCAGCCGTTAATTGGCGTCCGTGCGCACCTGTTCGTGGCTGATGGTTCGCTGTGCACGCGCACGTGCGTGGCCCAATAAAGCTGTTTGTTACCTGAGCGGGATTGCGCAGCTGCATCATTTTTCTACTTGCATGTCTAATTATGTGCTGGTCAGGGAAGCCCGACCAACTCCTCGGGCTTTACGTTCACTGAAGACATTTCTTCCAGAGGAAGAGCTCTCACTGAGAGCTGTTTGTGTTTCATTCAGCATCTAACTGCTTATATTAATAAGGCAGACTATAAACATTCCTTCCTTATTCCGTTTATATGCATTTTCTTCCTGTTGGGGAAAGAAAAGACAAAATTCACTCAAGATTTAGTAGAGTTTTAAGTTTTTTTTTTTTTTTGCAGCGTAGTTGCTCTGGTTTCCAGAGCCCGACAGCAGGTGGGGGTAGAGCGCTGCAGCGTGTTGCCAAGGCTGAAGTTGAAGCTTGTTGCATGCTCAGATTGCTTTAAGGCTCAAACTGGGGGCCATAACGTAGGGTGTTAGAGGGGTAGAAATTTCCTCTGATGACATGCATCAGTTTAACATGTTGTGTTGAAGGCTTATGATTGAAGATGTGCATCGGCAGAGACCATCTTTAGCGTAAATAAGCTTATTATTGCCGTTGTAGTTGGAAGCATATGACCAACTCATTCTGTCTTATGGCAGCTTGTATACAGGGCCTTGCACAAACAAGCACAAACCTTAATGTGTTGTAGACCAATACAAAGGTGCAAAGAATTGTGAGGTGTATTTTGTGGCATGTATCTACTAACGTACATCTGGAGACTAAAATGTTCCTCTTTGCTGAATAACTGAAGCTCTGCTGGATTGGATGGAAAACATCTGTAACACCTGGGCCGTTCTAATTTCTATGATTTGATGTAAACCATTCCATTATGACTTTGGCTTTATGTTTCGGGTCATCCTGCTGGAAACTCAACCTCCACCCCAGTTTTAAGTTCTTAGGAGCCACTAACAGGTTGTTTTCCTAAGATGGCCCTGTCTTCAACTCCACCCACCTTCCCACCAGCTTTGACACACTTCAATGCCCCTGCTGAAGAAAAGGATCCCCTCAGCATGATGCTGCCACCGCCATTTTCACCCTAGCAATGGTGTGTTGATCCTGTATCAGTTTGTGAGACTGAGTGGCTGTTGTTTTCTGTGCAGGACCAGTGACGTTATCAGTGCTGATCTTCTGATGAGGTGTCAGAAGCAACTGCATGGCAGCATATGAGCCTTAGTTGGATAAGGGAGTGTGACTGTGTGCATATGGGCATACTGGGTGGGCTGTAGTGCACATTAAGATGAGGCTTAGCCTGTTGACCCTAATGTACTTATGCCTTATGAGTATAAACAGAAACAGAGCCTTGCAAAGTACTACAAAAGGTGGTCTTCATGGTGGTGTTTGTTCCCTGATGTTCTCTAACAAACCCGAGGTCTTCACAGAACAGCTGCATTTATACACACAGGTGGACTCGATTATGCGTAAGGTGACATCTAAATGCGTTTGGTTGCACTGGATTTTAATTAGGGTTATTAGATTAAAGGGGTCTGTAAGGCGCTTTGAGTGCCTTGTTGCTGAAAAGCGCTATATAAACTTGACTTGACTTGACTATACCACTGTGCACCATCCTTTTTTATATGTTTCTTTATCTTCACAATTGTGGAGTATTTTGTGTTGGTCTGTCGCATAAAATCCCAGTAAAGTGGGTTGATGCAACAAATAGGAAAAGGTTGAGGAACTATTTGTAGTTTTGAAAGGCCCCGTTTCCCTTTAAGGTAATCGATGGACTTAAAATGTAGCAAAGGAGAGGAAGAGGAAGCATTCAGAGTATCATTGCTCCTTCATTTATTATTAAATTCTGACAAAGAACAAAGAGATAATGCTACTATTCTTAAGCTTTCACTTGAATATTCACAGCTTTGTTACCGATTCTTCGTTGCAGTGGGCTTACATCACCCACCAACCAATTTTCATTCTTATCGAGCTTTTTCTGATAGCGAAGTCAATGCAGTTTGACCCTGCAGACAATGCACACAGCTTGCAGTAATGGAGATAATAACAGAGCTTTGGAGTATGAGGTTCTGGAGCTGACACTGAACCTGAAACGGGTTGCGCCCCATTATTCAGCTGCAGTAGGTGCTTCTGGCTCCTAAATACAGTTTTATCCCCTCTGGCTCTTGAAGAAAAAACATTTGCTTTTAAACTCCCAGCTCTCAGTCTCTTTCCGTGCACTCCGGTATGCATCCTTGAAGGTTTATGTATTTGGCTGTTGCAGATGCTTAGTACAATGAATTATATGCTTGCTTGGGCTCACCCGGGACCTGCCGATGTGATGTTAAGTGGCGTAATTAAGATATTTCGCTGGATCTCTTGGGGTGGTGGGGATGTCAGGGGCTCAGGGTTTAAAAGATTTATACCAACGTGCTTTAGCGTGCCTCATTACACCCAGAGCGAAAACTTCACTATATTTCAGGTTTGTAGTTTATGTGCATGCTCACATTAGCAAGCAGAAATACAAGGGGACATAACTTTTGCTACATATGCAAATTATACTCCACCTCCGATCGGATGACTCGTCTGATGCTTCTCACAATCACACCTCTGAATCTTGCTGGTTTATTTTTCTATGCAAATCTGGACCCCTCCCCTTGAAAATGTCCCTCTTTGCTAATGATTTAATCCTGATTCAATGCTTCTCACATGTCGTCACACCATGCAAAAACAAATCACAGGTTCCTTTTTAAGCTGTGAGATTGTCCTCGCAGAACGAATGCAGGACGTGAAACTGACTGCATGATTTGATTAATTGAAAAAGGAGAGCCCAGATGTAAAGTGCCAGTACATATATGGGAATGAAATCCACCCCTGGAGGCAGCTGTGCATGAAGGCATCAATTTAAGCAAAGACGAGAGTCAGCAGGGCCCGCAGTTGTACAAAGGCCAATCTCTGTGTTATAGATATGCTGTTTATTTGCCTGCAAGCTTTTGATGCCTCGTGTGTGCCCTTCATGCAGAGTTCTGGCCTCAGCTTCGAATAATCGACCAGAGAAGAACCTCCGACTCTAAACACCTGTATGACTGCTTGGTGAAAATCGGCTGCGATGGGAAGTGAATGAGATACAGGTTTTAGATGTGATGCAGACATACTTTCTGTTCACTGATTAATGAATGAGCTGTTTGCACAGTTCTAGGAAACTCATTTGAGGAATTTTAGCAACTCTAAGGTCTGTTTGAAGACTAGGATAGAATTTGACTAAAAATGGAAACAAATTGGTCTCATTGTGCCATGAAACAGGTTATTGGTTTAAAATGATTAAATAAGCAGAGCAGCATGACTGATTAGGGTAAGATTGCAGAACATCTTGATTTAGGGTTGTTGCTGCATTTACCTCACATGCGGGCAGTTTAGTATTCCTTGCACATTAGCAGGTTTACATTGGGATGGATTGTTACGATCAGATCAGAGAAGCAAACAGAAGTTTAATATTTCTCAACTTTCTACGACTGGCACCACTTCCAGTGTAAATATTGGAATGTTGTTCATGCTATTGGATGTGGATTAGAAGGGAAACGGTTCAAGCCTAACATGCATGCCTAGGAATCCTGCTTTAGACAGGCATAGCCGTCATAAAGATGGTACAGGTTTATCCCATTTTTATCCTTTTCTTGATGTAATTGTACTTCTAAAACCGGCTACACACCCTCACTGGCCACTTTATTAGGTATACCTGTTCAGTTGTGACGCAGCCAGTCACAAAGCAGCAACTCAACGCATTTAGGCTTCTAGACGTTTTAAAACTGGCTTGCTTCGGTCCAAACAGATACAGTGCATCCGGAAAGTATTTACAGCACTCCACTTTGTTGGACATGAGGCTGACACACACCTGTCTCTATATGGTCCCACGGTTGATAGTGCAAGTCAGAACACTAATACCAAGCATGAAGGCAATGGAATTATCTGTAGACAGAATTGTCCTGAGGCACACATCTGGAGAAGGATACAGAATAATTTCTACTGGTTTGAAGGTCCCAGTGAGCACAGTGGCCTCCACCATTCATAAATGGAAGAAGTTTACAACCACCAGGACTCTTCCTAGATCTGGCCGGCTGTCTAAACTGATTGATCGGGTGGGAAGAGCCTTAGTCAAGGAAGTGACCAAGAACTCCCTGTTCACTCTGTCAGAGCTCCACCGTTTCTCTGTGGAGAGAGGAGAACCTTCCAGATGGACAGCCATCTTTGCAGCAATCCACCAATCAAGCCTCTAAGGTAGAGTGGCCAGATGAAAGCCCCCCATTAATAAAAGGCACATGGCACCGTGTCTGGAGTTTGCCAAAAGGTACCTGAAGGACTCCCAGACTATGAGAAACAAAATTATCTGGTCTGGTGAGACAAAGATTAAACTCTTTGGTGTGAATTCCATGTGTCATGTTTGAAGGAAACAAGGTACCACTCATCACCAGGCCAACACCATCCCTACTGTAAAGCAGGGTGGTGGCAGCATCATGCTATGAGGATGTTTTTCATCAGCAGAAACGTGCAGACTAGTCAGGATAGAGGGAAAGATAAATGCAGCAATGTACAGAGACATCCTGAAAGAGAACCTGCTCCAGAGCCCTCTTGACCTCAGACTGGGGCAACGGTTCATTTTTCAGCAGGACAATGACCCAAAGCAAACAGCCAAGACCTCAAAGGAGTGGCTTCAGAACCACACTGCGAATGTCCTGGAGTGGCCCAGCCAGAGTCCACACACTTGAATCCGATTAAACATCTCTGAAAAGATTTAAAAATGGCTTTACACAGACTCCTTTTACATTGTCATAATGGAGTAATTATGGGATGCACCTCATTTGTGTCAACTGTGAAGCATTCTTGCTACAGCAGTAGAAGGCCATACAAGGTGCCACTCCTCTCAACTAAGAAAAGCCAGCTGAGGCTAGATTTTACAAAAGCTCAATAAAACGGGATACTAACAGATTGGAAAATATGGTCTGGTTCGATGAGTTTTTATTTTAGCTGCAACATTTGGATAGTAGGGCCAGAAATAGGTGTAAAACAACATGAAATCATGGATCAGTTACACTTTGTATTAATGGTACCATCCCTTTCTGACCACAGAGTCTGATGGCTTCTTCATGCAGGATATTGCACCATGTCACAAAGCTTAAATTATCACAAACCGGTCTCATGAACATGTTCTCCTGGTGAGATCGGAAGGCACAAGGGGATTCAACCTGGTACAAGAAAGGTACCTAAAGTCAGTGGTCTGGGAGTGTTGAGCTCCTCTACACACCAAGTATTAAATGTTTGACAAAGCAATTTTCTACTACATTTATCTGCAGTGACAGCTCTCATGCGCTTTCTATTGTTTTGGTTCCCTGCTGTTGTTTAAGAGTTAGTTAGAAACATCCGTTGGTAAGATTTATTATATTCAGGGCTCACTTTAGCAGTATCCACAATCTGAAAACAAATCTGTTAGATTAGCAGCTTCCCAAAAGACATTACCTCCCCTCCTCATCCTACCTTAATTAGATATGTATTCAAATATATTTACAGTATCTCACAAAAGTGAATTCACCCCTCACATTTTTGTAAAAATATTATGTTTTTTACTGGGATAACACTGAAGTTATGACACTTTGATACAAAGTAAAGTAGTCCGGGTACAGCTTGTATAAAAGTGTAAATATGTTGTCCTCTCAAAATAACTCAACACACAGCTGTAAATGTCTTAACCGCTGGCAACAATAGTGAGTACAGCCACAAGTGAAAATATCCATATTGTACCCAATTAACCATTTTCCCTCCCTGGTGTCATATACTCATTAGTGTTACAAGATGTCAGGTGTGTTAAATTTGGTGATATCGCTCTCACACTCTCTCATACTGGTTACTGGAAGTTCAACACAAAAGAATTGTTGCTCTACATAAAGAGGGCCTATCGCACGACCCATATAATGAGACCTTAGTTCTCGATGCGGCAGTCACGGGTTCAAGTCCTGGCCCCGGCAACTTTACCGCATGTCTACCCCTCTGTCTCTGCCCCCTTTTCCTGTCTACTTAATGTCAAAAAATACTGGGAAAAATAAAGGCCACTGGTGCCGCAAAAAAGATCATGCAGTAGTTTAACAGGACAGGATTCACTCAGAACAGGACTTTCCATGGTCGACAAAGAAGATGAGTACACGTGCTCAGCGTCATACCCATAGGTTGTCTGCTTATGAGTGCTGCCATCATTGCTGCAGAGGTTGAAGGAGGTGTCGGGGTGTATGGGGTCAGCCTGTCAGGGCTCAGACCATATGTCACTCAATGCATCGAATTGGTTTTCATGGCTGTTGTCCCAGAAGGAAGCCTCTTCTAAAGATGATGCACATGAAAGCCTATAAAGATTGCTGAAGACAAGCAGACTAAGGATATGGATTACTGGAACCATGTCCTGTGGTCTGATGAGACCAAGAAAAACTTATTTGCTTCAGATGGTGTCAAGCGTGCGAGGCGGCAACCAGGTGAGGAGTACAGAGACAAGTGTGTCTTGCCTTCAGTCAAGCATGGCGGTGAAAGTGTCTTAGTTTGGGGCTGAATGAGTGCTGCTGGATGTGGGGACCTACAGATCATTGAGGGAACCATGAATGCCAACATGTACTACGATATACTGAAGCAGAGCAGGAACTCCTCCATCGTAAACTGGGCCGCAGGGCAGTATTCAAACATAACGACCCCAAACACACCTCCAAGACAACCACTGCCTTGCTACAGAGACTGAGGCTAAAGGTGCTGAACTGGACAAGCATGTCTCCAGACCTAAACCCTATAGAACATCTGGTATCCTCAAATGAAAGGTGGAGTGGCGGCAACCATGTGAAGCTCTAGTGAACTCCAGGCTTGAGAGAGTTAAGGCAGTGGCGGAAAATAGTTGTGGTACACAAAATTTTGACACTGAGCACAATTTGGCAACTTACACTTATGGGTGTTCTCACTTTTGTCTAGGCGTTACTGGCTGTGTGTTGAGTTATTTTGAGGGGACAGCTAATTTACACATACAAGCTGTACAATGACAACATTGTATCAAAATGTCATGTCTTCGGGGTGGTCAAATGAAAAGTTGTAATGAAATATTTATAAAAATGTGATTGTTGTATTCACTTGTTTGAGATAATGTATGCTTTTATGACATTGTAACAAGATATTTCTTCTTGAAAGCAACTTAAGCAAGGAAGATGATGCTCCATTAATGAGTACCAGGAGGCACATTTTGAAAAATACTCGGGTTATTTGTGATGCAGTGGGTATAAACGGCAGCATGTTCAATAATACCTTCTGCCAAACTTGTTTCATTTTCTTCTGAATTGCCCATTTTTGTCATTGAAGTCACTATGTCCTCCTCGGGGAGTCTCTTCCAACCAGAAGCCAAGAAAGCACAGATAGACTGATCAGTTGGAGTCCTTGTGTGAGGAGGAGTTTTGCATTGCTCATTAAATTCTACATTCTGAATCCCAGAAAGGGAAAATTATAGCAATGAGAAGATTTGTGCAGAGAGAGGAAGACAGGATGAGATTATGTTTAAAAATTCATTCAATTCGAGGGAATCTGATTGCATCTAGTTAAATTGCATCGGCTGAAATTGAATCAAACTTGATGTAGTCGCACTGTGCCAAAATTAATAAAATGTAATTGAATCCTGTTGAGTTGGAATGAAATTAAGTCAGATTGACGTGATTGGAGGAGGCAGCTGCAGCATATTGCCGTTTGCTCCTTTGAGCTTGTCTGCAATTGCACATTAGTTCACCGCTGCCCGAGCAGGAGACCCCTTGGCTCCTGCTTATGTCTGTCCTGCCAGTCTAACTAGCAGGCTAATAGGCAGAGCCAGGATGCCAGGGTGAAAATGGAACCAATGGGCACGCTGGCTTGCTGACAGGTGTTGCTCACTTTCCTCAGTAGCTCAGGCATTCGCCTACTTCAGACTGCTTCTCCATAGCACTTCCTCTCAGGAGACACCGCACTATTGGTCTGAGGCTTTCTTTTGGGTTTGGGCACTGGCAGGCATGATTAAATGAAGAACAGAGGGATCAGAAAAAATCGCAGCAGATCCTCAGAACCACTCCAGTTTGCTTTCTGTGTATGGAGTGACCCACTTCTATATGAATAACCACACTGAAGCCTTCGGGTTTGGTTCAGAGTGGGCTGACATGAGTCATGTCTGGAAGTTAATTTCACAAAAATAATTTTTATGACATAATGGGTTTATAAACAAATTAAAATGGAAGCAGACAGTCTGCTCTTGTCACCCCTCAGCTCTTTATTTGGTCTGCCTGCCAGGATGGGCTTTAACACATGAAACTGGCATTTGTTGCGCCATTTCCTGGGTGGTTAAGCTGAATAAAATGGTCACTCACTTATAAGCAGTCCTATCGTTTTCAATATATAGAATGCTAAAGGATGGGTAATGGTATGCGGGTATCGTCAGTACTCCACAATTATATGCAGATTATTTGCAATTACATGTCACATAAACACCACCACACTCCGTTATACTGGAATGCATGCTTAAACATGATTTTGCTGTCCTACCCAAAAACCTATTTTAATTAATGTCGACTACCTTCATATTTAGAAACTTTTCAGATCCCTCTATTGACTCTTTTAATAAAGACTATTTGCGACAAATTTTGCAACATCGGTTGGTATTTGAGACTTTTGCAGACTGACATGAAAGCAGACATTGTTCTTACTGCAGTCAGTGATCAATGGATGCTACCGCAGGTAGTGTGTTTGAAATGCTTTAACAGTGTGCTACATATGTTAGCATATTAACATAACACTAAAAACCAATGGCCTGAGTCAACAAAAAATGCTAATGTGTGAGCATGCTAATGTTGACTTAAATGCTAACGTGAGCATGCTAAAGTTAGGTGAAAATGCTAACGTTAGCATGCTAACATTAATGATAACTTTAGCATTTTTAGTATCGTGTAAAATGTTTGCTTGCTAAGGCTAATATTAGCATGATTTGTTTGCTTAGGTCACTTGTAGTTTTGGTTTGTTTTGGCTGCTGTGGTGTACAGCTGACTTTTATCCTACATAACGCTAACATTAGCATTTTTATCATTACGCTAAATTTTGGCATGGTAAAGCTAATATTAGCATGCCTTGTTTGCTCAGGCTACTTGTAACATTGATTGATGTAGTGTACAGGCTACTTTTATCCCTCATAATGCTGACAGTAGCAATACTGAAAGTAAGGCTAATGTTGGTATAAAAATGCTAACATTTGCATGCTCTGTTGGCCGCAGGTCATTTTGGTTTATTTTGACTGTAGTATAAAACCTCTGCATGCTAATTGTACCATGTGACCAATTTCTAATGCATTGTTGGGTGGATGAATCGTTAAAACTGCATTGAAGAAACTACCAGATTGAAGTGTCAAATAAATCAATACTTTAAAGTTTGTTTTGGTAATTTCAGTTGTGAAAGCTTATGTTGAACCAAGTGTTAAGGGAAATAGGTGTGAATGTCTGTAAAATTAACTATGATGGTAGTGTGGGAGCAGTACCTGCTGGCATCCTATTGATTTCTTTAGCCAGACTCTATGATTACCATTGGCATCACTAATGAGCACCTGAAAAATATACACAACCGTCTAAGAACTCCTAAGCTGTTAAATGTGTTTTTGACATGAATAATGTTTTAATTAAAGGGTTTTAAAGGTGGCAGGAGCTCTTGGTAATTACTGCTTTATCCTTACCACATAATTGCAAGGATTGTTTAGTTTTTTTGTTAATCATTCTGGTTTCAGGTGAAAGCATTACCGTTTTAATGGGTGTTGTAGCAGAAAAACCTGAGAAAATGTGATCTTGTGGAATTCAGAGATACCATGACGTGTGCCAGGAACTTGGAAAAACAAATTATCTGACAGGCTAACAAGCTCATAGCCTGGCAAGTCAAGCAGACTTAAACTGATCAATAAAGTATTATTGCATTTTCAAGTGAGAAGGTCAAAAGCATTTTTAAGTAAGGCTGGTGTTAATTTGATTTATGGCTTATTGGTGAAATGGTTATGGTAAGAACATTTTTCTTGAGTCCAACAGATGAAACTGCTCATGTACTTCTTTCCATGCATTGCTGTTCCTGTATTATTGATAGATGTGCATAATTTATTATGCTGAATGGAAAAGACTGATAAAATAAGGCTCTCTCCCATGTTTCCAGTATCCATCCAGCCATAAAAAAAATGATTTTGTTGAGTGTGATACCATAGATGCTGGACAAAGCTGTGTTGTTTGGAGCAAGAAATGCTAACAGTAATAGTGAATAATTTAAAAATACATTCAAAGTACACCAAAAGTATAACATTGCTTCTCTTTTTTCTGAAGAACGATTGCTATCAGTGATAGATAAAAGTCAGACTACGAGGCTTTTGTGATGGATTCAGATAAGTAGAAAAGTGTGGCTGGATGATGGATTAACACACCTCTGACTGTAATAACACTGAAACACAGAAGCGTAATGAAGAGAAGCTAGCTACTGACAGCAAAAAGAACAACATTTATCAACCAGAGTCAGCTGGATTTAGGCCTTCATCAACTGAGCTGGAGTTGGAGGGAGCGAAGAGGCTGCTTGACGCAATTGATTACAGATGAAAAAGTAAAGGAAGCATTCATGAACACTAAGGGAGTGACTCAGGTTTCTACTTACACCTAGAAGAAATGTGGAAAAGCAACTTGGTTGGTTACTGAAATTGAAAAAAAGTTTGGATTTGTGTTCAGAAACCAGCAATTAGTGTCTTAATTTACAGGACTTTTTGTTTACTTTCTGCTTACTTATTTGCCAACTGTATTCAAACACATTCCCATGGCAGTTTTTTGTTACTCCATATTAATTTCCACAAGTCTAGAGAAGCAACAACACACTCATCTTCTGAGGTATGGGATTCACAAGACAAGACTTTAGCAATATTTTTCAGGAAACCAATTATACACTTTAGGTTTGACTATTTTGAACCATCTTCTATGCTCATTCTTCTGTACAGGGTTGCAGGGGAACTGGTGCCTATGGTGCCTATCCAGCGGTCTATAGGCTAGAGGCAGGGTATACCCTGGACTGGTCACCAGTCTATCGAAGGGCAAAACAGAGACACACAGGACAAACAACCATGCACACACCCATTCACACCTAAGGTTAATTGAGAGAGACCAATTAACCTAACAATCCTGTTTTTGGACTGAAGGGAAGAGGCCAGAGTACCTGGAGAACATGCAAACTCCATGCAGAAAGACCCCCGGCCGGTAGTCGAACCCAGGACCTTCTTGCTGAAAGGCAACAGTGCTAACTCTGTTATTTTGAACCACAGATGATCAAATGCAGTCCAGCCTCATCAAAGACTGAATAAGCTCTTTATTAGTGTTGCACTAACAGGAAACAGTGAAGCAGATACCAATTTTAGCTGCGTTAGCAGCTAACTGTTAGTCAATGGTGGTATGCTCACGTATTTTCTCACCTTCGCCATATCTTTTCTCTACTGAGAGCACCTAAAATGTCGTCATACAGTCTAGTTATTAGCCAGCTCGGTCAACCAGGCAACTCCTGAAGAACTACTTCCATTTATCCTTCAAAATAAGAGTCTCAAGCAAGATTAAAATCCTCACCTTCATATCTAGGGCTCATATTAGCAGTTTAGATTTATTTTACTGGTTAAAGTTATGATGACAGCAGCTTAACTTGATAAAATATTATGAATCCCTTTGAGATGCAAATTTAACTTTATTTTTATTGTTTTACTCATGACACAGATCAGGTAAAAAGCCCCTCAGCTGATTGTTGGACAGGGCCCATTTATGTAAAAAATTAAGTTTTATTTATTGATTTCCTTTGAGCAAGGGTTTGTTCAAGCTAAACATCTTTGAACCCTTTACATACTTATATGAACCAGCCAAAAATTTTATTTTATAGAGCTGAGAAATTTTGGCCTTAGTTGTAGATATTTTGGGCAATTATGTTTATTTCTGAAAAGCAAACTTCATATAAGGAAATCAATCTTTTTCACTGATTATATTATAACTGTGATGTTTGGCTTTTTTTCTTTCTTAAAATAGACCAAACGAATAGAGCCTGATAGGGAAATAGCTCTGAACTTTGACCTTTGAATAAGGAACGTGTCACCATGTCCTGGGTTTATGGAGCCACAAATAAATTATGACACGGCTGCACCTGAAATGTTACCTGGCCCATCAACCATTATATTTGCTCTGAGTTTGTATCTATACTCTAATGTATTTGTAACCTTTACCAGTGGAAAACATATATAGATTAATATTAGGTCTTTATTCACAGATTAAATTTCCCTCATTCTTGTCTATAAATTGTATCCATCCAGTATTTTCCAAGTCTGGATAAATATGGAAAAAGAAAATAGAGAATGACTTTGGTTTTGTATTTTCAGACTTTATTTTTTTATCCTGTTGTCTAAACGTTGTTCGTATTTATGCTTTAAATTTTGGGGTAATAAAGGGACTCTTGAATGAGAAAAGTATGGGGTTTTGGCTGGAAAAATATTTCCTGCATTTACCATGTAAAAGGGAGAAGAGTAAAGAAAATGTCTCCAAAGTAAAGTTGGGCAGCTCTGATTCAGTTATCCGGTTGTATTTAAAACAATCAAGATCTCAGGAAGAGTTCATAAAGGTGCTAAATTGAAAATAAAGAGTTTTTCAAACACCTGTAGAGCATTGTAGCTTTAAACAGCAGAAACTAAGGACCTATGTTATCGTCAGTCATTAGAAGTGAGTTGAGAGAAAAGGGAATTCTCCATATTTTTTTCTGCACTCGGTTTGGAGATGTTCTGATAATCTGGTCAGGATGGAAACTTTCCCTTTAAAGAAAACAATTCATTACATCAGATCTTAAAGTGAAGCTACTCTTCTTTGTCTCTTGTGGTCCTGGTTTTTCTATGGGCTTACACCGTTAAGCTATCTGCAGCTCTATTGTGTTGGATTGTGTCCACCATTAGTCCTTGTATCCATTCATCCGTCATTTCTTTCACACTGTATTCCTGGTGCTTCTCGTTCCAGCTGGTTAATTAAGCCAAATTGTGATTGATGGACTCTCAGCTGAATGTCTTGCTGTCGTTGCTGACCCAATCAAGTAGATCAGCCCAGCAGCCTGTCAATCATTTCTTCACACTGCCTTTTAGGTCGAGGCTTGCAGAGGCCCCAGAGTCCACATTTGATGCAAACCCTTGCCCCTCTGGTGCTTCCTAGTGGCATACCTGCTTGTGTTTTTTGTTAAATTACCTGGTCTAGTCTTTTTTTTTTTTCTAGTCTTACCTGAAAACCTCGAGCTTCAGGAGTTCTTCCCTGCATTTTGGTCCATCAAAAAACCAAACTATGACACCCAGCACTAATATCCCATCAGCTTGTGTCCTTGCAGGATTGGTTTAGTTAGAAACTGATGGAAAAAACCACCTTGAAGAAATTGTACCTCTCAAATTTCCTTCCCAGCCAGTATCTTCGTTTATAGGAGGCAGTGCCTGATGAAGGATAGATGAGACAGTGTGTGATAAATGATGATGAGATGGAGGAGAGGAGGAAGAAGGACACTTGAGATGTTGTTGAGACACTGCAGAAGAGTGAGGCCAAACAGTCTTTGCTCTTCTGATTGACTCTCCAAGCCAGACAGTCTTCAAACAGAATCCCTTAACACTGTATGGGCTGCCATTTGTTTCTTCCTATCTGTTTCCTCTTTCTTCCACCCTCCTTTCTCTTTTATTTTCCCCTCTTTTCATGAGGCTCCATTTTTTTTGTGGGCCTCCCACTCAAGTCTCATGATGAGCGTCTGTGGGGGAAAGATATCCCTTGCTTCCCCTTATTGGGTAGCTTTTCAAGCATTAGTGGAAACACTAATGATGGGTTTGCTTTCTTGCTGCTCAACGTATTTATTAACAGCCATAGGTTACATTTGGCTCTTTGGAACATCTGGGCCAGGATTTTTTCATTTTAGGTGTTTTGTTCGGGCTTTGTGAAGTGTATTCTCTCTTAAAAGTGTCATGATTGTTTTGCAAGATGTCGCAGACAAACTGTAGGAGTATTTTTCATTTCTCCCCATGTCTCTACAGCATCTCGTTGTTCTGTTTTCTGAAGGGTTTCCAGAGAGACCTGCTTCCTTGCTGATGTTTCTGCACTCTAGATAGCATGTTGGAGGGACTGGAAGATATTTTAGGGTATACTTTAGCCTATAGTCTACTACGTCTCACCTTTTTTGTGTTTTTTCCTGAGTCCTCTGTAAGGCCAACAAACATCATCGATGTTAGGTTAATTAATAAGATGCACCTTGGTAGCGAAAGATAGCTGCTAGCACTGGGCTGGGTTCTGCTGGATGTTTCTTGTGAAGAGGGAGCCATTCCTTTCCACTGTCCCAAGATGCATGTTAATGGTTACAGACGGCGACATGGTTAATGACTTGATGTCATCAAATCCAGATTTGGAGGCAGAGCCTTCAGTTTACCAGGCTCCTCATTCTGTGGAATCTGCTCCCAATCTGGGTGTAGGAGTCTGTCCTGAAACTGATGTTTTTTTGTTTTATGATTTATATGCATGTTTATGTATTTAAATGTCTGTTGTTTGTATGCTTTTCTATCAGTTTCTACGTTTTCACAAATGCCCTTTTGACCCTTTTTATACTTTTATGTATTTTACTATATTATTTTATGTTTTTTACCTATTACTGTAAGTCTGTACAGCAGTCCAGGTTGTCTTGAACTTGAAAAGTGCCACATAAATAGAAGTTGAATCGATGCAACCAGTTGTCCACTGTTACCACTTGCTTGCACAGGAGAAGGGATTCCTGCAAAGTCAATGACTCAGGTCAGAGCAATTCACTGGCCCTCCTTGGATAGGCAAATATTTTTACTAATTGCCATTATAAACTGCATTTGACTGCATTGTGTTATAACCATTAGAAATTATGTAATTCAATATGAATCTGTTTAAGTGATAGGATTGATGTGATTTGGTATTTTTGTTGGTTTGAATTAGATTTGTGTGTGTTGTAAAGCAGCTTAAGATGATATTTGCTACTATCTGAAGCTATATAAACAAACTCAACTGAAATTGATCTTTTTTGCGTCCAGAGTATTCACAGAAAGGCTGATCTTAGGCATTGTGCTGCTTATTTTTGAGAAGAAAGAAACTCCTAGTCATTCAGATGTTCTTTTAGGTTGAATTTGGCCACATCCCTGTTGTTTCAGTGGATTTGAAGGTTCAAGTAGAGAAACAGTGGAGCAGAAACAAGACACCCAGAGAGATTTGCTAGATGCTGGTTGGTGTTGGCTGTCCTTTCATGTGCTTGTCTTCGCTCCAGGGCATGAGTCTTAAGAGAGTCGTGTGATTGTGTTCATTTGCACCTGCTTTTGTAACAGAGTCTTGTTTGTATGGCGGAGCAACAGCTACAGCATCCAGGAAGAGTGAATCAGTTCCATGTTATGCCAAATCCCCAAACTCATGGTGCCAGTTTTGATTCACAGAAGGGGAATATAGGTTCTGTTGGATCCAATTTTGGCAGCCGTTCCCAGCAGGTTTCCTCCTGTTAGCTTGCAACCACTGTTGCGGTCATACTTCAACAAGACTTCCAGGACTTTGCAACAGAAATAGATTAGATTACCCTGAGCATGCCATGTTGTAGGAACAGAATGAATTCCAGCTAGCTAAAGCGAGTTTATTGCTCCAGGATCCAAAATTACTTTTATTTCACGCTGCTTTTTCAACCATCCTGTAACGTCTGCAGCAGGCAAGCAGAGGAATGATGGATCGTCTCGGCTCTTAAAGCAAAAGCCACAGCCTCGAATGCGGAGAAACATTGCGCCGCAGCTTGCTCGGTCAATAAGCAGAAGCTTAGCTGGTTGCTGTAAGGGGAATGGAGCAGCAGCAGCAGAGGCGGCGGCGACTGTGGCAGCTTTCTCCCTAAGGAGGCGGCCTGAGCCACAAATTAATAGAGCGCTCCCACATGATCTGGGAATTTCATTTGGAACCGTCACGCTACATAAAGCCCCACAGAAATGAGGAGTTAACAGAGGTCCCTTTCCACTTCTTCAAGGGTCTCCACATAACCTGTGTGATTGTAACACTCAGCCCACTGCTGTCCCACCTTTGCGCTTCCTGTAAAACACAAAGCCTTCCCAGTGCTCAGCCGTCTTCAATTACCACAATGAATTATCTGCTTTCTTCTCTTTCAAAGAGAGCTTTTGTTTTGCATGTGTGATTGTCAGCCAAGCATCTCTAAGGAACTCATTTCAGCTTTCTGGTGCAATAAGAATCAAGAATGACCATCAAATGGAAGCGATAGTGTTTAATTTCGTTCTACACTTCTAGTTTATTGCAACTGCAGCATATCTGTTTTTTTTTTTTTCTATTTAAATATTTGACAGCAGCGTGAAATTCTTGGTGAGAAACATGGCGAGCGAGTTGCCCCTGAGGGCCGCTTTACTCTTATCATTATCTTTGCAATGCCTGAGATTAGACACAGCAACCAGCCTTCTCAGAACAGCGTGCCTCGAAGCGAGGATTTACACAATGACTATTCACTCAAACTCTCTGGACACAAGAAAAGCCAGCGCTGATTCATATTTTGCCACAAAGTCCACTTAATTAAAAACTACCATAGAATATTGGCTTGTGGCACAGCATAATAAACCAAAATAATCTGTAAATAGACTCACCCCGTCATCTTTTGTTGCAGTTAAGCAATTTCCACAGTGGAGGATTTAGGAAGCATTACATTAGGAGATATTTCTTTATGCCTGATGTGATTCAGGTTATTTATTTTCAACTTGTAATCATAAAAAATCACCCCTGCAGCAGTAAGACTCATTAATCCAGGTTAAACACACTAAACGTGTGTCATTTGTACATGAGAGTACACCAAAATGTTAATGATAAGAATGTATGACCAGGAGCAGTCTGCTAAGGGGGATTTGGGTAGTACCAGAGTACAATGCTGGGCTACATAGAATAAAGTACAAGTGAGGTCACAATGAGCTTCCAGTTTTGTGGGCGTGGGTACCGGCGATAAACATAGGGCATCTGTGGGCCCCATGACATAAGGCCAAAAGTGGGGTCACATTGGGCAACAGCCATTTGGTCGTTCAATTACCGGCACAAAGAACAAAAGAGTTTATTCCTTATTTAAAAAAATCAGCATTTCAACCACTTGCTCCTGAAATTTGGAAACAGGTTGCCAGGTAAAAAGAGTCTGATGACCAGCATTCAAATGTTAGGGTGAGACATTTGCAGAAAAACAGCAGGAAACCTGGAGAAATCCTGCCTTGGATCAACAGTTGAGGCTGTTGGTGAAGGAATAATGGTATGAGGAATATTTTCTTTGCACATTTTTTGCACCATAGTACTGATTGAGCTTTGCTTAAACATAACAGCCTAGCTAAGTATTGACCCATCTTCTAGATACAACATGTCACCGATCTCAGATCATCTTAAACTTGTTTCTGGAACAAGACGAGTTCACTTACAAGCTCTTAATCCCACAAAGCACCTTTGTTAAGTTGTACAACAGAAGACTTTCTTAATGTATGTACAGTCAGTAAATCTGCAGTAACTGTTTGATGCTGACATGTCAATATGGACCAGAGTCTCCCAGGAAAGTGTCAAACACCCCAGGACAAGCCAGCTGTACCTAACAAAGTGGCAAATGAGTATATATATAAATGTAAAGATCTGCTGCTGATGTCCAGCTTCTCACAGAAATGGTTTTCACTTTCTTAAGACACAGAAGAGTCTCAAGCATTCCCAGCTGAAGCTTTGATGCTTTGACTTTGTGCAGACCTGACTCAAATTAGATTTGTTCCTTAACTCAGACCTTTGTCACAGGTTGTACACTCTGTAATTTGGAAGTGATTTAATCGCATTTAAGTTTCAGAGGTTGTGATTCATCAGTGCCCGTGGCACATTCAGTCAATGTTTGTTTCCCTCAAGCTTCGTCTTTCTGAGAAGTACATCTGTGAGAAGCCAAAAGTACATCGAAAACAAAAAAGTTGTTAGATTAGGCTGATCACTGCCAAAATTCTCCAACATTGTTCTAATACTTTCATGTGGATTCTTTCACTGATCTATCTGTTTTTATTTGCCCATACAATCACTGCCTAACTGCAGGGAATCTAAAAGCCAGTGTGTAAGCACTCCGTAGCCAAGGACAAGGATTCATCATTTATTTGTACGCACCCAAACAGCTCGAGAGCAGTGCAGAAGTTTCGAGCATAGGGTAGTGGTCTCTTCCAAGGTGAGTCTCAAAATAATAAACTTATTATCTGACCTTTTTAAAAATCTGAATATTTGAAAAATGTTTTTATCAACCTGAAACAGGGTAGGAACATAATAGTGAAACACCAGAATGTTAATGTTGGTTTTTTATTCTATGCTCTGGTATAACTTTAGCTTATTTTCTTTTGCATGGCACTGTGTAGGCAATTTATTTCTGACTTAGCAATGTATAACAAATTCCAGTGTTACTACTTTGAAGTAGGGCCTGTGTTGTTTTCCAGAGATACTGTACAGTGCTACAGTTTCTACCACGCTGCAGACTGGCCCTATTGCTCTATTGTCTCAGAGAGCAGCAAACAATTTTGCGTTGCTCTTTCTCTTTCACTACAGTCCCCTCCATCTAGGAATGAATTAGCTTTGTGAATACTGATAACTGAGCACCTCACTGTTTGCAGAGATTATTAAAAACAAAACAGATTAATAAGGACTTCAAACTATTATTGCGCATGTGAAAACCCTTAGAAAGGCTTGATGGCTGTAAAAGAGTAATGAGAGATTTGGCTTTTTTGCAGAGTCACGTCTGTGATTGATCTCTCCTTTAAATGTCCCCTGCTGGCTGATAAACATGAAAATGGTATGTTGCTTTTCTGCTTAATGATTGCATAAGGGTTTATTTTGAAACTTTTTGTGAGCTGAGAAAAAGATAAACCAGATGTTAAAGTTGTAACCAAAAGTTTCACAAACACCTGTTATACAAAGAAGTGGCGCAACCGGTGCATGTGGGGGATTTCCCATGTTTCCTTAATGAAGCACCATGCTTTAGTGATGCAGTGACACTCTAAACTGGCTCTGTCTCCTCCCTTTGAGAAATGCTTTGCTTAAAGTGTACAGGGACATCGTTAAGGACATGGACCCTTCAGCTGTCTTTGAAACTGTTGATCATGCCATCTTAACTAACAGACTTCATAGCTTGATGGTCAGATCTCTGGAACTTTTTCAAAGTGGCTTCAGATCTTACCTTTCAAACAGAAGCTTCTGTGTCAATATTATCCAAATGTTGTCAGATTCTTCTGATATGATTTGTGGAGTGCCCCAAGGCTCTGGTTTGGGCCCACTTGTATTTCTACTATAAATGTGCCCCCTTGGACAGATTATGAATAAATTACATGCTACCTCCTATCACTTTTATACAGATGACATTCAGCTGTACTGCTCCTTTAATAAAACTGAATACTTTTAACTGTCTGAGTTATTGAAGTTACTAAATTGCCTAAAATAAATGTACTAACTAGGTAAAAAATCATCTCCCTTCAGCTGAGCTCATTGCTCAGACAGCATGGTTCCACTGAGGCAACAGATTGGACATTTGGCTTGACATTGATGCCAAGCCAAATTTAAAGAATTGTGATGTTGTGATGTCGATCCCTCTTTAAGGTCACTAAAAACAAGTGGTTTTGCATTAGTTTTTTTGTCCATTTTAGAGTTCATTTTAAACTACTGACTTTCACTTTCAGGGTCCTGCAGCTCATTCCAGTGTTGCTGAATTGTAAAAGCCACATATTCCAACTAGACCCACAGGTTCCTCAACCAATATCTAGCTGTTGTCCCAAGGACCAGATATAAAATTGGATGGGATCATTCTTTCCGGACTGTTGCACCTCGACTGTGGAGCTTCTTTGTCTTTGACAGCCTCATTGCCTTGAATCATTTGAAAAGCAGCTAAAACGTTGCTTTTAAAACATGCTTTTATTTAAGACTGTTTTAAATAAGCTTTGCCATTTCTGAGTGGTCAGATATCCAGACTGGTTGATGCCAGAAGCTTGTTGATGGCTGCAATATGTATGAGGTCAAGGTGCAACTTTCTGTGGGAGATTTAACCAAATATTAGTGGGCATGCAATTACTTATTTGAGTCTAATTGCATACTTTGACCCTAAATTAGACACTAATTCATTTAAAGATGTGAACCAGATTCTTGTTTTTCACCATGGAAAATAAACCATTAAAGCCAATAACGATAACAGTATTCATGCCCATGATGAGTGTATGTAAACATCTGTCTTATAACTGTAGATCTTCCAGCTGCAAGGTCTTCCACTGTATCCATGTACATCAATTGCTGTTCTTGCAGAGGGGTACCAAAGTGGAAAAATGAGTTTTAACAGGGAGGGGTTGTATATGTGCATATTTGTTTATGTGGATATTTATTTCAGGATTCTGCTTACGCTTTGATTTTTGCTGTTTTGGGTTTTGCTACTTTCTAGCCAAAGGCTTGGAGCGTTTAGTGGAGTTGCGGTGCACAGATCTTGCCAGCATCAGCAAAACTATATGCAAAGCAACAGTCAAAGACATGAGTTTCCCTCATACTCATTTGGGATTCCTGTAATCCCAGAGTCTCATATTAAAGTCGGCTCCTGGCTTAAATTGTTCAGGTAATTGCAAAAGTTTAAATTTAATCTTCATCCATGTGACAAAGCTTTATGTGATAAAAAGATCAGATAAGCGAATAAGGAAAAAAGTTCAGACTTTGAATCAGAATCAGGACCTCCCGGGCCTGCCAGTGATTATAGTACTATCATAATCTCTTGGCGGGATTCCTACTTGGGTAAGTGATCACGAGAAGGCCAGATAGTCTCTTTGCCGCTCAGAGGGAGGGAGCTACAGTGTAGCTGCGCTCAACATGTTCAGCCATCTGCAGTGTGTTCCTCACCACACTGAGCTCCAGAGCTCCTGCAGCTTTTGGGTGAAACTGTGAAAAGCTGCGAAGAACAAAAAAAAACTGAAAGTGGGTGCTGTGTGTTGTCAGCAGTTAAGTGCTTACCACTGAGTTCCACATCTTAGTACATATTTGACCAGATAGTAGAAAAACAATAGTTGTATTAATCCTGGATATTGTGAATCAGTCTAGTTGATTTGGTGTGTTTGTGTGAGCCAAGCCTGTTCCTTTATGACACAGCTAGACATCTGAGCAGCAGGAGATTCAGCTGCTCCTGGGCTCGAAGTCGCCTTAGATTTCACTCTTGCCGGATTTCTGACACCCATCTTGTAATGATATTTCACTGAAGTAATAGCCCCCATGCTTTTGTATCAAGCTTTTACCCCCAACACTCAGATCAAACCGTCTCTAGTCAGTGAAGCTGACAGGGAAGTCTATCAGATTGACCGTGTGTGAAGGACAGGCCAGTAAAATGTGGCCTATCTTCTGCCTTTTGCTAACTGCAGCTCGCGTGTTATGACCACAGAAATCCAGGCCAGCTTGGATTTGTTCACTTCAACCAGGTGAGGATCATGAGATGTGTCTCTGTATCAGTTTGCAAGACAAAGTGGCCGTTGTTTGCTGTGCAGGGCGGGTGACGCTATCAGTGCTGATCTTCTCACTGGGTTATTTTGCAAAGAGGTGCCAGAAGCAACTGATCAACTGCGCCGCGGCATGTGAGCCTCAGTGGGGGCCGGTTGGAGGGCTCAGGGTGCCTAACTGTGTGCATATGGGCCTACTGGGTGAGCTGTAATGCACATTAAGATGATTAGTCAGTTGACGCTCATGTCAGCAGGAGCCTTATGAATATAAACAGATACAGAGCCTTGCAAAAGCATTCATGCTCCAATATAGTAACACACTTTCATCTAAGTTGTATGTTTAGAGTCGTTCTCCTGCTGGAAGGTGTAGTCTTGGCCCTGTAGTCTTTTGCAGCCTCTAACAGAGAACCTTATGCATTTTTACTGTGTTCCCTACGTGGCTTTTGGCAAACTTTAGACAGGGCCTCTTATCACTTTTCTTTCAACAACAGCTTTCTTCTTTCCATTCTTCAGCAAAAGTTGTGGGTGCACAACTGCTGACTGTCATGTAAACAGATTTTCCAACCTGAGCTGTGGACATATCTGCAGCACCTCCAGAGTTACCATGATAGGATTGCAGTTGTGCAGTGCTCATTTCATTTTCATATAATGGTTTGAACAGTAGATTTAACTTGTCTTTTCAGGATACAGATAATTTACATAAAGTCTCAAGAGGCTTTCTGGCAAATGAGTTCCTGTTTGTCAGGAACTCTCTTATGGAGGCGATTTCTGTCCAGTCTTCTTTTTGTTGTTGAAAAAAACCCTTAGGAACCC